>OX393552.1:44231739-44831739 GCA_947650365.1 Chamaelirium japonicum | reverse complement strand
AGTCCAGTTCTGCCGCTTCTTCTTCCTCCAGTGGTAATGGTAGATCGGTGCAGAGCTCGGGTAATTCAGGATATCAGAAGGCTGGATGTTTCGAAGTGGGTCTTCGATCTGGTGGTCCGGAAGATGCTGAGCCCCGATCTGATGGTGATGAGGTTGCTGAGGAGCTGATTGCAGATTCCAAATCTAGTGTGAGATCCAGATCTGGTGGTCCGGAAGTTGCCGAGACCCGATCTGGTGGTGATGAGGTTGCTAAGGAGCTGATCGCAGAATCCAGATCTGGTGTGAGATCCAGATCTGGTGGACGGGAAGCTGCTGTGCCCCGATCTTTTTGTGTAGTGCAGGCTGGTGTTGGGGCTGCTGCACCACAGACCAGTCACTCTACTGCGGGGTCGGGTGGAATTCATCACGAATTGGAGGGTACTTGTTTCCCCCCTCCCCTTCTTTATTCCCCGCACAGCCCTCGATCTATCTCAGTAGGTTCGGGTGATGGGGTTGCTGCACCACAGATCAGTAAATCTTTTGCAGCAGTTGCTGCAGAACAGGTGTTTGTGGAATTGCCTAAGTCAACTGCAGATGATTCCATTGCAGAACTTTATACAGTTATGGGGCCAGGTGCACCTCAGGTGTCTGTTGGAGTGCCTGAACCACGAAGGAAGGTGGGGGTTGGGGAGAGGGCAGCGGGTAATGGTTGGAATGGTTCTCATCCTCTGTCTGCTTTGACTCCCGACGATTATAAGCTCACTTTTATTGAACCAACAGTGATCGATGGGAAGAAAATTGCAGTTTGCCCTCAGGAAGAGCTAGCTAAATCGGAAAGCTTCTGGGCCAACGCTTTAGTGGGCTTTGTCTTGGGGCGACGACCTTTCTTCCCTCACCTTAAGGCGTCGGTGTTGAGGCTGTGGAAACCGAAGGGGGGTATGGAGATGTTTTCCCGGGAGAATGGTATTTTTCTCTTCAAATTCATGGAGCCTGAAGACTGTTCGAGGATCTTAGCTGGCGGCCCGTGGCATTATCAAGGGAGACCTCTTGTGCTTAAGAAGTGGACGAGTGACACTCGGTATGACAGGGCGATGCTCACTCATATACCTGTCTGGGTCAGATTCCCCAGTCTCCCGGATAAATTGTGGTCGTTTGATGCCCTAAGTAGAATGGGCAGTATTTTGGGTAGACCGGTTGGTATGGACGGCCCCACAGCTGCAGCGGTTGCTCATAAGGAAGGGGGTAGGATGAACTATGTGAGGATTTGTGTGGAGATTGATGTGGAGCATGACCTTAGGTTTGATGTTGAAGCTCGGAATAATGCGGGCACCTTTGCCTCTCTGCAACCTGTGTCTTATGATTGGAAACCTACTCGATGTCGAGCGTGTAAGTCTTTTGATCACAATGAAAATGATTGTGTGTCACACCCGAAGATCTCAGACAAGTGGAAGACTGTTCAAGGGCCTAGGATTAATCCTGTTAAGAAACATTGGGTGCCAACGGATAAGTCTCCTTTGGACACCAATGCTTGGATACAAGTAGGCCCTAAGCATAAAGCTTCGGCTAAGGCAATGGCTGCAAAATCTGGAACCGCAGATTTTGGTTCTAGTTCCAAGATAGGGAGCGCCTCTCGATTTGCAGTTTTGGCAAATCAGGAGGGGGATTTTGAAGGAGTGTCGTGTGCTGTAGTAGGTTCTCAAACAGCTAATTTTGTTGATGCTGCAACTGTATTTGGTGCAGTAGAGGTTGGAGCTCCTGATGGTACGCACGTTGTGGATGGTGTTCGTGCAGTGGCTTATGCTGGTTCAGCAGGATGCGATGCTGTAACAGATACTTTGCAGCATGCAGTTGCAGCAGAAGGGATTGCAGTTGTAGATGTTACGCAACGCTCTGGTGGTGCTGCTAAACCTATTGCAGCAGATCGCGTAACAGTGGCAGTTACTGCTGTTACGCAAGTAACTGGTTCTGTTTCTAAAGTAGAGAATACAGAGACAGTGATGCAAGTGGAAGCCAATGTTACACGACCTGTGGGTGCTGCAGGGCATGAGGATGATGATGTTACGCTTGGTGATACTGCGGTAGTTGCTGGAAGCACTGCAGTTGATGGTGTTACGCAACCTGTTGGTGCTGTTATACCAGTGATTGCTGATGTTACGCTAGCAACTGCAGGGGCTGCTTCTCGAACTGAGAGTATAGCCAGCGAGGGTGAGAGACCGATTGTCTTAGCTCTTGCCAGGGGGAGTGGGGTCGTAATTAGAGGTGCTTCGAGGCATCCTGGCCGGTGTTTCAATCGAGAAGGAAGTCCCAGATTATCTATTCCTTCTCTTGAACGGGCCCATCGGAAGGCTGTGGCTAAGGGTGCAGCGGGGTTATCTGGTGGGCAGATGGCAGATATCATGCAGGACTTCAGTGATGAGGGTGGGGAAATCCCAGTTCGAGCAGAGGAAGATACTTCAGATTCCTTTGCTCAATACAGGAAGCTATCCCCCCATCTTGCCAACCTTCCTGCTGTCCTTACTATGCCAAATCCAGCGATCGAATCGACGTCCCGAGCCAAAGAATCTTGGCCTAAGGGTCAGTCTGATAGGGTTACAAGGAGTAGGGGAGCTAGTTGATGTTGTCTGGGGTTTGCTGTCGCTGCTCCTTGGAGATTGTTGTTTATTGTCTTAGTCTTGAGTGGTATGTTTTTCCTCTAGTCCGGGGACTACCTTGTCGGTCTGCTCCCTATGCGATGAGGTAGGGTCTTGTTGATGTTGTGGCCCTATTTGGCCTAGTTTCTGCTTACTCACCCAGAGTTAAGCCGAGTCCTGTAACTGCCTTTCTTTTTTCAGTAATAAATTCGTTTTTTACCTCCCCAAAAAAAAAAATCGATGTTTTAACCGTCGTACGAAGATCGGTGCTACCCCCGCCGTCTCCAAAAGAAACCTTCAACTCCGATTACGCCAAAGAAGCTCGGAGAAGAAGAGAAGCCAAGCCGATGCCACAATCGTTGAGGAAGCCGAAAGAATAAAGAAGCCTTGAAGAAGTAGCCATCGCCGTTCGAGAAGAAGATCGAGTCAAAGCTAAAGCCAAAGCCAACGCAAGAAGCCAAAGCAAAAGCACTGGTAAAGCCCGCGCCAAAGCAACGCACGTGCCAAATGTTGTAGCTCGTGTGTCCTTAGCGTGGAATTTCTGTATTAACATTAATAAAAATGACTTTGGTTATTGCTTTAATTAGAATACTACTCTGGTGTATGATAATACTCATATAATAAAAGGACCCTAGGGAACACAGTAGGCCACTGAGGTGCATGGAGGATCCATGCTTGGGAGACCCAGTGGACCAGTTTTGTGTAGACCTAGAACTAGTTCACAGCTTAGGTGATGCCGGTCGCTTCATCGAGAACAAGCTGTTGGCAGGTAGAGGATGTGGTGAAGTCTCCACCACGGGAACGTGAGATTCCCATTCACCTGACCAAGCACGATGATTGTGTTGAACAGGAACCAAGATGGTGCACAGTTCAGTGATTCAGACACTGGTGCAGAAACCGTCTTAATACTATAGATAATCCGTCCTTAACCCTGAGGGACCATGTACACTGGGCAACCAGTTGTGTGGTGCTTTGATGTGCCAACGTGTGCGGTCCTTCTATAGTACAATACCACGGTACGTTGGGTTACCCGGCTGGCGCTTAAGTGACATATAATTCCTACAGGTTATCTGACATCCAGTGTTGGATGGGTGCGTTTTGATGAGTCAATCTGTCCACACAGTTAACCCGGGCCTGGTGGTTGTCAGTATGACTGACGACGTTCCGGATGCTAGGCATAGCACCGGAAGGTGTGTGGTGTTATAGATGACAAGTCATCAAACCCTAGTCAGATGATCGATCGGGATCTGACGGTGCTCCCCACCGCCCGAGTCGTATCATGGCACCAGTAATAGGAGGGACTGAGGATTATCGGAGTATAGTAGAGAACACGGTTACGAGGGAGTAACATATGTTTAGGATCACTAGAGTTCAACTCGCGTCGCACTTTGGGTGGCTACACGGGTTAATCGGATTAGGGCTGATTAACGGAACTTTCGGTGTGTCACCGGAATAGTTAATCAGGGATCCGATTGGAGCTAGAGATCCCGAACCCTGAAGGTTCCACCCTATCGTTGCGTATAGGAATTATTCCCCGGCCTGGATGGATACGTTGGATGCGAAGTAGCGCAATGGAGCGCAAGCCCGGAGCCTAAGAACCTAATTCACATGTATTACGGGTCATAGGGGTATTTTGGTAAATACTGAAATATGGCTCAGAACATATTGAATATGGATCTTAGAATGAGCGGAATAATTCCAGGAGCTCATAGGTACTGACGAAACTCGATTCCGAGTAGCGCACCTCGCTCAGTCTCTCTTTCAGTTTTCCAACTTTCGTGAAGGGCGTTTTCGTCCAGGCTTCATGATAGACACTGGAAATCCCTAAAAACCGCCCCCCCCCCCCCCCCCCCCCTCTATCCTAATCCTACTAGGGCTGGCCCTAGCTTCCTTGAAGCCATGGGAGACAGGCCCTATAAGGGAATAGGGAGAGGGAGGGGCCGGCCTAATGGTCTCCCTCTCCTCCAAAAATCCGAACCCTCTCCTTTGCTCCTCCTTTGTGGTTTCGGCCAAGGAAAAGAGAGGAAGAAGAAGGGAGAAGAAAGAGGAAGGAAGGAGAAGGAAGAAAGGAGAAAGAGGAGGATAAAATCTCGTTGCTCGCCATCATCTTCGCAACAGATTCCTCCGTCGGCTCGTAATCCTTGCACTCAGAGACGGGATTTCAAGGATTCTTCAATTCGCAAAGGACAAGGTGCTATTCGACAGTTTCCCTTGCGATTCAAGTGCGGTTCTTCATCGTTCCGTCGTGTCTGGATCATAGATTCAAAAGGTATGATGATTCTAAACACCTAACTAGATGCATGCATGTCTTCCGTAGATCGTAGTATGCCTCTATGGTGTCCGCACATATGCTAAGATCATAGATTTGAATGTAGATTGTTTTGTAGAATTAATTGTAATGAAACATACACTGTATGATCTTCGTATCTTTCTTTTGCTTCCGCTGCGACTCTGATTAGCGGATCCAATTCCAACAATTGGTATCAGAGCATGCTTTGGTGTATGTTTCATGCATGAATTCGTGAAAACATCATGTGAATATATGATGTCATATGTTTTTGTCGGGGTTCGGCGTAGATCATGCATATGGATTGTGCTATGTATCGTCTCTTTGCAGGTGCCGCACTGAATAGTAATCTGTGATTGCATGCATCCGGGGGTCGGACCTTGGATTTAATTTTTGCATTGATTATTATTGTGCTTGTGGATTTTAAGGCTCTAGATGGGCGAGGGTGGGGGTTGACCATCCTCGGTTCCCTGGCCATGTTTTTAGGATTGTTTTCTTTTCTTTCTAGCAAAATTGTACACGAACGAGCACTTGTTCAGAGCGTATTAGTTTTTTGGTCACAGGAAGAAGGAGATGATGCTTCATCCACGGTTCGGGCAAGCGGTACCATGGTGTGCAAAGACCCGGCGAAAGCGTGCACGTTGGCGATGATGGGGATCGTCGTCAGAGATCGTGCAGAATGGAAGAGCAGGATATCTTGGCTGTGCTATTCAGGTTCAGGGGTCGGACCCTGGACTTGATTCAGTTTGGATGTTTTTCTGTTGATTCTCTTTACTTATTGTTTAAAGAACCCCGATGATAATTTTATTATCTTGCTTGTGAGTTTGTCTCTAGATCAGGCTTAGGGTTAGTACTAAGCTTATGGATTCATCGGTGTCTCTATATGGTTCTAACACGTGCGAATCTGGTGGCTAGCTAAAAGGAAAGGCGGTAATCGCCCTCGTAGTAGTTCAGGTAGCCAAGTACTGTGCACCGAGATAGAAGTAGTGTTAGATTTGTTTAGAGATAATTAACTAATATCTCCATAAGAAGTATGATAACCCTAGTGGGATGCCCTTTCCCCACGTGGTCCTAGCAACCAAGTTAGGTTAGGATTTCACTGTGTGATACCCATTTCTAGATGACGTTTGATGGTAGTATGAATTCATCATGATTTGGTTATGCCACCATTAGGTTGAGGTCCGACGGAGGTTGTCGAATGTTCCTATTTGGCCAGCATCGAAACCTATAATGAGATGAGGTCTACTATGACATCAGGCATCAAATTGTGAATGAGTCATCATCGTAGTGGGAGTCCTTTCCACGTTGACCTTAGGCTAGGCTCCAGATCTTAGGATTATGGGCAAGCTAGTGAAGTATCAGGATCCTTGGAATCTATGTAATGTGATCCTTGCAAGAAAGGCGAAAGCTGAGTATTCAAGGTAGAGACTGTGGGGGAAAATCTTCGTGCCGACCCGAAGACTTTCGCAGCACCAGTCAATTGAAGTTGATGTTGACGTCGAAGATCGTTGGTCGATCTGGTGATTGAAGTTGTAGCTTTTGATATGTCAAATAGAGAGATGCAATCAGAAAGAATGTTTGACACGAGAAATGATCTCGGAGTTCAGCCGAAGCCTACATCTCCGTGCTATAGGGTGCAACCCGAATTCACTAACACTTTTGACGAAGTAACCTCGACAGGCCGAGTGCTACTGAAGCCTCTTTGATCTCTTCAAAGACAAGAAGATGATCAAGTAGAGGTGAAGGGTGAGAAGATAGAAATTCTGGAGCTCTGGTTCTGAAAATCAGATCTCAGAGTGGAAATCAGAAATTCTGGATCCGATCACATTCGAAGGCTTTGCTATTTATAGAATTTCTGGGGAGGAATTCCTGGGTAAATGGCGGTCTCTGCTGCTGCATCTGGGGATCCTCCAGGTAAAGCTGGCGAGCCCTGCTACCGTCTTCTGGGGGATTCCACAGGCTTTTGGTCCCACCAGGCAGGGTTGGTAGGTCCCGCGATAGTCCTCGTGGGGGCCCACCAGGCAGGGCCGGTGGGTCCCGCTGTTGTCTCCGGGGGTCCACCAGGCAGGGCCGGTGGGTCCCGTGGTAGTCTTCGTGGGCCCACCAGGCAGGGCCGGTGGGTCCCGTGGTAGTCTTCGGGGGCCCACCAGGCAGGGTCGGTGGGTCCCGCTATTGGCAACCTTCTTACCAAAATTTGCACCCACAGGGACTATGATATTTTCCGAGGAAACTAATGCTTTGCGGGAAGGTTTGTAATCCTAATGGGAGCACGGTAGACCAGGGTCTAAGTCTAGGAGGTCGTGACCTATCTAGATATGCATAAAACCTCATAAAGAAGGGATGTATAAGAGTTTCCCTCCAAAGAGGAGCCCCTGGCCTCCATAATCAACCGGCTAAGGGTCTGAGTGGGAGGTACGCAGTTCGATATTCCCACCGGGTGAGAGCTGTGTTTCCTTCTATGCTGATTCGCCTAGTGATTTCCTTCGGGACATGGAGGATGCCGGTGGCAGTGGGTGATGGTTTTTTCCTGCACCGCGGGAGCCTATGAACCTCCCTGCCGATACCACCTAGATTTGTAGGAAGCATCCGAAAGCTTGTGTGAAACTACTGTTGCTGCGCACGTGGGTCACATAAAACTGGCCAAAAGGAGATTGAAAGGTCTTTCAGTTTATCATGGGTAATTCTGATGAAGACTGGATCGTAAAAACCCCATTTGCAGAAGCGGTTGCATGCTCTCACCGAGATGCTGTCTCCAATTCAAGGCCAATAGTCTCAGTGCTCGAGCCCAGGGAATTTAGATTCTTGGATGTCTCCACTTGAGGTAATGAAGACATAGCGGCTGGAGTAAACATTATCTATTTCTAAATTCCATAAAATAGATTGTAGTAGACCCTAACTATTGCTTTAAACCATTGTTTACAGAAATCATGACTAAGCTCGACCCCCTTGCCTTCATACTTAATGATAATAAACTTATGGGACCAAAACTACGAGGACTGGAAGCGTAACCTGATGCTCGTCCTAAGGGTTGGCAAACACACAATTGCCTTAAGTACCCCTCAACCGGACATGCCGGGACCAAGTGCAACTGAGGTCCAGTTGAAGGAATGGAAAGACTGGCTAGATGCTGATGAGATGTGCAAGTGCTATATAGTGGCATCCTTGCAGACCGTCCTTCAGAAGCAAGTCGAAGACATGTCCTTTGCTTTAGACATGATGCTCTACCTTAAGGAAATGTTCGAGGGTCGTAGTCGGGTAACTCGTTACCTGACCATCAAGAAATTGGTGTCCACGAAGATGGCAGAGGGGACTTTAGTTCAGGATCATATACTGAAATTGTTTGGCTATGTGAACGAGCTAGGTTCCTTCGATGTTATCTTGGATGCAGAGATCCAGACCGATATTTTCCTCGTGTCTCTGTCAGGAGCGTTTGAGGGCTTCGTTACCAACTTTAACCTTAACCGGTTGGAGATGTCTAACGTAGAGCTCCTAGCGACGCTTTAGGCGGCAGAGGACGGGATGAAGGCAGGAGCCCAATCCCTGAACGTAGAGCGGAATTCTTCTCTGAAAGCCAAGGGCAAGTTTAAGAAAAGAAAGTCTAAGAAGCCCGTGAAGATGGGCCAGGTGCAGTTGCAGGTTCCTAAGCAGAATGGTCCGGCGAAGCCCAAAGGAAAATGTTTTCGATGCGACAAGAAAGGGCAATGGAAGGGCGACTGCCGCGCAGCTCCCAAGAAGGCTGAGACAGGTATATCTCAATTCCACATAGTGGAATCCCTTGTAGCATCCAGTTGTTCTCCAGTTTCATGGATTGTGGATTCTGGATCAACTAACCATGCTTGCAATAATTTGCAGGGGTTCAAGGAGACAAGAAAACTGGGTGATGGGGAGATGATCCTAAGCATGGAAACTGAGGCCATGGCAGAGGCTGAAGCAGTTGGAGATATCGTCTTGCAGTTCCCTGATGGAAGAAGTTTATTACTTAGAGACATACTTTATGTACCGTCCTTGAGATGAAACTTAATTTTTGTTTCCTTATTGAATAATAAAGGTTTTTCAGTTTTATTTGATGCTTCTGGTATGTCAATTAAATTGAATGGTTCCTTTGTTTGTAAGGAAAAGATACAGAATGGTCTCTATGTAATTAACTCCAATCATAAGCAGGATAACATAACTGAAGCTTGTGTAATTAATTCATCTAAAAGGAAAAATCCCTCAGATAATCTAACACTCCTTTGACATCTAAGACTTGGACACATAGCCTCAGACAGGATTCACAGGTTGGTTAAGGTAGGACTTTTAAGTCCAGATATTTTAGAAAGCCTACCGACGTGTGAGTCTTGCCTGGAAGGCAAGATGATTAAAAGATCTTTCCGAGCCAAAGATAGCAGATCTAAGGAGGTATTAGAGTTGGTACACACTGATGTATGTGGGCCCATAAGTGTCCGTGCCATAGGAGGCTTCGAGTATTTCATCACCTTCACGGATGATCACTCGAGGTTTGGATACATATACCTAATGCGGCGAAAGTCTGAATCCTTTAATAAGTTCAAGGAGTTCAGAGCTGAAGCAGAAAAGCAGACGGGTAAAAGTATCAAGTCTTTTCGATCAGATCGAGGAGGCGAATACCTATCGGATGAATTTATTGGGTACCTGCGTGAGCATGGGATCGTATCCCAGTTGACTGCACTAGGGACACCGTAACAAAACGATGTATTTGAGAGGAGAAACCAAACTTTGTTAGACATGATTCGGACTATGATGAGTTATGTAATATTGCCACCTAGTTTTTGGGGATATGCCCTAGAGACGGCAACATATACTTTGAACTTTGTTCCATCAAAGTCAGTACCTCTAACACCTTGGGAGCTGTGGTTGAAGCGAAAGCCAAGCCTACAGCACTTTAGGATTTGAGGTTGTCCAGCATATGTGCGGAAGGACAAGCGAGATAAGATGGAGTCAAAAACTAAGGTATGTCTATTCGTTGGGTATCCAAAAGGGACAAAGGGTGGTTTATTTTATGATCCTGAGGATAGAAAGGTTGTCGTCTCGACGAACGTCATATTCCTGGAGCAGGATTATTTAATAGACCATAAGCCCACCAGTAAAGTAGTTCTTGAAGAATTGCTTGGTACTGATGGGAGTACGCAGACAGAAAACGTAGTGGGAGCCGATACCACTAAGACAAAAGATACTCTAGAATCGACTCCTATGGAACCACCACAGGCTCGTCACAGTGGGAGGACCATAAGTGCTCCTGATAGATACATTGGAGAAGCCTTTATGGTAGATCCAGAGTTTCAGGAGGATGATCCTCTGAACTATGACGAAGCGATGGTATCCTCTGACCATGCAGCATGGCAGGAAGCCATGGAGGCAGAACTGACATCGATGTCCCAAAATTCGGTCTGGACACTTGTAATACCACCTCACAACATTAAACCTGTTGGGTGTAAGTGGGTGTACAAAAGGAAAAGAGGTCCGGATGGTACCGTTGAGACTTACAAAGCTAGACTAGTCGCTAAGGGTTATACCCAGCGAGAAGGGATCGACTATGACGAAACCTTTTCTCCAGTGGCTATGCTTAAGTCTATCCGGATTCTCTTGTCCATTGAAGCCCATTATGATTAGGAGATCTGGCAAATGAACATCAAGACCGCATTCCTCAATGAGGATTTGGAAGAAGACATCTACATGTCTTAGCCTCCAGGCTTTGTCGCAAAAGGTCAGGAAAGTCTGGTGTGAAAGTTGCAAAGGTCCATTTATGGACTGAAACAAGCATCCAGAAGTTGGAACATGCATTTTGATCAGGCTATCCAGTCTTATGGATTTGAGCAGAACGTGGATGAACCATGTGTTTATAAAAGGAGCGATAAGACTGCAGTAGTTTTTCTAGTGCTTTACATAGACGATATCCTGCTCATTGGAAACGATGTTGGAACGTTGTCTACAGTGAAGGTGTGGTTGTCCTCTCAATTTGACATGAAAGACCTGGGTGAAGCGAGTTATGTTCTGGGGATCAAGGTAACTCGAGATTGCCAGAACAAGACTCTCTCGCTGTCACAGTCAGCCTACATAGATACTATCTTGGTCAGATTCAGTATACACAACTCCAAGAAGGGACTGGCTCCATTCAGACATGGAATGAAATTGTCCAAGGATCAGGGTCCTAAGACTCCTAAGGAGAGGGCAGAGATGCAGAAGATACCTTATGCTTCGACTGTAGGGAGTCTGATGTATGCTATACAGTGCACGAGACCAGATATATGCTATGCAGTAGGCATGATGGGCAGGTATCAGTCAAATCCGGGTCCAGGGCACTGGACTGCTGTGAAAAATATACTCAAGTATCTCCGTAGGACGAGAGATTATGAGTTAGTTTACTCTTCAAAGGAACTGATGCCGATTGGATATACGGATTCTGACTTTGCGTCAGATCCAGAATCCAGGAGATCGACATCAGGGTTTGTGTTTTCATTAGGAGGAGGAGCTGTCAGTTGGAGGAGCGTGAAGTAGGGATGCATCGCGGATTCGACGATAGAGGCTGAGTACGTTGCGGCGTGCAAAGCAGCTAAGGAGGCGGTGTGGCTCAAGAAGTTCCTCACGGACTTAGGATGCGTACCGGGAGCTCAAGATCCTATTGTCCTTTACTGTGACAATAGTGGAGCGGTAGCACAATCCAAGGAGCCAAGATATCACCAGAAGAGCAATCATATCGAGCGAAAATACTATATTATCCGAGACTTGCAGAAGCGAGAGGAGGTTGCAGTGACTCAGGTGGCGTCTGCAGATAACATAGCGGACCCTTTCACAAAGGCGTTACCGACCAAGGCTTTTGAGAAGCACGTGGATGCCATGGGAGTTAAGACTTTTGTTCCCCGCTAGGCCAAGTGGGAGATTGTTGTAGCTTGTGTGTCCTTAGCGTGAAATTTCTGTATTAACATTAATAAAGATGACTTTGGTTATTGCTTTAATTAGAATACTACTCTGGTGTATGATAATACTTATATAATAAAAGGACCCTAGGGAACACAGTAGGCCACTAAGGCACATGGAGGATCCATGCTTGGGAGACCCAGTGGACCAGTTCTGTGTAGACCTAGAACTAGTTCACAGCTTAGGTGATGCCGGTCGCTTCACCGAGAACAAGCTGTTGGCAGGTAGTGGATGTGGTAAAGTCTCCACCACGGGAACGTGGGATTCCCATTCACCTGACCAAGCACGATGATCGTGTTGAACAGGAATCAAGATGGTGCACAGTTCAGTGATTCAGACACTGGTGCAGAAACCGTCTTACTACTATAGATAATCCGTCCTTAACCCTGAGGGACCATGTATACTAGGCCAACCAGTTGTGTGGTACTTTGATGTGCCAATGTGTGCGGACCTTCCATAGTCCAATACCACGGTACATTGGGTTACTCGACTGGCGCTTGAGTGACATGTAATCTCTACATGTTATCCGACGTCCAGTGTTGGATGGGTGCATTTTGATGAGTCAATCTGTCCACATAGTTAACCCAGGCCTGGTGGTTGTCAGTATGACTGACGATGTTCTGGATGCTAGGCATAGCACCGGAAGGTGTGTGGTGTTATAGATGACAAGTCATCAAACCCTAGTCAGATGATCGATCGGGATCTGACGGTGCTCCCCACCGCCCGAGTCGTATCATGGCACCAGTAATAGGAGGAACTGAGGATTATCAGAGTATAGTAGAGAACAGGGTTACGAGGGAGTAACATATGTTTAGGATCACTAGAGTTCAACTCGCATCGCACTCTGGGTGGCTACGCCGGTTAATCGGATTAGGGCTGATTAACAGAACTTTCGGTGTGTCACCGGAATAGTTAATCAGGGATCCGGTTGGAGCTAGAGATCCCGAACCCTGAAGGTTCCACCCTGTCGTTGCATATAGGAATTGTTCCCCGACCTGGATGGATATGTTGGATGCGAAGTAGCGCGATGGAGCGCAAGCCCGGAACCTAAGAACCTAATTCACATGTATTACGGGCCATAGGGGTATTTTGGTAAATACTGAAATATAGCTCAGAATATATTAAATATGGATCTTAGAATGAGTGGAATAATTCCAGGAGCTCATAGGCGCTAACGGAACTCGATTCCGAGTAGCGCACCTCGCTCAGTCTCTCTTTCAGTTTTCCACTTTTTGTGAAGGGCGTTTTCGTCCAGGCTTCACGATAGACACTGAAAATCCCTAAAAACCGCCCCCCCCCCCTCTATCCTAATCCTACTAGGGTCGGCCCTAGCTTTCTTGAAGCCATGGGAGACCGTCCCTATAAGGGAATTGGGAGATGGAGGGGCCGGCCTAATGGTCTCCCTCTCCTCCAAAAATCCGAACCCTCTCCTTTGCTCCTCCTTTGTGGTTTCGGCCAAGGAAAAGAGAGGAAGAAGAAGGGAGAAGAAAGAGGAAGGAAGGAGATGGAAGAAAAGAGAAAGAGGAGGAGAAAATCTCGCGGCTCACCATCGTCTTCGCAATGGATTCCTCCGTCGGCTCATAATCCTTGCACTCAGAGACGGGATTTCGAGAATTCTTCAATTCGCAAAGGACAAGGTGCTATCCGACAGTTTCCCTTGCGATTCAAGTGCGGTTCTTTATCGTTCCATCGTCTCCGGATCATAGATCCAAAAGGTATAATGATTCTAAACACCTAACTAGATGCATGCATGTCTTCCGTAGATCGTAGTATGCCTCTAGGGTGTCCGCACATATGCTAAGATCATAGATTTGCATGTAGATTGTTTTGTAGAATTAATTATAATGAAACATACACCGTATGATCTTCGGATCTTTCTTTTGCTTCCGCTGCGACTCTGATTAGCGGATCCAATTCCAACACCAAAGCCAAGCAACTACGACGGTCACGAGCAAAGCACCGCACGTTCTAGCCGATTCAATGCGAAGTCCGGAAGAACTAAAGCATCGCAAGCCTCTACCCGCCTACGTTCAAGCGCAAGCACCAAAGCAAAGCAAAAGCCAGAGCCATGCCAAAGCAACGCCAAAGCCGAAAGCCAAAGCCAAAGCCGACGCCAAAAGCACGATCGACGCCGCAAATCGACGATCAAGGACGCCGAGGTCTAGCAAGAATCAAAGAAGACACGAAGACCGAGGAACGAAGCCCTAAACCACCCTAGCCGAGAAAGCACGAAGTACAAACAGGACAAAAGCAACGGCCGATACTCCTTAGCCTCTCAAGAAACCCTCACCCTGTAAAGACCTCTGTCTTGGGCAACCCCTTCAGAGCTCTCGCACGAATACCATGTGGAGATGCGGATCAAAGGGACCCTCCAGAGGATCTCTCCCACAATCTCCTGATCAAATATTCGCCGCACCCGGCTCACCAACCCCGAGTCCCCGGGTCCCGGCCTTCTGTAATCTTCGTGTGTTTGCAATAAAGATGACCCGGATCTTTTTCTGCGCATACAGATTTCTGGCACGCCCGGTGGGACCTTCTCTCCTTTCATCCGTACGTCTGAAGAAGTTGCTTCAAGTTCGCCATGGCCGGGACGAACGATGATACGTTTGCTCTAACAAGCCTTTCACCTATCGCCGAGTCTCCACTACTCCAACATGGCGATCCAGAAAACCCGTAGGATGACGTTCCCCTGGTAGTACGCATTTACACTCGGTGTACTCGAACCCTTACGGACGTCTTCACGCCAGAAACCGCTGCTGAAGACGCTCGTCAAAGCGCCGAGGATGCCTTGGTGCATGAAGAAACGAGCCTCGATCCTGGAGCCTTTATCCAGAAATTTGGGGAGGACCAGCCCCAACCACGAGCCCGTTCGGGTTCTCCAGCGGACTTTGTACCTCCTTTGCAGGAGGCAAACGTCCGTCATCAAGCAGAAGTAAGTCGGTGCAACTACATCTCCGATAATGACGGTGACGATGCAGGTATGCAACACCAAGACGTCCTGCGTCATATCCTCCTTCTGCTCTCTAGCTCCAAGTCATGCAAATGGGTGAGCACATGGCGCAAATCACCCGGCTAATGGAGGAAAAGGACCGTCACATCAACACCTTGCTTCAAAGGCTAAGTGCGAGGGATGCTACACATTCAGTCAACCTTCTGCTTCTCCAGTAGTCGCTCCAGCTCCGTCTTCAACTTCCGCTCCTGCAGAGATTGTTCCGACGATTCTAACGACTACTCCCGCACTCTCCTCGGCTCCCGTCCCTGTAGAAGTCGCCTCGCTAGTACCAGTCCCGGTGGCCGCGTAACCTTCGATGGCAGCAACGATGAATGCCCAGCAAATACAAGCATTAGTGGCCGACATGATGCGTTCCCACAGCGGTAGTCTTCCTCCAATCACAGCGGCATACTCAAAGCCTTACACCATAAGGATCCAACAGCTGTGCTTTCCCACAGGGTTCCAGCCGCCAAAATTCTAGCACTTCGACGGGAAGAGCAATCCAAGGCAACACATTGCCCACTTCATCGAAACTTGCAACAACGCCAGCACATATGGCGACGAGATGGTAAAACAGTTCGTTCGCACCCTCAAAGGTAATGCTTTTGACTGGTACATTGATCGTCCTCCAGGGTCCATCGACAGCTGGGATCAGATGGAGAGAGAGTTCCTCAACCGCTTCTACAGCACTCTGCGCATCGTCAGCATGACCGAGCTTACCACCTTCAAGCAAAGGAAGGATGAATCAGTGATCGACTACATCGATCGATGGAGGAACCTCGTGCTAAATTCATAAGACCGCTTATCTGAAGACTCGGCCATCGAGATGTGTACCCAAGGCATGCACTGGGGCTTGCTCTACATCCTCAAGGGGATCAAGCCTCGGTCCTTTGAAGAACTTGCAACTCGAGCTCACGATATAGAGCTCAGCTTGACAAATCACGGGGACTCAAAGAGTAAAGACTTCCTGAAGGTGGAAAAGAAAGACAAGCCACCTGCGCCCAAACCAAAGCAAGTCATCGTTGCCGATATTGCTTCACTATCCAAGCCACTCAAGATCGATGGTAAGTCAGATCAGGAAAAAGGAGCCGCCATACCTCCGCCTCTACCTCAAAGGCAGTCGAGGATAACTCTCGAAGAACTCGAAGCTAAGGAGTATCCCTTCCCAGACTCGAAAGTCTCCTCCATATTCGATCAACTGCTACAGGAGAAGATGATCGAACTTCCTCCTTCAAAGAGGCCCGAGCAGATGCATCGTGTCAACGATCTACTCTTCTGCAAATACCATCGAGTGGTTAGTCATCCTATCGAGAAATGCTTCATCTTCAAAAAAAGAATTATGACACTAGCAAAGCAAGGGAAGATTGAAATCGACTCCGGTGACATCGCAACAGCAAACATGACGTCCATCACCTTCGGTTCCTTTCCGCCGGTGCTCATTGTTGCACAACAGAAAAAGCCCAAGTTATGCATCAATCGTCAAAGGCCAATTGCGAAGTTAGCTTCACAACTGAAAGTTTCGAAGCGACGACGCCGTGCTCCTACGCTTGTTGAGGAAGAAACATCATTGCCCCGGGGGCAAACCGTCGCTCACATCGGCACCTCCCCCGAGCAAAGCCATGTCTCAACAAAATCTCCAAGCAAGGTACGAGCAAGGAGACCCAGAGGTCGGTTTGTTAGGCTAGCCCTAGGGAAAATTTGACTACTATGTTCTCTACTCCAAGCCTTCGTCCGTCTCAATAAAAGAGATCAAACCCACAGGCTGGGGATCAGAAGATGAGCCAACAGAGTCTCCAGAAGAGCAAATCTTCCCAACCCATGAAGAACCTGTAGCTGCCCCTCCAAACCTTCACCTTGGTGAGGGAGAATCCACTGATGAAGACGCATGGATCATGCTACCTCGCAGACGAAGGCCATGGATAACAAGAAGTCACAAGCTAGATCGGCTGGCAAGAAAGCTCCCTGAACGAAGAACCTACAAGAAGAAAAGTAAAACTCCAGGAAGAAAGGTATTCAAAGTGCCGCCAGCAGATCCAGACGATCTCCTCTGGCAAAACCCTCCAAAACCGGCAACGCTGCAAGAATTCTTTTCCAATCACTTCCTCCCAGCTGATCAGCACCACAGAGTCTCCTGTTGCATAGTTGAGATTCACATGACGCCGGGAGAAGGAGGCAAGATCGAGTCTTCTTAAGAAAGCGACACCGACAACGAGGAGGATGACTTCAACAAAGACGGCACTGCTACCCACGATGAGGCAATCTTACACTTGCCACTCATAGAAGCATTGCACCTTCCGAAGAAGGCTCGCCTAGCGATGGCCGAGGCTTTGGCAGATCCAGACAGCTACAAAAGAAAGAAGAAAGATACCAAGAAAGACAAAACTATTGTCTCCTACGACGCAACGATAACTTTCTCGGATGAAGATCTGCAGCTCGGAGCACGACTGCACAACCGACCTGTCTATGTCTCGGGGTACATCAAGGAGAAGCTGGTAAATCGAATCCTGCTGGATTGTGGCTCCGCCATCAACATCATGCCCATCCAAACAATGCGGCAGCTCGACATCACCACCGACCAGCTCTCACAAAGCCAACTGGTCATTCAAGGGTTCAACCAAGGTGGACAGTCCACCGTAGGAATCATTCGTCTAAAACTCTCCATCAGCCAACTTGACACGACAGTTCTCTTCCACCTCATCGACTGTCAGACATCATATCGCCTCTTGCTAGGAAGACCGTGGATACATGAAAACGGTGTTGTAGTGTCCACTTGGCACCAATGCCTCAAGTACTATGAGGAAGGTCTGGAGAAGTGCATTATTGCATATGACAAGCCATTCAATGAGGCCGAAGCACACCTCGTCGATGCCAAATTTTACTAAGCAAAGGACCTTATTGCAGAAGTCCTTCCAGCTAAAGCTCCTCGAACCCAGAAAGCTAAAAGAATGGAGCAGGATGAAACTCCTCCAACTCCAAATCCAGTGCAACCATCCAAAGCAATACACGAAGTCAAGGAAGTAGTAGTGCCAAAACGAAGGATGCGCATCAGCTCCAAGCCAAGATCCATACAACATACTCCGTTGCCCGTCCAAGCTACGCCAGTCCTGTGCCTCATGCCTCAGTGGTTTCACAAACATGAAGGACCATCTTTTGTCTCGACAAAAAGAGACAGTCCCGCCGCTATCGGAGGCTAATGTCATCACTCTGCAGGAGATGACACTGCCACTACCCAGTCTGATGCAACCTTCAAGTCCGCCAGAACCCTATTGGTTCCTTCAAATCCAGTCCACTCATATTCAAACCAAAAGGAAGTTGGGGGCAAAATGTCGCCAAACTGCTATTCAAAGCCGACTACAACGAGGACAGTGCCGCACATATGAGTACGCTCTCGCCAGTTATAATACCACACGGGATGACCAAGACTTAAGTCCGTCTCCTCCAAAGTGGCGAGCAGATTTCACCAAATCGGCAAGGCATTGGCTCCTGTCAAACCCCGATGATCGTCAAGATCGCAGCAAAAAAGGCCTTCACCTCTAACTACATTGAGGTGAAGATGGTAGATGAAGCAGGAGAGGGATCATCAGTCTCCGACGCACGCTCCACCTACGTCGCTCATCCCAATACCAAGTCCGCCAAAAGAATACGATATCGAGCTCGACGTTGGACCATACTCCAGAAGCAGAAGAAGAGCATTAAAAACCAGTCGAGTCCAAAGCCTATATCAGTATTCGAAAGACTCAGGCCAATCGGACAAGTAAAGCAAAAGTCAGTATTCGGCCGTTTGGGAAAGTCATCTATTGAGGTGAGAAGTATCGTTCCCACCCTCCCGCCCAAATCATCTCGATTCATACACTTCAATGATGACGACTTCAACGATATCATTCTGGTATCTGTTAACCATATCATAATTCTCGAAACTTCAAGCGGTGATACTTCTACTTCGGACGACGAGTTGCCAGATGCCCCGCCGGTCCTCGAAGAAGGGGGGCAATCTACCATCGACGACTTGAAGGAAATCAACTTGGGCACGCAGGAGGATCCTCGGCCTATATTTGTAAGTGCACTCCTGACTCCCGAAGAGGAAGCCGCATACATCAAGCTACTTCAAGAATACAGAGATGTCTTCGCATGGTCCTACAAGGAAATGACGGAGCTTGATCCCAAGATTGCAGTACACCAGCTCGCTGTCAAACATGGAGCTAGCACCATCAAGCAAGGACAAAGACGCTACCGGCCAGAACTAATATCTCAAATAGAAGGCAAAATCAACAAGCTCATTGAAGCCGGCTTTATCCGAGAAGTCAAATATCTAACATGGATCTCCAGCATGGTCCCAGTCAAGAAGAAGAACAGCCAAATCAGAGTATGCGTGGACTTCAGGGATTTAAACAATGCATGTCCCAAGGATGACTTCCCATTGCCAATCACGGAGCTGATGGTAGATGCGACAACAGGCTATGAAGCGCTAACCTTCATGGATGGATCCTCAGGCTACAACCAGATTCGGATAGCGCCCAAAGATGAAGAGCTCATGGCCTTCCACACGCCAAAAGGGATCTACTGCTATAAAGTTATGCCATTCGGCTTGAAAAATGCAGAAGCCACCTACCAATGAGCCATGCAAAAAATCTTCGACGATATTCTTCATCAAAATGTGGAGTGCTACGTTGACGACCTCGTGGTAAAATCAAGGTAAAAGACAGCGCATCTTCAAGACCTTGAGCTGATCTTCAAACGGCTTCGAAGGTACCAACTCCGCATGAACCCGCTCGAATGCACGTTTGGAGTCTCGGGCAAATTTCTCGGCTTTGTCATACGACATCGAGGCATCGAGATAGATCAATCCAAAATAGATGCTATTCTCAATATGCCCGTCCCAAAAATAGTGCGAGACCTCAGAGGTCTCCAAGGCCATCTGGCATATATCAGGAGATTTATCGCCAACTTAGCTGGAAAATGTCGACCCTTCGGTTGCCTCATGAAGAAAGGAGCATCATTCAAGTGGGATGAAGCTTGTCAGGAAGCCCTCCAAAACATCAGAGATTATTTACTCAAGCCTCCAGTTCTGACAGCACCAATTCAAGGAAAGCCATTGGTCCTTTACATCAGTGCCCAGGAGCAATACTTGGGGGCACTCCTGGCTCAAGACAACGAGCTAGACAACGAAACGATATGTTACTATTTGAGTCGCACTCTCATCGGCGCAGAGCTAAACTACTCCCCGATTGAGAAAGTCTGTCTGGCGCTCATCTTCGCTACAAAAAAGTTGTGACACTACATGTTAGCTCACACCATCAGGCTCATCTCAAAAGCCAACCCACTCAAATATATCATGTCGAGACCAGTGCTCTCCGGACGTTTAGCCAAGTGGGCTTTACTCCTCCTCGAGTTCGACATCACCTTCGTCTCTCGGAAAGCGGTCAAAGGTCAAGCTCTCGCGGACTTCTTGGCAGAATACCCACTCCCAGCAGAATAGGAACTATCAGAAGACCTCCCAGACGAAGAAGTATTATACGTTGATATCGCCCTCTCTTAGAAGATGTTCTTCGATGACACGACAAGGTAAGACATGGCAGGAGCAGGCGTTATCTTCGTCACGCCAAACGATGAGATACTCTCTTTCTTATTTCTACTATCGGAACCATGCTCCAATAACAAGGCAGAATATCAAGCCCTGATTATCGGCCTCGAACTCGTCAATGATATGAAACTTCAAGGGCTCGAAATTTTTGGCGATTCGCAACTCGTTATCCAGCAAATATTGGGAGCATACGAAGTTAACAAAGAAGACCTCGTGCCGCTATATCTACGAGATCTGGAACTCCTTGATGCACTCAAGACTGCTTCAATCCAGTACGTCCCTAGAAACCTCAACCAGCAGGCTAATGCGCTCACAAATTTAGCAGCTACGCTTCCATTCCCAGAAAAAAGTCAACTCATCATCCCTATCTGCAAGAGGATGGTAATCACCAAGGAGGACCTCCCTGTGGGGATCCCAGACCAAGTCAATGCAGAGCACGTCCTCGTGATGGATGAGCTAGACTGGAGACAACCATTCACAGACTTTCTTGTCCATGGGAAACTCCCTGAAGATCCGAAGCGCAAGGTTGATGTTCGCCGGCGATCTTTGAAGTTCTTCCACTTCAACAACGAGTTGTACCGTCGAAGTTATGATGGTACGCTCTTAAGGTGTCTTGCATAAGAAGAAGCGGAAGCAGCACTGGAAGAAGTCCATGCTGGGATCTGTGGCTCACATCAGTTCGGTCCAAAGCTCCACTTTCACATCAGAAGGATGGGTTATTACTGGCCCACTATGATTAAGAACTGCCTGGAGTTTGCGAAGCAATGTCCTGCTTGCCAATTGCACGACGACTATATCCGTCAGCCCCCGGAACCTTTACATCCGACGATCGCATCATGGCCCTTCGATGGATGTGGACTCGGCATTGTTGGTCCACTACCCAAGTCATCCAAGCAGCATCTTTACATCCTGGCAGCGACAGACTATTTCTCCAAGTGGGCTGAGGCAGTACCATTGCGAGAGGTCACCAGACACTCTATCATCAGCTTCATCCAGAACGATATCATCTTTCGGTACGGTATCCTCGCTACATCGTCACGGACATCGGGAAACAGTTTAAGAATGCCGCTGTCAGCCAATTCTGTGACAAGTTCGACATCAAACAAAGATGTTCAACGATGTATAATGCTCCGGCCCAACGGCCTAGCGAAAGCCTTCAACAAAACTCTCTGCAAACTCCTAGAGAAAGTCGTCTCGAAGTCAAAGAAGGACTGGCACGAACGCATGGGCGAAGCGTTATGGGCATATCGCACTTCCTTTCGCATGCTAACACAAGTAACTCCGTACTCGCTAGTATACGGAGTAGAAGCTATCCTCCCACTTGAGCTCCAGATCCCGTCACTCAGAATAGCCATCCAAGAAGGTCTCGTTAGCAGCGACAACGCCCAACTTCCCCTAGCAGAATTGGAATCACTGGACGAGAAACGTCTCGAAGCCCAGCAACGCTTGGAATGTTATCAAGCCAGGTTAACTCGAGCCTTCAACAAGAAGATTCTCCCGCGATCCTTCCAAATAGGAGAACTGGTGCTGGCAGTCAAACGCCCCATCATTCTCTCGCATCGAGGAGAAAAGAAGTTCAACGCCAAGTGGGATAGACCGAAAGCTGTCAAAGAAGTCTACTCCAATGGCGCATATCTTCTCACCATGCCAGAAGGGCTTACACTCGGCCCTATCAACGACAAGTACCTCAAAATGTACTACGCCTAAAGCAAGGCCACACTCCTTATGCAAAAAAAAAAGGGGGGGGGGGGAATAAATGAAATACGTGCGACTTGATCCCTCTCAATAGGGTACGTAGGCAGCCTGTAAAGGTTCAGTCCAAACAAAAAGAGAACCAAACACCACCATTCCAGAAGACAAGTCCAGAAACCAGATGCATACTATTGAGTTATCATCAAGCGAAAGAAAAGCGAAACTACAAGTCTAGCCAGCAAAAATGACAAAAAGAAAAAGAAAGGCAACACTACTAGTAAAGTGAATTGAAGTCCTTAAGGCATTGAAGCAGCTCGCCACCCGCAGCCTCCATGCTCAATACGTTGCTTCGGATATGTCCGTCCCATCACACACCGTGGATCTCGCGGAAGGCGCAAGCGTATTCTCCGATACAAAGTCAAAGTCAGAGGAGCCCATACGTCTCAACCACTCTCGAGCACTAGGCTTCGGACGCTCCCATGCATAATAGATATTCATCACACCCCCTACACAAGAAAGGAAGGGCACTGAGGTCGAAGGTCCGCGTGCCGCAAAGATCCTCTTCGGGAAGTGGAGCCCAATCCAGCCATAAAGATAATGTAGGGGGCAGAAGGAACTGGCTCGACCTACTTTCCCCCTTGCATTATCCCCGCTTGATAAACTCCAGTATGTTCCACTAAGCCCTTGATACAAGGAACAAAGAATCGCCGGCGCCAGATTGAGAAGTTCTCCATTCACCATCCGAGCAGCCGCAAAAAAGGTCCCGGGATGGATCACATCCCCATTCTAGGGAAGGGCAAAGCGATAAAGAAAAAGCACCAATCCTTCCGACCAATAGATAGCCCGCCAAGTGTCGCTGCATTCCTCCAGTCCCAGTACCTCCCAGGGATGTTGTGCCTCCGCCATAGAGCACTATTCTTTTCTCAGAGATTCAATCGGCCGTCAAAAAGTGCATGGTGCCGATTTTTTTGACGATACATACCTCCACATCGGTGACTCGAAAGGGGAATATGATGATACTCTCCCCGAAAGCAAAAATCCACCCAAGCTTATTGGAGTACTCGGTTTGACTGCTCACGTGCCGCTATAATAGCATATGCCTTGAACAGCAAAAGACAGAAGCCAGGAGACTCGTTTGGATCCGTCAAGACCTTCAAAAAAGGAACTTCCTCCTGATAATAGCTCCGAACCTCCGGACATCCAGAAATAATGTGCACATCACGAAGGGTGATCCCGATCTCACCCGCTCCAGTCAAAAAGGTGTTGGTTTCAGGGTACCACTGCTCGCAAAGAGCCCGGTACATACCATCCGGTCGACTGTACTCCCAACAAGCCGGCTCCATAAACTTCGCCAGTCACTCCATCCCTGGCTCTGCCTCCAAGGCACCAGACAGCTCTTGCATCTAGTCTCAGAAGCCTCCCAGATGTGTGATGCTCCCGCGCGGATGAATCTCCACATCCCATCGCGTACGGCGGGAGCATATCTTCAAAGCCACAACAGGAACGGGGACCGACTCCTCACTAGTGTGATGGAACGGCAATCCCAAACTCGGTCGAACAATCTGCTGTGAAGATCCCTCATCAGTGAGGATGCGCTCGCCAAGCTTTAACACACGACAAGAACCATCTGCAACACCATCCTCGCAAATCCGCTCGTGCGTCAAAAGCTGAAGCGTTGAGGGTCTGGCTTCCTGCCTCGGAGTGCGGCGATAGAAGACTTGCGCAAAAGGGAAACGAAGATGTGTACTCCCATGGGAGACCACATCGACGATCCATCCAGAAGTTGGAAAACTCTCGTAACGCCGAGACCTGAAGAAGAAAAAGGAGAAAAGCAAAAGTCAAATCCAGAGTAATCGTGAAAAAAAAAAGAAAAAAAAGAAGGGAGAGAGACTGCAGCCCCTTTTGCAAAAAAAAAGGAAACCAAGAGGGGGCCACAGTAAAAAGCTGCAGCCCCCATATGCAAAAACAAGAAAACGAGAGTGGGGCCACAGCAAAAAGTTGCAGCCCCCATATGAAAAAAGAGGAAAACGAGAGGGGGCCACAGCAAAAAGCCGCAGCCCCCATATGCAAAAAGAGGAAAACAAGAGGGGGCCACAGCAAAAAGCCGCAGCCCCCCTCTCTCCGGTTAAAACCTGCAACCCCGAGGGGGGGGGGGCTGCTGGCCTCTGGCCCGCGCCCCGCCTACCGTCGCGCACACGCGCCGCGCCCCGCCACCAGTCCACACCCGCTGCCGGCCCGCGCACCCGCCGCCCGCCCGTGCCCCGCCGCCAGCCCGCACCCGCCGTCGGCCCGTGCCCCGCGCCTACAGCCCGGACAGCGCCCGTCGCCGGCCCGTGCACCGCCATCCGCCTACCACCGCGCCGCTGCTACTACAACACGTAAACCAGAACCAAAAAAAAAAAGAAGAGAAACCAGAGAAGGGAAGAACGGAAACCAGAGGAAAAAAAAACAGAAAGAAAGAAAGAAAGAAAGAAGAAGAAGACGCGCCTCGCCTGCGACACCCCATCCCCCGCAGCCCGACGGTCTCCTCGCCTTCTCGAACTCCATGGGGTGACCATCTTCATCCTTCGCGTCATCGTCGTAAAGCAAGAAACCCTAGATGAGGAAACCCTAGCAAGGGTCTTCGTCTCCAAGCCACCGGGAGCCTTCAACAATGAGGGGAAACGAAAAAACAGGGGTCCTTATAAAGACCCAATCCCATGCAAATACGCGGGTCAAGTCCAAGCGCTATGCGTTTCCCGCGGGCTCACTCAAACTTGAGGGGGCATTTGTGGGCACCGAAATTAGCCCACGGGTCGAACCCGACCCGCGCACATAAAATTGGCACGCACACAACGGCCCGCATGCGAAACCTGGCCCATACACAACGGCCCGCATGCGAAACCTGTCCCGCACACAACGGCTCACCTGCGAACTCGGCCCGCACATAACGGCCCGCATGCGAACTCGACCCGCACACAACGGCCCGTAAATAAAACGGACCAAACTCGAAGCAAATGGGCCCCACCGGACTCGAAACCCAAGCTCAAAAAGGGGCCCACCGGCCCCCCCTTTTTTTGAAAACCGTGCCCCTCCCTATGGGGAGGTGTGGCCGGTCATGAAGGAAAGAAGAAAAAAAAAAGAGAAAAAGAAAAGAAAAAAAACCCTAACCGCCTCGATGCGGGGGGAGGTGGCGTGGATGTCTAAACAACCATAGATCCATGACGATCCCTCGATCCGATGGACAAGATGACGTCGTGTCGCCATGCAATCCGAAAGTGCAAAGATGACAACTCAATCTTCAAAGATCAAGTCACGTCATGCCCATAACCATCCCCACAAAATAGGGAAACAAATCAAGGTTGGTTCCCCCAAATAAGGTAACCACATCTTGATAGTTATGGGGGGAGATATTGAATGAAACAAAAAGATTTCATCCATATCTCTCCCAACCTCCCCCCTTCGCCTATAAATAGAAGGGGTGGGGGAAGGCATCAAGGGTCTGAAAGCTGAAGATGAAGAGGCTCTGCAAAGAGGAGCTCCAACGCTTGAAGACCGAAAGCTTCACGAGGCACGGCAAGCGCGTCCTACGGAAACACTTAGCCCATCAAGTCCTCATCAACGTGAAGACCTTGCACTCGAAGATCAACCTTCGACTCCTCGCACAAAGAATAAAGCCCGGAGAAGAAGACCCGGAGTCGTCGTCACCCCGACTTCTCCAACGATCTTCATCAACTCCGAAGATGCCATAAGCAAAGGCCGGAGAAGAAGATCGAAGCCGACAACACCCGTCGTCTTCAACAAAGGCATCGACTCCTCGTACGAAGAAGAAAGCTTGGAGAAGAAGGCCTGAAGCCGGTGCTACCCCTGCCGTCTTCATCAACAAAAGCCGACGCTACAACCATCGCGCGGAGATCGGTGCCACCCATGCCGTCTTCATCAACAAAAGCCGACGCTACAACCGTCACACGGAGATCGGTGCTACCCCCGTCGTCTTCATCAACAAAAATCGACGCTACAACCGTCGCACGAAAATCGGTGCTACCCCCGCCGTCTCCAAAAGAAACCTTCAACTCCGATCACACCAAAGAAGCTCGGAGAAGAAGAGAAGCCAAGCCGATGCCACAACCGTCGAGGAAGCCGGAAGAATAAAGAAGCCTTGAAGAAGTAGCCATCGACGTTCGAGAAGAAGATCGAGTCAAAGCTAAAACCAAAGCCAACGCAAGAAACCAAAGCAAAAGCACCGGTAAAGCCCGCGCCAAAGCAACGCACGTGCCAAAGCCAAGCAACTACGACGGTCACGAGTAAAGCACCGCACGTTCTAGCCGATACGACGCGAAGTCCGGAAGAACTAAAGCATCTCAAGCCGCTACCCGCCTACGTTCAAGCGCAAGCGCCAAAGCAAAGCAAAAGCCAGAGCCACGCCAAAGCCGACGTCAAAAGCACGATCGATGCCGCGAACCGACGATCAAAGACGCCAAGGTCTAGCAAGGATCGAGGAAGACACGAAGACCGAGGAACGAAGCCCAAAACCTCCCTAGTCGAGAAAGCGCGAAGCACGGATGGGACAAAAGCAACGACCGATACTCCTTAGCCTCTCAAGAAACCCTCACCCCGTAAAGACCTCTGTCTTGGGCAACCCCTTCAGAGCTCTCGCACGAATACCACGTGGAGACGCGGATCAAAGGGACCCTCCAGAGGATCTCTCCCACAATCTCCTGATCAAATATTCGCCGCACCCGGCTCACCACCCCCGAGTCCCCGGGGCCCGGCCTTCTGTAATCTTCGTGTGTTTGCAATAAAGACGACCCGGATCTTTTTCTGCGCATACAGTAACATAATGGTGTGCGTTCTCTCTCTATATAAAGAGAGGTAGTTTTATGTAATGTGAACGTGTGATTGATGAGATAATACAAGGAGCTTTTCTCCTCAATCATATTCTCTCTCCCCCTCTCTTCGTAACACTAGAGTTTTTCACTCTTCACAATCACAGCATTCATTTGCCTACCGGTTGGGTCTGGATGTGATCAGGTCTATAAAAAAGTTGTAAAGCTTTTCTAGCTGGTCTAACACAACAGTATTTCCTGACTATTAAACAACAATGCTGGTTTCAAAGCCTTGGAAACAAAACCCGCATGCAGAATCATCCCTAAAACTTGCGACCAATGCTACAGTGTAAAGAAAATATGGCGTTGTGGTCATGGAGGAGGAAACCGGTACGGTGGACCGATTCGTCGAGAAACCGAAAACATTTGTGGGGAGCAAGATCAATGCAGGGATCTACCTTCTGAACCCATCCGGATCGAGTTGAGACCAACCTCGATTGAGAAGGAGGTCTTCCCCCAAATTGCAGCGGATCAGAAGCTCTACGCCATGGTGCTACCGGGGTTCTGGATGGACATCGGGCAGCCGAAGGACTACATCACAGGCCTGAGGCTATATCTGGATTCCTTGCGGAAGAAATCCTCCTCCAAACTAGCCGTCGGCCCGCACGTCGTCGGGAACGTGCTGGTGCACGAGAACGCGGTGACTGAAGACGGATGCCTGATCGGGCCGGACGTCGCGATCGGACAGGGCTGCGCGGTGGAGGCCGGGGTGAGGCTGTCGGGGTGCACGGTGATGCGGGGGGCCCGAGTCAAGAAGCACGCGTGCATCTCCAGCAGCGGAGGACGTGCAGGTGTGCGACGAGATTTACAGCAACGGAGGGGTTGTGCTCCCCCACAAGGAGATCAAGTCTAGCATCCTAAAGCCCAAGATTGTCATGTGAGCGTGAAGATCCACCACCACCTCCTCCTCCTTTTCCTCTGCAAATGTGTGATTATGGGTTCTTTGTTACAATTCTTGAGAGATGGGTTTCTTTGATGTTTTATTAGTACATCTGTTTTTTCTGTGTGATTATGGGTTCTTTGTTACAATTCTTGAGAGATGGGTTTCTTTGATGTGTGAGTGTTGCCTGCAAGCTGGGGGAATGATATACATTTCCCAAGTTAAAATGCTCTCTCAAAAAAGTTAAAATGCTGTAATGTTTGGTTTATCCATTTAAGTCAGGAAAAGGGATTTAGGTCAGCTTACTAATATATCTCCTATGCAAGAGTACACCTATTCACCTCCTCCTCCACAACCTACTCTCTTCTCACACATCACACCTCCTCCGCAGTCCACCTCCTTCCCCATCTCACATCCTCCTCCTCCACTGCATAAGTAACTAGTGCTAACCCATTGCAATGCACGAAAGATTATGATGCTGCTCGATCGGATTGCACATTGTGTGCGCGCACGCGCACGAGAGACAGAGAGAGAGAGAGAAGGGGGGAGCTTGGGACGATTTCTCTTGCTTTGCCCAGATTTCTTACTTGTCACT
This sequence comes from Chamaelirium japonicum, assembly GCA_947650365.1. Taxonomy (NCBI): domain Eukaryota; kingdom Viridiplantae; phylum Streptophyta; class Magnoliopsida; order Liliales; family Melanthiaceae; genus Chamaelirium; species Chamaelirium japonicum. Next base: position 44,803,305 of record OX393552.1, on the reverse strand, counting down.
AATTTGTTCAGTTCAGCAAGGTTAGACTCCGAAGATATATGCTCTCTGATTTCTACATTGGGCTCAACCTCTATGTTCTCCAACCAGGTGAGCGCAAACAGCTAGCAATATCCATGTCCTCCACAGTGTTTTGTTTTAACCAGCCTCCAGATTCCTCAATAGCTTTGATCCTCCATACATGATACACCAGCAGTTCCGTTAAAACCCAAAGAAATTGATGAACATACCATTCACCTGCTACTCAACCTCAAAATGGAAGGATAAATTTATGCTCTGCAGCCTTGCGAGCAAGTTTTCATCCTTGTTCACAACCAGCCCATCTAGTCTGGACCAGCGCCAAATCATCATTCCCCTGTGAAGAAAAATAACAGAAAGCCAAAACAGATTATGAGAAATAATACCACTTTTGGCCAATTTTTTCTTCGTGATCCATGGAAAAAATTAAGTTGGAACTTGTGCCGAATGCTGAAACAAATATTAAGAGATGGTTGTTATTTGCACCGCATAAATTGATAAGGGCACCCAACTTAACAAGGGGGAACAGGGGGAGGAAGAAAGGAAGAGGAGGTCGGCGGTGAACCGAAGCAGAAAGGAGCAAAGGATAATATAATGGGGTGCCCTCATTAAAAGGGTGCCCCTATCAAATCACTGCTTCGAGTATAGGTGCACTGTATCAATTTGGGGGGTCCTTATTGAGCATCGCAAATAACACCACCCAATACCCATGGCTTTGTGGAGAGCTTCCATGATCACTCTATGTTTGTGCGGACTTCCCCCCAAGGCAGGGCCATCATCCTTTTATATGTTGATGACATGATCCTTACTAGTGACGACTCTGGTGCCATAGCCTCTCTTCAACAACATCTTCAGAGTCAGTTTCAGATAAAAGACCTTGGTCCCCTGCGCTACTTTCTTGTCTTGGAAGTTGCTAGGGGTGTTCGGGGGATTCTACTTTCTCAGCAAAAGTATACGGCTAACATCCTGGGTCGTGCTGCTATTTCTGATTGTCGGACAGTTGACACTCCTCTTGAGTTTCATGTGAAGCTCTGCCCTGCTGATGGTGAGCCCCTATCAGATCCTACCACGTACCGGAAGATAGTTGGTCAGCTTGTCTATTTTTGTATCACTAGGCCAAATATTGGACATGCAGTGCTAATTGTTGATTATTTCCAAATCGACCCGACCCAAACCCAAAATTTGGATCGGTTCAAGTGAGCGGTGGCTTGTGATGGATTGTTTTCAATGAGACTAGGCCCCTCCTTTCCTTGGCCCTCTTCAATCAAGATCTTAAAGAGTCGACCCCAGGTAAGTAGGAGTAATACTTTTCAACTAGAGTTTTTCACTCTTCACAATCACAGCATTCATTTGCCTACCGGTCGGGCCTTGATGCGATCAGGTCTGTAAAGAATTTGTAAAGCTTTTCTAGCTGGTCCAACACAACAGTATTTCCTAACTATTAAACAGCAATGCTGGTTTCACATACCTTGGCATGTAAATGTAGCCATCTTTCACCTCTGTTTTCAACTTTTTCGGCCCTGAATCCTTCCATAAACCACTAAGAAAGCCTTGAAAACAAAGCCCGCACGCAGAATCATCCCTAAAACTTGCGACCAATGCTACATTGTAAAGAAAATATGGCGTTGTGGTCATGGAGGAAGAGACCGGTACGGTGGACCGATTCGTCGAGAAACCGAAAAATTTTTGTGGGGAACAAGATCAATGCAGGGATCTACCTTCTGAACCCATCGGTCCTTGACCGGATCAAGTTGAGACCAACCTCGATTGAGATGGAGGTTTTCCCCCAAATTGCAGCGGATCAGAAGCTCTACGCCATGGTGCTACCGAGGTTCTGGATGGACATCGGGCAGTCGAAGGACTACATCACTGGCCTGAGGCTCTATCTCGATTCCCTGCAGAATAAATCCTCCTCCAAACTAGCCGTCGGCCCACACGTCGTCGGGAACGTGCTGGTGCATGAGAGCGCGGTGACTGATGACGGATGCTTGATCGGGCCGGATGTCGCGATCGGACAGGGCTGCGCGGTGGAGGCCGGGGTGAGGCTGTCGGGGTACACGGTGATGCGGGGGGCCCGAGTCAAGAAGCACGCGTGCATCTCCAGCAGTGGAGGACGTGCATCTCCAGCATCACCATGCGAATCCCGGGGAAAAACGTCGAAGCTATTGTATTATTATAACTGTGTGATATTCTATCCTGTGGAAATATTCAGACCCCGTGCGCGCAAGGGCCGTGAACCCCCTGCGCGCACAGCCGAAAATCAGTAGGTTAGGGGGTCACGGGTAGAGGTTGTGGTAAAGCCAATAGGAGGTGACCTCTAGAAGGGATTGGCCTAATAATCATGTCTTGGGGTAGTTGAAGCCCCCAAGGAAAGCAAGTTGGGCGGTAGGGCTCCACCGTGAAAGACGAAAAAACCCTTATGATCATATGGGTGATTTTGTGTATGGTGTCAGAGGATGCACGGCGAGAGAGTTGGCCCTCTACATCGAAATAAAATGCCCTATACTAATACTTGACAGGGGGCAGGATGAACAAAATATCCGAGGTTCACATTGAGTATGTTTACTTTTATGAATTGTAAAAATGGTATATTCGATAACCTAGTGACAGTAGGGATTGCATGCGAATGTAAAAATTGCATGGACACTTAGGACGTGATTGAAAACATAGTTGGACAACTAGGTTAATCAGTAAATTGTTTAAAAAATACGGGCGTTATTAATTATCTAGGCAGTTAGTTTGTCACTAGTCATTAATTTGGCTAATCTTTCAAATGTATTTTTGGGGACTACTCATTCCCACGAGTAGACTCTCCTGCAGGAGCGGAGGCACAGAAGCAGCTATTGACAATTTACACTGCAATGAGTAGCTATTGACAATTTACACTGCAGGAGCGGAGGCTTCCATAATTGATTCTCAACATAAGCAATAAAACAGTACGTATATACTCAAGTGTAACAAAACAAGCACAAACAGCCCTTGGATGTATGTCTGGCCGAAGAGCACAAACCGCCCCTTATCAATGTAGATCTGGCTGAAGAGCTCAGCGGATCTGTTGTAGCTCAACGATTCTTGATAGACTTAATCACCTTGCTTTTGTAGGAATGTTACTTTGTCTGCATAGTTTGTGGAAATAAAAGAAAGCTACTGTGTTTGGCATGAGGATCAGCTATTCCGCTTAATCCTCATCCAGCAAAGGGTATTCCTGTCAATTATCAATTCTAGTGTAAATTTGATGGTTTGGTGTGCCGGTTGGCAGAGAAACACACGGAGCGGTAAATTTTCATTCCCAGCTCTTCATTCCACCGGAACAAATACTAGCCGTTACTTCTAAATCAGAAACTAACAATAAAAACAGTAGGTTCCGGAACGAAGCCAAACACCCCCTTAGATGCCGTTCGGCCCTATTTGGATAGGATTATAATTCTGGGATTCTTATCGTAACAGAATCCAAATTCCCAACTCGTTTTTGGACTCTGGGGACACGACGTTTTGAGCTTTCTGATGAAACTCTTTGGGATCCGGTCTTATCCAAGCATGCTCTCCGCCATTTTTTTTTTGAGATTTTGGGCTCCTAAAATCCCAGAATCTTGGATCTGGACCATATATTCTGAAGCAATAGATTATTGACAGGCTTAGTTGAATACAGACCAAACGAGTGCATGTGTGACGAGATTTACAGCAAATGAGGGAGGGACCGCGCTCCCCCACAAGGAGATCAAATCTAGCATCCTAAAGCCCGAGATCATCAGTTGCGTAGAATGCGATCAGGTATATGTAAATAACACCAAGTGATGTGAGGCAATCTGATAGATACCTAATCCACTGAAGCAAAGTAAGCAATGTCTACATCAGCTAATGTAAACCATATATGCATACAATTAGTCCATAAACTAAGCATCACTCATATGAGAGCCCTACTATTACATATTTACATATAATATAGCCTCCTTTGCAATGCTACATAAAGGGCACCTAATTTGCAGAAGAAATGAAATCTACTTCAACTTGATCCGAACCAGCTCCATGTCCCTGAGAAGTGTCACTTGAACCCTTCACATAGAATTTCAGAAGGCTCCTGGATGTGGCAGCATGGATGAGGAAGTTCTTCTCGGGACGAATCCAAAAGGGGTCATTCCTGGGATTTCTATGGGCAATCGATTCATCATACGTGACCTCCTTCGCAATGCCATAATCCAAAAAGCGCCGTCCCTCATCGTCACTGTCCAGCCACCACTCGCACCAAGCCAGGTGCTGTCGCTCTGGTGGTATGCTGGTCATCCACAGGAGCTCCTCGTTCAGCATTCGAATCGTGTCAAAGCACCTCACATCTACAGAGGTGTTTAGTCGACGCTCATATACCGTGATTTCGATCGGAAACGATGTCTCATCCAAGAGCTGTATAGAATCCATGTGCTTTATGCTGCAATTGGCGAGAGTGATGGACTCGTCCACGAGCTGCTTCCGATCGAAAACAAGCACAAACTGCCCCTTCTCGATGTACATCTGGCCGAAGAGCTCTGCGTACCTCTTGTACACTTCTGGCAGATGTCCTCCCTCACGATGCTGATCGTGTCTGTAGGCTTGCACACAAGGGGGAATCGCCACGGCATGATTGGGATCTCAACAGCAATCTGCAACTGCAAACATGGCAGATGTAAATACACTACATAAAGGAATATACCTTTAAAGAGAAAAAGAAAAAAAAAAGGAAAGAAAAAATAAGAAACCCTATCCTTTAGGATCATAGAGGAAAGCCTTGATTTTGCAGAACAAAGCTGAATAATTCAGCTGAAGGAACGCATGGAGCATATTTCAGAGGATTCATCATTTCCAATTTGAAAGTCCTGAGATGCTTGAAGGCTTCATTGAGGTGATCTAAGCCAACAGATTTTGGTCTTCAAAATGATCATCCACATAGAACTTAAATTTTAGAAATCATTTAATGTCGCAAATCAGTGAAGTAAACTGACCCTCGCGACCGTCGTGGCAGAAGAACAATCCACATCGGGAAAGGTTGCATGAGGAAGGCTGGCATACAGACAGTACTTCCTAAATTCCTCCAAAGATAGACCAGCTGTAGGTGCACTGCATCTTCCTGGTTCTGAATCATCAGCGGAAGCAGAAAGAAAGAAGACGAACCGGGAGTTATAATTCTCGGTGTTTCTACAGATAAATGACTCATTAGCAATGCCATATTCTACAAGTCGCCTTTCGTCGTCGTCCAGGAACCACTCATGATACATGAGGCATAGCCGCTCTGGTGTGATGCCGGTCCTAACCCCGAGCTTCCCCTTCAGAATGCCAATTGTGTCACAACACGCGACGTCAAAAGGGATTTCGAGTCCAAGCCCAGGTGCATAGATAACAATCTCAACCGATGTATTTTCAAGGACTTGTATAGAATCCATGTTCTTGATGCGGCACTCACTGAGGGTGATGGAGTCAACTTCGAGCTGCTTCCCCTCAAAAACAAGCACAAACAGGCCCTTATTGATAAAGGATGGGATGAAAAGATTCTTCTTTGGGTAGTAGACCTTGTTGCGGATGTCGTGCCTCACGTCGCCGATCGTGTCTGCACGCTTGAACATGAGGGGGAATCGCAGTGGCATGGTTGGGATCTCAACGACAAGCTGCAACTGTGAACACAGCATATGTATATATATTAGACGATACCTTGTAGAAAGGAAGTCTTTACAGAAAGGAATGTGTTCCTCTCATATGCCTTTCAAAGAAAAGAGTGATTTTTTTAATTTTGTGAAAGCCAAAGCTGGATCACAACCGTCCATTACCCCCAGCCAAAGGAAAAGAAGGGAGAATTTTAAAATTTTAGATTCTGAAAGAAGAAAATATTGCAAATCAGTGAAATCAGCCAAATGAAATGAAGGGATAATTTTAAAAGGTTTTATTCTGGAAGAAGAAAATATCGCAAATCAGTGAAATGAACTGACCATGTTGGGAGAAGAATGATCCACATTGGAGAAGGATGCATGACAGCGTCCGAGATTGCACTTTCTGTATCCCTCCAAAGAGGGACCAGCTTCAATTTTACTGGATGAAACTGAACCGATGGCGGTATCATCCACACGGATGAGGAATCGTCGCTTGTTGTGGCTCTGAAAGGGGGGATTCGGCCGGTTTGTTATGCGGCTGATTGATTCGTCATATACGACCGGCTTCGAAATACCATAATCCACAAGAAGCCTTTCCCCATCGTCGAGGAACCAAAGGTTGTAAGTCATGCGCTGCCGCTCTGGTGGGATGCCCGTCTTAACCTGGATCTTTTCCTTCAGCAAGCCAATAGTGTGGAAGCACTTGACATCATTATCCTTGATGTGTAGCGCATTTACCGCGATTACAATCTCAAGCGAAGCATTCTCGAGGAGCTGTATCGAATCCATATGCTTGATGCCGCACTCACCCAGTGTGGTGGAGTCATCCTGAAGCAGCTTCCCATAAAAAAGGATCACGAATAGCCCCTTCTCGATGTATCTCTGGCCGAAGAGCTCATCGTATCGATCGTAGCATGTCTAGCGGATGTCCTCCCTCATGGTGCCGATCGTATCTGTAGGCTTGCACACAAGGGGGAATCGCCACGGCATGCTTGGGATCTCAACAGCAATCTGCCACTGCAAACATAGCAGACGTAAAGATAAGATAGAGAATAAACCTTCATTATATATAACAAGTCAGTGAAGCGAACTGACCACTGTGGCAGAAGAATGATCCCCATCAAGGTGGAGCAGAGGAATAAGACCGCGATAGAGATTGAACTCCGAAGAGTGAGCGAATTTAGTTGTATATGAACTCCATGCTTCCAAATTGTTAATGGGAGGAAATACTCGGATACTGAATATCTTCTTGTGGCGATTTAGGAACGGGAGTTTCCTAGCGCACACACGCCGGAGATGTGATTCAACATCATCATACTTGACCCGCTTCGTGATGCCGTAGTCGCCAAGACGCTTCTTGTCGTCGTCAAGGCACCACTCGTCATACACCAGCCGTTGCTGCTCAGGTGGAATGCCCGTCATATCGTGCACCTGCGCCTTCAGGATGCGGACTGTGAAGAAGGACTTCACCTTAACAACACAGGTGCGGGGTATACTCGGGCGTGCATAGATAAAGATCGAAAAGGAGGAGTCCTGAAAGAGCTGTATAAAGTCCGTGTGCTTGATCCCGCAGTCACCCATGGTAGTGGATTCGCCCTTGGGGAGCTCCTTACCGCCATAGAAGAGCAAAAAACGCCCCTCTTTGATGTAGCTCTGGCCGTGCAGCTCAGGATATGAGCGGTAGTAGAATTTGCTAATGCAGTTGCTCAGGGAAGCGATCGTGTCTGTAGAATTGAACATGTGGCTGAATTGCCACGGCATGTTTGGGATCTCAACAGCAATCTGAGACTGCATATGAACCAAACCAATCAGATCTTCTTCAAATAACAAAATAAAAAGAAAAAATCATATGCATCGAACTAACCAGAGCATCCCATTCATCCCACGGTGGTCCAGATTGATGCTGCTGATTTTTTCTAGCAAAGGAGATGCCCGTATAATTAGCAGCAGAATTTTTCATGAAAATCCCGTATGATAGGAGGGTCATATCGTCAAAATCATCCAATCTTGTCTCCTGGATCCTTCCCTTCACGTCACGGATCCTATCCAAGGGGCTCACCGTGATTTCGTAAGAGCAGTGATCCGAGGCAGACACGCGAAGCACAAAGGCCTTGTTGACACCAACTTCCAAGGAGGCCCATTCCTTAATGCCGCATTCGTGGAGGGTGGAGGAGGGATCCACCGCCCCCTCGTCGAGCAGATCCCTGCCGCCGTGGACGAGCATACGCCGCCCCATCTCCTTGTCGCTGATGGAAAACATGCGCTGGATCAAGGCCTTGAGAGACCGGAGGGTGTCCGTAGCCTCCACATCGATCACTTGCTGAATCCTTGCGGGGTAGCCGTTAGACTTGTTATAGTCTTCGTTCCGAACGTAGATCTGCATGATCTGTGCTGTCACCATGATTGATTACTAGGGATTTGCAGCCAGGATAAAGAAAGAAGAAGGGATCGCAGATGGTGGCTAGGGCTATTGCTTCGCATGAGGAATCAGCTGTTGTTTAATGTTCAAACATGGCATGGGATGCACATCTCATCCACTGTTGCTTCATGTTCTATTGCTTCGCATGAGGAATCAGCTGTTGTTTAGGGCATCCGAGTCGATATATTTGCAGGTTAGGAGTACTCTGCAGACTTGTGTTTGGCTGGGTCTCTGTGTGTATGTGAGAAACGATCTCTGATCTGATGCTGATCATGGCGATGGCTTCAGTGATGCAGAGATGGTTTATGTCCAAATCCCTAATCTGTTGGCAATCGGAATCCATAGTTATCAAAAATTATTTTGAGCAAGGTAATCGAAGTTACTGAATGTAGTTTCCTATTAACCGGAGAGTTTAATGCATATTTACCTATATAAAATCTTGTTGTGCAAGCTTTAACTGTAATCGACAAGTTAGGTCTTCCTACCCACCAGCTGGCCTATTAGGTTTCTTGCCATGTGCCCGTCTCTTGCTAAGTTGTCTTGGTCAGATTTTTGGCAGCAATTTTGAGGGTCAACATCGGGTCGACAGTCAAGTTGGATTTTTTTTTTGTTTGGGTCAATTGTCTGTATAATTGACCCCATCTGGATGGGATCGGCTGTGCTGCTCCGATAATGAAAGTGAGCTAAAACAGACCTGGTTTTATGACTGTGCGTGCAAAATCTGGCTAACGCCCAACGGTGGGACCCACAGACCTGCCTGGGCCCACGAGTCCAACGGTGGGGCCCGCAGCCCTGCCTGGGGCCCACGAGTCTAACGGTGGGACCCGCAGCCCTGCCTGGGGCCCACGAGTCCAATGGTGGGACCCGCAGCCCTGCCTGAGGCCCATGAGTACGACGGTGGGACCCGCAGCCCTGCCTGGGGCCCACTTGCACTATCTGGGGTTTAGTAAATCCCCCCGAAAATTTACTAAACCCCGGATACTCTAAAGAATATTCTTTAGATTAACCAAACTACTATAAATAGCAAACCCTGTAAATTATTCCAGATCCGAAATTCCAGACAAAAAACTCACTTTCTGTTTTCCAGAGCTCTTCGAGTTTTCTGGTTTTCAGACTCCTTTTCCACCCTCTGATTACTTGTAAGAAGCACTACTCGGCTTGTCGAGAGTAGCTCTATTGTTTACTCAGAGATAGTGGATTCAGAGGTTGCGTCTTACCACACGAAGATGTAGGCTTCGGCCGAACTCCGTTATCACATCCTGTGTCGATCTCTTTCTCTACCTTTCTACTTACAGTGCTTATGTAACAGCCCAGCAAGTCACAACTCAGCGTTTCGAAGCGCACCACATCCCGAAGGGTTAAACCTTCAATCGACTGTTGAAGGAGAGTCACGTACGACGGCCGAAATCCTCCCCCACAGTTTGGTGCTGTCTGTGGGATCGTTGATCCTATCAACTTGCAACGTCCAAGTTCCCTAACTCCCCCGATAGCAGGTACCGGTTGCCCGAGTAATCCGTCTGCCTCCATCGCTGCATTTAAATGGCGAAGACACCGATGGACCAGCCAGAGGAAAGCGGCATGCACCCAAACGCTCAACAACCGACGACTCGATCAATGAGTCGTCGATTTACAACAAGCCAACACCCGGAACAACAACTTGTTGTTAATTCAAGGAGTCGCCTGTCGGTTGATCGCGCCGCCCAGGCTCAACCTCGACAGTCACCTCAACTCGCCGACCAAATTCCTCAGCACTTGGGGAAAGCACACGTCTCTCCCGGTACCGGTGCTCAAGCGTCATACTAAATCACAGCAGAGGACTATCAACTCCTCACCCTCATAAAGCAGAACGCCGCTCTCATGGTGGAAAGATACTCCATCCGACAGATTGTCGTCGAAGCAGGAAGTTAGGAACTGACCTCCTATGGTCTGCCGCTGGCATCAAAGACTGAGCAGACGTCTGCCGATCGATTGACAAATCTCTCGCTCCTTCCAGACGATCCGTCGTCAACATCCCTCGACGTTCTCTTAAATCCCTCTCGAGAGGACCCTCGCCTATTCCTCCCAGGCCGACTGTTTGGGAGTGTCTCAGTGAGTCTGCTCACCATCCCAAGTCTCTCGGCTCTGAATCATCCTCCGAGCCCTGCATCGTGAGGGATGTTCGGGATGATAGGCACAACTTCAAAGTTCGGCAATATTACAATGGCGATCGAACCCCAGTTGGGCATTGGACGACTAGATGGACTCCAACGCCATCTTTGCCTCCTCTTCCTCCGAGACGTCTCTCTGACCAACGAGGTAATCGTCGAAACAATCACTCCTCCGAAGGGCCACTTCATCAGCACATTCTTCGAGCCCAGTTTCCTCGAAGCTAGAAAGCCCCCGCTCTCCCCAGGTTCAACTGTTTAAAAGGAGATCCGACGCTACACGTCCTCGCTTTCAAACAAGTATTGACACCATACGACCATGACAACCAGGTTCTATGCCGCACCTTTGCCGGCAGCCTAGATGACATGTCGTTGGATTGGTATCACAATCTCCCTATAGGCTCTGTTAGCCTGTTCGGAGACCTAGCAGATCTCTCTTCGTCCAGCATTACCGATTAAACCTCAAACCGGAGAAGAAGCTAGACTCCCTCTACCGACTCAGGATGGGATCGGATGAAACCCTCCGATAGTTCTCTCGGAGGTTCCGGAACAAGCATGTTGCGCTCTCCGGACATCACCTCGATGATGAAGCCATCATGCTCGCATTCCAGAATGCCCTACACTTTGACCTCCACACATCTACAATGACTTTATCCGCAATCCTCCTGCCTCCCTCGGAGTGCTATTCGATCGAATTCAAAAGGAGATCGAGATGAAGGACGATCAAGTTGCTCGCAAGAAACATGACCTTGAGAAGCGCATTTCTGATAAGGCACCAACGAGACCAACACTCAAGCTCGTAACGCTCAGGCCGAGGAAGATGGAACCTCTAAGAGGTCGAGGCGAGCAGACGATAGACCTGTAGAGCCTCAAAAGACCACGGGCACCAAAGGGAAGCACCTCATCAACCGATCAGAGTAAAAGACCGCTGACAATCAATAACTCGGAAAGTCCCTCATCTGAAATCCATGATGTAACATCTTCCAAGTGATCAATGAAATGGCAGTTCCTTCAAATTCTATAGAAGACTATCAAATTCTATCTCAACTTCTACTCAGCGTCACAGTTAGTTTGGTTCGCGTTGCGACACGGCCGACTAACCTGCAACAGTACAAAGCTACGTGTCCCGATACGTAGGTTCGACTAAAACGACGCTTCGCCTAAGTCCAACCGATACAAGGGCGCTACGCTGAATACTCCGAATCATTGGCGTCGTACATGCTCGCGTTGTCACGTAAGAACACATGCACTAGTGCCTCGCCACAGTTAGTTCGGCTCGCGTTGCGACACGGCCGACTAACCTGCAACGGTACAAAGCTATGTGTCCCGATACGTAGGTTCAACTGAAACAGCGCTTTGCCTAAATCCAACCGATACAAGGATGCTACGCTGAGTACTCCGAATAATTGGCGTCGCAAATGCTCCCGTAGTCACGTAAGGACACATGTACTAGTGCCTCGCCACAGTTAGATCGATTCGCGTTGCGACACGGTCGACTAACCTGCAACGGTACAAAGCTATGTGTCCTGATACGTAGGTTCGGCTGAAATAGCGCTTCGCCTAAGTCCAACCGATACAAGGGAGCTACGCTAAGTACTTCGAATCATTGGCGTCGCATATGCTCCCGTTGTCACGTAAGGACACATGCACTAGTGCCTCGCCACAGTTAGTTCGGTTCGCATTGCGACACGGCCGACTAACCTGCAACGGTATAAAGCTACGTGTCCCGATACATAGGTTCGACTGAAATGACGCTTCGTCTAAGTCCAACTGATACAAGGGCGCTACGCTGAGTACTCCGAATCATTGGCATCGCACATGCTCCCGTTGTCACATGACACATGCACTAGTGCTTCGCTACAGTTAGTTCGGTTCGCGTCGCAACACGGCTGACTAACCTGCAATGATACAAAGCTACATGTCCCGATACGTAGGTTTGACTGAAACGGCGCTTCGCCTAAGTCTAACCGATACAAAGGCACCAAGCTGAGTACTTCGAATTCTTACCCCATCGACCAGTGAGTCCAAGGTCCCGCCCTTGGCATTCAAAGCCAAAGTCCGAGATGGCGACATCACCTCCGCCCAAGGTTACAGCCTTGGCATTCAAAAACAAAGCCCGAGGCAGGTTTCGCCCCCCTTGGCACCTGCCAAAGCCCGAGACGGTGACATCGCCTCGGCCCAAGGTGACAGCCTTGGCATTCAAAAGCAAAGCCTGAGGCAGGCTTCGCCCTCCTCGGCACCTACCAAAGCCCGAGATGGCGACATCGCCTCGGCCCAAGGTGACAGCCTTGACATTCAAAAGCAAAGCCCGAGGCAACCTCCGCCTCCTCGGCACTTGCCAAAGTCCGAGACGTCAACACCGTCTCAACTCGAGGCGACCTCCGCCTCGACGTGAGCAGACAAATTCCGAGGCAATCAACACCTCGGCAGTTAACAAGTTCAAGGCCCTGCCCTTGGTACTCGATGATAAAGTTCGAGGCAGGCTTCATCGCCTCTGCACCTGACAAAACCCGAGGCGTCAGCACCGCCTCGGCATTTGAAGACGAAGTCCGGGGTAGGCTTCGCTACCTCAACACCTGACGAAGCTCGAGACATCGGCACTGTCTCGGCCCGAGGCAACCGTCACCTCAGTAGGTAGGCTTTGCAGCCTCGGCACCTGACGAAGCCCGAGACATCGACACCATCTCGGCCCAAGGCTACTGTCACCTCGGCATTCGAAGACAAAGTACATGGCAGGCTTCGCCGCCTCAGTACTTGGCAAAACCTGAGACGTCAGCACCGTCTCGGCCCAAGGCAACCTTCGCCTCGGCATTCGAAAGCAGTCCGTGGCAGCCTTCGTCGCCTTGGCACCTGACGAAGCCCGAGACGTAGACATCGTCTCGGCCTAAGGTGACAACCTTGGCATTCTACAGCAGAGTCCGAGGTGCTTCGCACCACCTCGGCGCTCGAAGACAAAGTTCGGGGTATGCTTCGCCGCCTCAGCCCCTGACGAAGCCTAAGACATCGGCACTGTTTTGGCCCGAGGCAACCGTCACCTCGGCATTCGAAGACAAAGTCCGAGGTAGGTTTCGCCGCCTCGGCACCTGACAAAGCCCGAGACGTCGACACCGTCGAAACCCGAGGCCACCGTCACCTCGGCATTCGAAGACAAAGTACGTGGCAGGCTTCACCGCCTCGGTACTTGGCAAAAACCCGAGACGTCAGCATCGTCTCGGCCCGAGGCGACCTTCGCATCGGCATTCGAAGACAGTCCGCGGCAGCCTTCGTCGCCTCGGCACCCGACGAAGCCCGAGACGTAGACATCGTCTCGGCCTAAGGTGACAACCTTGGCATTCGACAGCAGAGTCCGAGGTGCTTCGCACCGCCTCGGCGCTCACAGACAAAGTCCGAAGCAGGCTTCACTGCGTCGGCACCTGACGAAGCCCGAGACGTCAGCACCGTCTCGCCCCGAGACAACCTTCGCCCCGGCATTCGAAAACAGAGTCCGAAGCAGGCTTCGCCGCCTCGGCACCTGACGAAGCTCGAGACGTCAGCACCGTCTCGGCCCGAGGCGACCTTCGCCTCGCATTCGAAGACAGTCCGAGGCAGCCTTCGTCGTCTCGGCACCTGACGAAGCCCGAGACGTAGACATCGTCTCGGCCTAAGATGACAACCTTGGCATTTGAAAACAGAGTCTGAGGTGCTCCGCACCGCCTCGATGCTCGCAAAAAAAAAATCCGAAGCCAGCTTTGCCGCCTCGGCACCTGACGAAGCCTGTGACGTCGACGCCGTCTCGACCCGAGGCGACCGTCGCCTCGGCATTCAAAGACAAAGTCTGAAGCAGGCTTTACCGTCTTGGCACCTGACGAAGCCCGAGACATTGACGTCGTCTCGGTCCGAGGCGATCATCGCCTCGGCATTCGAAGACAAAGTCAGAGGCTGCCGTTGCCGCCTCGATGCCCATCATCGGACAAGTCGGTGGATGCATCCCCAGCCGGCCCTTAGCAGGGGATCGGCGGGCGCGACCACCGACGCCGGTCAATGCAGCGACGGGCTTGACGGTCGACGCTGGACAACGCGGCGGCAGCCGCGTTGCCCATCATCGGACAACACATCGGCGAGCCCGACCGTCAACTTCGAACAACGTGCGCCGACAAGCTCGTTTGAGTTTGTTGGGTTACAAGGCAAGCTCAAGCAGGCCAAAGCTAGGCTCGGCTCAGCTCGTGTCGACCCCCTTCAGTCTCAACTGTGCAGTCCCTTCTCTTGGATTTTTGAATGGGTGTGAGAGAGAGTTTGAGTATGAAAGGGTGGCAAAAAAAAAAATTGATGAAGTGTGACACTTGGGTTCAATGCATGCAAAATCTAGCTAACGCCCAACGGTAGGACCCACAGCCCTTCCTGGGGCTCACGAGTCCAACGGTGGGACCCGCAGCCATGACCTGCAGCCCTACTTGGGGCCCACGAGTCCAATGGTGGGACCTACAGCCTTGCCTAGGGCCCACGAGTACGACAGTGGGACCCGCAGCCCTGCTTGGGTCCCATGAGTACCACGGTGGGATCCACAGCCCTGCCTGGGGCCCACTTGCGCTATCTGAGGTTTGGTAAATCCTCCCGGAAATTTACTAAACCCCAGATATTCTAAGGAATATTATTGGAATATTCTCTAGATAAATTAAACTACTATAAATAGCAAACCCTGTAAATTATTCCAGATCCGAAATTCCAGACAAGAAACTCACTTCTGTTTTCCAGAGCTCTTCGAGTTTTCTGGTTTTCAGACTTCTTTTCAACTCTCTGATTACTTGTAAGAAGCACTACTCGGCCTGTCGAGAGTAACTCTATTGTTTACTCAGAGATAGTGGATTCAGAGGTTGCGTCTTACCGCACGGAGATGTAGGCTTCGGCCGAACTCCGTTATCACATCCACCATGGTGGAGAGATATCTCCATCCGACATGATGTCGATGAGGACTTGATTGTCGCCTTCCACATACACCGTGGAGGCATCGAGTTTGCGGAGGGCTTGTAACCCAACAAGGATAACGCGAGCTTCAATCTCGAGCACCTCGCAGGCCTTGAAGAGCCTCAGTATGTCCTTATATTGGACCAAAGTGCAGTGTCGTCAGTGGACCTCTCTGCCCCTTCATGTTCTTTTTTTTCCCAAGTGTTCATCCTTATTGAGCCATGATGAAGAAACAGTAGGAATGATGAACATTTAAAACATGTGGTACACTGTTCATTCATGTTCTTTAAATTGCGCATCTGTGTCTTATTCGGACTCCATCACCCGGTCCCTTACCCTGGATGTTCTCCCCCTCTCCTCACAGCCATCTCCAATTCATGGCATGGAATCGTCTTTTCTCATTCTCCTAATCAAAGTATATTTTGATCCTAAATGTCGTATTTATTCTTGATAATAAAGCTAAATTGTGTTTTTTCATTATCCCTAATCAAATTTTATCACCAATAGATAGCAACAACAGAGTACAAATGCAAACTTACAACAGTGTAAAGCTACATAATAATATGGATTGATGGATGCAAATTAACTTGCAGCAGCATAAAGCTTCCGATTATTTCAAATTGATGGCAATGAACAAAAGCCTTACAATAATCATTTCATTCAACCGCTATACAATAAAAACATTAATGTTTAAAAACAAATAATTCTTCACACTTGGATTCTGCATCTTTTGGAGAATAGTACTGTTATGGTGTTGTACATGAAACAACTTTAACTATGACAACTCAACTGCCTAATAAATTATTAAACTTAAATATAGTTATCTATTTCATGAATCATAAGTATCAAAGAAGAGGCTAAAAGAACAAAAATGAAAAATTACGGGGAAGTGGTCGAGGAAGGACCATGATGGTTCAAATCCGATCCAGTAGTCGATCACTTGAGGTGAACTATCGCACCATGAACAAATTCCAACATTGCACCGATGGCTGAAGAATGAATCAGGCTACAGATGTCCTTCTGGAATGATGATACTGCAGTAGGTGTCCCTCTTCCATCAGAGACAATAAAAGCAGCGCGCAATCCAGCAAGAAAACAAAAATAACACTACAGGATTCCAATGGAAAAAAAGACTTCAAATCACATATACTAGAGCTGAAAGATTACGACCGAGAATTGATGTTAAAAACATGGTAAGATTAATATAGATGGGAAGCCTCACCGGCCTTTGACCGAAGGATATCGAAGAAGCACAAGCGGAACAACTACATCGGACCTGAATGCCACTGGTGTTGTTGCTTCTTGTATGCCCCATAGGACTCTGGGAGTTCACAAAGGCACTGCATATAAAAAGCTTGTAGGCATGATTCTGATTTCTGACCTCCACAATAAATTCTACATAAGATAATTACTTAGAATGGCGATATTCAAGCAAACCTTTACAACATTCAAATATATAAATTTTCATCCAGCCAGGTGAGTGCGGACAGCTAGCAATAACCATGTCCTCCACAGTGGTTCCTTCCAACCAGCCTCAAGAGTCCTCAACAGCTTTGATCCTCCATACACCAGTAGTTCCGCTAAAACCCAAAGTAATTGATGAACATACCATTCACCTGCTGCTCAACCTCAAAAGGGAAGGATAAATTTATGTTCTGCAGCCTTGTGAGCAAGTTTTCATCCTTGTTCACAACCAGCTCATCTAGTCTGGACCAGCGCCAAATCGCCGGTGGTAGAGCGGCGGGTAGCAGCATCTCCAGCCCAATCTGCATTGGAGTAAGCACGTAAGACCAACGGAGAGGTAGAGGGAAAAAGCAGCGAACGAGTGATGGTGACCCGGAGATACCGATAATTCGAATGACTGCTGCAAAGTGAACAGATCGAGGAGCCTGAATGAATTGTCCCGATGAAAATTGGGTATGAGCTTTAAGTTCTTTATCTTAATTAATATTTTTTAATCTTTAAATTATTAATGTTTTTATTTTTTAATTCTAGAAAGAGCAAAGTATGATTCGTATACGCATTACTATGAACGGATTTAACTATCAGTGGCTGTCTAATGAAGATCATATTCTTTATGGAGGATCGGGGACAAATTTTGATAGTCCTGCAGTTGCGCTGCTGGACACTTGGCGTCTATATATGACTGAAAACGAGACTAAAAAACTGGCAATCAAAGCTGTCTGCACAGTAATAGAAAACGATTGGTCGTGCGAAGAACCGTATGATGGTAAGAGGTTCAAAAAACAAAATTAACCATCATATTATAATAAATGTTTAATTAATAAATTTTATGTTTTTTTTAGTACAATTTCTGGATAAAGAAACCAGGGAATGGGGCAGACGCAGAAAGGTATCTATACCACCCAAGATTGATAAGGGCATGGTCTGGGTGGATGGCGTGCAAGTGGATAGGGTGTTTGAGTACTCCGCGTACTCCGTCTGATGTTTATGGCTATGTAACCCTTACTCCTAATTAATCATTGAATTCAGTGAAAGACTGAAGGGTTGAGAAACCAACCGAGTGATATCAATGGAGAGTGAATGAGTGTTGACGATCATTCATTATATCACTTAGTTGGTTTCTCAACCCTTCGGTCTTTTACTGGATTCAATGATTAATTAGGAGTCAATGTTACATAGCCATAAACATCAAACGGAGTACGCGGAATACTCAAACACCCTATCCAGTTGCACACCATCCACGCAGACTATGCCTTTATCAGTCTTGGTTGGTATAGATACCGTTCTGCATCAACCACATTCCCTGGTTTCTTTATCCAAAAATTGTAATGAAAAAACATAAAAATTAGTAATAAAATATTCATTATAATATAATGATTAATTTTGTTTTTTGAACATCTTACCATCATATGTTTCTTTGCACGACTAATCGTTTTCTATTGTTATGCAGACAAATTTGATCGTCAGTTTTTTAGTCTTCTTTTCAATCATATCTAGACGTCAAGTGTCCAGCAACGTAACTGCAAGACTATCGAAATTTACCCCCGATCCTCCATAAAAAATATGATTCTCACTAGACAGCCACCGATAGTTAAATCCATTTATAGTAATACGTATACGAATCATACTTTTCTCTTCCTAAAATTAAAAATAAAAATATTAATAATTTAAATTTTTAAAAATATTAATTAGAATAAAAAACTTAAAGCTCATACCCAATTTTCATCGGGGCAATTTCTATTGATAAGTATAAGCCCAGCATCATATTCTTCGGTAAAGTCTTGTCTTTTGTGATTCTACAAATATGACAATAAAGCCGGCAAGTAGCTTCTCGTTTGATCACAAACCTAAATACAACTGTCGTTAAATTCATTATCATACATACACTACAAGAAAAATAACTTTTAGTAACATATTAATAGCGTCAATAAAGACAATTATCATTGTTAATTTCATCTAAATATTAATAGTGGCAATAAAGTAAAGCCCATTTTAGTGACAAATTAATAGCGGCAAAAAATAAGTTATTGCATTGGCTAAAGACGCTTTCTAAATATTATTTATGTTGACCACGACGAGGGTAGCTTGGTTGAAGGCTGAAATTTGAAAGATGGGGTGAATGTTTAGACATAGCATAGTTTAGGGGGTCAAGTCACTACAGGAAAAAGGACTTATAGCGACGTGTTACAAGCGGCGAGTGGAATAATTGCATATTAAATGTCTTTTAGTGGCAAACATTACAAAATAGACTTATAGCAGCATATTACTAGTAGGAGGTGGCATAATTGTTGCTGTTAAATGTCATTTAGTGGCAAGCATAAATATTCGATATTAGAAGTTGGAACTTTCTCATCCTGGACAAATAGTATTAGCGGCAGTCGTAGTATATACTGCTATTTTCGTCTTTAACGACGGATGCTCAAAGCCGCTAATTAGAGGTATAGTGTCGATTCCATTAAACACCACTAGATCTTCCTTCTACAGCAACATATTGCCTAGACCCTACGAGTTTATCCCCAAAAAAGAAAAAAATCTGCAAAATATTTAGCGCGATCCTTTGGAAAAAATTTCAGTGTCGCCACACGACCAGACTTTAATTGTAGCCGTTTGTTAAGATGAAGGACGAACGTGATTTGCCATTATTAGCTTTTCAGGTTTGTGCGCACAAAATTCTCAGTAACATTTTCGGAATCGTATCCCTAAATTTTTCCCCAAATATTGCATCCCGTCATTCCACCTCCATCCCTCAAACGACTTGATCTCGTCTCCTCCACCCAATGGTATGGCCGACACCTCCTTGACCAAAATCTGATCTCAACTTCTTCCCTCCTACCCATTCTACCTTAGCGGAAGTCCAATTTTCCCTATTAGAGATTCGATTCTGGCCCATGAAGAGTTGTACACCAACCACCCCCACTCCTTTTTCCTTCCCCCAATCATTGCAAATCGAGATTATATACTTTATACAATCAAGAGAGGGTTGTTGTGGAGCAATGGCGGAGCTTTGTTGATCATTGGAACACTAAGAAGGCTCAAGTATATGTTATTTTGTGATTAGTTCTAAAGTAGTATATTTGTTAAGCTAGATACAAAACAACAACAAAATAGGTTTCTATGTCTCATTATGTCAGTCTCTTTTTGTTTAGGAACGAAGTCAAACGAACAAGACTAACTGCCAGAAGCAAATCATGAGTCACATTGCTGACACTAAAAGCTTTGCCTAACTTCGTGAGGAGTTATATAAATAAAATATTAAAAGTTATGTTTAATTTTGTTACGTACTTTGAATACTAGTGATACTAAAATACATGTTGTTTACATGAGGATAGCAATTAAAGAGGCATGACCAGCAGGAGCCATCTCGAGTCGAGTTCTTCATCTTGACCCATACACGAAAGAATAGGCGTTTTGTGGATCCTGCATCAAACGAGGCTATTGTATTTTCCCCCTATTCATTTTATTCTTGAATGCATTTGATTTAATTATTATATGGATAAAAGTTCGGATAATGATTAGTCACCTACATAATTTGTAAAATCTGGGTTTTTATTCTGGGTAAAGTTAAAAGAGCGTATGTCTCAACAACCTGAGAGCTCACAAGTCAGGAATGATATCTTTTCCCAAGTAATGAGAGAAGAGAGACGTGGTCATGTTTACGCATATGGTTTGGGATTTACGCCTTCAAATATCTTGGGTACATGTGCTAACCTTAAGTAGGCCCTAAGAAAGGAGTTTGAAGCTAGAAGGGCTGCCGAAGACAAGGTAGGGCATTTGGAGGCGTAAATAGTTTCTATGGAGAGAAAACTAGGAGCTTTAAAAACCCAGGTGTCTATGATGATGTCGTTCATTCATCAACAATTCCCAGACATGCATATACCTACAAGAAGTGATGCATATGAGACATCCAGACATGTAAGATTTTCTTCTCTATTTTTAAATTTAGTGAGCTCATTCTAGAATGCATATTTTATTAGACATTTCAAAAATAGTCCAGATTAAGATTAGCTAATCATAGTTGGATAGTCTAGATTAAGATTAACTAATCATAATTGAAATAGAGATGGATAGAAGTTTTTGCAAGTGTCAAGACTGAGGGGAACACTTGATAAAATAGGGATAGGATTTTGGGAAGGTATCTTATGGCTTCAGATTTTACAAATTGACAAATGACATTTGGCCTATTACTTTTGCTGATTATAGCTTTTGATTTCTTTGGAACAGATATTTTATTTGTGGTTTTATAAGTACATATGTAATACAGGGAAACATAAGGTCGTTGTACACTTCCATACATATGTACTTAAACATATACATGCACAATAAAATTTCATGCTTGAGATTTGATAATCTCTTTCCAGATGATACATTAATCTTGTAGCACTTTGCTGCTTCACTCTTTTATTGGATGATCCATTCACTAAACAATATAATTTTGCGATTAGATTTATATTTAATGCTTCTTTTTCATATGATGATTTATTTCTATTAACCCTTTTCTGTACGTCTTGATGTTACGTTGGAATTTTAATTTGCTTTTAATTGTATATTTTCTTAAGGCTAACTTGGGATTACTAATAACATGGCAGATATAATGTCTTCTATTAGGAGGAGAGATTGAAGACCATTGTTGTTCGGGAGGTTCATGCGCATAAAAAGTCTTCTACAACAAGCTATTCATTAATGTTGGTAGTGTTGGTGGTGCTCGCTGTGAAAATTGCTATTCATTAATGGAATCATAATTGATAAACCGAGTTGAAAGCTGTATTTCCTTTTAATTTTGTTTCTTTGGACAGTGCAGAGTGATTTGATGAAAATTATCAAGTGCAAAAACGGAAAAACACCAATTATCCCCATAATTTCCCCAAATTACTCAACAGATAATGACACAAATTATTACAAACCATAAGCTGAAACATCTATAGAAATGCTCCTTGGTTCAAGATTTCTAGGGAAGCACTAGAGCAAGAGACACATCAAATTCCTCTTGCTACTCTCATGTTACTAGAAACATTCTCAGTTATTTCCCAGATATTCATTTAATTTTAGAAGCCACAAATTACTAGAATGACACGAATGCGTACAAATCATAAAAGCTAAAACACATGCAAACACTCTCAGGTTTGAGGTAACAATTTATACAAAGATCATTTCAAATAAAATTATCAAGGAGGAACTAGAATAAGATGCATATGTTAAGTTCATCTTCCTGCACTAGTTTTATATACATAATCGTGTCTACTTTTTTCAAGCTGTTTAATAATAAAGTCACAATATCAAAATAATCACTCAAGTTTTTTTCCTTTTTTTGAGATAACAATCACGATTGAATTTTGACCCATACCTATTCTTGCATCAAACAATGTGTCTGCACTAACTTTTAGATCCCTTTCCTCTAGAAGCTTACACAACTTTCAATTTAGCATTAAATTTGTACTTTTGCAATCACTCAATCAAAACTACCCATCAAGACAAAGACTACCATAATCATCAAGCCATTTGCCATCTATTTGGGGTAGTCTTCATCAAAACAAATACTAAAGATCCTTTTATTGATTAAAATAAGTTCATTGCAATAACTTTTACCTTTTGAGGTTATGGGTTGTCCTATGCAATTGCTTTGAAAAAGAAGGGAGGTAGGTCAAGAGGGCTTAGAAACATGAAAATGGACTGGGTAAAGGCAATGAGAGAGTAAATCTAGAAATTGAAAAAAAACAATTTGAGGAACTGTAAAAGGAGAAAGAGAGCTACTAGGCCACGAGGGCCCAAATCCACATGGTCTCAAACTATTTTTGAAATATCAGGGCCGTAACTGCCCCACAAAGCAGGGTGTGACATCTCACCTTGATAAAATTAACATGGACTTTGTTTGGGTGTGAGCATAGAATTAAGAAGCAAACCAAGTTGCCAAAGGTAATCAAAAGTATCTGCATGAATGCTTCTTCGTTTAGTAATGCCAGGTATTCTAAAAAGTGCAGTGTCTAGTTCGGAGTAGTATAAAATTCAGTGTCTGATGATTTGCTCAAGCAAACTACGCTTAATTCTGGTGCCTTTTTTTTTCACATAACATATGCTTATGCATTTAATACAGTTAGTTAAATAAATTTATGCATTGAGTTGGATCTTTAGCCTCACAGATATGAGGAATGTCTGAGATTGTAGATAGGGATTATAATAGAGTCAGATATCTCAATGAGAAGTTAGGTGGCAGGAAACTCAATTTTGAGATGCTTAAAAGCCTTAATTATTTAACAACTTAATTTTAAACTCTTGATTGGCTGATCATAAGTACTCTGGTTCTATGTGGTCTTGGAAAAACTAGTCCAGTCCAAGTTAACTTGCGGGAGTTTAGACAGAATTTTCACTAATGAGGAATAAATTGTGAGCTTTCCTACATCTTATCAGATCTCCCTCTTGGCCTCAATGATCAAAGTCCTCTTTTGGTCATTCTTGACGATATCATTCCTACACAACCAAAACCTTTCGAATACTTTAAAACATAGGTTGCTGAACATGATTTATACAAGTTATTTTTGAAGGCTTGGATTATTCACACGAGGAAAACTTCCATGTAAGGTAGATTTTACAAAAGCGGTATAAATCTGATGAAAGAAGAACTGCTATTAAGGCTAATACATTGCCAGCAGGCTAAATAAGTATGAAACAATAGGCATTTTCACTTCAGAGGAGAACCCAGAGGAACTCAGGCTGAAATTTAGGAGATCCTGGATAAAGAATGGGTCTCAAAAACCGAGTTCCTTCATGCTGCAGTAGCTAGCAAATTGGCCTCTGCTTTTATGAGGTGTATAAATAACTATAGGGAGAGTTTGTTAATGAAAAAGAGGCAATTCTGAGCTTTTTATCATACATTTGAAGCCATTTCAAAACACAGCCATAAATTTGTGTACAAAATAATGCCATTTTTTTTTCCTTTTATGAGACATGTTTATGCCATTTTGAACCAATTATTAAACTGTGGCGGTGACGTAGGACCATTGATACAATGGCTAAGTGATATGCAAAATCAGCAAACAATTGAGACAAGTATCCAACTATTAACTTTAACAAGTATTGATTCAATTATAAGCAAAGTTTAACACTAGATGAATATGATATTAAATAGGCAATTGCAGTTTTGTAATGCGAGTCAATCTAAAATAAGAAAGCGATTGGGTCGTTGGAAGCGTAGAAGCTTCCGTTGGTATAGGGAACAAATCTATAATTAACAATAGAAGTCTAAATAACTGCAAGGATTTCAAAACTGGGTAGGCTATTAATGTTAAGAGTAATATATGTGATCAGTTATATGCACAAATCAGCAACTGGATCTAATACCATGCAGGTGCAAGGAACGAATAGACGACTTCACGAAGAGTAAACATCCACAAGTAGACTACGGGTTTCATACGGCGGGGCTCGCATTCCCGATGGCGGACTTCGTGATCGGAAATTCTGTGGTCTGCGAGAGGAGTCGGAAGCCTGCAAAGTAGGGCGTCCAACAGTCGAAGACGCAGGTACCGGAGAATGGTTGCTACAAGAGTCGTTGGTGCCAATCAAAGTAGACGGACCGTGGGCGGCGGCCTGATCTCGGACGGTGGTCAAGACCACGGACCAGTGGACGGGCTCCAGCCGAGTTCGCCGGCGTCGAGAAGGAGGGGCGGCCGGGCTTCGGGTGGCGATGCCACAGGCCGGCGGGCGGGCCGGCGTCGAGGAGGTGGGGCGACCGGGGTGGCGGCGCCTCAGGCCGGCGGCCGGGGCGGGTGTCAGGGAGGTGGGCGGTCGGGCTTCGGGTGCCTGCGCCATAGGCCGGCGGGCGGAGCCGGCGTCGGGGAGGTGGGGCGGTCGGGCTTCGGGTGGCGGCGCCTCAGGCCGGCGGGCGGGGCCGGTGTCGGGGAGGTGGGGCTGCCGGGCTTTGGGTGGCAGTCGACACCGTGAGGAAGTGGTGTGGGTTCAGAGTAGGGGTAGGGGCAGGCTCCCATGAACAGAAAAGAAAAGAAAGGAGAGATATATATAGAGGGAGAGAGGTCGGTCGGAATCCACCGAATAGAAAGAGAGATTTTTTTTTCTTTAAACCATCAATGCCAAATGCCAAGCACAGCAATCTCCTTCCCTTTTTATCTTCCAACGACTGAAAACTGAAAAGAAAAAACTACACCCACTACTATTAACTATCCTTTACACCCACTACTTCCAACAACTGAAAAAGAAACTACACCCACTATTATTAACAGATAACCCACCAACCCACTACACCCTCATGCCCATCGGTTAGAATTGCAGTCACTAAAAGACAAACAAAAACAACACACTATATAAATAGCCCCTTGTAGATATAAGAATCACAAATAACTCCTTCTGTATCTCAATGCAGCAGTTGGGCCATAGATACGCTGGGCCCATTATCCTCCAAGCCATAGTGACGTCGAATGTGTAGACCGCCTTATTCGATGTCCATACACTCGTGTAATGGGTGGCCGGATGTCCCCATCAATCCTCCCGGAGTAGGGAGAACTCGACCCTGTCGAGTTTAAGTCATACTTGCTCTGATAGTGCTCGAGTAAATCTGGAGACAAACGTTGTATGTCATCTCGAGGAATCCAAGTGCACTCAGAGTCGGGTCGATCCCTCCATCTGACTAGATATCGCTGAAAGCCACCTTCTCATGTAGAAATTATCTGTTCATCGAGAATATCGTCAATCTATTCGTTTTGTGCAGGATGATGTGGTAGCGGTACAATATAAGGTATAAGGCTATCAGAAGCTTCAAGGTTAGGTTGAAAGAATGGGTCCTTTGGGACTACTGTTAAACCTTTAAAGCTATCCAAATCTTCTACGTTAAATATTGAGCTGATCCCGTAATCCAACGGTAAGTCTACAACATAAGCGTTTTGACCAATTCGCTTTAAAATTTTAAAAGGTCCCGAACTACGAGCCTGCAATTTTTTTACGGCTCCTAAAGGATACCGTTCTGGTCGGAGCCTAACCATCATATAATCACCAATTTTAAACTCCTTATGACGTCTTCGAGAATCTGCATAAGTTTTATAACTGATATTGCTTTTTTCAATTTGCTTGCTGATATTATGATGCAAATCATGCATATGCTGTGCAAATGACTGTACAGACTCAGAGATTTGTGTATGTAGTGACATATGGAGAAGACCTATAGGCTTGTTAGGTTTAAACTCGTGGACGATTTCAAATAGACTCATGCCTATACTCCTATTGATGGAATTATTATATGCAAACTCGGTGACTCATAGGATTGAATCCAAATTCCTGTTATTTTCACCCACAAGGCAACGTAATAAGTTCCCTAAACTGTGATTGACCACTTTGGTCTGCCCATCGGTTTGGGGATGGTAAGCGGTTGAGAATTTAAGTTTGGTTCCCATCATCGCCCACAAGGTCTTCCAAAAGTAGCTTGTAAATTTAACATCTCGATCAGAAACAATAGACTTAAGAAGTCCATGTAACTTTACAACATTATCAAAATAAAGCTTTGCCACCTTGGAAGCATCAAAGGTTTTAGAACGCGGAACAAAATCGATCATTTTCGAGAATCGGTCAACGATGACAAAAATGGAGTCATTCTTTTGAAAGGTGCGAGGTAATCCGAGTACAAAATCCATACTCACATCTTGCCATGGACGGTCAGGTATGGGCAAAGGAGTATATAGACTTGTATTACGCTTACGCTGTTTGGACATTTGGCACGTGCGATACTGGCCAATTAATTTAGCAACATCGCGCTTCAGACGTGGCCAAAAGAATTGTCGTTCAACCTCTTCAATAGTCTTATCTCGCCCAAAATGTCTGGACAGACTTCCAGCGTGTATTTCCCAGATCAGAAATTCTCGAACTGAAGTGCGAGGAATACACAATTTATTAGCTCGGAACAGGTACCCATCTTGGAGATAGAAGTCGTCTACTTCTCGAATCAGTTCGTTCTTCAGATCCTTATAGACATCTCCAAAGTCTGGGCATGACTCGTATTCTTCCTTGAGCTTTTCGAACCCGATAACTTCTGCACTGACAGCAAGTAATAGGGTCATCCTTCGACTCAATGCATATGCAGCTTTATTCTCAACTCCTACTTTATGTTTAAGAACAAACGTGTAGGCTTATAGAAAAGCTACCCATTGACCATGTTAAAAATTCATCTTTTTCTGAGATTTTAGGTACCTTAGGGCTTCATGGTCCGAGTATAAGACAAATTCTTGTGGCAAGAGATAATGACGCCAATATCTCAGAGCTTGGACTACCGCATAGAACTCATTGTCGTAGGTGGAGTACTTTTGTTTTGCTTCGTTCAACTTCTCGCTGAAGTAGGCAATAGGATGTCCTTCTTGACTTAGGACTCCACTAATTCCAACACCGGAAGTATCGCATGCAACTTCAAAAGCTTTTATGAAATCAAGCAGACGCATTACTGGTGCTTCGGTCATTCGCTTCTTAATCTCGTCTAACGCACGGGTGGCGGCATTCGACTATCGAAACTCCCCTTTCTTTAGGCAATCTGTGATTGGAGACATAATAGTGCTGAAATTCCTGATGAAACGTAAGTAGAAGGTGGCCAATCCATGGGAACTCCTCACATCATGGATGGTCTTGGGAATTGGCCATTCTACTATCGCGTTGACCTTCTATGGGTCAGCAGATACCACTTCTGAGGATACAATGAATCATAAGAATATAACTTGTTCTATAAGGTAAGAGCACTTTTTAAGATTGGCGTACAAACTTTCCTTCCTTAGAGTGTAGCAGACCTGCTTAAGGTGATCAATATGTTCCTTTGTGGACCTACTATAGATGAGTATATCGTCAAAATACACCACAAGGAATTTGCCCATGAATGGTCGTAGTACCTGCGTCATGACACGCATAAAAGTACTAGGGGCATTGGATAATCCAAAGGGCATCACCATCTATTCGTATAGACCATCCTTTGTTTTAAAGGCGGTCTTCCACTCATCTCCGGATCAGATTCGAATTTGATGGTATCCACTCTTCAAGTCGATCTTTGAAAAAATAGTGGCACCAGCCATCATATCGAGCATATCATCCAAATGCGGGATAGAAAAATGGTATTTTATCGTGATTCTGTTGATGGCCCTGCTATCCACACACATTCTCCAGGATCCATCTTTCTTAGGGGTAAGGAAAACGGGGACAGCACAAGGACTGAGGCTTTCTTTGATAAATCCCTTTTGTAACAAATCGTCCACTTGACGCTAGAGTTTCGCATGCTCAGTAGGATTGAGCCTGTAATGGAGTAGATTCGATAATGAGGCTCCCGGAACGAGGTCAATGGCGTGTTGTATGTCACGCATTGAGGGCAGGTGATTTGGAAGATCTTCTGGAAAAATGTCTTCAAATTCTTTCAAGACAGGGATAACGTCTTTCGGGAAATTGTCTTGAAATTCCACAATGACCTCCTTGGTGATAAGGGCAAACATAATGGACTCTTTAGATATGTCCTTCTCAAACTCTGTGGGACTAATGATATGCAACCCCTTTTCTTTTGAAGGTTCTTTTTGTTTAACCTTGTCAGTGGGCTTAGGTTGAAGAGGGGTCAGCTTGATCCGTCTTCCTTCAAAAATGAATGAGCATGAGTTAGAACGACCATAGATAGTAACATCCAGGTCAAACAGCCAAGGTCGCCCTAAAATGACATGCCCAACATCCATCGGAATGATATCGCACCATACTTTATCTTTATAGGCAATGAATTGAATAGGGACCAAACATCTTTCTTTGATGGGTATAGATGGTGTGTCAACCCATGAAACCTTATAAGGAGTAGGGTGTGGTACCGGTGAAAAGCCAAGCCGAGAGATGACGCTTGCGGAGACAGCATTGATGCAACTCCCGCTGTCAATTATCACCTTACAGTTCTTGTCCCCACATTTGACAATTGTGCTAAAGATAGTCGTTCGCCTCCAATCATCGCTTTCTTTTGGGTGGGTTAGTGCACATCGAACAACCCCTAGGGATGAAGCACCAGAGTACCCTTCAGTAGGTGTTCTGATACATCCCAAGTGCTCCCCATCATCCCCATACTCATCTTCAAGGGAAAAGTCATTCGGATCATACACATCCTCTCCTAGAGCTTCGTCATCCTCCTCTTGCTCCTCAATTATCGGATTTTTGGGGATTTCTTTGTCAGGGCATTGAGCAGCCATATGTCCAAAGTTATGACATCGAAAACACTGGACTCGACTTCAAGTTCGAGGTGCCTCGCCCAATATTCCTTTGCCTCTATTGACTCTTCCACTGATGGGATTGGTGGTAGTAGGCTTGTATTGGGGTGGCCCAATAGGGGCCTTGCTACCAGGAATTTGAAAAGTATTGGGTGTACTTCCAGGTTCAAAACGTTTTGGGAATTGAGGTCTAAGGAACTGTTCACAATTATGGGCTAGGGTGAAGGCTTATTCTAGGGTAGTGATTTCACGAATATAAAGTTCTCTCCTTAAGTCATCACGTAATCCAGCTCGGAATCTTGATAAGGTGACGACCTCATCCTCAGTAGTGTTACATCTCATAATTAGTTCATCGAACTGAGCGATGTAATCACTTACTGTCCTGCTTCATTGCTTCAAATTCTACCATTTATCTAGTAGGTCGGCTTGATATGTTTGAGGTAGGTACTTATGTGTACCCTTCTCTCTCGGAGCCGGCCGCGCAACAGGCGGAGAGAGGGGGGGGTCGCGCATCAACCCCCCCCCCCCCCTCTTGAGGTCGACCGCGCAACAGTTGGAGAGAGGGGGGGTCGGCCGCGCATCAGCCCCCCCCCCCTCTTGAGGTCGGCCGCGCAACAGTCGGAGAGAGGGGGGTCGGCCGCGCATCAGCCCCCCCTCTTGAGGTCGGCCGCGCAACAGTCAGAGAGAGGGGGGGTCGGCCGCGCATCAGCCCCCCCCTCTTGAGGTCGGTCGCGCAACAGTCGAAGAGAGGGGGGGTTTCGTGCAACAGTCGGAGAGAGGAGGGGTCGGCCGCGCATCAGACCCCCCCCTTCTTTCCCCCGGTCGGCCTCGCAACAGCGTGAAAGGGAGGGGTGGAGCCAAAGTACCCCCCCCCCCCTCTCTTCGGTCGGCCGTGCAACAAGCCGAGGCACGATGCGGCAGTCATACCCGGAGATCTCGGAGGCTACGGGGTGCTGACTACGCTCTGAGATTTTCGGCCAAAGTGACTGGGAGTCGACCGCGCGCCACATCATCACTATCGTGGTGGTTGAGCTCATTGCAAGGACACGTCGTCTACCCGTTTTTTGCGGAGCGCCATAACCGTTACCCCACCACTATAAAAGGGGACCTACCCCTTCAGTAAGAGAGAGGGATTCTGGAGGAGACGCTGCTCATTTCGTTCCAGAATTTGCGGAGCTGCGGAGGTCGGCCGGTAGTCAGAGGCTGTCTGCGGAGGTCGGTCGGTAGTCAGACACTGTCTGCAGCGGTCGGTAGTTTGAGTAAAATTACAGAGGTCGGTATTTTGGGAGACCGATCCTCAGGGTGTAACTGGGGTTAAGGTGAGAGATTGTAACCGAAGAAATTATTTTAGTGCATTCTCGCCCCACCCGTGGTTTTTTCCCCTTCGACGTTGCGAAGGGGTTTTTCCACGTAACTACCGTCTTCTACCTTCTTTTTGGCGTGTTAGATTGTGCTCGCCACTCGAACCGTCCGGTTCGATTAAGAACCCCCCACAATCTTGGCGCCGTCTGTGGGATAGTCTTCGAGACTTCCTACTAGAGCTTTCGACTGTTAACCCGTGGGTGTTGACCAGTCCGAGGCTGCCTGCAACCAGCAATCCACGACCACACGGTTGAAGAACGATGGCCGGTGGACCGTATCGTACCCGCTCGATATCGCAGCTCCCATCCAAAGCTGCGCCACTCGGAGATGCAAATGACGTCGGGCGTCTTGTTCAACCACCAACGGACACGGAGCGCGTAGTCCCACTGGTGAATCCCATACTGGGGGTCGGGGAGTCCAGTCAAGCTCCGGTGGCAACCCTGGCACCTCTGACAGGGGGTCTATCGGAAGCTTTTCTGGCTACCATGATGATGACCCAGCAAGCTCTTACCGCCCAGCTCCAAACAATGCAACGAAACTACGAGGAGTTGCGCGACTTCGTGCGGGCCGCACCGACGGGTGGTCTACTCAACCAAGGCATGTTGGCCCAAGCGGGACACAGCCTTCCTACTCAAGCTGCCCCACCAGGGCAAGTGCTGCTGCAACCACTGCCTCAGGTGGAGGCCAGGGTTAATCGCTCGGTGGAGGTCCAAAGTGTGAATCCTGACGGGTGAGACTCGAGTAGCCCAGAACCTGTGGAGAGAAACAAGCATGCTCGAGCGGCGTCAGCACGCTCGGATGTCTGGTCCCGGCTCGGGGCACACCCCCGACAACCGCCTGCCTCCAAGCATCACTCGAAGACGGACTCGGCACAAGTGCATCACCTGGAGCGAGACGGTGAACATCATCGTCAACCGAGTGATAGCCATCACACTCGGATGACGCCGGCCAGTCAGCAGTCGGCCCACACTGCTGATCGGAGGAGTGTACATGAGCGCATACGGGTACATGCGTTAGAGCGACTCGAGGATCAAGAAGGAATCCAGCGAGACCGACAGGGTGTCACGCCCCAGAAATCTGAAGACCGATCCCTGGGGTGTGAGGTGAGAAAAGGATGGGGTTTTGAGTCTGGTTACCTAACTATACCAATTTGGGTTCTCACAGGGCTTCTACGCTCTCAAATATGAAAAACAAGGAGGGAGAAACAAGAGGGGGATCTTTTAAATTTGATTTCTCAAAAATATTTTTATTAAAAAAAAAGCAAAGAAAGATAATTGTCAATAGAGAGAAGACATTATCTAGTCCTGCTCGACCTTCAAAAGTCATATCCTCTCAGTATGTGTGACATGTCGGTGCCACTACATACTGACAGGAGTCTATTTGAGGGAGCACGAGGCTCAAGCCTCCTACGGCTAGCCAAGTAGTCTCACCCACTCCCTAACACTCAGGTGCACCAGTCTAAGGTTCCTATCTACAAGGTTAATCAATTTAGTCATTTATATGCACTTATATTTTCATCATGATCTATCCTAGGCTTGGGGCCTTGAGGAGAGGCCTACCCAAAAGAATTCAGCCGGAACCATTGCAACTACAACCATAGAATACTAACTAACTAATGAAAACTCTTATTCCAATACAATTACAATGTCTGAAGAGAAAAGACTACAAGATTAACGTACTAAGCAGAAAGGTAACACTGCAACTCTAACTCCGCCTCTGGACTCCTACTGCTACTCCTGAGCCTCCGGACCTGCACTGAGCCTACTCGTGGGAAAGAGTAGCCCCCAATAGGAAATTGGGAGATTAGCCAAATTAATGGCTAGTGACATCCTAATAGTCTTTAATAATATGAGACGACCAATCGTAATAAATTAAGATAAGATCTATCAGTTCTAGTAGGATCAATGTTTGCCGAATGAAACCTAAACCTATCAGTAGTCTATATTCACATGCAATTCCTACTGTCACTAGGTTATCTAACACAAAGTCCATTCAATGTTCAATAGTAAATTAAATAAGACGTTCATCTAAAGTCACAAGGTCATCATGTAAACAGTCATACATGCAATTCTAAATTCATATATAGATTAAACACACACTATCCAAAATGTGAACCCCGGATATTTTGTTCATCCTGCCCCCGGTCGGGCATTACTATAGGGCCTTTTATTTCGATGTAGAGGGCCAACTCTCTCGCCGTGCATCCACCAACACCATGCACTAGTCACCCAGATGATCATAAGGGATTTCCCGTCTTTCACGGTGGAGCTCTACCGCCCAACTTGCTTTACTATGGGGACTTCAACTCCCCGG
Organism: Chamaelirium japonicum; assembly: GCA_947650365.1. NCBI lineage: Eukaryota > Viridiplantae > Streptophyta > Magnoliopsida > Liliales > Melanthiaceae > Chamaelirium > Chamaelirium japonicum. The sequence goes on along the minus strand of OX393552.1, from coordinate 44,770,835 downwards.
GACAGGGTTGCTAGGCCAATCCCTACTCGAGGGCACCTCCTATATATTGGCTTTACCACAACCCTTGCCCGTGACCCATAACCTACTTAACTTCGGCTGTACGCGCAGGGTGGTTCACGACCCTTGCGCGCACGGGGTCCCTACCCTCTAACCAGGTAGATTCATACATAACATCTTTCAACATATATACTGAAGCTACAAAAGGTATATTTAATGCTTAACAATTTCCAACAATTTACCCCTGGTCTCGTACTGCTCTCGCAACCCTTGCGACATAATAAATCAGTAAAGTAAGACACTCATCCCAGTGACCCGTGTGATAGGGTTGCCATACTCCTCTCAAGAGGGTGGGCCCCGATAATTATTAGTTATTCAATTTATTATTTAATTTAAGGGAATCCTAATTACGGTGTCCATACAATCAAAAGCAATCATTATTATTATTATTATTATTAATATTTTAAGCATGCGTCGCCGGACTCGCGACTCCGCATGCAAGGCGGGGTCCACTTGACCACATGCGACGATGCCCGGCGGGGCCCGCATGCAGTGTCATGGACACCTACCCTTAGTCATTCTCATTTCCCACTATTAAAGACCACGCAAGGGTAGTAGATGTCACCTGGCTGTCGATTACACATGACTCCTGCTAGCTGCCTCTGATCCGTCTCCGTTGGATCACCACGATCAAGGTCTGATAACATGCACAGCTCTATATCACAATGCTATCGATTAAAACAGAAGAATCAACGACGAGGGTTCTATACCAAGGATAGTCGGGCACCCTCGATAGGGGACCAATATTGAGTCGACAGCACGCAAATCCGTGCGACTGAAGAACTTGAACCTAAACAATACTAGGTCAAACAAGTAAACAGAAGCTAAACCTACTCATCGAATCGGGCTCGAAGAACCCTTTCCGATGGTTCCAGTTTCGCTGGAATCCGACTTCGGTCGAATGGTTTCGGGTCAAACCACGTAGAACCGGTGAAACCGATCGCATGGTTGGTTCACTAGGGTAGAAGAGGTTCTAGGGTTATATTCTAGGTTTAATAGGTGGGACTCAATATTCTGAGCACAATGTCGCTGGTTTCGTCCGAATCCGAGTTCGGACGATGAAACAGCGGTCAAACCACGGTACCGCGATAATATCGGGTCAAAGGATAAAACAGGGTATTAAACAGTATAATTACTATGCTAAACTATGACCAACAGGTAGTATTTTTCGAGCCGGTCGAAATGGCGCTGGTTTCGTCCAATTTCGAGTTCGGACGGAGAAATGGCAGTCGAACCAAAATTCACTGGTTCACGGGTCTGGTTCAGGTGAACCAGACCGGTTCACTGTTGGGCCAGGTCTGTGGGTCTGCTGTGCACTTAAGCGGGTCGGGTTGCTGTGCAGTCGGGTCGGGTTGCAGTATTAACATTTTCTAAAAAAAACCTGGGATATATCTTAATTACGGATTGGTACCTGCTGTCTTTCTTCTCAACGAGAAACAGGGCTCTGGTTTTTGCCCGATGACGCGGCGGCGGGGTGACCGGTTTGAGTGCGCCGGCGGTGCCCGGCCGGTCTCCGCCGCATCACCCTCACAGGGGAGGCACGGGAGGAGGTGGCCGGTGTGCCGTCAGAGCCCGGAAGGACCCTGGCCGGAGGGTTGCATGGGGTTGGTCGGAGGTCGGTGGTCGTGCGCCGGGGATCGTCGGGAGGGGCTTAGGTGCGGCGGCGGTCACTGCCCGTGTGGGCCGCGGCATGGGAGGAGGAAGGGGGGTCGCGGGGTTGGGTCGCGGAGGAGGATGGGAGGGTGAGAGGGGGCTGACCTGCGGGTGTCTCGGCGTGCTCGCTGGGGCTCCGGCGAGGGCGGGTCGGCTGCTCCATCTCCCTCGATCTCTCCTCCTTCTCTCTCTGTCTCATGTTCTCTCTCTTCTTCTCCCGTTCTCTCTATCTTCCTCTCGTTCTCTCTCTCTATTTCTCTCCCGTTCTCTCTCTCTCTCTCTCTACTACGTCCTTCTCTCTCTCTCCCGTTCTCTCTCTATTTCTCTCCCTCTCTCTCGGTTCATATATAAAGGGGGGCTGATGTTGTGGTGAGAAGAACTAGGGGATAAGGTCGGTTAAGGTTTCCTAATAAGGGGGAAGGGATAAGGACTAAAAGATATGGATTTATCATCCTGCAATCTTACCCGATAATTACCATCCGAATTTCGGATTTAAATAACTGGGGAGGGAGGTCAAGAGAGCCTAAATTATGCTAGGAGACCGGGAGGTAGGCTCTAGGGCTGGTCGGGCTCGGTCCCGAGCCCTGAACCGGGCTCGGTTGGAATCCGGGTGCGATTCGTCCATCAACCGGGCTGAAAAGAATAATAGGTCGTAACTATCAAACCGGAAGTCGGAATAGGGCCCGAGAGAATTCGTTGGAAAGGTCTCGACAACACGAACGCGTTAGCGCTTAGTACATAATTTTCTGACTTCTGGATCTCCCGAAAAGAAGGAAAGACTTCAAAACTAAAAATAGTAATAACTATTCACCCGGGTGTCGGATCGACCCTAACTCAGGCTCATTGGAAGGCTCTCTCTGAGCCTCATCTAACATATCTTGTTTCGTTACAATCCAATCACCCGATCTCTTGTGGAAAACAAAACAGCTACAACTATCGACCAATTATCGCTTTTCTAGGGTTTACCTGCCGAGCTGCCGAAACTGGCTGCGCATACACATGATCGTTGCACGGAACGCACCATCGTGACATGCTCGAAGTTACGGAGAATGTGAGTGTAAAACATCTCATAGGTTTACGATCCATTTATTGGGAAAAAGCCCAAAGAAAAAGTCTGGCTGCAAAAAGACGAAACTAGCCATTGAGGATTTCTATTATTCTCAAATCTAACACCACAGGTGTTACACAGGGGGTCCGAGCTCATGATCGGCTAGAGGAAGTCGCCATCCGAGGAGCCGCACGGTCGCCACTTATCGAGAAGCTACTCCGGGAGCCATTCCCTCGGGGATGGAATCCTCCACGCCTTCCCAAGTTTGACGGATCGAAAGACCCGGTGGAGCACGTACTGGCTTTCCGGGATGCTCTGGTCCCCCACGAGGATGATCATATCCTCTGTTGGACCTTCGCCAACAGCTTGTCGGGAACCCCCCTCGAATGGTTCCACAAGCTCAGGCCCTCGTCCATCTCCTCTTTCTCGGAGCTGAGCACGCGGTTCATAGACCAATATAGGTACAACCGCCGGGAGCTGAAGACTCTGGAGTCACTCTTCTGGATGAGTATGACCCAGAAGGAGACACTGAGGCAATTCTACCATAGGTTCAGGTCCGAATACCTGAGCTTGGCGGACGCGGATGGGCAGGATCGCATGGTGATCGCGGCCTTCAAGAACGTCATTCAGCCTACCCAGCTCGTCAACGCATTGCTCATCAAGCGAACCCCGGAGACGATCGACGAACTATCACGGCGAGTTGAGAAGTACATCAAGATAGAAGACGCAGACTGCAAGAGGAAGGCGGTGGAAACTAGGGCCCCGCAACCAAGCTACGCCAAGCCAGCTGCAGTAAAGAACGTCAATAAGCAGCAAGGGGAGGCGACACGGCACGAAGCGAAGCGGCAAAGGCAAGACAGGCCAGCGAGGCCGCAATGGAATAGGGAGTTCACGGTACTGAACGCCCCCATAGACCAGATCTTGGAAGCTATCAAGGGCGAACCGTACTTCAAGTGGGCGCAACCGCTTGAACCCGGAGAGAGGGGAGCCAGAGATGCATCAAGGTACTGCGAGTACCACCAGGGCCAAGGCCACACTACCTTGCAGTGCCGGGCGCTCAAGCATTATATCGAGGATCTCATTGAGGCCGGCCACCTTGGCTGCTTCATTGACCTCCCTCAACGTAAGAAGACTAAGGCTGTAGGGGAAGTCCAGCGAGGAGCAACGGCACAACGCTTACCGGATCCTCCGCCAGAAAGACGCCAGCTCCGAGAGGTAGACACAGTCTACGGGTACCATGGCCCTGTACCATCATCAAATGTCGTCGACCGACAGGTGCGGCGTATTGAACAAGCAAGGCAAGTTCACCATGTGGTGCTCGACCCCGTCATTCGCCCCGAGCCAAGAGTGGAAGCAGCAGTACAATTTTCAGCGGCTGATCTGGTCGGAATAGAGAAGCCTCACAACCATCCTCTGGTCATACGGCTGCAGATAGCAAATTCCCTGGTAAAGAGAATTCTGGTCGACGCCGGGAGTTCAATAGATATGCTCTTCCTTAGCGCCTTCGACGCCATGCAGCTAGATCGCGGGCAGATGACTGAGTCGTCGTCGACGATAACGGGCTTCACGGGAGAGGCTGCAAGGGTGGTTGGTGAGATCACCCTCCCGATCACAACAGGGCATCTCACCAATCTTACCCGGTTCATTGTGATTGAAACCCACTCGGCATACAACATCATCCTTGGAAGGCCGTGGCTCCACCACTTGGATGCGGTCCCCTCGTCGGCCCACCAGGTAGTGAAGTTTTGGACCAACAAGGGCGTGATGAGCATTCGAGGTGACCAGTCCTCGGCGGCCAAGTGCGAGCTTAGCGCCATACATCTGAAGACAACGTGCCAAATTGAGGGAGGAGAAACAGGTGAAGGCGGAGCTGAGTTGGGCATCCTCAACCTCTGGACTACGAAGCGGAGTCAAGAAGCTCCAACGCTCCAGCACCACGCCTAATCAAGCGTAGGAGCACGAGGAGGCAAAGCTCTTCAGAAGACCGACCTGTCAGTTGAACTTAAAGAACTAACAGTATCGGGGGACCTGCTGAAGACCGACCTGTCAGTTGAACGTAAAGAACTGACAGTGTTGAGGGACCTGCTGAAGACCGACCTGTCAGTTGAACGTAAAGAATTGACAGTGTCGGGGGACCTGCTGAAGACCGACCTGTCAATTGAACGTAAAGAACTGACAGTGTCGGGGGACCTACTGAAGACCGACCTATCAGTTGAACGCAAAGAACTGATGGTGTTGGAAAACTCAAAGAAGACCGACCAGCCAGTTGAATGTAAAGAACTGACTGCGTCGAGGAGCTTGAAGAAGGCCGGTCAGTTAGCTGAACTTAAAGAGCTAACTGATCCGAGCGACCCGATGGAGACTGACCTGTCAGCTGAAGGTAAAAAGCTGAACAGGACGATGCACCCGCAGAAGACCAACCGACCGGTTGAATCTAAAGAACCGAACGAGTCGAAGAAGTCAATGACAGACCTGAACACAGAGTGGGAGGAGTCACCCGCCGTCGAGCCAATTCTGCCCGTGGACTTAGGGGAAGCAGATCATCCGAAGATAACTTTTCTTGGGTCACAGCTGCCAAGACATCATGCCAAAGCTATGACGGCATTTCTCAAGGCAAACCTGGATGTGTTCGCATGGTCAGTTAAAGACATGCCAGGCATCCACCCCGAGATAGCCTGTCACCACCTCAATATTCGAGAAGGAGCTGTACGCCAGAAGCCCCGATCGCTAGCGCCGGAAAAAGTAGCAGCTGTCAACATGGAGGTAGAGAAGCTACTACGAGCGGGGATCATCAGAGAGGCTCGGTACCCGAAGTGGATCGCTAACGTGGTCGCCGTCCCCAAGAAGTCCGGAGCCATACGGGTCTGCATCTATTTCACAAACCTCAACCAGGCATGCCCGAAGGACAGGTACCCGCTACCACGCATTGATATCCTGGTAGATTCCACAGCGGGACACGAGAGGCTCTCGTTCATGGACAGGTACTCAGGCTATCACCAGATCCCCATGAACCCAGAGGACCAGGAGCACACGACCTTCGTCACGGGTCGAGGTCTCTACTGCTACAAGATAATGCCATTCGGGTTGAAGAACGCGGGGGCGATGTACCAAAGGCTGGTGAACAAGATGTTCATCGACCAAATTGGAAGGAACGTGGAGGTCTACGTCGACGACTTGCTTGTGAAAAGCCAGGTGGAGGAGGCACATATGCAAGACCTGGAGGAAACCTTCGTAACCCTGCGGAGGTATAGCATGAAGTTGAACCCGGCCAAGTGTGCCTTCGGTGTGACGTCGGAAAAATTTATGGGTTACTTGGTCACTCGACGGGGGATCGAGGCCAACCCGGAGCAGATCCGAGCCTTGGAGGAGATGCCATCGCCCAGGTCACGAAAGGAGGTCCAGAAGCTGACCGGACGGATCAACGCCCACAAACCACTTCATATCCAAGTCCTCAGACCGGTGTCAGCCCCTGTTCGAAAGGCTGAGCAAGCTTGCACCTTTCGACTGGGACTGACGCTGCGAAGAAGCATTTCAGGAGCTGAAGACGTACCTTGGCCAACCCTCTATCTTGACAGCCCCCCAGCCAGGTGCAACGCTGGGGGTGTATCTTTCGGTATCGGAGGCAGCAATCAGCGCTATACTGATATGCGAACGTGAAGGAGTGGAGAAGCCTGTCTGCTACGTCAGCCGCATCATGACGTCAGCTGAAACTAGGTATGCGCGGATCGAACAAGTGGCTCTGGCATTAGTGTACGTGTCAAGGAGACTTCGCCCATACTTCGTCGCTTACCCCATCGAGGTCATCACCGAGCATCCCCTGAAGGAAGTATTAGATAACTCTACTCGGGCAGGTCGGCTGAGCAAGTGGGCTGCAGAACTGCAAGAGTTTGGTCCTCGGTACGTACCTCGAAAAGCAATCAAGGGCCAAGCACTTCAGACTTTCTCAGTGATTTCCCGACAAAAGACACTGCACCGGTGCCAGAGACGTTAGAAGACCTGTCGGTAGCTGTCGGTCGACCCGTGGGAGTCGGTGCGGCAACAGGACAGGAGGAGGACGAAAAAGAAGGCTGGAGATTGTTCGTGGACAGCTCGTCATGCGTGATCGGGAGTGGTGTGGGGGTAGTCCTAGTAACCCCCGACCACATGAAGCTCGAAAAATCAGTGCGGCTACTTTTCCCGACGACGAACAACGAAGCTGAATATGAGGCGATGCTGACAGGACTGGAGATGGCAACAGCATTGGTGGTGACCAGCTTACAGGTCTACGACGACTCCCAACTGGTGATCAATCAGATTATCGGTAGATACGAAGCCCGCGACTCAAGAATGCAAGCTTACCTGAAGCTAGCCCGGGAGTTGATCGCCAAGTTCGAGAACATAAACTTCCACCAGTTTCCCAGAACGGAGAACAAGCAGGCGGATGCCCTTGCTAATCTAGCATCGGTACTCGGAGAAGACAGAGAAAAAAGGGTCTTTATCGAGGTGCAAATTGACCCTCGAACAGCCGGTCGCGTTGCAGAAGATAGTCACCTGGCGGGGAGGACGCAAGCCATTGAAGCGGCCTATACTATTACGGTCGGTGCTGATTGGGTAGCCAACATGAAGAAGTACCTACTTGATGGGATACTACCGGAGGACGTCGATGATGCCCGAAGAACCAAAGCGCACGCTCCAAGATACACCCTCATTGACGATGAGCTGTACAAGCGCTCGTTTGGTGGATCGTACCTCAAGTACCTCACGAAAGAACAAGCAGCAGAAATCATGAGAGAGATACATGAAGGAGGATGCGAGAATCATTCCGGAGGAAGAGCCCTAGCATGGAAGATAAAGCTGCAGGGCTATTACTGGCCAACCATGGAAGCAGATGCGGGGGGGTATGTGAAGAGGTGCCTGCAATGCCAAAAACATGCTCCCTCCATACACCAACCGGCAGAAGAGATACACCCGATTTCCAGCCCTTGGCCCTTCCAACAGTGGGGGTTGGATATTTTGGGCCCCTTCCCGACGTCGCCCAATCGAAGGAAGTTTCTCCTAGTCGCCACTGACTACTTCACCAAGTGGGTGGAGGCAATTCCGCTGCTGAAGATCGGTGAAGTTCAAGTAGGAAAGTTCCTATGGAGCAGCATCATCTGTCGATTCGGACTACCACGGGCTTTTATTGCAGACAACGGGCGACAATTCGACACGGAATCAATTAAGAAGTTCTACGCCAGTAACAACATCAAGCTGTTCTTCTCTACACCGCGGTACCCTCAGAGCAACGGGCAGGCAGAATCGATAAATCGCTCCATTCTGGACATACTGAAGAAGAAGCTGGAGCAGAAGAAGGGTTTGTGGGAAGAGGCTCTACCCGGAGTTCTATGGGCCTACCGGACGACGCCGAAGCGACCGACAGGAGAGTCCCCGTTCAGCCTTACCTACGGCTCCGAAGCCGTCCTACCAACGGAAACCCTAGTCCCAACACAGCGAACAGTCGTAGCTGCCGATCCGGAGCTGAATGACGAACTCCTGCTGGATGGCCTAGACCTGCTGGAAGAGAAGAGGGAGAGAGCGAGAGTGCGCCTAGCCAATTATTATCAGGCCATCAAGAGGGCGCGCGTATGACCGCAAAGTTAGAAGGCGGATATTCAAATAGGGGGACCTGGTCATGCGGAAGGTCTTCGACAACACCAAGGAGCCGGGAAGTGGCAAGCTGGGAGCTACCTGGGAAGGACCATACATCATCGATGGTGTGGGGACGAATGGATCCTACCGCCTGAAGACTCAAGACGACGATGCACTAGCAAGGCCATGGAATGCGACCAATCTGTGCAAGTTCTACCAGGGTAGCTAAATGGGCGAGACGCTTGTAATCGTTTTGTAATTCCGGATCTATTCAATAAAGATGCGTTTGCTCAGTGTTCTTGTTCGTGCGTGAGTATAGCAGTTAACTAACGCAACTCAAACCAAGTGGTACATAACACTCCAAGCGAGTTCTACCACTTGGCCGATCGGTCGACAGGTCCCTGCGAAGGGCGTGACCGACCGGTGAATACCTGGGAAGATCGGTCGACAGACCCCGCTGGGGTACGACCGGTTGACCAACCTAAACCAAGTGGTATATAACACTCCGAGCAAGTTCTACCACTTGGCCGACCGGTCAACAGGTCCCTGCGAAAGGCAAGACCGGCCGGTAAACACCTGGGAAGATCGATCGACAGACCCTGCCGGGGTACGATCGGTCGACCAACCTAAACTAAGTGGTACATAACACTCCGAGCGAGTTCTACCACTTGGCCAACCGGTCGGCAGGTCCCTGCGAAGGGCGAGACAAGCCGGTGAACACCTGGGAAGATCGGTCGACAGACCCCGCCGGGGTACGATCGGTCGACCAACCTAAACCAAGTGGTACATAACACTCCGAGTGAGTTCTATCACTTGGCCGATCGGTCGACAAGTCCCTGCGAAGGGCGTGACTGGCCGATAAACACCTGGAAAGATCGGTCGATAGACCCCGCGGGGGTACGACTGATTGACCAACGCAAGCAAGGTAAGGTATACCACCTCCCACTAACATAAGAGCCAGATTTTGGTCGCACGTCGTCGACGTGTAATTAAAGGACAAAGGTCAAATTTTGATTGCACGACGTCAACGTGCAGTTAGGCACATCGTCGACGTGTAGTTAAAACATGAAAGCCAAAATTTTAATGACACGTCGTCGACATGTACTTAAGATGCAAGATCGATAAGAGAAAGATTACAACCATGGCATTCAAACAGATCACACTAAAGGTTTCAATACAAACGAGAATGCGGTTTTATTACATCACGAAACAAGACAGTAAGCGGGAGCGATCAGTCGTCTGCGCCAGCTTTCCATGGCCCCGGCGGGAGCTTGCTGCGTAGTTTCGCAACCTTCTTACGCCATCCCGCCGCCTGTTCTTCAAGAATCGACTTGCACTCTATGGAGAAGTCTGCATGCTGCTGAGCAAGCGCAGCCTTATGCGATGCTTCGGCCTGGTCGATAGTGGACTTCAACACGGCGATTTCGGCTTCGTGAGCTGCCTTGGCGGCCTCGGTATCTGTTCGCTGCCTCCTGATCACAGAGGCCTGGCCCCTGAACCGCTCTTCCATCGCGTCAATTTCTGCCTGAGCGGTCTTCAGTGCTTCTTAAAGCTCGAAAGGGTCAGTAGCATTCGCCTGCGCGAGTTTGAGCTGAGCCCTGACTGCAGCTAACTCCTCCGCATGAACCCTTCGAGCCTACACTAACTGAGCGCGAGTCTTTTTCAAGTCCTGCCGAGCAGTCCGCAGGAAGGCCTCGATCTGAGCCATCCTTCGAGCACTCCCCTCGGCAACTCGGCCAGCCATTGTAGTTATGCAGCCGCTCATCTGATAAAGGTGGAAACGACATGTGCCACAGAGTTAGGGGAAAGAGTTACTACTGCAATCAACTCTTCAACGACTCGAAGACTTACCTCGTGAAGCTCGTCGAGCTGGCTCCACCAAGTAGAACCATCCACCCTCGTCTCCTCTTCTTTCACCTGATGGGCAGAGAGCCCACTGGAGCGGTGGTGTGAGGTATCTTCGGTAGCTCCGAGGGGAGAACCGGGAGGTGGCCCGGCGACGCCCCCTGAAGCAGAGGAGGAGGGCGAAGCCATGAAGTGTCGAACATCTATGTGTTCGAAAAGTGCAGCGGTAGGTGCAGCAGCTGGTGCAGCAGTGGGTGCAGCAGTAGGAGCAGCAGTAGGAGTGCGGGGTAAAGCTCGCCCACGCGACCCCGCAGAGCCAGACGGCATGTCTTGTTTACCCTTCCCGTAGGAAAAAGAGAGACTGTAGCTGGAAGACCTCTCGGATTCCACTACCTCCACGTAGTGTCGACCAGTCGACGGCACGTCTTCTATCCAGTCGTCGGGGAGGGAACGTAGATCATCGCAAGCAGCTCATCGTGTGGCGTGAAGGGGGGGAGCGACCTTCATCATCATCGCTGGACGACTCGCTCAGAAAGACACGTCTCTTTGCCTTCCCAGCGGGTGCAGCTACGTTGCGAGCAGCTGGTTGCCTGCAGTCGCCTGCAACTGCAGTTGATCTAATGCGGTGCCTGAAGATCACGCAAAGCTTAGATGACGTCATATTGGGGTTGAAGCGTCTAACGGAGCTGACGTACCTGTCAGGAAGCTCCGAAGAGTAAGTAGAGGGCTCTTCTTCCCTACCGGTCGCTGCTGGCTGCTTGCCCTTCTTGGGAGCAGTACTATAAGACCTGACGACGGAGAGCTTCGAAAACAGCTGTCGCCAGTCGTCATCGTTATGCGTCACCCTCCTAATCAGTCGGTCCAAGTCACTCTCAACACCCTCAGGGCACTGGAGCTGCCTAAAGGGGTAGAAGTCCTCGATGGTCGCGACGAGATGGGAGACTGGCCCGGGAATTTTGAAACGACCCCTCCAGGGTCTTCCAACCACTATTGGGCACTCCTTCCAACCCCTCACGGAGTCGGATAAGCCTCCGATGGGAGGGCGACTGCCTGCGCGTGCCTGCAGGCTGAAGTAGGAATATATGCTGCCTGGCGTCATCTTGTAGTCCTTAACGAAATACTTCTTCAAGAGATACGCGACGCAGAGCTGCTGCCCCGCCAGTTCTTCTATTAAAATTAACCCTCGGGGTCCTATTTATAGACAAAGTTGGAGTTGGTGAATGGGTTCGAATTTTGAGGAAAAGAGAAGGCAAGGTGGCGACGCCTGGTGATGCCATGTGGCAAAAAACCGGGAAAAGCCCAGACAGCTATTTGGAGTTCCGACAGCACCGAAACGAGACTGGCATGCAGATCGAGGCTGGTACGCAAATCGAGGCAAGGTGATCCTGACCGGGCGGAACTGAAGATCGTTCGATCAGGAGGGGCTATTGTGTGTACCCTTCTCTCTCGGAGCCGACCACGCAACAGGCGAAGAGAGGGGGGGTCGGCCGTGCATCAACCCCCCCTCTTGAGGTCGGCCGCGCAACAGTCGGAGAAAGGGGGGTCGGCCGCGCATCAGCCCCCCCTCTTGAGGTCGGCCGTGCAACAGTCGGAGAGAGGGGGGGTCGACCGCGCATCAGCCCCCCCCTCTTGAGGTCGACCGCGCAATAGTCGGAGAGAGGGGGGGTCGGCCGCGCATCAGACCCCCCTTCTCTCTTGAGGTCGGCCGCGTAACAGTCGGAGAGAGGAGGGGTCGGCCGCGCATCAGACCCCCCCTTCTTTCCTCCGGTCGGTCGCACAACAGATTGAAAGGGAGGGGTGGAGCCAAAGTACCCCCCCTCTCTTCGGTCGGCCGTGCAACAAGCCGAGGCACGATGCGGCAGTCGTACCCGGAGATCTCGGAGGTTACGGGGTGCTGACTACGCTCCTAGATTTCCGGCCAAAGTGACTGGGAGTCGACCGCATGCCACGTCATCACTATCGTGGTGGTTGAGCTCATTGCGGGGACACGTCGTCTACCCGTTTTTCGCGGAGCGCCATAACCGTCACCCCACCACTATAAAAGGGGACCTAGCCCTTCAGTAAGAGAGAGGGATTCTGGAGGAGACACTGCTCATTTCATCCCGGAATTTACGGAGCTGCGGAGGTCGGTCGGTAGTTAGAGGCTGTCTACGGAGGTCGGTCGGTAGTCAAACACTGTCTGCAGTGGTCGGTAGTCAGACACTGTCTGCAGCGGTCGGTAGTTTGAGTGAAATTACAGAGGTCGGTATTTTGGGAGACCGGTCCTCAGGGTGTAACTGGGGTTAAGGTGAGAAATTGTAACCGAAGAAATTATTTTAGTGCATTCTTGCCCCACCCGTGGTTTTTTCTCCTTCGACGTTGCGAAGGTGTTTTTCCACGTAACTACCGTCTTCTACCTTCTTTTTGGCGTGTTAGATTGTGCTCGCCACCCGAACCACCCGGTTCGATTAAGAACCCCCCACAACCTATTTTCCTTAAGATTTTCCTTCATCTCCTCCCAATCAACTATTGGGGGTTGGTGCCGCTTGTGGATGCTCTGCTCCACATTTTGCCAGAAAAGTTTGGCATTGCCAATCAATTTCATCTTGGCAAATCGGACTCTACGATCTTCCGATAGGTTATATCATTGAAAGAAGTGATCTATGTCGAACACCCAATCTGAAAATGCTTTTGGGTCCAACCGACCATCAAAGGCCGGAGCATCCAACCTGATACTCCTCATCGCTCCTTCATCCGGATCTTGATCAAAATTGTTCTAGAAAACAGGGTTAGGACCCTGCCCATGACGACCTTGGTAGGGTGGCGGGTACGGTGGCTGATGTCTAAAGACATTTTTAGCTTGCCTTTCACGCTCACCATTACCGCCTATTTGCGATCCCTCGCCCATATTACGATCCAAACCTTGTTGGAGTTGGGTTTCTATTTGATGGAAGCGAGTTTTGGTTTCGTGGTCCGATGCTCGATGGGCTTCAATGGCCGCTTGCACTGTGGCGGTTAACTCATTTAAGGATTTTATCGCGTCAGCTAGAGTGGGTTCCATAATGAAGTGGGATTCTTGAGAGTCGATTTCTAGGCCACTATGGAGACGTATGCACTATAGTACGTATATGTATGCAAATTACGTTGGTTCTCTATACTGACCTTGTTCTGATACCAAACTGACGTAGCACCATTGATACAATGCCTAAGTGATATGCAAAATCAGCAAACAATTGAGACAAGTATCCAACTATTAACTTTAACAAGTACTAATTCAATTATAAGCAAAGTTTAACACTAGATAAATATGATATTAAATAGGCAATTGCAGTTTTGTAATGCGAGTCAATCTAAAATAAGAAAACGATTGGGTCGTTGGAAGTGTAGAAGCTTCCGTTGGTATAGGGAACAAATCTATAATTAACAGTGGAAGTCTAAATAATCGCAAGGATTTCAAAACTGGGTAGGCTTAATTGGTTAATGTTAAGAGTAATATATGTGATAAATTATATGCACAAATCAGCAGTAGTAGTTTTCACATATTGATCATGCTCAATGAAGAACTAAACTGGATGTAATACGATGCAGGTGCAAGGAATGGATAGACGACTTCACGAAGAGTAGACTTCCACAAGTAGAGGACGGGTTTCATACAGCGGAACTTGCATTCCCAACGCGGACTTCGTGATCGAAAATTGTGTGGTCTGCGAGAGGAGTCGGAAGCCTGCAAAGTAGGGCGTCCAACAGTCGAAGCCGCAGGTACCGGAGAATGGTTGCTACAAGAGTCGTTGGTGCCAATCAAAGTAAACAGACTATGGGCGGCGACCTGATCTCGGACGGTGGTTAAGACCACCAACCAGTGGACGGGTTCCAGCCGAGTTGGCCGGCGTCGAGAAGGAGGGGCGACCTAGCTTCGGGTGGCGATGCCACAGGCCGGCGGGCGGGCCGGCATCGAGGAGGTAGGGCGGCCGGGGCTCGGGTGGCGGCGCCTCAGGCCGACGGGCGGGGTCGGTGTCAGGGAGGTAGGCGGTCGGGCTTTGGGTGGCGGCGCTACAGGCCGGCGGGCGGGGCCGGCGTCAGGGAGGTGGGGCGGTCGAGCTTCGGGTGGCAGCGCATCAGACCGACGGGCGGGGCCGGTGCCGGGGAGGTGGGGCGACCGGGCTTTGGGTGGTAGTCGGCACCGTGAGGAAGTGGAGTGGGTTCAGGCTCGGGGTAGGGGCAGGCTCACAGGAACAGAAAAGAGAGAGAGAGAGAGAGAGAGAGAGAGAGAGAGAGAGAGAGAGAGGGGGGGGGGGGTCGGAATCCACTGAATAGAAAAAATAGATTTCTTTTCATTAAACCATCAATGCCAAGTACAGCAATCTCCTTCCCTTTTTATCTTCCCAATAACTAAAAACTGAAAAGAAAACTACACCCACTACTATTAATTACCCTTTACACCCACTACTCCCAACAACAGAAAAGAAAACTACACCCACTACTATTAACAGATAACCCACTAACCCATTACACCCTCATGCCCATCGGTTGGAATTGCAGCCACTGAAATACAAACATAAACAACACAATATACAAATAACCCCTTATAGATATAAGAATCACAAATAATTCCTTCTGGATGTCAATGCAGCAGTTGGGCCAAAGATGCGCTGGGCCCATTATCCTCCAAGCCATAGTAACGTCGAACGTGTAGCCCACCTCCGTCGACGTCTGTACACTCGTGTGATGGGTGGCCAGATGTCTCCATCAGGCGGCTTCTTTGTGTCTAAAGAGGGAGATTCTGAATAAAGGATCATAAAAATGGCAAAGGAATTTGATCAAGATAAGGCCCTTGGAAGAGATGGTTTTCCTGCTTCCTTATGTCATTTTTGCTTGGACATTATTATGATGTCTTGGCTAAGAGGGATGTGTTTAAAAGAGAGCTTTTAAAAAAGTAAATTAGATTATTCACACTCCAAAGAAAAACAATGTCAATCAGTGCAGCAGTTCAAGCTTAGCTCACTGTGTAGTTTTCATGGTAAAACAATTTCTAAAATATTGACTAACGGAATCAAAGAGGTGCTTGAAGAACCCATCAGCCCTAGCCAGATTAACTTCATAACTATCTTTGTTACTTATTAAATTGACTAGAGATTTTGGAACAAGGAAATCAATCTAGTTATGGTACAAGATCGACAATATATATTAAAGTTTATAATACAGTGTGCTGGCACAGTTTTGAACTTTTTTGTTTTTCAATTGGAATCCACAAGAATCCAATATAATCATTTTCAATACTGTTATATATTGAAATAGATCCAATGTATTTTCCAACAATGTTATGTACCCATGTAAGAACAAAATCAAGATTGAAGAATTTAAGCCCATGGTTGGCAAAGCAACTGATGATTTGGTGAGGAGGTTGTGAGTTCAACTCCTTCTCCTCTCGATTTACCTAGGAGTGAAGTGGGAATTGCCGAGTGGGTCGGGCTAGGAAGCATGGACAATTTCTCAGGCCCCCGTACTCGTGTGGGACACGTGTCCAACACTGACACTCGCCAGACACGCAATGGACACACATGTGCTGTGTCCCACGTGCTTCCAGGAGTCGGACATGTGCCGAACACAACGGGCTGTTCGATATAGGGTCGGGTCATAAGTTGTTGTGATTCAGTTTTAGCTTCAACCTATCTGATCCTCTGAGGTTAAAACCTTAGAGGATCATATAGGTTGAAGCCAAAATTGAATCGCAGTAGTTCTTATGCATGCCATTTGGGCCTGAGTGTGATTCACTCGTCAGGTTGGTTATAACAGAAGGTTATGATTCAATTTTAGTTTTAACCTATATGATCCTCTGAGGTTTCGGATAGGTTGAAGCTAAAACTAAAACACAACTGTTCTTTTCCATGTCATTTAGGGCTGTGTGCAATTCACCGATCGGGCTAAGTGTAATTAATGGTTGCGATTCAGTATGCATTAAATTTTTATTTTAGTTATTTTTTATGAGGTTTTTTCAGTTATTGAAATTTAAATGAATTAAAAACATACATAAACTATTAATTTATTTTGTCGTGTCCCCGCCGTACCAGTGTCCCCCTTTTTTAGGATTTGTTGTGTCGGCATACCCGTGTCGTGTCGTACCCATGTCCCCGTACCAGTGTCAGTGCTTCTTAGTTGGACACATGTTCGTCATTTTGTAGTTTTAAACATGTATCTCAAATATTCCTTATGGTTTTAGTTAAAAGGCTTGGTGAGGCAAGCACATTCGGTTTTTGAGACATCTTGTTTTTCAAGTTATGAGAATTCTATTGATATTTATTGGATTGTACATCACGTGTTGTTAATTTTGTAGCAGCTTAAAATTTCATAAAGAATTAATAAAAAAGAAAAATTGTTGATCTTGAAAATGGCTATATAATAGTACTAAAAGATATAATTATAATAGTAATTATGATTGCCGCTATTAGTACAAGATTTTATGGCCATCATGAACGCCACCTAAACCTTTGTATTTCTAGTGCTGGACGTGACTGTCACTAAACATTGGAGCTATAATGTCATCTACGATCGTCGCTAATCTTTGAATTTATAGTGGCTTAGATGATCTATTGTTAAAGTCAGAATTTTAGTGAAGCATTTTTATAAAATAAAATAAATTTATTTTAGTAAAATATTAATCACAGCAAAAACAATTGTCACTATAGCTAATAATATGTGCCGCCAGTTTTTTGACATCTAGCGGCAATCAAACTTAATCGCTATATGTTATATAGCGACATAACCTTTAGCAACGATTGAACTGGTCGCCATTAAGTCGTCATTAGAAGTTTTAGTGGCATTTATAGAGACTTATAACAACGATTGTGATTGTCGTTAATCCTTTTTTATGCAGTGAGTTTAAAAACATACTTGAGGGACCAATGTGAAATTAGCTAAATAGTTTAAAAACATACTTGAGAGATCAATGCATTAACTACTCTATCGTGAGAGATAAAAGATGCTATGGTAATTTACTTTACCTAATTAAAGTCATTATGAAACTATGTTTTGAAGATTTTGAGTGTACATGTGCACTTTCGTACCAATACCCATATAATAAGGTAGTTACGTGATTATTGATTTTAACGATCTTGAAAGCACCTTCTTCTGCAATCTGTGGGTGCAAAAATTGTACCGGACCGGATCAGAGCGGCATGGGCCCGCGCAACGGCCCAAGTGAGTAAGCCCACCCGGGTTCATGGGCCCACTCTACGGGGCTCGCAGATCAAGCCCTCCCCCTTATTGGGCCCGAACAACGGCCCAGCAAGGAGGCCCAGAACCAGTGCCACGTCATCAGCGCCACATCATCACTGCTATATCGGGCACATGCCTACGCTATAAAAGGACCCCCGAGGCATCCAGGAAGGGGGTTGGTCATTCGGTCAGAGGAAGAGTGATTCCAGATCCAGAGCAAGTGCAATAGCTTATTTCTCTCCTCCTAGTTTCTTTTCTTGTTGCTCCGTGCAACCCCCACTGTAAAAAGCTTCTCTCGGCCTGTCGAGAGAACGCACAACCCTTTATATTCATATTATAGTGAAGATCAAGTGGCACCTCTCGCCCGGAGACGTAGGTCGTAAGACCGAACTTCGACAACAACTCCATGTGTCATCTCTCTCCTTCTCAACTTTCTAATCTCTAACTCTGTTAGAATTGGTGATGTCTATAGCTCATAAAAACCTATAGTTTAGCTATATATGGTTGATAGTATAGGTTTGCATATTGGTACGTACCTTAGTACGTGTTCTGATTACAGAACAGAGAGCCATGGCTACATGATAATCCTCTTGAGTGGGAGACTCAAGGGACTGGTCCCATGTAACCTAAATACGTTCGCAGCTCTAATTAGGGTTGGTCGTCCTATCAGGTTAAACTGTTGGGATGACAGAGCGTGGGTGTCTCCACCACGGTCATTACCAGGCACAGTGTCTGTGGCCGAACGGAACCAACACGGTGCACAGATAGGTGAGCAGACACCGGTGCACTAAACCGTGTTTCTGCTTAGGGTAAAACGGTCCTAAACCCTGAGGAACCATGTCTGGTGGACTAACCAGTTATGTGGTGCTTTGGCACACCAATGTGTGAGGATCCGGATGCAGTGATCCAAAACCACGGTGTATTGGGTTACCCGGCTGGCGTTGCATCAGTATGTCACTCCTGCAGGCTATCCACACCCCTAACGGGAGGTGCGTTCCTTGGTCTGACCTACGTCGTATTAAACCCTGGCCAGGTGGTCATCAGTTCGACTGGTGACGGATCCGGTTACTCGGCAGAGTTATCGGAGGTACGATGTACGTGGTCAACCTGGAAGGAACCGAGTCATATAAGCACTCGAGTCTGACGGTATTCTCCACCGCTCAAGTTGCGTCATGGCACCAGTGGAGGGACAGCGAGTTTACCATACTAAGCGGAGAGCAGGGGTATGAGGGAGAACATAGTAAGTCCGGGGGGATTGGAGTGCAGCCTGCGTCGCACTCTGAGTGGCTACGTAGGTTAACTCGGACTCAGAGGATCGATGGTACACTCGGGTAGTGTGTCGATCGAGTCGGAGTTGAAAGCCATGAACCCTGGTCCCTGAAGGTTCCACCTTATCGACATTATGTACGGTTCTTATACCATCTCCTCGAAACACAGAACGTAGTTAGAGGAAGCGAGAAGTCCAAGCCTACGCTCCGTGAGTGCTTCGCACTAGTGCACGGTAGATGCGTAGCTACGTGTGTGCACTAAGGGAAAACCCTAGGTTAGTGCAGAGACGCATGTAGCAATTCCTTGTCATAAGTGGACTTTGCCACATGGGTGCGATGCACCGGGATATGTTGCGAGTTGACTAGTTGACTTCACTAGGGGCACCCTACGGGAACCTCAGAGAATAGTGAAATCATTGGTGCACTTCACTTATGTGTGCCTAGCAAAGTCTCGTACACAAGGAACGGCCAACTAGTGACATAAGGGCGTTTTGGTCATACCATGCGCCACTATGCACTAAGGGGGCCGGCCCTAAGTGTTGAGAGACTGGTCAAGGCCGGCCCTATTAGTTTCAGGAGGTTGTTGCCTCTGATGAAAGGGTCGGTCATGAGGCGCAGAAAACGGGCTGGTTTTGACCGTTTTCGAAAACAAGGAAAAGATAGAGATAAAAGAAAAGATATATAGGGAGAGGTTTGAATCAGTCAATCCTATCCGCTAGGCTTATCCATAAGGATAAAGCCGACCCTATATAAGGCATAGGGAGAGAGGGGGGACGAAGTTAATGAGCCCATGCAAGCCTAGGGCCGGCCTAAACCATGGGGAAGCCCTAGGCGCCCCCTCTTCTCTCTTCGCATCTCCTCCCTCGTCTCTCTCTCCCTCGCTTGCGCCATTGGATGGCGACTCGTCTTCCTCGCATGGTGTTTCGTAGAAGGAGAAGGCTCATCGTATAGAGGCACTCAGAGATCCATCGATGAGGTACCGTGCATCGTGTGAGATCGGGTGAACTAGAAGGCGTCTCCCGCAACCTTTTGCTGTCCATAATCTGCACAGAAAATCAGCATTGTTTCTGTGATTTCGGGATCTATAGAAGTTCAAACGATGTGAAACTTGTTGCAAAAGTTGCGTCTCAAAGTTGGCTACCTGCAGTCCAAATTTCAGCCCAATCGGAGTTCGGAGCAGAAAGTTATAACCGTCGCACCAAAGCTATATCGAGCAGATCCGTAGCCCGTCTCCATCGACAAAGAAGAAATTTGTCGCGGTGAAAGATTCCGCATGCAGGTATGATCTCTAACAAGTAGATCTAACATAATTAGAACATGCATACATGCTAGATTGTTCATTTACGTTAGATCGTCGTTAGGGGTTCGCGTAGTTGTCATGCTAGTTTCATACACGCATATGTAGATCGTTTCGATGAAAATTTTGATATGTAACGCACACCTCCTACGGTCCTCGGACCTTCACTTTGCTTCCGCTGCGGGCCTCTACCATGGATTTATTTCCAACAATTGGTATCAGAGCCCGCTAGTGGTGTGCGTTTCATGTTTTTCATGAAGCCGTCATGTGCGCGCATGAATAGTATGTGCCGCCATCGGGGTTCTACGAGTAGATCATGCATAGTATATTTTTTGTGTGTTCTATGAATCGTTCTTGCAGGGCGCCGCTTCTAAAATTATTCTGGATATGTGATTGCTTGCTACCGGGGGTCGGACCCCGTGTTAGCGATTTTGTCTTGATGTTTTTTCTTCTGTGTGTGGATAGATTTTAGAGCCATAGTCGGGCAAGAGGTGAAGATTTACCACCCTTGATTCCCAGGCTTTTGCTAGGTTTGTTTTTCTTTTCTTTCTAGGAAATTGTGTACGAGCGAGCACTTGCTCGAAGCGTACTAGATCTTTTTCGATTACAGATTAAAGAGGAGGACTTGCCGTGGAGATCCACTACCGGGAAGATGAGCGGAACCTTGGAGGACGGTGACGATCCGGCGAAGCGTACACGATGACGGCAAAGGGCAGAAAGCGTCAGGAGATCGTATACAGAGACTTGCACCGGATCGAGGACCTTGCGAAGGAGACAGAGAGCCTGCGCTGTGCTAGTCAGGTTCAGGGGTCGGACCCTGAACTTGATTCAGTTGTGTGCTTGTTTCTTTCAGTAGTTCTTTATATTTCTGTAGAGAACCCCGATGCAATAATTTGATTATCTGTGTTAGAGGGATGCCCTTTCCCCTCGGGTCCTAGCGACCTTATTAGGATAGGATTCCACTAATGACGCCTATTATTTAATTGACCCTTGATGATAGCATCAATTCCTCATATTTGGCTATGCCCCCATTAGGTCAACACCCGATTAGTCGGGTGTGCCTATTTGGCAAGCATCGAAACCTAGAATGAGTTGGAATTCTACTATGACATCATTCGTCAAATTTATAAGCGAAGCACCATGGTAGTGGAAGACCTTTCCTCTCAGTCTGACCTTAGGCTAGGCTCCAGGGCATTAGCGTAATAGCCAAGTTTGCAGAGCATCGACGTTCTTGGGATATGTAATGTGACCCTTGAGTGGAGAAATCCACTTGAGGCAGGGACTATGATATTCCGAGATCGATTAATGCTTCGCGAAAGGCTTGAAACGCTAGTGGGAGCATGGTATGACCAGGGTCTAGTGTATAGGTTGTCGTGACCTTAGTGTACACTCATAATTGCATTAAATAACCCTCAAATATAATAAGGGATGTGTAAGAGAACTTTTAGAGATCCTCTGGCCTCCACAACCAACTGTTTTGTGTCTGGGTGGAAGGGCGTAGCTCGACACCCCTAGGGTGAGGGTTATGTATTTTCCATGCTAGATGACTTAGCAGTTTCCTTTGGGATATGGTGGTTACGGGGTAAGGAGAGAAGGGCTTTTCATCCCACCCTAGTGGGGGCCGCATGAACTCCCGTGTCGTAACTACCTAGGCTTGTGGGTAAGCATCCGAAGTGGACGTGAGGCATCTGTTGCTTGCACAATGGGGATCACGTGGCACTGGCCAAAAGGACAACCATGGTCCATCAAAGCCCTTAGTTGGCAGATTTGGACTGGGCCAAGAAAAGACCCGTGTAAGCAGATTGACCCTGCATGATGCCCCCTAGGGCAGGTGTAGTCGATTCCGAGATCTTACATACATGGTTAATTAATCCATAGAGGTGTCTTCGCTGTGAGGGTAGCGCTGATATTTGGATATAATTAGCTTGTTTTTTAAATCCATAAAATAAGTTATTTTGCATTCGTTTTTCATTCAACCATATAGATCCCCTATCCGTTATCCCATAAGAGAACCAGTTATCGGGTCTCTAACTACGTAGAGCGGAAGCGCTATCTTTAGCTTATGCTTAGGGTAGTAAACGTACATTGGCTTGCAATCTAAATATCCATGTACTAGACCTAATGGGTCCAGATATTACTAGGGCACTAACTAGGGCATATGACGACTAGCAAGAGTCTAAGGAGATGTGCAAGTGCTATGTTATAGCAGACTTGCGGACAACTCTTTAGAAGCGAGTCAGAAATATGTCGGGTCTTCTCTAATAAAGTTTTACTTGCATAAGATATCTGCTAGGCGAAGTCAATAGACTCATCGCTTATCCACCAAGATACTTGTTGGTACCAAGATGTCAGAGGAAATGCTTGTTCGGGAACACATCCTTGAGTTCCAGATCGAACTAGATTCCAAAGACATAGTACCAGATGACGAGGTGGTGGAAGACGTCTATCTTGCATCCTTGTCTGGAACCTTCGAAGGCGTTATCAGAGACTTTAGCTTTAACAAGTTAGAGATGATAAACGCAGAACTTCTAAGGAGATTTCCAAGAGACAAAGGATGGGATCAGGATTAAAGGCAATGCCTTTAGTGCTTAACCTAGGACTTCTTTAGAAGAACCTAAGGGAGTAACTTATAAGAGATCGAAAACTATTCTAGTGCAGAAACTAGTGTGGACTCCTAAGTCTGGTAACGCTAAGGACAAAAGTGTTTCCGCTTTGGCGAGTGTAGGGGGTATTTGAAGATTGAGTATGGCCTCAGGATGTTAGGATTTGAGTCGCTATCTAGTAGCAGTTCTTATGCTTCTTAGAATGTAGACTTCGGGTCTACAGAGATTCAAGGAAAGCAGAAGGCTACTTTATAGTGAAGTAATCCTAATATAGGTACTGATGCCATAAGCCGCTGCGAAAGCTGTTAGATATGATTGTCTTAGTTTTTCCGAAATACAGATTTTGTTTTTTAAAGATGTAGTTCTGTTTCTTCCTTAGTAAATGAAGTTTTTAGTTTTAGACAGCACCGTAGGTGTGTATCTTAAACTGAATAGATAGCTTCATCATTAAAGGAATAGATCAGAAAAATCTCTTTGTATTTAATCCTAATTCGGAAATATATTTCATGACAGCTGCAGCGTCTAATTAAAATTCATCTAAATCCTTCGGAGAAGCTATCCCATTTGTGACCCCTCTGATTTAGATATTCTGCCTTAGATAAATTCAAAGATAAAAGAAGGCCGAGTTTCTGTTCACAGATTCATCGGAGATCCTTCTAACCTATGAGTGTTATCTGGAAGGCAGAATAACTAAAAGGGCCACTAAGGTATTGGTGTTAGTTATTTTGATGTCTATGTTTCCAAGAGCGTCTAGACAATAGAAGACTCTTCGATTTAATCGAATGAATAAGTCACTATCGGACGAGTTCCATAGGATCCTAAAGGAGCATGGGATTATCTCCCAGTTAAATGCTCCAAAGATGACACGTCAGAATGAAGTCTCCGAGAGAAGGAATCAGACTCTGTTTGACATGGTCCGTAGTATGATGAATATTGCCAAATGTACTACCCACCCTTTGGTGGGGTTGTACCTTAAAACAGTAGCTTATATCTGAAACTCTCTCATCTAGATCAGTGCCTCAGACCTATAGAGAGCTATGGTCTAAGCGAAAGCTGACACTATAGAGTCTCGAGATATAGGGTTGTCCTGCACTTGTGCAAAAGGACAAGAGGGATGAGATGGAGATGTAGTTCCAGGTATTTCTGTTTGTAGGTTACCCTTAGGAGGCATAAGGTGGACTATTCTATGATCTTGAGGTTTGGAAGGTAATCGTTTCTACGAATACCATCTACCTAGACCAAGATTATATTATAGACCATATGTTTATCAGTAAGGTAGTTCTGGGTGAACTACGGGGTACTGGTAGAGAGTGCGCATCTGAAAACATAGTGGGAGTAGATGATACAAGAAACTAGTATACCAGGTACTATAGAAACGATTCACTTTGTACCACCACCACCTCGTCGTTGTGGGACCATCAGAGCTCCTGAAAGATACTATGGAGAAACTTTGATAGTTAATCCAGAGTTTCAGGAGGATGATCCCTAGAGCTACGAAGAAGTAGTGGGAGCTACCGACAGCTCTGACTGATAAAAAACCATGGAGGCAAATTTGCATCAATGTCTCTTGGAACAGTCTTGACACTTATAGCACTATCACCCTTCAGGGTGTAGAAGGTGTATAAGAAGAGCATCCGATTAAGACTTAAGTAGCTAGATTAGTTGCCAAAGGAGAAGGGATTGACTATGTCAAAACCATCTCACTG
Source organism: Chamaelirium japonicum (assembly GCA_947650365.1). Classification (NCBI taxonomy): domain Eukaryota; kingdom Viridiplantae; phylum Streptophyta; class Magnoliopsida; order Liliales; family Melanthiaceae; genus Chamaelirium; species Chamaelirium japonicum. The sequence goes on along the minus strand of OX393552.1, from coordinate 44,746,560 downwards.
GTAGCTATGCCTAAGTCTATTTCGGATCCTCTTAATCCATCGCAGCCCATTATAGTTGGGAGATCTGGTTGATGGATGTCAAGACAGTTATTCCCTAACGGGAATTTGAAAAAGACATATGGATGATGTAGCTTCAGGCTTTGTGTCAGTAGGTTAGGAAGATATGGAATGCAAGTTGCAACGGTCCATTTATGGACTGATGCAAGCATCCAGGATGGAATGTCTATTTTGATCAAAGGAATCCGCTCATACGGATTTGATCAAAATGAGGATAAACCAAGTTGGTACAAGAAAGGTGAAATAGCTACAATGGTGTATTTAGTACTTTACATTAACAATATTCTACTGATTGAAAATGACGTAAGAATATTATTTACGGTAAAGGTTTGTAGTCATCATAATTCGATGTGAAAGACCCTAGTGAGACGAGTTATGCTCTGGGAATCAAGGTAACTCGAGATAACCAGAGCAAAGTTCTCTTGCTGTCACAGGCTACGCATGAAGATAAGATTCTAGCCAGATTCGTTTTACAAGGCTAGATATCTATTGCGCAGCAGGATTCATGGGTCGGTTTCAGTTGAACCCGTGTCCAGATCTCTGGACCGATGTGAAGGGTATACTCAGAAATCCTCATTAACTAAGGATTGTGAGTTAGCTTGCACTTCACAGGTCCTGATATCGATTGGACACACAGGATCTGACTTTGGTGTCAGATGTGCGTTCCAGAAAATCGATTTCAGGGATTATTTTTATCTTGGGATTAGAAGCGGTAGTTGGTAGAGTGTGAAGCAAGTGCATCACAGACTCTACCACAGAGGCTTAGCACGTTGTTGCGTGCGAAGTAGTATATCAGGTGGTAAGGCTTAGGAAGTTCTTAGAGAACTTGGGACGCGTACCAGAGGCTCAGTTATCTGTTATTACAACAGAAGAGCGGTAAGCAAGGTCCAAGGAGACTAGGCACCGCCGTGAGGGGAAACCCATCAAGTACAAACTCCACTTGATCTGACAGTTATAGGAGGAAATGCAAGTAGCGGTACTGAGGTGGAATCTACAAGCAATGTTGCCAATTCCTTTAAGGAATTCCTGCAAAGGCTTTTGGGCAGCATGTAGAAGCTACAGAGCTCAACACCGTTATTCCTCATTAGACCTAGTGGGAGATTGTTAGAATTGGTGAGGTCTATAGCTCATAAAAACCTATAGTTTAGCTATGTATGGTTGATAGTATAGGTTTGCATATTGGTACGTACCTTAGTACGTGTTCTGATTACAGAACAGAGAGCCATGGCTACATGGTAATCCTCTTGAGTGGGAGACTCAAGGGACTGGTCCCATGTAACCTAAATATGTTCGCAGCTCTGATTAGGGTTGGTCGCCCTATCAGGTTAAGCTGTTGGGATGACAGAGCGTGGGTGTCTCCACCACGGTCATTACCAGGCACAGTGTCTGTGGCCGAACGGAACCAACACGGTGCACAGATAGGTGAGCAGACACCGGTGCACTAAACCGTGTTTCTGCTTAGGGTAAAACGGTCCTAAACCCTGAGGAACCATGTCTGGTGGACTAACCAGTTGTGTGGTGCTTTAGCGCACCAATGTGTGAGGATCCGGATGCAGTGATCCAAAACCACGGTGTACTGGGTTACCCGGCTGGCGTTGCATCAGCATGTCACTCCTGCAGGCTATCCACACCCCTAACGGGAGGTGCGTTCCTTGGTCTGACCTACGTCAGTATTAAACCCTGGCCAGGTGGTCATCAGTTCGACTGGTGACGGATCCGGTTACTCGGCAGAGTTATCGGAGGTACGATGTACGTGGTCAACCTGGAAGGAACCGAGTCATATGAGCACTCGAGTCTGACGGTATTCTCCACCGCTCGAGTTGCGTCATGGCACCAGTGGAGGGATAGCGAGTTTACCATACTAAGCGGAGAGCAGGGGTATGAGGGAGAACATAGTAAGTCCGGGGGGATTGGAGTGCAGCTGTGGTCGCAAAAAAAGATTCGGGTCGTCTTTATTGCGGATCACACGAGATTACAAATTTTTTTGATCAGGAGATTGTGGGAGAGATCCTCTGGAGGGTCCCTTTGATCCGCGTCTCCACGTGGTATTCGTGCGAGAGCTCTGAAGGGGTTGCCCAGGACAGAGGTCTTTACAGGGTGAGGGTTTTTGAGAGGCTAAGGAATTTCCGCCGTTAATTTTGTCCCGTCCGTGCTTCGCGCTTTCTCGGCTAGGGAGGCTTTGGGCTTCGTTCCTCGGTCTTCGTGTCTTCCTCGATCCTTGCTCGACCTCGGCGTCCTTGATCGTCGGTTCGCGGCGTCGATCGTGTTTTTGGCATCAGCTTTGGCTTTAGCTTTCGGCTTTTGCGTAGCTTTGGCGTGGCTCTGGCGTTTGCTTTGCTTTGGCGCTTGCGCTTGAACGTAGGCGGGTAGAGACTTGCGATGCTTTAGTTCTTCCGGACTTCGCGTCGTATCGGCTAGAACGTGCGGTGCTTTGCTCGTGACCGTCGTAGTTGCTTGGCTTTGGCACGTGCGTTGCTTTAGTGCGGGCTTTACCGGTGCGTCTGCTTTGGCTTCTTGCGTCGGCTTTGACTTTAGCTTCAACTCGATCTTCTTCTCGAACGACTGGCGTTACTTCTTCAAGGCTTCTTTATTCTTCCGGCTTCCTCGACGGTTGTGGCGTCGGTTTTGGCTTTTCGGCGGGGGTAGCACCGATGTTCGTGCGACGGTTGTAGCGTCGACTTTCGTTGATGAAGACGGCGGGTGTAGCACCGATCTTCGTGCGACGGTTGTAGCGTCGGCTTTTGTTGATGAAGACGGCGGGTGTGGCACCGGCTTTAGCACGACGGTTGTAGCATCGGCTTTTGGTTGACGAAGGCGGCAGGGGTAGCACCGGCTTCAGGCCTTTTTCTCCCGGCTTTCTTCTTCGTGCGAGGGGTCGATGCCTTGATTGAAGACGACGGGTGTTGTCGGCTTCGATCTTCTTCTTCGGCCTTTGCTTATGGCGTCTTCGGAGCTGATGAAGATCGTTAGAGCAATCGGGTGATGACGGCTCCGGGTTTTCTTCTCCACGCTTTCTTCTTCGTGCGAGGAGTCCAAGCTTTGATCTCCGAGTGCAAGGTCTTCACGTTGATGAGGACTTGAAGGGCCAAGGACTCCCGTAGGATATGCTTGCCATGCCTCGTGAAGCCTTCGGTCTTCAAGCGTTGGAGCTTCTTCGTAGCGCTCTTTCGTCTTCAGCTTTTCGGACGTGGCGACGGTTGTGACGTTGGCTTCTTCTCCGGGCGTGTTTGGCTTGATTGGAGTTGAAGGCTTCTTTTGGAGATGGCGGGTGTAGCACCGATCTCTATGCGACGGTTGTAGCGTCGGCTTTTGTTGATGAAGACGGCGGGGGTAGCACCGATCTCCGCACGACGGTTGTAGCGTCGGCTTTGTTGGTGAAGACGGTGGGGGTAGCACCGATCTTCGCACGACGGTTGTAGCGTCGGCTTTGTTGACGAAGACGACAGGGGTAACACCGGCTTCAGGCCTTCTTCTCCAAGCTTTCTTCTTCGTGCGAGGAGGCGACGCCTTTGTTGAAGACGACGGGGTGTTGTCGGCTTCAATCTTCTTCTCCGGCCTTTGCTTATGGCGTCTTCGGAGTTGATGAAGATCGTTGGAGAAGTCAGGGTGGCGACGACTCCGGGTCTTCTTCTCCAAGCTTTCTTCTTCGTGCGAGGAGTCGAAGCTTTGATCTCCGAGTGCAAGGTCTTCACGTTGATGAGGACTTGAAGGGCCAAGGACTCCCGTAGGATATGCTTGCCATGCCTCGTGAAGCCTTCGGTCTTCAAGCGTTGGAGCTCGTCTTTGCAGAGCCTTTTCTTCTTCAGCTTTCGACCCTTTGTGCCTTCCCCCACCCCTTCTATTTATAGGCAAAGGGGGGCGGTTGGGGGAGATATTGCTGAAATATTTTTGTTTCATCCAATATCTCCCTCCATAACCATCAAGATATTGTTCCTTGATTCGGGGAAACAAACTCGATCCCCTCCTTTTTAGTTGGGGTGGTTACGGGCTAGATGTGACTCGATCTTTTAAAGATTGAGTTGTTATTCTTGTTGCACTTTTGGATCGGATGGCGACACAACGTCATCTTGTCCGTTGGATCGAGGGATCGTCGCGGATCTACGGCTAGGTAGACGTCCACGCCACCTCCCCCCGCATCGAGGCGGTTTTGATTTTTTCCTTTCTTTTCTTTTTCTTTTTCCCTTTCTTTTAGGGCCGGCCCCACCTCTCCATGAGGAGGGGGCACGGTTTTCAAGAAGGGGCCGGGGGCCCCCCTTTTTAGGTTCGGGTAGCGGGTCCAGTGGGACCCGTTTGCTTTGAGTGGGCCATTGCACGCGAATTGAGTTCGCATGCGGGCCGAGTTCGCATGCGGGCCGTTGCGTGTGGGCCGGGTTTTGCATGCGGGCCGTTGTGTGTGGGCCAGGTTTGGCATGCGGGCCGTTGTGTGTGAGCCAGGTTCGCATGTGGGCCGTTGTGTGTGGGCCAAGTTGCATGCGGGCCGTTGTGTGTGGGCCAGATTTTCGCATGTGGGCCGTTGTGTGCGGGCCCAAGTTTCGCATGCGGGCCGTTGTGTGCGGGCCGGGTTTCACATGCAGGCCGTTGTATGCGGGCCGTGTTCGCATGCGGGTCGGGTTCAACCCGTGGGCTAATTTCGGTGCCCACAAATGCCCCCTCAAGGTCAAGTGCGACCGCGGGAAACGCGTAGCAATTGGCCTTGATCACGTATTTGTGCGGAATTTAGGTCTTTATAGGGACCCCCGCCTTTTTGTTTTCCCTCATCGTTGCTAGCGCAAAAGATGAAGGGCTCTGGCAGCTTGGAGTCGAAGACTTCTTCTAAGGTTTCGATTGCCCTTATTGTCGCGGACTTCCTTTGCTTTGAGAATGGCGCGAACGTTGATGACGGCCGCTGCGCGGAGTCCCAGGGCAGCAAGGCGACGGGAGCGCGAGGACGGCAGTGATGCGCCTTGGCGGAGGGTTGTTGCCCTTCTTTGGTGCTGGAGCGCAATGATGGAAGCCGATTGTCGCGGCCGATAGTGGTGACGAGGCGGATGGCGCATCGAGCGGAGGAGGCGGAGTGGTCAAAGCCGCAGGAGGTTCCCTCCTTCTTCCTACTCCTTTTTTTTTTTTTTTCTTCTTCTTTTCTCTCTTCTTTTTTTTTCTCTCTTTTTTTTTTTTTTTTCTTTTGAAACAGTGGTTGCATCGGATCGGGATGCACTCCGGATATAGACCCTAGATTTATGGGATGGGAGAGTTATCTTATCCCTATCCCAATAACCGATTAAGCCTATTTATAGGGGGTCAATGAAAAATAGATTTCATTTCATTTTTTTTTTTTCTTCTTCTTCTCCGTCTCTATCGTCGGGTCCGCGGGGTCAGCGGCGCAGGCGCGAACGGAGGGCTTGCGGGGTGCGGCCGGCGTGCGAGTCGGAGTCGGGGCATGGCCGGGGGCTGCAAGGTGCGGCCGGCGTGCGAGCCGGAGCGCGGCCGGGGGCTGCATGGTGCGGCCGGCGCGCGGTGGGCGCAGCGTGCGGGGCGCGACCGGAGGCGGGCCGGGGCTGCGGCGGGCGCAGCGCGCGGAGCACGGCCGGAGGCGGGCCGGGCTGCTGTGGGCGCAGCGCGCAGGGTGCAACCGGAGGCGGGTGCAGTGGGCTCGGGCGCAGCGGGCAGAGCGCGACCGGAGGCGGGCCGGGCTGCGGCGGGCGCAGCGCACGGGGTGCGACCGGAGGCGGGCCGGGGCTGCGGTGGTCGCAGCACGCGGAGCGCGACCGGAGGCGGGCCGGGTTGCGGCGGGCGCAGCGCGCGGAGCGCGACCGGAGGCGGGCCGGGCTGTGGCGGGCGCAGCACGTGCGGCGCGACCGGAGGCGGGCCGGGCTGTGGCGGGTGCGGCGGCCGGTGCGCGCGCACGGGGAGCGGCGGGCTGGTGGCCGTCGCGGACCCGGCATGCACCCCCCGAGGGGCGTGACAGTCTTTGTAGGGGAAGGGGGGGCTGCGGTTTTTGCTGTGGCCCCCTCCTTTTTCTTTCGTTAGGCATGGGGGGCTGCGGCTTTTTAGCCGTGGCCCTTTCTTTTCCTTTTGGCATATGGGGGCTGCGGCTTTTTTTTTTTTAGCCGTGGCCCCCTCCTTTTCTTCCTTTTGGCATATGGGGGCTGCAGTCATTACCCCTCTTCTTTTTTTGATACCGGGGTCCACGAGCCGGCCATGGTTGGGGGTTTTGGTGACTGCGGGTCCCACTTCTCTGCCTTCTTTGTTTCATGGACACAGCAGCAGCGAGGTGGCCGGCTTGGGTTCTGGCACGGGGCGCAGCAGCGGTGGCTGCGGTGCAGGCGGCCGGTGGCCGCGGGCGTATGAAGCAAAGGTCGGGCGGAATGTGCTCAGAGGCGGCGGTCATGACTGGCATTCTGACGAGGGCCGAGGTGCGGTTGCGGTGTCGGCAACAGTGGCGACAGTAGTGACTTGTGGTGGCCAGGCTTGGCACGAGTGGTATGACAGCGACGGTGGCCGGCGTGCGAGTCGAGATGCGAGGCCGCAAGCGGGCGGTGGCAGTGCGCAGGTCGCAGATCGAGCGGAGCTGCGAGTAGTCGGCGTGGGAGCAGCTCAGGCACGCGATGACTGTGGGTGAGGGCTCCGGCTGGGGGCGCAGGAGTTGAAGGCCACAACCCCGTTTGGGGGCTGTGGGTTTTCGGAGAGAAGAGGGCTGTGGCTATTTTTGCTACGGCCCCCTCTATATTTTTGTTTTTGGCATTAAGAGGCTGTGGCCATTTGGTTTCTTGGATTTTGAAGGAAGGAAAGGGCTGCTGACCCCTCTCCGGTCTTGGGTTTTTCATGGGGCTATCGTCCCCTTTGGGGCTGCAGCTTCAGTTCCCGTTTTTTTTTTTTTTTTTTTCAGACTTCTAGACTTGCACTGCCATTTTCTTCTGGAATTGACCTCGCATCTTGATTTGACTTGCACTTTTCGTCTCCTTGTAGGACTCATCCCTTCGAGTGCTTTCCGAAGGCCGACGGGACCGTTGAGGTCTACCGTGAGAGTAGAGCGGCTGGCGAGGTTGCACCCGGGCAGGCTGGGCGAGACGGGCTGGATGTTCCTCTGGACTATGGAGAGAACTTTTTCTGGTGGTGATGCCAACTTGGAGGATATCGAGATGGGTGTTCTGGAGTTCAACGAGGAGGAAGAAGAAGCCACTAGCATTGACAATGAGCAGCCTGTCTTGGTGCGACTTTTGCTTGCCGATCTTGACCTCGGTGACAGCTACAACAATCTTTTTGGCTTCGTGGAGGTCGCGAAGGATGCAGTCCTTGGCTCGGTGCCCTTTTCTTCTCCCTCCTTTTTTTTTTTTTTTTTTACCTTGACTTGATTGGTTTGTGCCCGTATGCGTGACTGATTTGTGCTTTTCTCCCTTTCTTTCTTCAGGGTCCATCATTATGAGAGCTTTTCGTCGTCTGGATGGATCGTCGATGCGGTCTCCCACGGGAGTACGCATCTTTATTTTCCTTTTGCACAAGTCTTCCGCTGCCGTTACGAGAGCTTTCCGACTTCTGGATGCATCGTCGATGCGGTCTCCCACGGGAGTACACATCTTCGTTTCTCTTTTGCGCAAGTCTTCTGCCGCCGTACTTCGAGGCAGGAAGCGTGTGTCAAAGTTGGATGAGCTCATTCTCACCGATAAGGATTCTTCACGGCAGATCGTTCGGTCGAGTCCGGAGTTGCCATTCAGGAGTCAGTTCCAACGGATGTTTTGGCCGCAGCTTCTTTGTCAGTTCCTGTGGTGTCTTTGATAGCCGTCACGGCAATGGTCCAGGACGCGGTTCCCGTACTTGGGTCTTCAGGACAGGATCGCGCCTTGTCTCAGCACTTAGAGGCTTGCCAGCGAAAGTGTAGATCGCAAAGCCTTCTTTCTAAGCTTCTTTTGGAGAGTTGTGCTGGAAGTTTATCCAGGCGACACTTGCACCCTTCCAAGAGGAGGGTCTTGACGCTTTGAGTAACTGGTGGGTTTCCTGGTGGATGGCTCCTTGTTTGAGGAGCATATGTGCACCCTTTTGGCGGACAGCTAGGCTCATTGCTTGCAACGGGCTTCACTAGAGGAGGACGTTTCCTTGGCGTTGGCAAAGGTTGAGGAAGAGAAACGTCGACTTGAGGGGCTTCTCACGTTGCTACTGCAGACTTGGTTCGGGTGCAGAAGAAGGTGGAGATTACTCGCGCGTCGCTTCAGAAGCTGGAATCCCTCCTTGCAAAGCAGCGTGCAAAGCTGGCGATGTGTTGAGCTGGTAGGACGATTGAGAAGGCTTCCGGAGCGAACCTTGCGAAGCTGGCGATGCGTCGGAAGCTGACAGCTTCTCTACCCCTGGAGTTGTAGCGCGTGTAAGCTGCGGGAGGCAAGCCGCTTCGGCGCCTCTAAGACTTTGACTTGCTACTAATGCGTCGCTTAAGAAGCTAGAGTCCCATTTGGAGAAAGCTCGAGCAACCGAGAAGACTTTTGCAACGGAGCTTGCAAAGCCGCGGGAGGAGCTTACGAATCGCTGAGAGCTGGCGGTTTCTTGCTTTTCGGAGTTGCACCGTGTGGGTGCCTCGAGAGATGAGCTGTGGCGGCGCCGGGAGCTGGTGGCTTGACAGAGGCTGACGGCTTCTCGATCCCCGGAGTGGAACTTGCATCTTTTCTGGGTTTATTTTTCTAGAATGGTAGTTTGCTTTTTTTTGTTTGGACTGAACCTTTACAGGCTGCCTACGTACCCTACTGAGAGGGATCAAGTCACACGTAGTTCCTTCTTTTTCTTTTTTTTTTTTTGGGCAAGGGGGGTAACCTTGCGCTAGGCAAAGTACCTTTTGAGGGACTTGCCGTTGGTAGGCAGAGTTGCCGCTGGTTCGCAGTTGTCATCCGCCTTCTTCGCTTCAATATAGTTAGAAGTGAAAATCTTCTTAACTGGAGTTTTGGTGATTGCTGGAGTTTGACTGGAGCTGATGCCTCGGCGATTTGGAAGAATTTGTTCGCCAATTTTGCGGAGGCATGCTTGAGTCTTTGTCAGGCGATGTGGTATTGCAGCTGAGGGTAGTGAACCCATATGCACCGTGCTTTCTTTGTTGCGGCTGGATTTGAACATCAACTCGGTGGAGTTTTGCCCCCGAGTGTTTTCTGTCTTGATTGCGAGTCGCTCAGAGCTGGTGTACTTAGAAGACTGGGTTGAGCTCGAGGCGTGCAACAGACCATGTAACGGTAGTGTCATCTCTTGTAAAGTGATGAAGTTGGCCTCGGAGAATGGTGACGCTGGTTCTTTTGCCGGAGTGGAAGGCGATCGTCCTAGCCTGCGAAGCCATTGAGATTCGAGTCGCAGGACTGAAGCAGCTTGAGCAAGCAATGGAACATGTGGCATTGAGCTTGATTTGGAGTTGAGGTGAATTTTCTGTCTCGATGCTGATGCTTCTTTGTCTTTGTGCACCGTCTGGCCGGAGGATGTCACTGGTTTTGCAAGTGGAGTGGTTTTGTCCCTCACAGCTGCTTTGACTTTCTGGGCTCGTGGAGCTTTTGCTGGAGGAACTTCTGTAACGGGGTCTTTGACCTGGTGGAACTCTACGTCAGCAAGGTGTGATTCCGCCTCGTTGCAGTGCTTGCCGTTGGCGACGATGGTTCTCCCCATGCTTTCGATGTTGGTGCCGCTTTCATCATTGAGCACCTGGTGAACTTCCCTCATGCAACCAGAGACCTTGAGGTTTTGATCAACTTCAAGGAAGCGGCTGGGGAAAAACTCCTGGAGTGTTGCCAGCTCTGGGCAAGTTTGCTGGAGAAGATTTTTCGGACTTGCTGGAGGTACTTTGGACGTCTTTCTTTTTGGAGCTTGATCGTCGTGGTCTTCTCCTTCGAGGCGCCATAGCCCATGCATTTTCATCAGTAAGATCTTCTTCGTCAGGGTGAAGAATTGGTGCCGTGACCGAAGGCTCTTTTTTGATCGGAAGGACTTGCTCTTCTAGAGGCTTTATCGATTCATCTTCTGATCCCCAGCCGGTTGGCTTGATTTCTTTCATTGGGATTGAAGGAGGTTTGGAGTAGAAGACGTAGAAGTCGAACTTACCTGATGGCTGGCCTAGCAGGCTGACTTCAGGGTCTCTTTGCTCGTTTCTTACTTTGAGCACATGCTGGGATGTAGCTTTGTTTGGAAGAGGGAGTGTTTGCGCGAGAGGCGGTTGCCCCCAAGGCAGTGAGGATTTGGCCCTGGGTACTGCAGGAGCATACCGTCGTCGTATTCTTGGAGCTGGTTTCGCCATCGATCTTTGACAGACGATGCGCAGCCTTGCTGAAGTGCGTTGTGGAGCGGTCAGTGCTGGCGGGAAGGAATCGAAGGTGATTGACGTCATATTTGACTCGACGATATCACCAGAGTCGATCTCGATCATCCCTTGCTTAGCGAGTGCCATGATCTTATCTTTGAAGACAAAGCACTTCTCGATGGGATGGCTGACCATCCGGTGGTACTTACAGAAGAGCGGATCGTTGACTCGATGTGCTTGTTCCGGCCTTTTTGGTGGCGGAAGCTCGATCATCTTTTCTTGCATCAACTGATCAAACATGGAGGAAACTTCCGAGTCTGGAAAGGGATACTCCTTAGCTTCAAGCTCCTCGAGAGTCATCCTTGGTGGCCGTTGAGGCTGAGGAGGTGGTATGGCGGCTCCTTTGCCTTTGTCTGGCTTGCCACCGATCTTGAATGGTTTGGAAGTCGAAGCGAGGTCGGTGACGTTGACTTGCTTTGATGCCGCCGGTTCGTCCTCTTCTTCCACCTTCAGGAAGGCTTTGGCCTTTGAGTCCCCGCGATTTGCTAAGCTGAGCTCCATGTCGTGAGCCCGAGTTGCCAGTTCTTCGAAGGACTGAGGCTTGATCCCTTTGAGGATGTAGAGCAAGCCCCAGTGCATGCCTTGGGTGCACAACTCGATAGCCGAGTCTTCAGACAAGCGATCTCGCGAGTTTAGCGCAAGGTTTCTCCAGCGATCGATGTAGTCGATCACCGGCTCATCCTTCCTTTGCTTGGTAGCAGTAAGCTCGGTCATACTGACGATGCGCCGAGTGCTGTAGAAGCGGTTGAGAAACTCCCTCTCCATTTGGTCCCAGCTGTCAATGGATCCTGGAGGAAGATCAACATACCAGTCAAAAGCATTACCTTTGAGGGTGCGAACGAACTGCTTCACCATCGTGTCGCCGTATGTGCCGGCGTTGTTGCAAGTTTCGACGAAGTGGGCAATATGTTGCCTTGGATTTCCCTTCCCGTCGAAGTGCTGGAACTTTGGTGGCTGGAACCCAGTAGGGAAGCGCAGCTGTTGGATCCTTGTGGTGTAAGGCTTTGAATATGCCGCCGTAATCGGAGGTAGGTTGCCGCCGTGGGAACGCATCATGTCTGCCACCAGTGCTTGTATCTGCTGGGCATTCATCGTTGCTGCCACTGAAGGTTGCACGGCCACAGAGACCGGCACAGGAGCCGAGGAAAGTGCAGGAGTAGTTGCTAGTGTTGCCGGGCCAACTTCTGCAGGAGCAGGAGTTAGAGACGGGGCTGGAGCAGCTACTGGAGAAGCAGGAGGTTGACCGAATATTGCGACATCCCTTGTACTCAGCCTCTGAAGCAAGGTGTTGATGTGACGATCTTTCTCTTCCATTAGTTGGGTGAGCTGAGCCATGTGTTCACCCATTTGCATGACTTGGAGCTGGAGAGCGGACGGAGGATGATGTCGCAGGACGTCTCGATGTTGTACTCCCGCACCCTCGCCATCGTCGTCGGAGACGTAGTTACGCTGACTTGCTTCTGCTTGATGACGGATGTTTGCCCCCGGCAAGGGAGGTGCAAAGTCCGCTGGAGAACCCGAACGGGTTCGGGGTTGGGGCTGGTCCTCCCCAAATTTCTGGACAGATGTTCCAGGATTGAGGCTTGTTTCTTCATGCACCAAGGCCTCATTGGCGCCTTGGCGGGCATCTTCGGTAGCAGTTTCTGGCGTGAAGAAGTCCGCAAGAGTTTGAGTATGCCGAGTGTAGACGCGTACTACCGGGGGAATGACATACTCCGGGTTTTCTGGATCACCGTGTTGGAGTAGTGGAGACTCGGCGATAGGTGAGAGGCTTGTTGGAGCAAACGTATCATTGTTCGTTCCGGCCATGGCGAACTTGAAGCAACTCTTCCAAACGTACGGATGAAAGGAGAGGATGTCCCACCGGGCGTGCCAGAAATCTGTGGTCGCAAAAAAAGATTCGGGTCGTCTTTATTGCGGATCACACGAGATTACAAATTTTTTTGATCAGGAGATTGTGGTAGAGATCCTCTGGAGGGTCCCTTTGATCCGCGTCTCCACGTGGTATTCGTGCGAGAGCTCTGAAGGGGTTGCCCAGGACAGAGGTCTTTACAGGGTGAGGGTTTTTGAGAGGCTAAGGAATTTCCGCCGTTGATTTTGTCCCGTCCGTGCTTCGCGCTTTCTCGGCTAGGGAGGCTTTGGGCTTCGTTCCTCGGTCTTCGTGTCTTCCTCGATCCTTGCTCGACCTCGGCATCCTTGATCGTCGGTTCGCGGTGTCGATCGTGTTTTTGGCGTCAGCTTTGGCTTTAGCTTTCGGCTTTTGCGTAGCTTTGGCGTGGCACTGGCGTTTACTTTGCTTTGGCGCTTGCGCTTGAACGTAGGCGGGTAGAGACTTGCGATGCTTTAGTTCTTCCGGACTTCGCGTCGTATCGGCTAGAACGTGTGGTGCTTTGCTCGTGACCGTCGTAGTTGCTTGGCTTTGGCACGTGCGTTGCTTTAGCGCGGGCTTTACCGGTGCGTCTGCTTTGGCTTCTTGCGTCGGCTTTGACTTTAGCTTCAACTCGATCTTCTTCTCGAACGACTGGCGTTACTTCTTCAAGGCTTCTTTATTCTTCCGGCTTCCTCGACGGTTGTGGCGTCGGTTTTGGCTTTTCGGCGGGGGTAGCACCGATGTTCGTGCGACGGTTGTAGCGTCGACTTTCGTTGATGAAGACGGCGGGTGTAGCACCGATCTTCGTGCGACGGTTGTAGCGTCGGCTTTTGTTGATGAAGACGGCGGGTGTGGCACCGGCTTTAGCACGACGGTTGTAGCGTCGGCTTTTGGTTGACGAAGGCGGCAGGGGTAGCACCGGCTTCAGGCCTTCTTCTCCCGGCTTTCTTCTTCGTGCGAGGGGTCGATGCCTTGATTGACGACGACGGGTGTTGTCGGCTTCGATCTTCTTCTCCGGCCTTTGCTTATGGCGTCTTCGGAGCTGATGAAGATCGTTGGAGCAATCGGGTGATGACGGCTCCGGGTCTTCTTCTCCACGTTTTCTTCTTCGTGCGAGGAGTCGAAGCTTTGATCTCCGAGTGAAAGGTCTTCACGTTGATGAGGACTTGAAGGGCCAAGGACTCCCGTAGGATATGCTTGCCATGCCTCGTGAAGCCTTCGGTCTTCAAGCGTTGGAGCTTCTTCGTAGCGCTCTTTCGTCTTCAGCTTTTCGGACCTGGCGACGGTTGTGATGTTGGCTTCTTCTCCGGGCGTGTTTGGCTTGATTGGAGTTGAAGGCTTCTTTTGGAGATGGCGGGTGTAGCACCGATCTCTATGCGACGGTTGTAGCGTCGGCTTTTGTTGATGAAGACGGCGGGGGTAGCACCGATCTCCGCACGACGGTTGTAGCGTCGGCTTTATTGGTGAAGACGGTGGGGGTAGCACCGATCTTCGCACGACGGTTGTAGCGTCGGCTTTGTTGACGAAGACGGCAGGGGTAACACCGGCTTCAGGCCTTCTTCTCCAAGCTTTCTTCTTCGTGCGAGGAGTCGACGCCTTTGTTGAAGACGACGGGGTGTTGTCGGCTTCGATCTTCTTCTCCGGCCTTTGCTTATGGCGTCTTCGGAGTTGATGAAGATCGTTGGAGAAGTCAGGGTGGCGACGACTCCGGGTCTTCTTCTCCAAGCTTTCTTCTTCGTGCGAGGAGTCGAAGCTTTGATCTCCGAGTGCAAGGTCTTCACGTTGATGAGGACTTGAAGGGCCAAGGACTCCCGTAGGATATGCTTGCCATGCCTCGTAAAGCCTTCGATCTTCAAGCGTTGGAGCTCGTATTTGCAGAGCCTTTTCCTCTTCAGCTTTCGACCCTTTGTGCCTTCCCCCACCCCTTCTATTTATAGGCAAAGGGGGGCGGTTGGGGGAGATATTGCTGAAATATTTTTGTTTCATCCAATATCTCCCCCCATAACCATCAAGATATTGTTCCTTGATTCGGGGAAAAAAACTCGATCCCCTCCTTTTTAGTTGGGGTGGTTACGGGCTAGATGTGACTTGATCTTTTAAAGATTGAGTTGTTATTCTTGTTGCACTTTTGGATCGGATGGCGACACAACGTCATCTTGTCTGTTGGATCGAGGGATCGTCGCGGATCTACGGCTAGGTAGACGTCCACGCCACCTCCCCCCGCATCGAGGCGGTTTTGATTTTTTCCTTTCTTTTCTTTTTCTTTTTCCCTTTCTTTTAGGGCCGGCCCCACCTCTCCATGAGGAGGGGGCACGGTTTTCAAGAGGGGGCCGGTGGGCCCCCCTTTTTAGGTTCGGGTAGCGGGTCCAGTGGGACCCGTTTGCTTTGAGTTGGGCCATTGCACGCGAATTGAGTTCGCATGCGGGCCGAGTTCGCATGCGGGCCGTTGCGTGTGGGCCGGGTTTTGCATGCGGGCCGTTGTGTGTGGGCCAGGTTTGGCATGCGGGCCGTTGTGTGTGGGCCAGGTTCGCATGTGGGCCGTTGTGTGTGGGCCAAGTTGCATGCGGGCCGTTGTGTGTGGGCCAGATTTTTGCATGTGGGCCGTTGTGTGCGGGCCCAAGTTTCGCATGCGGGCCGTTGTGTGCGGGCCGGGTTTCGCATGCGGGCCGTTGTGTGCGGGCCGGGTTTCACATGCAGGCCGTTGTATGCGGGCCGTGTTCGCATGCGGGTCGGGTTCAACCCGTGGGCTAATTTCGGTGCCCACAGCAGCCTACGTCGCACTCTGGGTGGCTACGCAGGTTAACTCGGACTCAGAGGATCGATGGTACACTCGGGTAGTGTGTCGATCGAGTCGGAGTTGGAAGCCATGAACCCTGGTCCTTGAAGGTTCCACCTTATCGACATTATGTACGGTTCTTATACCATCTCCTCGAAACACAGAACGTAGTTAGAGGAAGCGAGAAGTCCAAGCCTACGCTCCGTGAGTGCTTCGTACTAGTGCACGGTAGATGCGTAGCTACATGTGTGCACTAAGGGAAAACCCTAGGTTAGTGCAGAGACGCATGTAGCAATTCCTTGTCATAAGTGGACTTTGCCACATGGGTGCGATACACCGGGATATGTTGCGAGTTGACTAGTTGACTTCACTAGGGGCACCCTACGGGAACCTCAGAGAATAGTGAAATCATTGGTGCACTTCACTTATGTGTGCCTAGCAAAGTCTCGTACACAAGGAACGACCAACTAGTGACATAAGGGCGTTTTGATCATACCATGCGCCACTATGCACTAAGGGGGCCGGCCCTAAGTGTTGAGAGACTGGTAAAGGCCGGCCCTATTAGTTTCAGGAGGTTGTTGCCTCCGATGAAAAGGCCGGTCATGAGGCGCAGAAAACGGGCTGGTTTTGACCGTTTTCGAAAACAAGAAAAAGATAGAGATAAAAGAAGAGATATATAGGGAGAGGTTTGAATCAGTCAATCCTATCCGCTAGGCTTATCCATAAGGATAAGGCCGACCCTATATAAGGCATAGGGAGAGAGGGGGGACGAAGTTAATGAGCCCATGCAAGCCTAGGGCCGGCCCAAGCCATGGGGAAGCCCTAGGCGCCCCCTCTTCTCTCTTCGCATCTCCTCCCTCGTCTCTCTCTCCCTCGCTTGCGCCATTGGATGGCGACTTGTCTTCCTCGTATGGTGTTTCGTAGAAGGAGAAGGCTCATCGTATGGAGGCACTCAGAGATCCATCGACGAGGTGCCGTGCATCGTGTGAGATCGGGTGAACTAGAAGGCGTCTCCCGCAACCTTTTGCTGTCCAGAATCTGCACAGAAAATTAGTGTTGTTTTTGTGATTCCTGGAGCTACAAAAGTTCAAATGATGTGAAACTTGTTGCAAAAGTTGCGTCTCGAAGTTGGCTACCTGCAGTCCAAATTTCAGCCCAATCGGAGTTTGGAGCAGAAAGTTATGGCCGTCGTACCGAAGCTATGTCGAGCAGATCCGTAGCCCGTCTCCATCGACAAAGAAGAAATTTGTCGCGGTGAAAGATTTCGCACGCAGGTATGATCTCTAACAAGTAGATCTAACATAATTAGAACATGCATACATGCTAGATTGTTCTTTTGCGTTAGATCGTCGTTAGGGGTTCGCGTAGTTGCCATGCTAGTTTCATACACGCATATGTAGATCGTTTCGATGAAAATTTTGATATGTAACGCACACCGCCTACGGTCCTCGGACCTTCACTTTGCTTCCGCTGCGGGCCTCTACCATGGATTTATTTCCAACAAACTCTACAAACAATCCAATTCAATCAAGGCTGTGGGGCGGGGTTCCCGATCAAGGCGGCTCGGAAATTTCCCCCCACAATCTTTGGCGCCGTCTGTGGGATATCGTTAGAGGTCTTACCCACACCTCTACCGACTCCTATTCAACTTGCGGTGACGAGCCACAAGTCCTCATCCAAATCAACATCAACGCCATCATCACGTCGACATCAACACGCTCGATGGTGAAGGGCAGCACTAACCCACCAAAGGCGGGTGCTAAAAGAACAAACGATATGCTGATCGAAGAAGAACAAGAAGTCTCGGTTGCAACCAACCGAAGAAATGTTCGGGAGCGGCTGGGGCCGCAAGGCAGCCATCCAGAAGGGCACAGCGATCGGCGAGACCCGTCATCCCCGAGGCGTCGATCTGGCAAAGAACATACTATTCAAGGGAGCAAGTCTCAGGCTACATACGAGATCTCGGCTGCTGATTTCCAGCTGCTAAATCTCCTCAAGAAGAAGGCGGCCCTCGAGCAAGAGAGGGATTCCCTAAAGAAGGTAGCTGAAAGAGCGGGGGTTGTGGCCCACAACTCTCCAACTGCTGATGAAGACCAACCAAGGACTCGCCCAGCCGTGATTCATCATCTTGAAGAATCACATGTGCCACGTATCGAGAGGCGTCAAGTATCCACACAAGCACCAAGGCAAACGGTGTGGGATCGCCTCGACGTCAACGGTGCGCCCAACTATCGCGGAGAAGGATCACCTCAGTCAATAGGGTCCACTAGACATTCTATCCCTTCGCACACGAAAGCAACAGATGCCTGCGAGCTGCTCAACCGACTAAGGCATACTGCCGACGTGGGACGCCGCCATCAAGACCGTAGGCAACTAATCACCTCGGTGGGGCCACTGCATCCCAAGGTTCTTGCAACACCATTTCCTATGGGTTGGCGAACACCGAACCTACCAAAGTTCAACTGCATCCGGGGAGACCCTGCTCTCCATATCCTAGCCTACAAGCAGGCCCTGACGCCCTACGAATATGATAACCATGTTCTCTGTCGTATGTTTGCGGGAAGCCTCGAGGGACCTGCCCTCGACTGGTACTACACACTGCCTACCAGTACGGTGGACACATTCAAAGAGTTGGCTGAACTTTTCATGGACCATTATCGGCTAAACTTAAAGCTGAAAAGGAGGCTGGATACACTCTACTAGCTGAAGATGGGCTCCGACGAGTCTCCAAGGAGCTTCACAATGAGGTTTCGTAATGAGCATTTTGAGCTCACCGGTTGCTCCTATAATGAGGAGGCCATCATGCTGGCATTCCAGAATGCTATCCGGCCAGAGCTCCACGTCTACACCGACTTCATCCGGCATCCTCCCAATAACTTGGAAGCGATGTTCAAGCACGTACAGCGGGAGATAGAGCTGGAAGACAATCAGCGGGCCAGAAGACTACGCGAGCCACTACAAGAAGCCTGCCCATGCCGCGTCCGACCAAAAGGTGCAGGCCAAAAGGTACAATGAAGATCCGAAAGCCCCTTCAGCAGAAAAGAGGCGAACTCCAAGGGAGCAAAGGGTGTTCACTGAGCTGAACACCTCCATTGAAGACATCTTCGCATACTTGCAGAACGAACCCTTTTGCAAGTGGCCACAGCCTCTCACTCCAAATTCCGACCAGGCGAGAGATACGACAGCCTACTGTGAGTTTCATCGCAGCCATGGCCACCCAACCTCTACATGTCGGAAGCTAAAGCATCACATCGAAGACCTGATCCAAGAAGGGCGGCTCGATGGCTACCTCGCTAATAAGGAACCAGGTCGAGAGTAGGAGAGGCTGCAGCAGTGGAGAAAAGAAAGTCAATGTAATACGTGGATGCATAATCGTAACGTCCGCGGGGCAACCTCTGAAAAAGTGTAACTGCAACTTTGTTATATCAATAAAGTGTCTTTTTTTCTCAAAATCAAATCTCTCGAAGTTCGATTCCACCATATTAAGGGAAAAAAAAAGGCTCCTGGCAAACCAGGTCAACCAAAGACCTTCGATTCCGCCCATTCAAGTCGGAAGCTCGAAGGTAAGTCGGCTACGCCCTCTCGAGGCTAAAGACCGATAAAAAGGCTCCTGGCAACCCAGGTCAACCAAAGACCTTCGATTCCGCCCGTTCAAGTCGGAAGCTCGAAGGCAATTCGGCTACGCCCTCTCGAGGCTAAAGTCTGATAAAAAGGCTCCTGGCAACCCAGGTCAACCAAAGACCTTCGATTCCGCCCATTCAAGTCGGAAGCTCGAAGGCAATTCGGCTATGCCCTCTCGAGGCTAAAGTCACCTTCGATTCCGCCCATCCAAGTCGGAAGCTCGAAGGTAATTCGGCTACGCCCTCTCGAGGCTAAAGTCCGATAAAAAGGCTCCTGGTAACCCAGGTCAACCAAAGACCTTCGATTCCGCCCGTTCAAGTCGGAAGCTCGAAGGCAATTCGGCTACGCCCTCTCGAGGCTAAAGTCCGATAAAAAGGCTCCTAGTAACCCAGATCAACCAAAGACCTTCGATTCCGCCCATTCAAGTCGGAAGCTCGAAGGCAATTCAGCTACGCCCTCTCGAGGCTAAAGTCCGATAAAAAGGCTCCTGGCCGGCTGGCCATTATGCGGCGTCATCCTAGATTATCTCTAAGAAACCCCCTCGAATATAGCATTGTCCCTCGCCGACATCCCCGCGCACCAGCGTTTTACCGAAAAAGTGTCGGTTTTAAATGGGGCTGAAATTCAAAAAACACACTATTTTCAATACCGACACTTTTTGGCCTCTTCTAGCAGCCCCAATAATGGGGTGTCGGCATCAACAAGCAGCCCCCCCTCGTTTTCGTACAAAAACCGAGTGGGGAAGGGGTGACGGCACACCATCAGCAGCACACCCCTCGGTTTCGTCAGAAAACCGAGAGGGGGTGTGTGTCGGCATCAACAAGCAACCCCCCCTCGGTTTCGCACAAAAACCGAGTGGGGAGGGGGTGACGGCACACCATCAGCACATCCCTCGGTTTCGTTAGAAAACCGAGAGGGGGTGTGTGTCGGCATCAACAAGCAACCCCCCCTCGGTTTCGCACAAAAACCGAGTGGGGAGGGGGTGACGGCACACCATCAGCACACCCCTCGTTTTCGTTAGAAAATCGAGAGGGGGTATGTGTTGGCATCAACAAGCAGCCCTCCCTCGGTTTCGCACAAAAACCGAGTAGGGAGGGGGTGACGGCACACCGTCAGCAGCACACCCCTCGGTTTCATCCAAAAATCGAGAGGGGATGTGTGTCAGCATCAACAAGCAGCCCCCCCTCGGTTTCACATAAAAACCGAGCAAGGGGGGGTGCGACGGCACA
Source organism: Chamaelirium japonicum (assembly GCA_947650365.1). NCBI lineage: Eukaryota > Viridiplantae > Streptophyta > Magnoliopsida > Liliales > Melanthiaceae > Chamaelirium > Chamaelirium japonicum. The sequence goes on along the minus strand of OX393552.1, from coordinate 44,726,713 downwards.
CCATCAGCAGCCCACCCCTCGGTTTCGATAGAAAACCGAGAGGTGGGGTGTTCGGCATCAATATCATCCCACCCCTTGGTTTTGTCAGAAAACCGAGAGGGGGGGGGTGCTCAGTGTCATCCACACACAATGATTATTCAAAGATGAAGAGCTATCTTCCTTTTGGTCGGTTGGATAGCATCTCATCCAAACCTATTGAGTTGGCTGTACAAACTTCACAAGCAAAATTCTTCCTTCTCATCTGGGGGTGGACTCGTGGTAACCATCGCGTCATCACTAGGGCCCGACTACAGTCTCTAGTGAATACAATAACTAGGTGCAATTGGGTGACGAACAGAGACGGATGAGTTACCACGTATTCATGCCTCTTCAAGACGCGAGTAGGACACTCGACCAATGAGTTCTTTAGAGTCATCTCTTTATGAAGGTGAATACCGAAAAAGTTACTCGTCAAGGCGAACAATGTTTCACGTCCACTTTGACCGTTTTTTCGGTGCCTACACAACGGCACCTTATACGCATTCATCCGACATGCGTATGAAAAGTTATGACTATCGGAAGGTTTCAAGGTCTTTTTCTTCGAAGACATGCATTGGAAATATTACACGCAAAGGTGCCCGACGCTTTACGTCCACTTTAACCAGTTTTTCAGCGCCGACGCAACAACTCCTTATACTCGTTGATCCGACGTGTGTATGAAAAGTTATGACTGTCTGAAGACTTCGAGACTCTTACACGGAGGGAAAGATTACAGAGGAAGGTGATCACGAGCATTGATCTCATGGCCTCCGTTGCTGCCTTCTCGGGTTCCATCTCCCTGCACACAATCGTCCCCCGCGAGCCCATAACGGCCCAGATCAGCGCCACCAGGCATCTGGAATCCTCGTCGGCGGCCAGAATACCTCCCCGGTGGCGATTGATGGCGAGGCCCGCCCGTACCGTGGAACCGCATCGTAGGAGCGAGTCGGTCGCCCCCTTGGCCGCCGCGGTGACGACGGCGGGGGTGGAGGGCCCGGAGAGGACGAGGGAGGAAGAGGGTCTCGATTGCGAGAAGCTCGCGGCGGAGCTGGAGCACGCCTCCCCTCTCGCGATCATGGATCGAGCCCTCGAGCGGTTCGGGAACGACATCGCCATCACCTTCAGTAGAGCAGAGGATGTCGCATTGATCGAATACACTCGGCTGACAGGCCGGCTTTTCAGGGTCTTCAGCCTCGACATCGGCCGGCTGAACCCGGAGACCTACAGGTTCTTCGACGCCGTGGAGAAGCACTATGACATCCACATCGAGTACATGTTCCCGGACGCAGGAGAGGTGCAGGGGCTCGTGAGGACCAAGGGTCTCTTCTCGTTCTACGAGGACGGGCACCAGGAGTGCAGCAGGGTGCGGAAGGTGAGGCCGCTAAGGCGGGCCCTCAAGGGCCTCAGGGCTTGGATCACCGGCCAGCGCAAGGATCAATCCCCGGGGACCAGAACCCACATCCCCGTTGTTCAGGTCGACCCTGCATTCGAAGGCATGGACGGCGGAGCCGGTAGCCTGATCAAGTGGAATCCCGTCGTGAACGTCGACGGCAAGGACATTTGGAGTTTCCTCCGAACCATGGATGTCCCCGTCAACTCCCTGCACTCACAAGGCTATGTGTCGATCGGGTGCGAGCCGTGCACGAGGCCGGTCTTGCCGGGGCAGCACAGAGAAAGGAAAAAGAGAGAGAGACATCTGCTCTCTCGCACCCGCTCTCTCTCGCATGGATCCCTTCTCTCACCGAGGGCTCTCTCTCTCGCACCCGCTCTCTCTCGCATGGGTCCTTTCTCTCACCGAGGGCTCTCTCTCGCGCGGACCTTCTCTCTCGCCGAAGGCTCTCTCGCGCACCCGCTCTCTCTCGCACGGAGCCTGCCTCGCAACCGACCTGATCGCCCGAGCCACCGCAGTTATTGCTGCCGCTCCTATACCGGCCGCCGCCTGCCTCGCGCCCGGCCCGATCGGCCGAGCAGCCCTTGCAGCCTGCACCGGCTGAAGCCCGGACCCGTGCGCACCCGGCCTAGTCCTCGTGTCCGGCACGATCGCCTCCTCTCGTGCCGTGCCTCGCCACCTGGCCAGATCCCGCGACCCGCCGCCGCTGCCCGCCGACCTCCATGCTGACGCTGCCACTGCTGTTGCTGCTGTACCACGCGAACAAAAAAAAAAAGAAACAGAGAAGGAAAGAGAGAGAGAAAGGAAAGGGAGAGAGAGAGGGACGCTGCTCTCTCTCTCACGTGAATGAAAAACAGAGAAGGAAAGAGAGAAGCCAAAGAGGAAAGAGAGAAAGAGAAAGGAAAGAGAGAGCGGGGTAGCTGCAACCTCACGTGAATGAAGGCTGAAGAGGAGAGAGAGAGAGAGAGAGGGAAAGGAAAGAGATAGTTGCTCACACCGAAAAGCACGGACCCACGATCATCACGGACGTGCGGCTCTGTATTCTCTCGGTTTGGAAAAAGGAGAAGTGTCTCGGTACCCTCTCGGTATCCTCTCGGTACCCCCTCGGTATCCACTCGGTCGGAAAACACACTGCTTTTTCGAAAACACACCCTTGCAAAACCGAGACTTTTTGGCTTGCACCAAAAGGGTCTCGGTACCCTCTCGGTATCCACTCGGTCGGAAAACACACTGTTTTTTCGGAAACGCCCCCTTGCAAAACCGAGACTTTTTGGCTCGCGCCAAAAGGGTCTCGGCATCGGCAGAAGGAGACTCTGCTAATACGAACCGCGGCACCGACGGCCCTTGCCAACCATGCCAGGATCCTAAGGCGTTTGCACCTTGGAATCCCAGCCGACCCAAGGGGTCCTGACCCAACTGGGAGGGGGTAACTGTGGGTGCAAAAATTGTACCGGACCGGATCAGAGCGGCATGGGCCCGCGCAACGGCCCAAGTGAGTAAGCCCACCCGGATTCATGGGCCCACTCTACGGGGCTCGCAGATCAAGCCCTCCCCCTTATTGGGCCCGAACAACGGCCCAATAAGGGCCCAGCAAGGAGGCCCAGAACCAGTGCCACGTCATCAGCGCCATGTCATCACTGCTATATCGGGCACATGCCTACGCTATAAAAGGACCCCCGAGGCATCCAGGAAGGGGGTTGGTCATTCGATCAGAGGAAGAGTGATTCCAGATCCAGAGCAAGTGCAATAGCTTATTTCTCTCCTCCTAGTTTCTTTTCTTGTTGCTCCGTGCAACCCCCACTGTAAAAAGCTTCTCTCGGCCTGTCGAGAGAACGCACAACCCTTTATATTCATATTATAGTGAAGATCAGGTGGCACCTCTCGCCCGGAGACGTAGGTCGTAAGACCGAACTTCGACAACAACTCCATGTGTCATCTCTCTCCTTCTCAACTTTCTAATCTCTAACTCTACAAACAATCCAATTCAATCAAGGCTGTGGGACGGGGTTCCCGATCAAGGCGGCTCGGAAATTTCCCCCCACACAATCCGTACAAAAGTTCAGATATCTATTAGAGAAAGAGAGAGAGAGAGAGAGAGAGGGAGAGAGAGAGAGAGAGAGAGAGAGAGAGAGAGAGAGAGAGATTTTACCAACTTCAACAAGTTCTCTCGTTTATGTCGTTAGCCTCGTATCCGTAGCAACCCATATTCCCCTCCCACTTCGTATCGCAACCACGATAGTGCCATCTGAAAAGTCCCCCCTCCACCACCAGGGGCAGCGACGACACGATGTCCATCAAGACAACGTCGACGGATACTACCTGACATCGACGTATACTACCTCCTGGAGAGCTAGCCTGTGGACTTGAGGCTGGTGAAGAGGGGGGCAAAGACGCGAACCTTGCAGTCAGGTTAGCAATAAAAAATTATTAACTTAGATAGAGTAATTAAGGATGTTCTTACACATTTTGGGAGATTGCCACTAAAACTTAGATAGAGTAATTAAGGATGTTCTATAACTTAGTTTTAGTGCCGTCAGGTAGTCTCCGCCGTCGTGATGGACATTGTGCCGTCACCGCCCTTGGTGGTGGAGGCTGACCCTTCACGGAAGCATCCTTGGACTTCGACCACTCCCCGCGGAGATCGAACGGACCCTGCGGCCGGGTGGGACGCACCGGCCTCAAGTCCGGAGGCCAGTTCTCCAAGAGGTGGCCGCCCTCCCTGCTGTCAGGTAGTCTCCACCGACGCCGTCGTGATGGACATTGTGCCGTCGCTGCCCTTGATGGTAGAGGGGGCCCAGCCCTTCACGGAAGCATCCTTGGACTTCGACCACGCCCTGCGGAGATCAAGCGGACCCTGCGGCCGGGTGGGATGCACCGACCGCAGGTTAGCTCTCCAGGAGGTGGCCGCCCTCATCGAGCGGACCCTGTGACCGGGTGGGATCTGCGTCCTCCAAGTGGAGGTGCAGCGGAACTAGGGGTGGCAATCCTTGACCCGACCCGAAGTTAGCGGGTTTAGGTTTGCTCGAAAATCGGGTCATAAACGGGTCGACCCAATTGACCCGTTTATTTAAGGGTCGGGTTCGGGTTTGTCCTTACAACCCGATTGACCTGTTTACCAAATGGGTCGTGTCAACCCGACCCGAGCCAACCCGACCCAACCTGGCCCAATCCCACCCGTCTTGACCCAACCCGACAGGTTTACATAGGTTCTGTTGACCCAACCCGACCCGATCTGTTTAGTAAACGGGTTAAACGGGTCGGGTCGGATTTGGGTTTAAGTTTTTGACCCATTTATTAAACGGGTCGGATTCGGGTTGGATGTTTTGCCCTTATACCTATGTCTCAACCCGACCCGACCCGACCCGACCCATTGCCACCCCTAAGCGGAACGGCTTCCTTCATTAATTTGAGAAAAATTTTGGCACCCGGTAATTAGGGCGTTGCGCCATATAAGCCGAATGAAAATAACCTCTTTACCCTTATCTGGTGTACGTATGTGGCGCAACGTCACTGTCCGGTCGTCAAATTTTTTCTCATTATTACTTATTAGCTTGCCTGGCTATCACCCCCATATCTTCCCTGCTCCTCGAGTACGATTTTGTTCCAGAGGTTGGATATTTCCGGTCTGTCTCATCCTCCATATCGAGGGTATGTTTGTCATTTCATACTACTTATCATGATGAAATGACTAAAAGCCCCCGATATGGATCAGAGACCGGGAACATCCAACCTCTCTTTAAAGAGGTTGGAACAAAATCGTACTCTCCGTGCTCTGCGACTGCGTCAACCACAGCGTCCCTGCCTGCACCAAAAAAGCTGAACTTTAGTCCTCGCTCAATGAGCTGTCACAGCGGACAGCTAAGTGGGATAAGAGAGTTGGGATCTCCTCCGGTCGGTGGGGACGACGCGCATCACAACCGCATGCAATCGCCGAGAGTACGATTCACCGTCGAGTGACCTGCCATCGTGCGACTGTGATGAGTGCCATGACCTCCAAAACATTTTTGCTCGGTGGGATTTGCGCATCACAGCCGTACGATGGCATGTGACCAGAAAGTACACTCCAGTGGACTGCATGCGGCTGTCATGAGCGACGGGACCACCGACCGGGTACGACTGACCGGAGGAGATCGCTCTTTTTGGTCTTTTTAATATGCCACATCCTCCATTAAAAGCCACAGCGGGGACCACACTTACGGCCCCATTATGGTCTTTTTAATGGAGGACGCGGCAAACTGTACGAATGGACTGTAAACAATTGCAGCAAATCAATCCGCTGACAAAAAAAGTAGGGTTATTTTGACTTTGCCCCCCAAATATTTCCTTGAATTAGACTTTTACCCCCCATTATTTCATTAATTAGACTTTACCCCCCATTATTCCAAAGCTAACTGTTCCGTCAGCTCAAACCCCCCTTAAAAAAACTTTAGTTCTTTTCCGTCAGCTCACTCTTTCTCTTAGCAGAAATTTTTCAGAAACGAAACAAAAAATATTAATATTTTAATAAACGGAACAAACTTTTAAAATAAAAAAAAAGGAATAATACACCATCTTAAATGGTGTAAAGTCTTAAGAATTAGTTTTGGGGGTTAAAATCTAATTAATGAAAATGTGGGGGGTAAAGTCTAATTCAAGGCAAAATTTGGGGGGTAAAGTCAAAATAACCCGGCAATTAGACTTTACCCCCATATTTTTATTAATTAGACTTTACCCCCCAAAACTAACTGCTCCGTCAGCTCACCCCTCAAAACTTTATTTCTTTTCCGTCAGCTTGATGGAAAGATAGTTTTGGGGGTTAAAGTTTAATTAATGAAAATGTGGGGGGTAAAGACTAATTTAAGATAAATTTGGGGGGTAAAATCAGAATAACCCTTCTTTATTTACTCAAAGGTTACGCCATTTGAGATGTAGCTTAAAGGTTATTTTGACTTTACACCCCAAATTTTGCCTAATTAGACTTTACCCTCACATTTTCATTAATTAGACTTTACCCCCCAAAACTAACTGCTCCGTCAAGTCACCCCCCAAAACTTCATTTCTTTTCGGTCAGCTCACACTTTCTATTAGATGGTGAGTTGACCGAAAGTTAGTTTTGGAGGGTAAAGTCTAATTAATAAAAATGTGGGGGGTAAATTTTTACGCCATCTCAAATGGTGTAAATGTTTTACGTCATTGGCGTACTATTCCGTTTTTTCCTATTTCAAAACATTTGTTCCGTTTATTAGAATATTAATATTTTTCGTTCCGTTTTTGAAAAATTTCTGTTCTCTTAGATGGTGAACTGACGGAACCGTTAGTTTTGGGGGGTAAAGTCTAATTAGTGACAATATGGGGTGTAAAGTCTAATTCAAGACAAAATTTAGGGGGCAAAGACAAAATAACCCAAAAAAGTATTGCCATCGGACACCACCCCCGGCCCGTTCCCGTCGGCCGTTGCTAGATAGACGTCGTCCGATACGATGATACCACTCCCATCGACCACCGATCGACCGCAGCCGCCCCATCGGACTCTACCGCCACCAGCCACCGACTACCTAACTAGCTAGTGGCTAATTGTCGGCCACCACTGACCGGAGGGCCGGAGGCCGGTAGGAACGGGTGGCGATGGCCGATGTTCGGTGGTGGGCAGTAATCGGGAGTGGTGGTGGCAGCCCTTAGGGTTCATCCCAGGGATGGATCCGTAAAGAGGCAGTCGCTGTTTTTTTTTTTTTAAGTAGAATCCGGTATTTGGAATACCTGATTTAAACCAGGTATTCTGGATACCGGGTTTAACGGGACTTGCCGTTTTTTCGTTGGATTTTCGGGTAAACCTGATATCCAGAATACCGGGTTTAAACCCGGTAATCCAAATATCAGGCTCTATTTGTATAAAAAAAAAAAAAAATCTTAAGTTCATTTTACGATGCTGACATACCACGTGACTGTCAGAGCGCTAGGTTGATAAATAGTTTTGATCAACCACTATTTCATTAAGTATTTATTTTTTTAATAATATTTTGAAAAAAAAAGCCCCAAAAGTTGACCCTGGTTTTTGAGTGGATCTAAACCAGGTCTGAAATCTTGGCGTTGTTGTGCTCCCAAAATGTCATGATTGGATGCTTCTTCAAAGGTATTTGATCTAACGGACGTTGGAAGAAGGGTGTTGGCTGTTGGTCTCATATGAAAGTGGTGTGCTCCTGTATTCCCTTCGGACCTTTGGCAGTGGAAAGCCCTTTAGCACTGGCTTCTAGTATGGCGACGTTGTGCCGCACCTCGGCAGGTGCAAGCGATGTCGCACCTTTGTGGGCGTTTTGCGAGCGTTTTCGTCATGCTATGCATGGCCTTTGGGGGGTGGGAGGGAGAGGTGGCTGAGGGTGGCTGGGGGATGCGAAGAGGGCTGCGGGTGGAAGAGGGGGGGGGGGGGGGGGGGGGGGGGGGTGTGGCAGGAGGAGGTTGCGGGTGACTGGGGGGAGAAGAAGGGAGGCTACGGGGGGCAGGAGGAGGCTGCGGGGGGGTACAGGAGGGAAGCTGCAGGTGATCGGGTGGAAGAGGGGGGGGAGGGAGAGGTGGCTGAGGGTGGCTGGGGGATGGGGAGAGGGCTGTGGGTGGAAGGGGGGGTGCTGCAGGTGGCAGGAGGAGGTTGCGGGTGGCTGGGGGGAGAAGAAGGGGGGCTACGGGGGGCAGGAGGAGGCTGCGGGGGTACAGGAGGGAAGCTGCAGGTGATCGGGTGGAAGAGGGGGGGTTGCGGGTGGCTGGAGGGAGGGGGAGAGGGTTGCGGGTGGCTAGGGGAAGCCGGAAGGGTAGGGAGGGCTGCAGGATACCGGAGAGGAGATCAGAGGAGCCGGAGAGGAAGATCAGAGCCAGAGCCGGAGATCGTTGTCGTCGTCGTCACCGTAGAGAGAACCCTAGAGCTCTGATACCATGTAGGAGATGACGGCTAGGGTTTGGAAAGAATGGAATGCATCTCATTGAGGGACTGAAGCCCAATATATATGTACATATATACACACACAACCCGATCCGACTGTACATATAACCCAACCCATCTCTATACATTAACACACCCTACCTGTGACCTCCATCTCATCATCACCCCTGATCCATCCCCAACTGGTTCGGGGAGTCAGCCATGGCGAGTTCCATCGTGAAATGCTCCAAAACTGAGCGATTGATTTGGGTGACTTTGGATCACATGCCGTTCAACCCACTTAGTGACTGGAAGCTCCTTGCCATGAGTGGGGTGAATGCTCCACAAGAGGGGATGTCACTTGAATTGGGTGGAATGTTAGGCAATGATCTTTCTCTCAAATTGGAGAGGTTCCATGAATGAAAATTGTGTAGTCTTGTCTACTATTTACAAGTGCTTGTTCCAGCAATTGATACCGCGCTCTCAAGATGTGGTGATCGGATGCCCTGTTACAGTCGTTGCCGCTTGCCGACCAATACGAGTATGATGCATCAATAGGGCCTGAGAGTGAATTCAGCAATTAGACATGTACGAATCTGTTGATTTGCCTTGCATCCACATAAGACGTGCATCGAAGCCCGACGGTGTTCATTTGGCTTCGAGAGCGGGAACGAATATGGGCAACCCCGGCCAAGGGTTGTCTGACCGGTCGTTGCCAGCTGATGACGGTCCATAGGACTGACCACTCTTGCGGCATCTCTCATAAAATGTTAAAGTCTGGCCGATCGCACGTCGCCGGAAGTTCGGTTGCTGTCGTACGGCCGATTGCTTACTGATTGTCCGTTGTTTTGAATGCCACGATTGTCTCCTTGGACCGAGACGATGTCGACATCTCAGGCTTTGTCGGGCGCCGAGGCGACGAAGCCTGCCTCGGACTTAGTTTCGAATGCCAAGGTTGTCTCCTTGGGTCGATACGATGTCGACGTCCTGGGCTTTATTCGGCGCCGAGGCGACGAAACCCCTCGGACTTAGTTTTGAATGCCAAGGCTAGGCCCTTGGACTTGTAGCATGTTGAGACTGGGACCTTGGACTTCTTGCATGCTGAGGCGGTGACGACGACATCAAATTTGCATGCTCTTCATCCTTGGTCTTGTCTTTAAGTGCTATTGCTATGCCTTGGGCTTGTTGATCGATCGAGGTTGTAAACCAATCGGTCGTATTGAAACTAACCTTAGTCGGCCATGTCGCAACCCCCAACCGGACTAATTGAGGTGAGGAGCGAAACATGTATCCTGATAGAACACGAAGCATGTGCGGCGCTACTGATTCGGAGTCCTTAATATAGTGCCTTTGTATGCTGGTCGATCTAGGCGAGGCGCCGTTTCAATCGAGCCAACATCGGGGCATGTACCTTTGTACCGTTGTAAGTTAGTTGGCTATGTCGTAACACGAACCAAACTAACTGTGGTGAGGCGCTGAGCATGTGTTCTGACAAAACACAAAGCATACGCAACACCGGTGATTCAGAGTACTTAGCGTAGTGCCTTTATATGTTGACCGATTTAGGCGAAACGTCGTTTCAATCGAGCCAACGTCGAGGCACGTAGCATCGTACTGTTGCAAGTTAGTCGGCCGTGTCGCAATACGAATTGAACTAACTGTGGCGAGGTGCGAAGCATGTGTTCTTACAAAACACGGAGCATGCGCGACGCCAGTGATTCGGAGTACTTAGCGTAGTGCCTTTGCATGTTGGCCGATCTAGATGAAGCACTGTTTCAATTGAGCCAACGTCGAGGCACGTAGCGTCGTATTGTTGCAGGTTAGTCGGCCATATCGCAACACGAATCAAACTAACTATGGCGAGATACGGAGCATGTGTTCTTACAAAATACGAAGCATGCGCAACACTAGTGATTCGGAGTACTTAGCGTAGTGCCTTTGTATGTTGACCGATCTAGGCGAAGTGTCGTTTCAATCGAGTCATCATTGGGGCACGTAGCATCATACTGTTGCAGGTTAGTCGGCTGTATCGCAACATGAATCGAACTAACGCAAGGTTCGGAGCATATGTTCTTACAAAATAAAGAGCATGCGCGACACCAGTGATTCGTAGTATTTAGCGTAGTGCCTTTGTATGTTGGCCAATCTAGGCGAAGTACCGTTTCAATCGAGTTATCGTCGGGGCACGTAGTGTCGTACTGTTGCAGGTTAGTCGATCGTATCGCAACACGAATCGAACTAACTGTGGCGAGGTTCAGAGCATGTGTTCTTACAAAACAAGGAGCATGCGTGACGCTAGTGATTTGGAGTACTTAGCGTAATGCCTTTGTATGTTGGCCGATCTAGGTGAAGCACAATTTCAATCAAGCCAACGTCGGGGCACGTAGCGTCGTACTATTGCAGGTTAGTCGGCCATGTCACAACACGAATCGAACTAACTGTGGAGAGGTGCAGAACATGTGTTCTTACAAAATATGAAGCATGTGCGATGCTAGTGATTCGGAGTACTTAGCATAGTGCCTTTGTAGGTTGGCTGATCTAGGCGAAGCGCCGTTTCAATCGAGCCAACATCGGGGCACATAGCGTCGTACTATTGTAGGTTAATAATGCATGAAGTATTGATTGAAGAAAATTTGAGCATGTCTGGATAGCAGACAAGTGTTGAGAATTTCATCAATAACTTGATATGGATTACATGATCGGTAGTCGTTTCTCAAACGAATAACATTACAAGATAATCTTCAGCCTTCTGCACTGATTAGTCGATCGGATGTCTTTCTCCTAGTGGGCTTTGTCGGCTCATTGCTTTATGGATTCCATAGTCTCTCTTTGCTTGGGAGCATGGGAAGTATCCATATTGGATCCTTCTTTTCTTGTTGACTCTTGGAGATATCCTCCCGTAAGAGATCTTTCAGGTGATATAAGACGCTTCTGCATTTCATCGTTGAGTGCCCATGACCCATAGTTCCGCCAAGGACAAGGTGACACCTCCTCTTTTCACGTGGTGTGTCAGCATATTGTCGATTATATTTTTCAAATAGCATTACTCGTGCAAAAATGATCTTGTAACCTCTCTCAAAAAAAATAATGCTCTTATAACTGGTGCCCGTAAATAAGTGCTCCTTGTTTTTGTTTTTTTAGTCATAGCTTATTTGTTTGCCATCGCATGGGGACATCCTTTGTCCTTCTTCCTTCGTCCCCGACCGACATCCTTTGTCTCTTGCGTCGCCACCGGAGGAAAACACCACCACCAGCGAAATCAACCACCCATATGGTCTAGATACACCATTTTGAGTGGACTAGGAGACAAGATTTGTATGGCCAACTTGAGGCGAGATCAACCAGCAATCTTGAGGTAAATCCCCCCCTCTTTTGTTTTAAAACCCCAACCCCGACGACCAAAATCCCGACAGTAAAACTCATTACCGAAATGTTCGGTCAACTTGGGTTGAACACGATGTACATGTGCTTGGCACTGCCTCGCTGGAACATTTTTAGTAAGTGTTTGGCTTAGAATTGCTGAACATAAGGAAATGTGTTCAGCTCATTCTGACCGAACATAGTGCAGTGTGTTCAGCCCGGGCATGTATTCATCCCAACTAATCCCAAAGAATCCATCTATTGGTTTTACCCCTAAACCTGTATTCGTCATATTAAATAATGTTTTACGCAGAGTCAAATGGCCAGTTCCACAGGATGCGGTAAATGATTTGAATGTGACGATCCAACACATTGGAAGGAGGAATATCCATATCCATGGCTAGATTATCCTTCTGCTAAACCTAACGTCCAAGGAAGATGAAGTATAGGACCTCTGGGCAGCTTAGGGGGTGTTTGGCATCATTCCGGAACAATCTATTTCCATTCAAAATTCCATGATTTGAAAATAACGGCTAGTAATTGCTCCGATGGAATGAAGGACTTGGGAGCTAAAAAAATATCACTCCGGTTGTTTCTATACCAACCGGAACACTGGACCATCAAATTGCATTAGAAATAGTAATTGACAGTAATAACCTCTTCTGGAAGAAGATCAAGGGGAACAACTGTTTCACATACCAAACACCCCTTTAAGAGCCTAGGGAAAAAGTTCCTCACATGGATTTTTGGCAGGGGAGACAGGGCATACCAGCAAACTCTTCAAGGCATCTACTTCCAGATCCGTTCGCTCTTCTCGGACGAGAAATTAGATCTGGCTTGAGTGACAAAGTGTTTGGAGTTGTTGTAATTTTATTTTTTATTTTTTATTTTTAAAACTTGTAATATTTTGGCTTGTTCCCTCCGACTGTGAGGAAGAAACTTCAAATCTAAGATGTTTGAACTGATTGAGCTTTATAACTCTTTATGTTAATTTGCATCGTTCTCATGTTTGGATTCTTTTGCGCTGGCTTATCTTGTTTATGTTTGCATTGTTCTCTTGCTGAATTATAATTATATAACAATGGAGGGTCACAATCTCAACTCACGACTCATGGGAATAGTATCAGGTTTGAGATCGAAGCGCGCACGCGCACACACACACAGAGAGAAGAGGGTTAGGGAAGATGAATGTGACTGCACTGCGAATGACAAATGGAATTATATATCTTGTGAGCATATTGCAAGTCCAAGTACATTCATTCATATGAGCTCAATAAGCTTATCATTCATTCTATCGCCGCAACGTCGAAATCGATAATGCACATAAAGCGTTCAATACGGATAGAGTCCATGTAGAAAAATGAGACGATATCTTGTCCAGTTGGATGCAATGGGCAGCATAGGATGACCAGACATTAAGAATACCTAAATGAAATATGGTTCTCGTTACACGATTGTTCGTTACGTAAATATGACATCAATGATATAAGAAAGATATACATGTATAAAGTGGTTGTTGTTTATAAATCCGATAGCTATCTTTGTACGGACGGGTGTTGGCTCGGGAGTTGTTCTGAGATACAAGAATGTAAGACAGTGTTGTATGGACAAATGGACCGTACTAGAACAATGTTATACTTTGAAGCTATAAGATGTCTCATGTCCGGCATTGTCATCCAACGGTCATATCCCAGAGTCAGCACGTAATATGTTAGTATGCACTTCAACTCTTAAACCCTCTCGTAATGCCCATAGAGTATGTCATAGTATTCAGTATGTGCATGAGGCTCAGAAAGTAAGTCGTGGCTCATTATTGACCAACCATCTTCACCGAAGTCCATCACCTCGAACCGTTATAGATCATTTTCATAGTTGTCACGTTGAGATCTTTTTGTTTCAAAGTTGTCGATATGTCTTTGGACCGAACCATACAGTTTGAGATATTGACTAGAATGTCATGCTCCTCCTTCGATAATCTCCCAGTAAATGAGTGCCCCCCCAAGATACTCGACATTAGGGTGATTGTGGACTATGCATTTTACATGCAACAACCACTGATCCTCATTTGGTTGTTTCAAACCCTTTAAAGTAAAAGAGCAACCACACTTCTTACTACAAGTTGTTCTCGCATGCTTTGTTTTATCTTTATTCTTGGGTGGTTGTTTATTGCAGGAGAATTGGGGTGGCAATGGTCGTGTCGGGTCGGGTTCGTGTCGTGTCTAGTTTCGGGTCGTGTCCAAAACCCCTAGACCCGGACCCGACCCGTTTAACGAATAGTGTCTAGATCCTAAACCCGTACCCGACCCGCTAATAAACGGGTAGACCCGAAAAGACCCGTTTACCACCCGGGTCTATTCAGTTGACCCGATCCAACCCAATCCGACTCGACCCGACCTGACCCGAAAGACCCGCTGGTATTATATATTACAGTATCGGATTGCAGGTAGACCCGACCCGACCCGTTGAATACTAAACGGGTCTTCCCGGGTCTACCGTGTCCAGACCCTAAACCCGGACCCGACCCGTTTATTAAACAGGCCTATCGTGTCGACCCGTTTATGACCCGAACCCGTTTAGCCTGACCCAGACCCGCTAACTTCGTGTCAGGTCTGCCGTGTCAGGTCCGAAATTGCCAGCCCTACAGGGGAACCTACAACTAAAGACTTAAGGACAACAACAAAATTGTATGTCCATCATGTGCATGAGCCCACCTAATCATAGAATTCATAGCTTCCTGGCTATAAAAATCTGCATATAAAAACCATATGTAAAGGGCGCACAGATGTATAATAAAAAAACAATTCCTTAATACACTAATTAATAATGGCGTACCTCGTACGTAGTAAATACAGACGTATAATCCAAGATGTATTCTGAATCGACTTTGCTAGATTAGGTAGACACATTGCCAACACACTACCAAAAGTATAGAGATTAATCCACTTACATCCTTGATGCACACATAATTTCAAATCACCACTTAACTCTTGTCACTTACTCTCCGGCCATTATTATTTAAAAAGTAAAAAAAAAATTACAATATTCGACCAGCATGGGCAGAAGAGGAAAAAAATCCCACTGTCGGCGGAGACCAAAGCTCCGAGACCGAAGCTCACCGTTGTCGGATGCGATTAAAGCTTTCAGGACATCGTGATCTACACGAGCCTCGAGCCTTGATGTCGTCTTCTTCAAACTGATAGCAAATTCTAAAGACTAAACGAGCATTTCAGTTGCAGGCAGGTAGAGCACCGGTGTCGGAAGATCGCAGTCTCTTGCTTGGAAGAAGAGAGAAGTAAATCTGCGACGGAGCCTTCTATCGCCAATCATCAGCTTTTATTTGAAATCATCTGGCACTGCATGAGCTGCTTCTTTGTATGCCTTTAATATATACCAACTATGCACTAATAGAACGAACAAAAATATTTACGAAGTCTCTACTGACTGCCCATATAACCGCAATGAATTTAATCTGGGTGTGATTAGCATTTCACCAACACTGCTGGCATAAAGAGTTCTGAGTTATAACTACGTAGTGATCACCCCAAAACAAAAATTCTGGATTGTATTCAACTCTGTTTTGATTGAGCCACAATCCAATGCTGTACACATTTCTCGTTTATTAATTCTCACCAATAATCAGAGCATGAACACAGTCCATCTCTGAAATGGTGGAACCGATTGACATCTCTAACAAGGATCTCTCTCCTCGCGAACTTTGAAATGAATGTTGTGAAAGAGTGACAATCCTCACACAACCTTAAGTTCTTTGTGATCCGCATAACCTCTCCATTACCGCCATTGATCAGTCCGAAGGCCACCGCCAACTTCTCACTGTGACCCAGCACGATCCTCTCCTTCGCCTCCTGACCAAGATCGTAGAGGACAACTTTGGTGTTGGGGGCATAGCCTTTATCCTTCATCTCCTCCACCATCCGAACCAGTAAGGCATGAAGCTGCTCGATCTGCGGATTTGTTTCATCGACCGAAAGGAAGGAATGTACCTTCTTCTTCACCTCGATCCGACTGCATCCAGGCACCTTCTGCAGCCCTCGTTCTTCTAGAACCTTCTTTACTCTGCCCACTTCATCCCACATCTTAGCTTCTGCGTATATATCAGCTAGGAGAACATAATTCCCCGCATTCATGGGTTCCAGCTGAAAGAGACGGTGGCATGCTCTCTCTGCAAGCCCCACATGGCCATGAATCCTGCATGCGCCAAGGAGAGAACCCCATACAGTAGGGCCCGGTTCAATTCGCATCTCTTCTACCATCTTTGCTGCTTCATGTAATAGACCAGCACGATCGAGGAGATCCACCATACAAGCATAGTGTTCTGCACGAGGTATGAGGCCATACTCCTGGGCCATGGACTCGAACAATCTCTTTCCTTCTTGAACAATCCCGACATGGCTGCAAGCCCCCAAGACGCTCACAAACGTTACATGGCTTGGTGAAGTACCCACATCGATCATATCTTTGAAAACCCGAAGTGCTTCCAGGCCGTAACCATGGATCCCATAACCCGATATCATGGAATTCCAGGACACAACGTCCCTACGGACACCCAATCCGTCGAAGACTCGACGCCCAGATTCCAGGCTACCGCATTTTATGTACATTGCAATCAGAGCGTTGACGACTGATACGATGGAATCAAGGCTCCTTCGGAGAACATAAGCGTGCACCAACTTACCCAGGCTCAATGCGGCCAAACTGGCACAAGCTTGAAGGACACTGACCATCGTAACCGAATTGGGGAGCGTCTCAGGCTCCCTCTCCATCATTTCCCGAAAGAGCCCCAGCGCATCAAACGGCCTCTCGTTCTTTGCATAGCAAGCAATCATGGCACTCCACGAAACCACATTCCTCTCAAGCATCCCATCGAACACCCACCGCGAGTATGAAACCCAGCTGAGTTTCGCATAGCTATCGACGAGGGTCGTCGCCACATGAATTCGGGACTCGAACCCGTGTCGGATTATATGGCCATGGATCTGCCGAATCCTATAGGAAGCTAACGATGGGTGCGAAGAGGAAGCGACACAGGCCTTGAGCGCGTAAGAGTAGGTGAAGCTGTCCAGCAGCATTCCCCGCTGGCCCATGTCACGGCACAGGGAGAGGGCCTCTTCGCCCTCGTCGGCAAGGGCGAGGGCTTTGAGGAGAGCGTTCCATAGGAATATAGTTTTCTCGCGCGTTCTGTCGAACACGTTGCGGGCGTCTTCCGGGGAGTCGAAGCGGGAGAACATGTCGACGAGTTTGGTGGCGAGGAAGGGGTCCTGGTCGAAGCCGTCGTCGACGAGGCGGCGGTGCACGGCGGACCCATAGGATGGGGCGTTGCGGTGGGTGCAGGCGAGGATGAGGGACTCGTAGGAGCGCTGGGTGGGGTTGGGCTCATGGGGGAGAAGCGGCGGCCGGGCCGTCGAGTCTCCCGATCTCACCGGAGAGGCGGAGCTGCAGGCCGGGCCGTCGAGTCTCCCGATCTCCGGATCGCTGAAGCTGCCGCTGAACCCGAGCCCGCTGAACCCTAAACCCGAGCCTGTATATTTAAACAGAAAAAAAAAAAACCAAAACACACGGTTCAAAAAAATAACCGAAAAAATCCGGAAATAACCGGGTGCAGTAAGGCGTGCGCCTGAAACGCCCTGCGCCTGGTTCTTGAGGCGCTGCAAGGCGCGCCTGAGCAGTGCCTTGCTGTGCTCGCCTCACTAGGATGCGCCTGAGGCGCATCTGGCTGAAACGCCCTGAGGCGCGCGCCTCAGTGCGCCTTGACAACTATGGAGGCAACCGTCACCTCGGCATTCGAAGACAAAGTCCGAGGTAGGTTTCGCCGCCTCGGCACCTGACGAAGCCCGAGACGTCGACACCGTCGAAACCCGAGGCCATCGTCTCGGCCCGAGGTGACCTTCGCCTCGGTATTCGAAGACAGTCCGCGGCAGCCTTCATCGCCTCGGCACCCGACGAAGCCCGAGACGTAGACATCGTCTCGGCCTAAGGTGACAAGCTTGGCATTCGATAGCACAGTCCGAGGTGCTTCGCATCGCCTCGGCGCTCGCAGACAAAGTCCGAAGCAGGCTTCACCGCCTCGGCACCAGACGAAGCCCGAGACGTCAGCACCGTCTCGGCCAGAGACAACCTTCGCCTCGGCATTCGAAGACAGAGTCTGAAGCAGGCTTCGCCGCCTCGGCACCTGACGAAGCCCGAAACGTCAGCACCGTTTCGGCCAGAGGCGACCTACGCCTCGTATTCGAAGATAGTCCGAGGCAGCCTTCGTCGCCTCGGCACCTGACGAAGTCCGAGATGTAGACATCGTCTAGGCCTAAGGTGACAACCTTGGCATTTGAAAACAGAGTCTGAGGTGCTCCGCACCGCCTCGGTGCTCGCAAAAAAAAAATCCGAAGCTTTGCCGCATTGGCACCTGACGAAGCCCGTGACGTCGACGCCGTCTCGACCCGAGGCGACCGTCGCCTCGGCATTCAAAGACAAAGTCCAAAGCAGGCTTTACCGTCTTGGCACCTGACGAAGCCCGAGACATTGACATTGTCTCGGTCCGAGGCAATCGTCGCCTTGGCATTCGAAGACAAAGTCAGAGGCTGTTGTTGCCGCCTCGATACTCGTCATCGGACAACACGTCGGTGGATGCATCCCCGGCCGGCCCTTAGCAGGGGATCGACGGGCACGACCACCGACGCCGGTCAATGCAGCGACGGGCTTGACGGCCGACGCTGGACAACGCGACGGCAGCCGCGTTGCCCATCATCGGACAACACATCGGCGAGCCCGACCGTCGACTTCGAACAACGTGCGCCGACAAGCTCGTTTAAGTTTGTTGGGTTACAAGGCAAGCTCAAGCAGGCCAAAGCTAGGCTCGGCTCAGCTCGTGTCGACGCCCTTCGATCTCAACTGTGCAGTCATTTTTCTTGGATTTTTTAGTGGATGTGAGAGAGAGTTTGAGTATGAGAGGGTGGCAAAAAAAAAAAATTGATGAAGTGTGACACTTGGGTTCAATGCATGCAAAATCTGGCTAACGCTCAATGGTGGGACCCACAGCCCTGCCTAGGGCCCACGAGTCCAACGGTGGGACCCGCAGCCCTGCCTGGGGCCCGCAAGTCCAACAGTGGAACCCGCAGCCCTCTGGGGCCCATTAGTCCAACAATGGGACCCGCAGCCCTGCCTGCGGTCCACGAGTCCAATGGTGGGACCTGCAGCCTTGCCTAGGGCCCACGAGTACGACAGTGGGACCCACAGCCCTGCCTGGGTCCCATGAGTACCACGGTGGGACCCGCAGCCCTGCCTGGGGCCCACTTGCACTATCTGAGGTTTGGTAAATCCCCCCAGAAATTTACTAAACCCCAGATATTCTAAAGAATATTCTTGAAATATTCTCTAGATAAACCAAGATACTATAAATAGCAAACCCTGTAAATTATTCCAGATCCGAAATTCCAGACAAGAAACTCACTTTCTGTTTTCCAGAGCTCTTCGAGTTTTCTGGTTTTCAGACTCCTTTTCCACCCTCTGATTACTTGTAAGAAGCACTCATCGGCCTGTCAAGAGTAGCTCTATTGTTTACTCAGAGATAGTGGATTCAGAGGTTGCGTCTTACCACACGAAGATGTAGGCTTCGACCGAACTCCGTTATCACATCCGACATGATGTCGATGAGGACTTGATTGTCGCCTTCCACAGACACCGTGGAGGCATCGAGTTTGCGGAGGGCTTGCAACCCAACAACGATAACGCGAGTTTCAATCTCGAGCACCTCGCAGGCCTTGAAGAGCCTCAGTATGTCCTTAAATTGGACCAAAGTGCAGTGTCATCAGTGGACCTCTCTGCCCCTTCATGTTCTTTTTTTTCCCAAGTGTTCATCCTTATTGAGCCATGATGAAGAAACAGTAGGAATGATGAACATTTAAAACATGTGGTACACAATTGTTCAGTCATGTTCTTTAAATTGCGCATCTGCGTGTTATCCGGACTCCATCACCCGGTCCTTACCCTGGATGCTCTCCCCCTCTCCTCACAGCCATCTCCAATTCATGACATGGAATCATCTTTTCTCATTCTCCTAATCAAAGTATATTTTGATCCTTAATGTCGTATTTATTCTTGATAATAAAGCTAAATTGTGTTTTTTCATTATCCCTAATCAAATTATATCACCAATAGATAGCAACAACAGAGTACAGATGCAAACTTACAACAGTGTAAAACTACAGAATAATATGGATTGATGGATGCAAATTAACTTGCAGCAGCATAAACTATAAAGCTTCCGATTATTTCAAATTGATGGCAATGAACAAAAGCCTTACAGTAATCATTTCATTCAACCGTTATACAATAAAAACATTAATGTTTAAAAACAAATAAATCTTCACACTTGGATTCTGCATCTTTTGGAGAATAGTACTGTTATGGTGTTGTACATGAAACAACTTTAACTATGACAACTCAACTACCTAATAAATTATTAAACTTAAATATAGTTATCTATTTCATGAATCATAAGTATCAAAGAAGAGGCTAAAAGAACAAAAATGAAAAATTACGGGGAAGCGGCTGAGGAAGGACCATGATGGTTAAAATCCGATCCAGTGGTCGATCACTTGAGGTGAACTATCGCACCATGAACAAATTCCAACATTGCACCAATGGCTGAAGAATGAATCAGGCTACAGATGTCCTTCTGGAATGATGATACTGCAATAGGTGTCCCTCTTCCGTCAGAGACAATAAAAGCAGCGCGCAATCCAGCAAGAAAACAAAAATAACACTACAGGATTCCAATGGAAAAAAAGACTTCAGATCACATATACTAGATCTGAAAGATTACGACCGAGAATTGATGTTAAAAACATGGTAAGATTAATGTGGATGGGAAGCCTCACCGGCCTTTGACCGAAGGATATCGAAGAAGCACAAGCGGAACAACTGCATCGGACCTGAATGCCACTGGTGTTGTTGCTTCTTGTATGCCCCATAGGACTCTGGGAGTTCACAAAGGCACTACACATAGAAAGCTTGTAGGCATGATTCTGATTTCTAACCTCCACAATAAATTCTACAGAAGATAATTACTTAGAATGGCGGTATTCAAGCAAACCTTTACATCATTCAAATATATAAATTTTCATCCAGCCAGGTGAGTGTGGACAGCTAGCAATAACCATGTCCTCCACAGTGGTTCCTTCCAACCAGCCTCAAGAGTCCTCAACAGCTTTGATCCTCCATACACCAGTAGTTCCGTTAAAACCCAAAGAAATTGATGAACATACTATTCACATGCAACTCAACCTCAAAATGGAAGGATAAATTTATGTTCTGCAGCCTTGTGAGCAAGTTTTCATCTTTGTTCACAACCAGCCCATCTAGTCTGGACCAGCGCCAAATCGTCGGTGGTAGAGCAGCGGGTAGTAGCATCTCCAGCCCAATCTGCATCGGAGTAAGCACGCAGGACCAACAGAGAGGTAGAGGGAAAAAGCAGCGAACGAGTGATGGTGACACGGAGATACCGAATAATCCAAAGGACCGCTGCAAAGTGAACAAATCGAGGAGCCTGAACGAATTGTCCCGATGAAAATTGGGTATGAGCTTTAAGTTCTTTATCCTAATTAATATTTTTTAATCTTTAAATTATTAATGTTTTTATTTTTTAATTCTAGAAAGAGCAAAGTATGATTCGTATACGCATTACTATGAACGAATTTAACTATCGATGGCTGTCTAGTGAAGATCATATTCTTTATGGAGGATCGGGGACAAATTTTGATAGTCCTGCAGTTGCGCTGCTGGACACTTAGCGTCTAGATATGACTGAAAATGAGATTAAAAATCTGGCGATCAAAACTGTCTGCACAGCAATAGAAAACGATTGGTCGTGCGGAGAACCGTATGATGGTAAGAGGTTCAAAAAACAAAATTAACCATCATATTATAATAAATGTTTTATTAATAAATTTTATGTTTTTTTTAGTACAATTTCTGGATAAAAAAACCAGGGAATGGGGCAGACGCAAAAAGGTATCTATACCACCCAAGACTGAGAAGGGCATGGTCTGGGTGGATGGCGTGCAAGTGGATAGGGTGTTTGAGTACTCCGCGTACTCCGTCTGATGTTTATGGCTATGTAACCCTTAGTCCTAATTAATCATTGAATCCAGTGAAAGACTGGAGGATTGAGAAACCAACCGAGTGATATCAATGGAGAGTGAATGAGTGTTGACGATCATTCATTATATCACTCAGTTGATTTATCAACCCTTCGGTCTTTCACTGGATTCAATGATTAATTAGGAGTCAAGGTTACATAGCCATAAACATCAAACGGAGTACGCGGAGTACTCAAACACCCTATCCATTTGCACGGCATCCACGCAGACTATTCACTTATCAGTCTTGGGTAGTATAGATACCCTTCTACATCTGTCACATTCCCTAGTTTCTTTATCCAGAAATTGTACTAAAAAAACATAAAAATTAGTAATAAAATATTTATTATAATATAATGATTAATTTTATTTTTTGAACCTCTTACCATCATATGTTTCTTCACACGATTAATCGTTTTCTATTGCTATGCAGACAGATTTGATCGTCAGTTTTTTAGTCTTCTTTTCAGTCATATCTAGACGTCAAGTGTCCAGCAACGTAACTACAAGACTATCGAAATTTGCCCCTGATCCTCCATAAAGAATATGATCCTTACTAGACAGCCACCGATAGTTAAATCCATTCATAGTAATACGTATACGAATCATACTTTTCCCTTCCTAAAATTAAAAATAAAATATTAATAATTTAAATTTTAAAAATATTAATTAGGATAAAGAACTTAAAGCTCATACCCAATTTTCATCGGGGCAATTTCTATTGATAAGGATAAGCCCAGCATCATATTCTTCGGTAAAGTCTTGTCTTTTGTGATTCTACAAATATGACAATAAAGCCGGTAAGTAGCTTCTCGTTTGATCACAAACCTAAATACAACTGTCGTTAAATTCATTATCATACATACACTACAAGAAAAATAACTTTTAGTAACATATTAATAGCGTCAATAAAGACAATTATCATTGTTAATTTAATCTAAATATTAATAGTGGCAATAAAGTAAAACCCATTTTAGTGACAAATTAATAGCGGCAAAAAAGAAGTTATTGCATTGGCTAAAAACGTTTTCTAAATATTATTTATGTTGACCAGGACGAGGGTAGCTTGGTCTAAAAATAATGGTTGAAGGCTGAAATTTGACAGAGGGGGTGAATGTTTAGACATAGCATAGTTTAGGGGGTCAAGTCACTACAGGAAAAAGGACTTATAGCGACATGTTACAAGCAGCAAGTGGAATAATTGCATATTAAATGTCTTTTAGCAGCAAACATTAGAAAATAGACTTATAGCAACATATTACTAGCAGGAGGTGGCATAATTGTCGCTGTTAAATGTCATTTAATGGCAAGCATAAATATTCGATATTAGAAGTTGGAACTTTCTCATCCTGGACAAATAGTATTAGCGACAGTCGTAGTATATACTGCTATTTTCGTCTTTAACGACGGATGCTCAAAGCCGCTAATTAGAGGTATAGTGTCGATTCCATTAAACACCACTAGATCTTCCTTCTACAACAACATATTGCCTAGACCCCACGAGTTTATCCCCCAAAAAGAAAAAAATCTGCAAAATATTTAGCGCGATCCTTTGGAAAAAATTTCAGTGCCGCCACATGACCATACTTTAATTGTAGCCATTTGTTAAGATGAAGGACGAACGTGATTTGCCATTATTAGCTTTTCATGTTTGTGCGCACAAAATTCTCAGTAACATTTTCGGTATCGTATCCCTAAATTTTTCCCCAAATATTGCATCCCGTCATTCCACCTCCATCCCTCAAACGACTTGATCTCGTCTCCTCCACCCAATGGTATGGCCGACACCTCCTCGACCAAAATCTGATCTCAACTTCTTCCCTCCTACCCCTTCTACCTTAGCGGAAGTCCAATTTTCCCTATTAGAGATTCGATTCTGGCCCATGAAGAGTTGTACACCAACCACCCCCACTCCTTTTTCCTTCCCCCAATCACTGCAGATCGAGATTATATACTTTATACAATCAAGAGAGGGTTGTTGTGGAGCAATGGCGGAGCTTTGTTGATCATTGGAACACTAAGAAGGCCCAAGTATATGTTATTTTGTGATTAGTTCTAAAGTAGTATATTTGTTAAGCTAGATACAAAACAACAATAAAATAGGTTTCTATGTCTCATTATGTCAGTCTCTTTTTGTTTAGGAACGAAGTCAAACGAACAAGACTAACCGCCAGAAGCAAATCATGAGCCACATTGCTGACACTAAAAGCTTTGCTTAACTACGTGAGGAGTTATATAAATAAAATATTAAAAGTTATGTTTAATTTTGTTAAGTACTTTGAATACTAGTGATACTAAAATACATGTTGTTTACATGAGGATAGCAATTAAACAGGCATGACCAGCAGGAGCCATCTCGAGTCGAGTTCTTCATCTTGACCCATACACGAAAGAATAGGCGTTTTGTGGATCCTGCATCAAACGAGGCTATTGTATTTTCCCCCTATTCATTTTATTCTTGAATGCATTTGATTTAATTATTATATGGATAAAAGTTCGGATAATGATTAGTCACCTACATAATTTGTAAAATCTGGGTTTTTATTCTGGGTAAAGTTAAAAGAGAGTATGTCTCAACAACCCGAGAGCTCACAGGTCAGGAATGATATCTTTTCCCAAGTAATGAGAGAAGAGAGACGTGGTCATGTCCACGCATATGGTTTGGGATTGATGCCTTCAAATATCTTGGGTACATGTGCTAACCTTAAGTAGGCCCTAAGAAAGGAGTTTGAAGCTAGAAGGGCTGCCGAAGACAAGGTAGGGCATTTGGAGGCGTAAATAGTTTCTATGGAGAGAAAACTAGGAGCTCTAAAAACCCAGGTGTCTATGATGATGTCGTTTATTCATCAACAATTCCCAGACATGCATATACCTACAAGAAGTGATGCATATGAGACATCCAGACATGTAAGATTTTCTTCTCTATTTTTAAATTTAGTGAGCTCATTCTAGAATGCATATTTTATTAGACATTTCAAAAATAGTCCAGATTAAGATTAGCTAATCATAGTTGGATAGTCTAGGTTAAGATTAACTAATCATAATTGAAATAGAGATGGATAGAAGTTTTTGCAAGTGTCAAGACTGACGGGAACACTTGATAAAATAGGGATAGGATTTTGGGAAGGTATCTTATGGCTTCAGATTTTACAAATTGACAAATGACATTTGGCCTATTACTTTTGCTGATTATAGCTTTTGATTTCTTTGGAACAGATATTTTATTTGTGGTTTTATAAGTACATATGTAATACAGGGAAACATAAGGTCGTTGTACACTACCATACACTACCATACATATGTACTTAAACATATACATGCACAATAAAATTTCATGCTTGAGATTTGATAATCTCTTTCCAGATGATACATTAATCTTGTAGCACTTTGCTGCTTCACTCTTTTATTGGATGATCCATTCACTAAACAATATAATTTTGCGATTAGATTTATATTTATTGCTTCTTTTTCATATGATGATTTATTTCTATTAACCCTTTTCTGTACGTCTTGATGTTACGTTGGAATTTTAATTTGCTTTTAATTGTATATTTTCTTAAGGCTAACTTGGGATTACTAATAACATGGCAGATATAATGTTTTCTATTAGGAGGAGAGATTGAAGACCATTGTTGTTTGGGAGGTTCATGCGCATAAAAAGTCTTCTACAACAAGCTATTCATTAATGTTGGTAGTGTTGGTGGTGCTCGCTGTGAAAATTGCTATTCATTAATGGAATCATAATTGATAAACCGAGTTGAAAGCTGTATTTCCTTTTAATTTTGTTTCTTTGGACAGTGCAGAGTGATTTGATGAAAATTATCAAGTGCAAAAACGGAAAAACACCAATTATCCCCATAATTTCCCCAAATTACTCAACAGGTAATGACACAAATGATTACAAATCATAAGCTGAAACATCTACAGAAATGCTCCTTGGTTCAAGATTTCTAGGGAAACACTAGAGCAAGAGACACATCAAATTCCTCTTGCTACTCTCATGTTACTAGAAACACTCTCAGTTATTTCCCAGATATTCATTTAATTTTAGAAGCCACAAATTACTAGAATGACACGAATGCGTACAAATCATAAAAGCTAAAACACATGCAAACACTCTCAGGTTTGAGGTAACAATTTATACAAAGATCATTTCTAAAAAAATTATCAAGGAGGAACTAGAATAAGATGCATATGTTAAGTTCATCTTCCTGCACTAGTTTTATATACATAATCGTGTCTACTTTTTTTCAAGCTGTTTAATAATAAAGCCACAATATCAAAATAATCACTCAAGTTTTTTTCCTTTTTTTGAGATAACAATCACATTGAATTTTGACCCATAACTATTCTTGCATCAAACAATGTGTCTGCACTAACTTTTAGATCCCTTTCCTCTAGAAGCTTACACACCTTTCAATTTAGCATTAAATTTGTACTTTTGCAATCACTCAATCAAAACTACCCATCAAGACAAAGACTACCATAATCATCAAGCCATTTGCCATCTATTTGGGGTAGTCTTCATCAAAACAAATACTAAAGATCCTTTTATTGATTAAAATAAGTTCATTGCAATAATTTTAACCTTTTGAGGTTATGGGTTGTCCTATGCAATTGCTTTGAAAAAGAAAGGAGGTAGGTCAAGAGGGCTTAGAAACATGAAAATGGACTGGGTAAAGGCAATGAGAGAGTAAATCTAGAAACTGAAAAAAAACAATTTGAGGAACTGTAAAAGGTGAAAGAGAGCTACTAGGTCACGAGGGCCCAAATCCACATGGTCTCAAACTATTTTTGAAATATCAGGGCCGTAACTGCCCCACAAAGCAGGGTGTGACATCTCACCTTGATAAATTTAACATGGACTTTGTTTGGATGTGAGCATAGAATTAAGAAGCAAACCAAGTTGCCAAAGGTAATCAAAAGTATCTGGATGAATGCTTCTTCGTTTAGTAATACTAGGAATTCTAAAAAGGGCAGTGTCTAGTTTGGAGTAGTATGAAATTCAGTGTCTGATGATTTGCTCAAGCAAACTACGCTTAATTCTGGTGCCTTTTTTTTCACATAACATATGCTTATGCATTTAATACGGTTAGTTAAATAAATTTATGCATTGAGTTGGATCTTTAGCCTCACAGATATGATGAATGTCTGAGATTGTAGATAGGGATTATAATAGAGTCAGATATCTCAATGAGAAGTTAGGTGGCAGGAAACTCAATTTTGAGATGCTTAAAAGCCTTAATTATTTAACAACTTAATTTTAAACTCTTGATTGGCTGATCATAAGTCCTCTGGTTCTATGTGGTCTTGGAAAAACTAGTCCAGTCCAAGTTAACTTGCGGGAGTTTAGACAGAATTTTCACTAATGAGGAATAAATTGTGAGCTTTCCTAGATCTTATCAGATCTCTCTCTTGGCCTCAATGATCAAAGTCCTCTTTTGGTCATTCTTGACGATATCATTCCTACACAACCAAAACCTTTCGAATACTTTAAAACATAGGATGCTGAACATGATTTCTACAAGTTATTTTCGAAGGCTTGGATTATTCACACGAGGAAAACTTCCATGTAAGGTAGATTTTACAAAAGCGGTATAAATCTGATGAAAGAAGAACTGCTATTAAGGCTAATACATTGCCAACAGGCTAAATAAGTATGAAACAATAGGCATTTTCACTTCAGAGGAGAACCGAGGGGAACTCAGGCTGAAATTTAGGAGATCCTGGATAAAGAATGGGTCTCAAAAACCGAGTTCTTTAATGCTGCAGTAGCTAGCAAATTGGCCTCTGCTTTTATGAGGTGTATAAATAACTATAGGGAGAGTTTGTTAATGAAAAAGAGGCAATTTTGAGCTTTTTATCATACATTTGAAGCCATTTCAAAACACAGCCATAAATTTGTGTACAAAATAATGCCATTTTTTTTTTTCCTTTTATGAGACATGTTTATGCCATTTTGAACCAATAATTAAACTGTGGCGGTGACGTAGGACCATTGATACAATGGCTAAGTGATATGCAAAATCAGCAAACAATTGAGACAAGTATCCAACTATTATCTTTAACAAGTACTGATTCAATTATAAGCAAAGTTTAACACTAGATGAATATGATATTAAATAGGCAATTGCAGTTTTGTAATGCGAGTCAATCTAAAATAAGAAAGCGATTGGGTTGTTGGAAGCGTAGAAACTTCCGTTGGTATAGGGAACAAATCTATAATTAACAATAAAAGTCTAAATAACTGCAAGGATTTCAAAACTGAGTAGGCTTAATAGGTTAATGTTAAGAGTAATATATGTGATCAGTTATATGCACAAATTAGTAGTAGTAATTTTCACATATTGATCATGCTCAATGAAGAACTAAACTGGATCTAATACCATGCAGGTGCAAGGAACGGATAGACGACTTCACAAAGAGCAGACTTCCACAATTAGACGACGTTTTCATACGGTGGGACTCGCGTGATCGGAAATTCTGTGGTCTGCGAGAGGAGTCGGAAGCCTGCAACGTAGGGCGTCCAACAGTCGAAGACGCAGGTACCGGAGAATGGTTGCTACAAGAGTCGTTGGTGCCAATCAAAGTAGACGGACTGTGGGCGGCGGCCTGATCTCGGACGGTGGTCAAGACCACGGACCAGTGGACGGGCTCCAGCCGACTTCGCCGGCGTCGAGAAGGAGGGGCGGCCGGGCTTCGGGTGGCGATGCCACAGGCCGGCGGGCGGGCCGGCGTCGAGGAGGTGGGGCGGCCGGGGTTCGAGTGGCGGCGCCTCCGGCCGGCGGGCGGGGCGGGTGTCAGGGAGGTGGGCGGTCGGGCTTCGGGTGGCTGCGCCACAGGCCGGCGGGCGGAGCCGGCGTCGGGGAGGTCGGGCTTCGGGTGGCGGCGCCTCAGGCCGGCGGGCGGGGCCGGTGTCGGGGAGGTGGGGCGGCCGGGCTTTGGGAGGCAGTCGACACCGTGAGGAAGTGGTGTGGGTTCAGACTAGGGGTAGGCTCAGGCTCACATGAACAGAAAAGAAAAGAAAGGAGAGATATATATAGAGAGAGAGAGAGGTCGGAAACCACCGAATAGAAAGAGAGATTTTTTTTCTTTAAACCATCAATGCTGCCAAGAAGAGCAATCTCCTTCCCTTCTTATCTTCCTAATGACTGAAAACTGAAAAGAAAACTACACCTACTACTATTAACTATCCGTTACACCCACTACTCTTAACAACTGAAAAAAAACCTACACCCATTACTATTAACAGATAACCCACCAACCCATTACACCCTCATACCCATTGGTTGGAATTGCAGCCACTAAAAGACAAACAGAAACAACACAATATACAAATAGCCCCTTGTAGATATAAGAATCACAAATAACTCCTTCTGGATCTCAATGCAGCAGTTGGGCCAAAGATGCGCTGGGCCCATTATCCTCCAAGCCATAGTGATGTCGAATGTGTAGCCCGCCTCATTCGATGTCCGTACACTCGTGTAATGGGTGACCAGATGTCCCCATCAATCCTCCCGGAGTAGTGAGAAATCGACCCTGTCGAGTTTAAGTCATGCTTGCTCTGATAGTGCTCGAGTAAATCTGGAGACAAACGTTGTATGTCATCTCGAGGAACCCAAGTGCCCTCGGAGTCGGGTCGATCCCTCCATCTAACTAGATATCGCTTAAAGCCACCTTCTCATGTAGAAATTATATATTCATCGAGAATATCGTCAATCTATTTGTTTTGTGCGGCGAGGATGTGGTAGCGGTACAATATCAGGTATAAGGCTATCAAAAACTTCAAGGTTAGGTTGAAAGAATGGTCACTTGGAACTACTGCTGAACCTTTAAAGCTATCCAAATCTTCTACGTTAAATATTGAGTTGATCCCGTAATCCAACGGTAAGTCCACGACATAAGCGTTTTGACCAATTCGCTTCAAAATTTTAAAAGGTCCCGAACTACTAGCCTGCAATTTTTTTACGGCTCCTAAAGGTACCGTTCGGGTCGGAGCCTAACCATCACATAATCACCAATTTTAAACTCCTTATAACGTCTTCGAGAATCTGCATAAGTTTTATAGCTGATATTGCTTTTTTCAATTTGCTTGCTGATATTATGATCCAAATCATGCATATGTTGTGCAAGTGACTGTGCAGACTCAGAGATTTCTGTGTATGGTGACATAGGGAGAAGACATATAGGCTTGTTAGGTTTAAACCCGTGGACGATTTCAAATGAACTCATGCCTATACTCCTATTGATGGAATTATTATATGCAAACTCGGCGACTCATAGGATTGAATCCAAATTCCTATTATTTTCACCCACAATGCAACGTAATAAGCTCCCTAAACTGTGATTGACCACTTCGGTCTGCCCATCGGTTTGGGGATGATAAGCGGTTGAGAATTTAAGCTTGGTTCCCATCATCGCTCACAAGGTCTTCCAAAAGTAGCTTGTAAATTTAACATCTCGATCAGAAACAATAGACTTAGGAAGTCCATGTAACTTTACAACATTATCAAAATAAAGCTTTGCCACCTTGGAAGCATCAAAGGTTTTAGAACACGGAACAAAATGGACCATTTTCAAGAATCGGTCAACGATGACAAAAATGGAGTCATTCTTTTGAAAGGTGCGAGGTAATCCGAGCACAAAATCCATACTCGCATCTTGCCATAGACGGTCAGGTATGGACAAAGGAGTATATAGACCTGTATTACGCTTACGTTGTTTGGACATTTGGCACATGCGACACTGGCCAATTAATTTAGCAACATCACGCTTCAGACTTGGCGAAAAGAATTGTCGTTCAGCCTCTTCAATAGTCTTATCTCGCCCAAAATGTCTGGACAGACCTCCAGCGTGTATTTCCCAGATCAAAAATTCTCGAGCCGAAGTGCGAGGAATACACAATTTATTAGCTCGGAACAGGTACCCATCTTGGAGATAGAAGTCGTCTACTTCTCGAATCAGTTCGTTCTTCAGATCCTTATAGACATCTCCAAAGTCTGGGCATGACTCGTATTCTTCCTTGAGCTTCTCGAACCAGATAACTTCTGCACTGACAACAAGTAATAGGGTCATTCCTCGA
Source organism: Chamaelirium japonicum (assembly GCA_947650365.1). Lineage (NCBI taxonomy): Eukaryota > Viridiplantae > Streptophyta > Magnoliopsida > Liliales > Melanthiaceae > Chamaelirium > Chamaelirium japonicum. The sequence goes on along the minus strand of OX393552.1, from coordinate 44,695,829 downwards.
CTCAATGCATATGCAGCTTTATTCTCAACTCCTGCTTTATGTTTAAGAACAAACATGTAGGCTTGTAGAAAAGCTACCCATTGACCATGTTAAAAATTCACCTTTTTCTGAGATTTTAGGTACCTTAGGGCTTCATGGTCCGAGTATAAGACAAATTCTTGCGGCAAGAGATAATGACGCCAATATCTCAGGGCTTGGACTACCGCATAGAACTCATTGTCGTAGGTGGAGTACTTTTGTTTTGCTTCGTTCAACTTCTCGCTGAAGTAGGCAATAGGATGTCCTTCTTGACTTAGGACTCCACCAATTCCAACACCGTAAGTATCGCATGCAACTTCAAAAGCTTTTATGAAATCGGGCATACGCATTACTGGTGCTTCGGTCATTCGCTTCTTAATCTCGTCGAACGCACGGGCAGCGGCATTCGACCATCGAAACTCCCCTTTCTTTAGGCAATATGTGATTGGAGACATATATAATAGTGCTGAAATTCCTGATGAAACGTCAGTAGAAGGTGGCCAATCCATGGGAACTCCTCACATCATGGATGGTCTTGGGAATTAGCCATTCTACTATCGCGTTGACCTTCTGTGGGTCAGCAGACACCCCTTCTGAGGATACAATGAATCCTAAGAATATAACTTGGTCTGTAAGGAAAGAGCACTTTTTAAAATTGGCGTACAAACTTTCCTTCCTTAGGGTGTAGCAGACCTGCTTGAGGTGATCAATATGTTCCTTTGTGGACCTACTATAGATGAGTATATCGTCAAAATACACCACAAGGAATTTGCCTATGAATGGTCGTAGTACCTGCGTCATGACACGCATAAAAGTACTAGGGGAATTGGATAATCCAAAAGGCATCACCATCCATTCGTATAGACCATCCTTTGTTTTAAAGGCGGTCTTCCACTCATCTCCGGGTCGGATTCGAATTTGATGGTATCCACTCTTCAAGTTGATCTTTGAAAAAATAGTGGCACCAGCCATCATATCGAGCATATAATCTAAACACGGGATGGAAAAATGGTATTTTATCGTGATTCTGTTGATGGCTCTGCTATCCACACACATTCTCCAGGATCCATCTTTCTTAGGGGTAAGGAGAGCGGGGACAGCACAAGGACTGAGGCTTTCTTTGATAAATCCCTTTTGTAACAAATCGTCCACTTGACGCTTGAGTTCTGCATGCTCAGTAGGATTGAGCCTGTAATGGAGTAGATTTGATAATGAGGCTCCCGGAACGAGGTCAATGGCGTGTTGTATGTCACACATTGGGGGCAGGTGATTTGGAAGATCTTCTGGAAAAATGTCTTCAAATTCTTTCAAGACAGGGATAACTTCTTTCGGGAAATTGTCTTGAAATTCCACAGTGACCTCCTTGGTGACTAGGGCAAACATAATGGACTCTTTAGATATGTCCTCAAACTCTGTGGGACTAATGATATGCAACCCCTTTTCTTTTGAAGGTTCTTTTTGTTTAACCTTGTCAGTGGGCTTAGGTTGAAGAGGGGTCAGCTTGATCCGTCTTCCTTCAAAAATGAATGAGCATGAGTTAGAGCGACCATAGATCCAGGTCAAACAGCCAAGGTCGCCCTAAAATGACATGCCCAACATCCATCGGAATGATATCGCATCATACTTTATCTTTATAGGCAAGGAATTGAATAGGGACCAAACATCTTTCTTTGATGGGTATAGATGTTGTGTCAACCCATGAAACCTTATAAGGAGTAGGGTGTGGTACCGGTGAAAAGCCAAGCCGAGAGATGACGCTTGCGGAGACAATATTGATGCAACTCCCACTGTCAATTATCACCTTACAGTTCTTGTCCCCATATTTGACAATTGTGCTAAAGATAGTCGTTCGCCTCCAATCATCGCTTTCTTTTGGGTGGGTTAGTGCACATCGAACAACCCCTAGGGATGAAGCACCAGAGTACCCTTCAGTAGGTGTTCTGATACATCCCAAGTGCTCCCCATCATCCCCATACTCATCTTCAAGGGAAAAGTCATTCGGATCATACACATCCTCTCATAGAGCTTCGTCATCCTCCTCTTGCTTCTCAATTATCGGATTTTTGGGGATTTCTTTGTTAGGGCATTGAGCAGCCATATGTCCAAAGCCATGACATCGAAAACACTGGACTCGACTTCAAGTTCGAGGTGCCTTGCCCAATATTCCTTTGCCTCTATTGTCTCTTCCACTGATGGGATTGGTGGTAGTAGGCTTGTATTGGGGTGGCCCAATAGGGGCCTTGCTACCAGGAATTTGAAAAGTATTGGGTGTACTTCCAGGTTCAAAACGTTTTGGGAATTGAGATCTAAGGAACTGTTTACAATTCTGGGCTATGGTGAAGGCTTGTTCTAGGGTAGTGATTTCACAAATGAAAAGTTCTCTCCTTAAGTCATCACGTAATCCAGCTCGGAATCTTGATAAGGTGACGGCCTCATCCTCAATAGTGTTACATCTCATAATTAGTTCATCGAACTAAGCGATGTAATCACTTACTGTCCTGCTTCCTTACTTCAAATTCTATCATTTATCTAGTAGGTCGGCTTGATAGGTTTGAGGTAGGTACTTTTCCTTAAGATTTTCCTTCATCTCCTCTCAATCAACTATTGGGGGTTGGTGCCGCTTGTGGATGCTCTGCTCCACATTTTGCCAGAAAAGTTTGGCATTGCCAATCAATTTCATCTTAACAAATCAGAGTCTACGGTCTTCTGATAGGTTATATCATTGAAAGAAGTGATCTATGTCAAACACCCAATCTGAAAAATGCTTTTGGGTCCAACCGACCATCAAAGGCCAGAGCATCCAACCTGATACTCCTCATCGCTCATTCATCCGGATCTTGATCGAAATTGTTCCAGAAAACAGGGTTAGGACCCTGCCCATGACGACCTTGGTAGGGTGGCGAGTACGATGGCTGATGTCTAAAGACATTTTTAGCTTACCTTTCACGCTCACCATTACCGCCTATTTGCGATCCCTCGCCCATATTACGATCCAAACCTTGTTGGAGTTGGGTTTCTATTTGATGGAAGCGAGTTTTGGTTTCGTGGTCCGATGCTCGACGGGCTTCATTAGCCGCTTGCACTGTGGCGGCTAATTCATTTAAGGTTTTATCACGTCAGCTAGAGTGGGTTCCATAATGAAGTGGGATTCTTGGGAGTCGATTTCTAGGCCACTATGGAGACGTATGCACTCTAATACGATATGTATGCAAATTACATTGGTTCTCTATACTGACCTTGCTCTGATACCAAACTGGCGTAGGACCATTGATAAAATGCCTAAGTGATATGCAAAATCAGCAAACAATTGAGACAAGTATCCAACTATTAACTTTAACAAGTACTGATTCAATTATAAGCAAAGTTTAACACTAGATGAATATGATATTAAATAGGCAATTGCAGTTTTGTAATGCGAGTCAATCTAAAATAAGGAAGGGATTGGGTCGTTGGAAGCGTAGAAGCTTCCGTTGGTATATGGAACAAATCTATAATTAACAGTGGAAGTCTAAATAACCGCAAGGATTTCAAATCTGGGTAGGCTTAATTGGTTAATGTTAAGAGTAATATATGTGATCAATTATATGCACAAATCAGCAGTAGTAATTTTCACATATTGATCATGCTCAAAGAAGAACTAAACTGGATGTAATACGATGCAGGTGCAAGGAATGGATAGACGACTTCACGAAGAGCAGACTTCCACAAGTAGACGATGGGTTTCATACGGCGGAACTCGCATTCCCAATGCGGACTTCGTGATCGAAAATTGTGTGGTCTGCGAGAGGAGTCAGAAGCCTACAAAGTAGGGCGTCCAACAGTCGAAGCCGCAGGTACCGGAGAATGGTTGCTACAAGAGTCGTTGGTGCCAATCAAAGTAAACAGACTATGGGCGGCGACCTGATCTCGGACGGTGGTCAAGACCACGAACCAGTGGACGGGTTCCAGCCGAGTTGGCCGGCGTCGAGAAGGAGGGGCGGCCTAGCTTCGGGTGGCGATGCCACAGGCCGGCGGGCGGGCCGGCATCGAGGAGGTGGGGCGGCCGGGGCTCGGGTGGCGGCGCCTCAGGCCGATGGGCGGGGTCGGTATCAGGGAGGTGGGCGGTCGGGCTTTGGGTGGCAGCGCTACAGGCCGGCGGGCGGGGCCGGCGTCAGGGAGGTGGGGTGGTCGAGCTTTGGGTGGCAGCGCATCAGGCCGGCGGGCGGGGCCAGTGTCGGGGAGGTGGGGCGACCGGGCTTTGGGTGGTAGTCGACACCTTGAGGAAGTGGTGTGGGTTCAGGCTCGGGGTAGGGACAGGCTCACAGGAACAGAAAAGAAAAGGAGAGAGAGAGAGAGGGGTCGGAATCCACTGAATAGAAAAAATAGATTTCTTTTCATTAAACCATCAATGCCAAGTACAGCAATCTCCTTCCCTTTTTGTCTTCCCAATAACTAAAAACTGAAAAGAAAACTACACTCACTACTATTAACTACCCTTTACACCCACTACTCCCAACAACAGAAAAGAAAACTACACCCACTACTATTAACAGATAACCCACCAACCCATTACACCCTCATGCCCATCGGTTGGAATTGCAGCCACTGAAATACAAACATAAACAACACAATATACAAATAACCCCTTGTAGATATAAGAATCACAAATAATTCCTTCTGAACGTCAATGCAGCAGTTGGGCCAAAGATGCGCAGGGCCCATTATCCTCCAAGCCATAGTGACGTCGAATGTGTAGCCCGCCTCCGTCGACGTCCGTACACTCGTGTGATGGGTGGCCGGATGTCTCCATCAAGCGGCTTCTTTGTGTCTAAAGAGGGAGGTTCTGAATAAAGGATCATAAAAAGTGGCAAAGGAATTTGATCAAGACAAGGCCCTTGGAAGGGATGGTTTTCCTGCTTCCTTATGTCATTTTTGCTTGGACATTATTATGATGTCTTGGCTAAGAGGGATGCGTTTAAAAGAGAGCTTTTAAAAAAGTAAATTAGACTCTTCACACTCCAAAGAAAAACAATGTCAATCAGTGCAGCAGTTCAAGCTTAGCTCACTGCGTAGTTTTCATGATAAAACAATTTCTAAAATATTGACTAACGGAATCAAAGAGGTGCTTTAAGAGCTCATCAGCCCTAGCAAGATTAACTTCATAACTATCTTGGTTACTTATTAAACTGACTAGAGATTTTGGAACAAGGAAATCAATCTAGTTATGGTACAAGATCAACAATATTAAAGTTTATAATACAGTGTGCTGGCACAGTTTTGACCTTTTTTGTTTTCCAATTGGAATCCACAAGAATCCAATATAATCATTTTCAATAATGTTATATATTGAAATAGATCCAATGTATTTTCCAACAATGTTATGTACCCATGTAAGAACAAAATCAAGATTGAAGAATTTAAGCATATGGTTGGCAAAGCATCTGATGTTTTGGTGAGGAGGTTGTGGGTTCAACTCCTCCTCCTCTCGATTTACCTAGGAGTGAAGTGGGAATTGTCGAGTGGGTCGGGCTAGGAAGCATGGACAATTTCTCAGGCCCCCGTACCCGTGTGGGACACGTGTCCAACACTGACACTCGCCGGACACGCAATGGACACACATGTGCTGTGTCTCACGTGCTTCCAGGAGTCGGGCATGCGCCGAACACGACGAGCTGTTCGATATAGGGTCGGTTCATAAGCTGTTGTGATTCAGTTTTAGCTTCAACCTATCTGATCCTCTGAGGTTAAAACCTTAGAGGATCAGATAGGTTGAAGCCAAAATTGAATCGCAGTAGTTCTTATGCATGCCATTTGGGCCTGAGTGTGATTCACTCGTCAGGTTGGTTATAACAGAAGGTTATGATTCAATTTTAGTTTTAACCTATCTGGTCCTCTGAGGTTTCAGATAGGTTGAAGCCAAAACTAAAACACAACTGTTCTTTTCCATGTCATTTAAGGCTGTGTACAATTCACCGATTGGGCTAAGTGTAATTAACGGTTGCGATTCAGTGTGCATTAAAATTTTATTTTAGTTATTTTTTATGAGGTTTTTTCAGTTATTGAAATTTATATGAATTAAAAATATACATAAAATATTAATTTATTTTGTCGTGTCCCCGCCGTACCAGTGTCCCCCTTTTTTAGGATTTATCGTGTCGGCGTACCCGTGTCGTGTCGTACCCATGTCCTCGTACCAGTGTCAGTGCTTCTTAGTTGGACACATGTTCATCATTTTGTAGTTTTAAACATGTGTCTCAAATATTCCTTATGGTTTTAGTTAAAAGGCTTGGTGAGGCAAGCACATTCGGTTTTTGAGACATCTTGTTTTTCAAGTTATGAGAATTCTATTGATATTTATTGGATTGTATATCACGTGTTGTTAATTTTGTCCTCTCTCTAGCGGCTTAAAATTTCATAAAGAATTAATAAAAAAGAAAAATTGTTGATCTTGAAAATGGCTCTCTGTAGAAGATATAATAGTACTAAAAGATAGAATTATAATAGTAATTATGATTGCCGCTATTAGTACAAGATTTTATGGCCACCATGAACGCCACCTAAACCTTTGTATTTCTAGTGTTGGACGTGACCGTCACTAAACATTGGAGCTATAATGTCATCTACGATCGTCGCTAATCTTTGAATTTATAGTGGCTTAGATGATCTATTGTTAAAGTCAGAATTTTAGTGAAGCATTTTTATAAAATAAAATAAATTTATTTTAGTAAAATATTAATCATGAAAAAAACAATTGTCACTATAGCTAATAATATGTGCCGCCAGTTTTTTGACATCTAGCGGCAATCAAACTTAATCGTTATATGTTATATAGCGACATAACCTTTAGCAACGATTGAACTGGTCGCTATTAAGTCGTCATTAGAAGTTTTAGTGGCATTTATAGAGACTTATAACAACGCTTGTGATTGTCGTTAATCCTTTTTTATATAGTGAGTTTAAAAACATACTTGAGGGACCAATGTGAAATTAGCTAAATAGTTTAAAAACATACTTGAGAGATCAATGCATTAACTACTCTATCGTGAGAGATAAAAGATGCTATGGTAATTTACTTTACCTAATTAAAGTCATTGTGAAACTACGTTTTGAAGATCTTGAGTGTACATGTGCACTTTCGTACCAATACCCATATAATAAGGCAGTTACGCGATTATTGATTTTAACGATCTTGAAAGCCCCTTCTTCTACAATCCGTACAAAAGTTCAGATATCTATTAGAGAGAGAGAGAAAGAAAGAGAGAGAGAGAGAGAGAGAGAGAGAGAGATTTTACCAACTTCAACAAGTTCTCTCGTTTCTGTCGTTAGCCTCGTATCCGTAGCAACCCATATTCCCCTCCCACTTCGTATCGTAACCACGATAGTGCCATCTGAAAAGTCCCCCCTCCACCACCAGGGGCAGTGACGACACGATGTCCATCACGACGACATCGACGGATACTACCTGACGGCACGAAGGGCGACTACCTCCTGGAGAGCTAGCCTATGGACTTGAGGCTGGTGAAGAAGGGGGCGAAGACGCGAACCTTGCAGTCAGGTTAGCAATAAAAAATTATTAACTTAGACAGAGTAATTAAGGATGTTCTTACACATTTTGGGAGATTGCCACAATAAATACAAAAGCATAAATTTATACAAATTTTTTTTTTAAATTTTTGGGACTGCCACAAAAAATCTGAAAAGTTGAAGTAAAACCTATACACATATGGGAGGTAATGTGTCTATAAGATAAACCTATACATTATATTCTTATACAACTAGCTACTTCTTCTGCTACTGTCTCCTCCAAAGATGAGCCGCAGTTCAAGTAGTTCGGTAATACTTTTGATATACATTTGATCTGTTATGTTATTTCATCTGAAATCTGTTTTGTTTGTTTTTCTTCTGCTACTTCACTATTGTTGTATTATACCTTTGATATAGGATGATCAAGTAGGCAATATCCATGGTACTATCGTGGTTGCGATACGAAGTGGAAAAGATATTACTTTCCCACTTCGTATCGCAACCACGATAGTGCCATGGATATTGCCTACTTGATCATCCTATATCAAAGATATAATACAATAATAATGAAGTAGCAGAAGAAAAGCAAATAAAACATATTTCAGAAGAAGTAACATAACAGATCAAAAGTATATCAAAGATATTATCGAACTAGTTGAACTGCGACTCATTTTTGGAGGAGACAGTAAGAGAAAAAATAGCTAGGTAATATGAGAGTATAATGTATAGGTTTATCTTATACGTACATTACCTCCCATATGTGTATAGGTTTTACTTCAACTTTTCAAATTTATTGTGGCAGTTCCAAAAATGAAAAAAAAAAATTGTATAAATTTTTGTTTTTGTATTTATTATGGTAATCTCCCAAAATGTGTAAGAACATCCTTAATTACTATGTCTAAGCTAATAAATTTTTCTTGCTAACTTAACCGCAAGCTTCGCGTCTTCGCCCGCTACTTCATCAGCCTCAAGTCCGTAGGGCAGCTCTCCAGGAGGTGGCCGTCCTCCGTGCCGTCAGGTAGTCTCCGCCGTCGTGATGGACATTGTGCCGTCACCGCCCTTGGTGGTGGAGGCTGACCCTTCACGGAAGCATCCTTGGACTTTGACCACTCCCCGCGGAGATCGAACGGACCCTGCGGCCGGGTGGGACGCACCGGCCTCAAGTTCGGAGGCCAGTTCTCCAAGAGGTGGCCGCCCTCCGTGCTGTCAGGTAGTCTCCACCGACGCCGTCGTGATGGACATTGTGTCGTCGCTGCCCCTGGTGGTAGAGGGGGGACTTCCATGCCCAGCCCTTCACGGAAGCATCCTTGGACTTCGACCACGCCCCGCGGAGATCAAGCGGACCCTGCGACCGGGTGGGACGCACCGACCTCAAGTCCAGTGGCGGACCCAGGAACTCCAAAATTTTAAATTTTGGAGGGGCCATGTGTAAAGATTTTTAAAAATTTTCAAAACCTCAAAGGGGTCCTATTGAAATTTTGCCAACTTTGGGGGGGCCACGGCCCCCCTCAGCCCCCCCTTGGTTCTGCCCCTGCTCAAGTCCACAGGTTAGCTCTCCAGGAGGTGGCCGCCCTCATCGAGCGGACCCTGTTGCCGGGTGGGATCTGCGTCCTCCAAGTGGAGGTGCAGCGGAACTAGGGGTGGCAATCCTTGACCCGACCCGAAGTTAGCGGGTTTGGGTTTGCTCTAAAATCGGGTCATAAACGGGTCGACCCAATTGACCCGTTTATTTAATGGTTCGGGTTCGGGTTTGTCCTTACAGCCCGAATGACCCGTTTACCAAATGGATCGTGTCAACCCGACCCGAGCCAACCCGAACCGACCCGACCCAACTTGAACCAACCCGATCCAACCCGGCCCAATCCCACCCGTCTTGACCCAACCCGACAGGTTTACATAGGTTCTGTTGACCCAACCCGACCCGATCTGTTTGGTAAACGGGTTAAACGGATCGGGTCGGGTTTGGGTTTAAGTTTTTGACCCGTTTATTAAACGGGTCGGATTCGGGTTGGATGTTTTGCCCTTATACCTATGTCTCAACCCGACCCGAACCCGACCCGACCCGTCCCGACCCGACCCATTGCCACCCCTAAGCGGAACGGCTTCCTTCATTAATTTGAGAAAATTTTTGGCACCCGGTAATTAGGGCGTTGCGCCATATAAGCCGAATGAAAATAACCTCTTTACCCTTATCTGGTGTACGTATGTGGCTCAACGTCACTGGCCGGTCGTCAAATTTTTTCTCATTATTATTTATTAGCTTGCCTGGCTATCACCCCCATTTCTTTCCTGCTCCTCGAGTATGATTTTGTTCCAGAGGTTGGATATTTCCGGTCTCTCTCATCCTCCATATCGAGGGTATGTTTGTCATTTCATACTACTTATCATGATGAAATGACCAAAAGCCCCCGATATGGATCAGAGACCGGGAACATCCAACCTCTTTAAAGAGGTTGGAACAAAATCGTACTCTCCGTGCTCTGCGACTGCGTCAACCACAGCGTCCCTGCCTGCACCAAAAAAGCTGAACCTTTAGTCCTCGCTCAATGAGCGGTCACAGCGGACAGCTAAGTGGGATAAGAGAGTTTGGGATCTCCTCCGGTCGAGTGACCTGCCATCGTGCGACTGTGATGAGTGCCATGGCCTCCAAAGCATTTTTGCTCGGTGGGCTTTGCGCATCACAGCCGTACGATGACATGTGACCAGAAAGTACCACTCCAGTGGACTGCATGCGGCTGTCATGAGCGACGGGACCACCGACCGGGTACGACTGACTGGAGGAGATCGCTCTTTTTGGTCCACTATTGATTTGCTGCACTTGACTACAGCCCAATCGTAATATGCCACATCCTCCATTAAAAGCCACAGCGGGGACCACACTTACTGTCCCACTATGGTCTTTTTAATGGAGGACGTGGCAAACTGTACGAATGGACTGTAAACAAGTGCAGCAAATCAATCCGCTGACAAAAAAAGTAGGGTTATTTTGACTTTGCCCCCCAAACTTTTCCTTGAATTACTTTACCCTCCAAACTTTTCCTTGAATTAGACTTTACCCCCTATTATTTCATTAATTAGACTTTACCCCCCAAAACTAACTGTTCCGTCGGCTCAAACCCCCCCCCCCCCCCCCCCCCACCAAAAAAAAACTTTATTTCTTCTCCGTCAGCTCACCCTTTCTCTTAGATGGTGAGCTGAGTTAGTTTTGGGGGGTAAAGTCTAATTCAAGGCAAAATTTGGGGGGCAAAGTCAAAATATCCAAAAAAGTATTGCCATCGGACATCGCCCCCGGCCCGTTCCCGTCAGCCGTTGCTAGATAGACATCGTCCGATACGATGATACCACTCCCATCGACCACCGACCGACCGCAGTCGCCCCATCGGACTCTACCGCCACCAGCCACCGACTACCTAACTAGCTAGTGGCTAATTGTCGGCCACCGCTGACCGGAGGGCCGGAGGCCGGCAAGAGCGGGTGGCGATGGCCGATGTTCGATGGTGGGCAGTAATCGGGAGTGGTGGTGGCATCCCTTAGGGTTCATCTCAGGGATGGATCCGTAAAGAGGCAGTCGTTGTTTTTTTTTTTTTTTTTTAAAGTAGAATCCGGTATTTGGAATACCTGATTTAAACCCGATATTCTGAATACCGGGTTTAACGGGACTTGCCGTTTTCTCATTGGATTTTCGGGTAAACCTGATATCCAGAATACCGGGTTTAAACCCGGTAATCCAAATAACAGGTTCTACTTGTATCAAAAAAAAAAAAAAATGTGTTTTTACGGTGCTGACATACCACGTGACTGTCAGAGCGTAGGTTGACAAATAGTTTTGATCAACCGTTATTTTATTAAATATTTATTTTTTTAATAATATTTTGAAAAAAAAAGCCCCAAAAATTTTGACCCTGGTTTTTGAGTGGATCTAAACCAGGTCTGAAACCTTGGCGTTGTTGTGCTCCCAAAATGTCATGATTGGATGCTTCTTCAAAGGTATTTGATCTAATGGACGTTGGAAGAAGGGTGTTGGCTGTTGGTCTCATATGAAAGTGGTGTGCTCTTGTAGCACCTTCGGACCTTTGGCAGTGGAAAGCCCTTTAGCACTGGCTTCTAGTATGGCGACGTTGTGCCGCACCTCGGGAGGTGCCAGCGATGTCGCACCTTTGTGGGCGTTTGCGAGCGTTTTCGTCATGCTATGCATGGCCTTTCACCTCTTTGTTCCACGGGTGGCTTGGGGGGGGGGGTGGGGGGGTGGGGGGGAGGGGGAGGTGGCCGAGGGTGGCTGGGGGATGGGGAGAGGGCTATGGGTGGAAGAGAGAGAGAGAGAGAGAGGGGGGGGGGGGGGGGGGGGGGGGGGCTACGGGTGGCAGGAGGAGGTTGCGGGTGGCTGGGGGGAGAAGAAGGGGGGCAACGGGGGGCAGGAGGAGGCTGCGGGGGTACATGAGGGAAGCTGCATGTGATCGGGTGGCAGGGACGGAGCTAGGATTTTCTTGTAGGGAGGGCAAAGATAAAAATAATATAAATTTTCAAACTACAATGTCAATAAGAATTTATAATTTTTTAAATAAGACAGGATAAAAACAAAATTTAACAAGCAATGTTGATATTTAAAATTTGAATACATCAATTACCATTGCTGTTATTATAAAGCTGCTTCATTACCATAAAAAATGATTACAATTGTCCTCGACGGTTTTTCATATTCTGGAACCGTTGCACGATCACTTCATTGTCAATGCTATTGAATATATCTTTCCCTATGTATATGACTAAGCAATCATTCATCCATTCATACCCCATTCGGTTGCGTAATCGATTTTTCACAATCTTCATAGCTGAAAAAGCCCTTTCAACGGTAGCTGTAGCAACTGGTAGGATTAATGCAAGTGTCACGAGCAAATAAACTAGCGGATATAATATATCTTTTTTCGTTTCGACCATCTTCTCAGCAAGATCGTTAATTCCTTTCAGTTTTGAAAACTCAGAGTTTGAGTGCATATCAATAATGTAAGTCTCGAGCTGATTGTCCAGTACCATAAGATCTACAACCGAAAATTCAGTAGGATAAAACACAGCAAGATGAATTAATTTTTGTTTCTCAAAAGTGCGAAATGAATCACTTGGATTCAAACATGCGACACAAAGAAGTAACTCAGTGTTCACCTCGGTAAAACGATTATTGAGCTTCTGAAGCTGCATATCTATGGTGGAGTAAAATAATTCGACACGGTAATGATGTAAATTTGTCATTTCTTCAGCTCTGCGTCGTGATGTCCTCCGACCTATAAACTTATCATCCATATTAGGAACGCTGATATTTTGTCTGACACAAAATAAAGAAACATCAGAGAGGAAAGAATCACATTCATTATCTCTCATATTTTGCAGTCGCTGCTTGGACACTTTAACTAGGGCCATGACATTCACAATATCTTGATCTTTTCGTTGCAATGCCTTTGATAAATCATCAATAATTCCTAATATATTTTTCATCAAATAAAGAGTAAATATAAAATTATATGATTGAATTGCCTCTGATAAAGAAGAAGCTTCTGCTCTTTGTTCTGAGTTTGAACCATCTTCAACGATAATCTCAAGCACCTTAACCACTGAGAAAAACATAACAATCAAGTTCATCAATGAACCATAATGAGAACCCCAACGTGTATCGCCTGCCCGTTTGAGGTTAGTCTCTTGGTTCATGTCCTGACCACTTGAAAGTCCACCGGTCTTCAATGCTTCAATAACCTTATCAGTTTGTTTTTTCCGAAGAATATCGCGACGCTTGCAAGAGGCTCCTACAATATTTGTAACACTTGATACCAAGGTGAAGAGAAAGGCAATTTGAACATGATTTTTCGCACAGCGACAAGTGCTAACTGAAGTTGATGTGCAAAACAATGAACATAATACGCAGATTCATTTTCATTAATGATAAGCGTTTTAAGGCCATTAAACTCTCCCCGCATGTTACTTGCCCTATCATAACCTTGCCCGCGTAGTTTAGAAATACTTAGTCCATGCAAAGAAAATAGTTTCTTGATTGATCCGTCTCTCATCTCTCTTAAAGTCTTACCTCTTTTTGCAGATCAAAAGGGGCAGCCGGCAAGGAAGACCCGGAAGAGTCTCGAATCTCGATTGAGCCTTGAGGGGGGCCGCCGCCGATCGTTTGGAGGCCTTGGGGCTTTTTGGTATGATGACTGAAAGTCACCGAAGCAACTAGCAAGCAACAGCCAACAACCCTAAATTTAGAGGTAGAATCGTGGCCGTCCCGGTTGGTGTTGCCCCCACTAAAAATCTAAAATCGTGGCCGTTCCGGTTGGTGTTGTCCAACAATCACACTATTTTTTTATTCCACGAAAAGCGTTGTTGTGCGTGTGTCCCATCCCGGTTTGTGTTGTCCCCTACTAAAAATTTAAAACCGTTGAGACAAGTCAACAACAACAAGTGCAGTTTTTTTTTTTTTCTCTCTCTGTGTCCTTCTCGCTAAGGCAGGGGGGGGGGGCATTAAAGCTGGGAGTGGGGGGGCAAAGTAAAAAAGGGCTCACTAATGTGTTGAAAAAAATTCAATTTCCAGGGGGGGCAGCTGCCCCCCCTGGGCACTATATAGCTCCGTCCCTGTCGGGTGGAAGAGAGAGGGGGGGGGGGGGGGGGGGGTTGCGGGTGGCTGGAGGGAGGGGGAGAGGGCTGCGGGTGGCTAGGGGAAGCCGGAAGGGGTAGGGAGGGCTGCAGGATACCGGAGAGGAGATCGGAGGAGCCGGAGAGGAAGATCGGAGCCAGAGCCGGAGATCGTTGTCGTCGTCGTTACCGTAGAGAGAACCCTAGAGCTCTAATACCATGTTAGGAGATGACGGCTAGGGTTTTGAAAGAATGAAATGCATCTCATTGAGGGACTGAAACCCAATATATATGTACATGTATACACACAAAATCCGATCCGACTGTTCATATAACCTGACCCACCTCTATACATTAACACACGCTACCTGTGACCTCCATCTCATCATCACCCCTGATCCATCCCCAACTGGTTCGGGGAGTCGGCCATGGCGAGTTTCGTCGTGACGTGCTCCAAAACTGAGCGGTTGATTTGGGTGACTTTGGATCACATGCCGTTCAACCCACTTAGTGACTGGAAGCTCCTTGCCATGAGTGGGGTGAATGCTCCACAAGAGGGGATGGCACTTGAATTGGGTGGAATGTTAGGCAATGATCTTTCTTTCAAATTGGAGAGGTTCCATGAATGAAAATTGTGTAGTCTTGTCTACTATTTACAAGTGCTAGTTCCAGCAATTGATACCGCGCTCTCGAATTCTTTTTTATGGAGTAAACCTCTCTGACCAACGCTTGGTCTGTCTCTCTCACCGTAATGGTGAGCGCTTCCTAGGGTTTCTTCCCTTCCGTCTCCTCTGTTTCCCCCCATCGTTCCATCCTTTGTCTCTCACGCCTCCCTCTTAGGACTCCCCTCAATCTCATCCCTCCCTCCACCCGATCCATCTGACATTCCTTGCCTTCGTATCTCTTATCCCCTGGTTTTCCCCTTGAGATTTTATGGAAGGGAAGAATAAATCTCACGCCCAAAGATTCGAAAGGGAAACAGATCCACGTCAAGAAGAGTTGATCCTTGAGAGGTTTGCCAAAACCCTCAATCTCAATCCTATTCCAGTCAATGTTTCTCTAGGGGAGTCTGACTCTCAAGATGATAGACTCTGGAAACAAAGTTTGGTTCTCAAAGTGCTTAGCGACCGTCCTCCGAACTTCTATGGTGTAAAGGAAAGCATTGTCAAAGCATGGAACCCAAGAGGCAATCTTCAGATCGCCGAACTCGCCGACAAGGTCTACATAGCCAGTTTCGATAAACAAGTCGACTTCGATCGGGTTTGGAAAAACTCTCCATGGAGCTTTGGCAATGACATCTTGCTCATGCAAAAGGTGACTCCTAATACCCCCCCCCCCCCCCCCCCCCGGAAAATTACCATTTTAAAGAAGCAGCCTTCTGGATCCAAATCCATGGACTCCCTGTTGAATACCTCACCATCTCCTCTGCCATGAAGATTGGATCCAATATTGGGACTCCAGTCGAGCCCTCTAAAGATGAAGAAAAGCAATGGAATAGATATGCTCGCATCAGAGTCACATTACAAGTGGCAAATCCGCTATCCCAAGAAGTTGATATCACCCTCCCCAACAACAGCCTCATCAGGGTTCGTCTGAAATATGAAAAACTCTCTCGGTTATGTCATTTTTGTGGTCGTTTGGGTCATGACATGGAGACCTGTAATACTTTAGCTGATGCTCGGTTAAGGATTGAAGAAGAAGCTCCTCTTCTTAGCAAGGATAAGTTGGATAAATTTTTCAAACCACGGTTTGGGCTACGGATGAAAGCCAACTCGGCCGCCTCGTTGATGCACGACTCCAACTCCTCCCCACATGACCGAAGGAGGTTCCAGGCAAAACAGCCTTCGGCAGTCAACGGAGAAGACGATGACATGGCGAGTGTCACGAAATCTTCTCCTGCTACCTCTTCGAGTGGAGGAAATCATGGGAATGCGACAATTATCTTCAGAAATTCTGGGGAGGAAGATCCTGTGCAACGAAATCCGGGGAACTATGAGTACGCCAGATCTTTTATTCTACCAAACAGATCGCCTAATTTATCTCCTTTCCATATCAATGCTGCACTTGATATCCTTCAAGGTAATTCTCACCTTAATCATAAAATTTGCTTTCCTAGTATAACTAACGTGCATGCAGATGACAATTCTAGCCCACTCTCTTTGGGATCCCCAATCCGAAGAGATACTCAGGATATTATAGAGAACCAAATTTTAGCTGGAAGGGTTCTCCCAAATGATATTGCAGTGCATCCTACCATTTCCGAAGATATCCATTACTCGGGATCTATTTTGGGAAGGATGATTGATAGTCTCCCACACGACTTGGCTGTCACTATGGAAGGAGCTAAGCAAACGTCTGATGAAGATTCATACCATATAACTCTGGGGGAATGGAGTCGGCGCCGCAAAGTTCCAACGGCTATTATGAGCATTGCTAAACACTACAAGACTCACAAAGGCAAAGGATCAGCGCTCAAGCCAATAGTCAAGAACTTGAAACAGTCCAAACACAAACGTACAATTACCGGTGCTCTGATCTCAGCAGGGATGTCCACGACGATCGATCTTACTATGGGGGCGGCTGACCCTAATCAGTCTCTCCCTAAATGAAGCTCATCTCATGGAATTGTCGAGGAGGGAGGGGGACCTCGACAATTCGACACATCAAAGCTCTCCTCCGATCGATTTCCCCAGATATTCTATTCATATCAGAAACTAGAAGTTCTTTGATTCAATCAACCCAAACTATGCAATCTCTCAATTTCCGTAATTATCGAGCTATACCATCAGAGGGATATTCAGGAGGTCTGTGGCTTGCTTGGAAGGACCACATCCTACTTTCTGTGCAATTTGAATCCAAGAATATAATCATTGCTCGAATTGATAAGGCTTATGGTAATCCTCATACTTGGTTCTTAGTGTGTGTATATGGTGCCCCGTGTAGATCAAAAAGGAAGGCAGTCTGGAAGAAAATTTATGATTTCAGTAGTACCTGTGATAAACCGTGGTGTTGTATGGGAGATTTTAATGCAATTCAAGATGTAGAGGAAAAACAGGGAGGAACTCCGGCAAATGATTACTGCATTAGAGATTTCAAAAGATTCACCACTAATGCGGGCTTGATTGATCTGGGCTATAAAGGACCAGCTTATACCTGGACAAATAGGCGATGTCCAGAGTTTAATATCCGTGAACGGCTCGATCGGGTTCTAGTGGACCCCGAGTGGCGACACCTTTTCCATGAAGCGGCTGTCCTTCACCTGCCTGCTATTGGGAGCGACCACAGTCCTATTCTTTTAAATCTCTGGAGCAAATCTCCAGCCCGCAAAAAAGTCTTTAGATTTGAAGCTATGTGGACCAAGAAAGAATCTTTCAACTCCATGATCCAGGTATCATGGCCTCGTTTGGGAGAAAGACAAGGGAACTACACTTTGAAAACCAAACTCCATCAATTGCAAGGGGCCATTAAAGAATGGAGGATCAGGAACAAGCCTGAGAGTGTGCTACACTTGAAAAACTTGGAAAACCAAATTGCTGATATCCAATATGAACCTGTCTCTCTAGATATGCTAGCCCGAGAAACAATCCTCCTTAAACATCATGCGGAGCTAGCTACTCAAGAAGAAATTTACTGGAAGCAAAGAGCTAAAATGCACTGGCTTAAAGAGGGGGATCGTAATACTAAGTTCTTTCACGTTTCTACCCTCAATCGCAGAAGGAAAAACTATATTCATGGTATTCAACTTGACTCTGGTGAGTGGACCTCTGAGGGTAATCAAATCTCATCCCAATTCATCAATTATTTCAAAATGTTGTTCTCTTCCTCTACTATCACTCGTATGCCTAACAATTTCTTTAGTCCCTTGGCCCGGATTTCTAATCAAGAGAATAACTCCCTCTGTGCTACCCCGGATGAAGCTGAAATCAGAGACACTATTATGGCAATGGGGGCTCTTAAAAGTCCAGGGCCAGACGGATTTCCGGCTATGTTTTACCAAACTTATTGGAATATAGTGAAGGAGGAAGTCATTCAAGTGGTCCAAGAAGCCTTCAGGGATCTTTATCTACCTTCTATGACAAACCATACTTTTATTGCTCTTATCCCTAAGAAAGAGAATGCTATGGAACCCAGTGATTTCAGGCCCATTAGTCTATGTAACGTGATATATAAAACGGTGTCCAAGATTATTGCAAACCGCCTCCGGCCCCTCCTCGGCAGACTAATTGGCCCGAATCAAAGTGCTTTCGTCCCTAAAAGACATATCACCGATAACTCTATTGTTGCACAAGAAATTCTACATTCGATGAAGAACAAGAGTGGTAAATCAGGGGCATTTGCTATGAAGTTGGATATGTCTAAAGCTTACGACAGACTGGAGTGGGATTTTGTTGAAGACACTCTTAGACTTTTTGGCTTCTCTTCTAAATTCAGACAACTAATCAGATTATGTATCTCTACTGTGTCCTTTTCTGTTGTAATTAATGGGAGTCCGGAGGGTCTAATCTGCCCAGAAAGAGGTCTTAGACAAGGGTGCCCTCTTTCCCCCTACTTATTCATTCTCTCTATGGATATTCTTACGCATTAATAAGTTGGAGGAAAACGGCGACATCCAAGGATTTAAGGTGGGGCGGAGGGGTCCCAAGATTTCCCACCTTTTATTTGCTGATGACATTCTCATGTTTGGTAAAGCCGACACAGTGGAGATGAGCAACATTTTCAAATGCTTGGAGACTTTTGAGGCTTGGTCGGGTCAAATGATTAATCGATCAAAGTCCTCCCTTTTGTTCAGCAGCAATACTCCCCCTCATATTAGAGACGAATTACTCCATAGCACGGGACTAAAGCCTATGACTAATAAAGAAATGTATCTGGGCGGGCCACTTTTTTATGAAAGAAGAAGGAGCAACTCCCTAAAGTTCATTGTTGACAAATTCCACTCCCGTCTCAAGACATGGAAAAGTAAACTGCTCACTCACGCAGGCCGAACCTTGTTGATTAAATCAGTTCTCTCTTCTCTTCCCATCTATGCTATGAACACTATCAGCTTTCCAAAGAATATCTGCCACAAAATCAATGCTCTGCAGCAAGATTTCTGGTGGGGGCATCACACAGAAGGACGTCATTTATACCTCAAAGCTTGGAAGCACTTCAACCTCCCTAAAGACCAAGGTGGCCTAGCTATCCGGGAGATGGAATCTGTAAACAAAGCGATGCTTACAAAACTAGCTTGGCGATTCATTTCGAATAAATATGCGCTTTGGAGTCAGGTTTTACAGCATAAATATCTAAAAAATGATTCCTTTTGGGATGCCCAGGCTCGGTCCACCAACTCAATGATTTGGAAAAGCATGCTCGATGTTCGATCGGTTCTCAGAGAGGGCGCTTGCTGTCATGTGGGAGATGGAAGTAGTATTATGATCTGGACTGATCCTTGGATTCCCTCCTTCACCACAGTGGACAATACTCCAGGTTCTACTATTTCCAGGGTAGCTGAGTTGATTGATCAACCTTCAAAATCATGGAATCTACCACTTATTGAGGCAATTTTTGATCCCTTTGTCTCAGAGGCTATTAAAAATATCCCGTTAAGCATCCCGGGAGTTAATGATGTTGATACCTGGTTCTGGAAGCTAAATAATAAAGGTGAGTTCACAATTAAGTCAGCCTACGATGTTATTACACGAGACACATTCCAAGCTCCTTGTTCGTCTTCTAATCCGCAGTACGACCCCATTTGGAAACAGCTTTGGAAAGTGAAAAATCTACCCCCAAAAATCATGATGTTCGTATGGAGGATGTTAAATGATATTATTCCTACTAGAAGTGTTCTGAAAAAAAGAATTGCTACAGTGGACGACCATTGCCCTTTCTGTTTTGAGGAACACAAATCTATGGAACATCTCTTTTTCCAGTGCCCTTATGCAGCAGCAATCTGGTTTGGGTCCCCTCTTGCAATAGATACAAAAGCTGCAAGTCTCACCATTTGGGAATGGATAAAAAAATGGCTTATTATGTCGTCCAACAGAGATTTCTTCCGATTGGCAGCAACCATTCTTTGGTACATTTGGAAGGCACGATGTACAAAGGTTTTCGAGCTTAAAGAGATCCATCCAATTAGATTGATTCATACCATAAATAATGCCTTTAGTGAATTCAATCTGGAAGAGATCTGTGAGCATACAGACAAGGGAACGACCTTTCCTTCCACTGGATCCAACTCCTCTGCGACTACTTGGGAGAAACCTTCACCTGGAGAGGTGAAAATCAATGTGGATGGAGCGGTCCGGTGTTGGCACTCTGCAGTAGCATCCATCTGTAGAGACGATATAGGTACCTATCTATGGGGTAGATCATTGAAGATTAATTCATCCAACCCAGCTCTTGTGGAAGCCGAAAGCTTCTGAATGGGGTTGATGATGAGGCAACAGTTTGGCTGCCAGGTCTGTATTGAAGGGGACGCTCAGATGATAGTTAAGCTCATCAATGTTTCAGAATGCCCAATACCGTGGAGATTGATCTCAATTATCAAAGATTGTCGCATGATGTTGCAGCAGATCCCAGGAACCTCCGTCAGATTCGTCCCCAGAGGAGGCAACGAAGCAGCCCATAATTTAGCCAAATTCTCTGTGAACCACTCCTGTTTTCAGGATTGGTCATCCATCTCGATACCTATGTGTGTCCGAGACTCCATTTGTAATGATTTAAATGTTATCAATAATAGACCAACATCCCTTGTAAACCCTAATAATTCTATGGACTTGGTATCTGGTGAACTCAGTAACCAGGCAAATCCAAAGAATTAATAGGGGTTATGAAGGATAGTTGAATTTCCAAAAAAAAAAAGATACCGCGCTCTCAAGATGTGGTGATCGGATGCCCTGTTACAGTCGTTGCCGCTTGCCGACCAATACGAGTACGATGCATCAATCGGGCCTGAGAGTGAATTCAGCAATTAGACATGTACGAATCTGTTGATTTGCCTTCCATCCACATAAGACGTGCATCGAAGCCCGACGGTGTTCATTTGGCTTCGAGAGCGGGAACGAATATGGGCAACCCCGGCCATGGGTTGTCTGACCGGTCGTTGCCAAATGATGACGGTCCATAGGACTGACCACTCTTGCAGCATTTCTCATAATATGTTGCATGAAGTATGGTCGATCGCACGTCGCCGGAAGTTCGGTTGCTGTCGTATGGCGGATTGCTTACTGATTGTCCGTTGTTTTGAATGCCACGGTTGTCTCCTTGGACCGAGACGATGTCGACATCTTGGGCTTTGTCGGGCGTCGAGGCGACAAAGCCTGCCTCGGACTTAGTTTCGAATACCAAGGTTGTCTCCTTGGGCCGATACGATGTCGACGCCCCGGGCTTTATTCGGTGCCGAGGCGACAAAACCCCTCGGACTTAGTTTCGAATGCCAAGGCTAGGCCCTTGGACTTGTAGCATGTTGAGACTGGGACCTTGGACTTCTTGCATGCTGAGGCGGTGACGACGACATCAAATTTGCCTTCGAATGCACTTCATCCTTATTGCTATTGCTATGCCCTTGGGCTTGTTGATCGATCGAGGTTGTAAACCAATCGGTCGTATTGAAACTAAGCTTAGTCGGTCGTGTCGCAACCCCCAACCGGACTAATTGAGGTGAGGAGCGAAACATGTATCCTGATAGAACACGAAGCATGTGCGGCGCTACTGATTCGGAGTCCTTAATATAGTGCCTTTGTATGCTGGTTGATCTAGGCGAGGCGCCGTTTCAATCGAGCCAACATCGGGGCATGTAGCTTTGTACCGTTGTAAATTAGTTGGCCGTGTCGTAACACGAACCGAACTAACTGTGGTGAGGCGCTGAGCATGTGTTCTTACAAAACACAGAGCATACGCGACACCGGTGATTTGGAGTACTTAGCGTAGTGCCTTTGTATGTTAGCCGATCTAGACAAAGCGTCGTTTCAATCGAGCCAACGTCGGGGCACGCAGCATCGTACTGTTGCAAGTTAGTCGGCCGTGTCGCAATACGAATCGAACTAACTGTGGCGAGGTGCGAAGCATGTGTTCTTACAAAACACGGAGCATGCGCGACGTTAGTGATTCGGAGTACTTAGCGTAGTGCCTTTGCATGTTGGCCGATCTAGGTGAAGCGTCGTTTCAATTGAGCCAACGTCGAGGCACGTAGCGTCGTACTATTGCAGGTTAGTCGGCCATATCGCAACACGAATCGAACTAACTATGGCGAGATACAGAGCATGTGTACGTTCTTACAAAACACGAAGCATGCGCAACACTAGTGATTCAGAGTACTTAGCGTAGTGCCTTTGTATGTTGGCCGATCTAGGCCAAGTGTCGTTTCAATCGAGTCATCATTGGGGCACGTAGCGTCGTACTGTTGCGGTTAGTCGGCCGTATCGTAACATGAATCGAACTAACTGTGGCAAGGTTCGGAGCATGTGTTTTTACAAAATAAGGAGCATGCGCGACACCAGTGATTCGTAGTACTTGGCGTAGTGTCTTTGTATGTTGGCCGATCTAGGCGAAGCGCCATTTCAATCGAGTCATCGCCGGGGCACGTAGCGTCGTACTGTTGCAGGTTAGTCGATCGTATTGCAACACGAATCGAACTAACTGTGGCGAGGTTCGGAGCATGTGTTCTTACAAAACAAGGAGCATGCGCGACGCCAGTGATTCGGAGTACTTAGCGTAATGCCTTTGTATGTTGGCTGATCTAGGTGAAGCACAATTTCAATCAAGCCAACGTCAGGGCACGTAGCGTTATACTGTTGCAGGTTAGTCGGTCATGTCGCAACACAAATCGAACTAATTGTGGAGAGGTGCGGAATATGTGTTCTTACAAAATATGAAGCATGCACGACGCTAGCGATTCGAAGTACTTAGCGTAGTGCCTTTGTAGGTTGGCTGATCTAGGCGAAGCGCCGTTTCAATCGAGCCAACATCGGGGCACATAGCGTCATACTATTGTAGGTTAATAATGCACGAAGTATTGATTGAAGAAAATTTGAGCATGTCCGGATACCAGACAAGTGCTGAGAATTTCATTAATAAATTGATATGGATTACATGATCGGTAGTCGTTTCTCAAACGAACAACATCACAAGATAATCTTACAGCCTTCTGCACTGATTAGTCGATCGGATGTCTTTCTCGTAGTGGGCTTTGTCGGCTCATTGCGTTATGGATTCCATAAGTCTCTCTTTGCTTGGGAGCATGGGAAGTATCCATGTTGGATCCTTCTTTTCCTGTTG
Organism: Chamaelirium japonicum; assembly: GCA_947650365.1. Taxonomy (NCBI): domain Eukaryota; kingdom Viridiplantae; phylum Streptophyta; class Magnoliopsida; order Liliales; family Melanthiaceae; genus Chamaelirium; species Chamaelirium japonicum. The sequence continues at coordinate 44,672,438 of OX393552.1, read as the reverse complement.
ACTCTTGGAGATATCCCTCCCGTAAGAGATCTTTCAGGTGATATAAGACGCTTCTGCATTTCGTCGTTGAGTGCCCATGACCCATAGTTCCGCCAAGGACAATGTGACACCTCCTCTTTTCACATGATGTGTCAGCATATTGTCGATTATATTTTTTAAATAGCATTCCTCGTGCAAAAATGATCTTGTAACCTCTCTCAAAAAAAATAATGCTCTTCTAACTGGTGCCCGTAAATAAGTGCTCCTTGTTTTTGTTTTTTTAGTCATAGCTTATTTGTTTGCCATCGCGTGGGGACATCCTTTGTCCTTCTTCCTTCGTCCCCGATTGACATCCTTTGTCTCCTGCGTCGCCACCGTTGGAAAACACCACCACCAGCGAAATCAACCACCCATATGGTCTAGATACACCATTTTGAGTGGACTAGGAGACAAGATTTGTATGGCCAACTTGAGGCGAGATCAACCAGCAATCTTGAGGTAAATCCCCCCTCTTTTGTTTTAAAACCCCAACCCCGACGACCAAAATCCCGACAATAAAACTCATTACCGAAATGTTCGGTCAACTTGGGTTGAACACGATGTACATGTGCTCATCACTGCCTCGCTAAAACATTATTAGTAAGTGTTCGGCTTAGAATTGCTGAACATAAGGAAATGTGTTCAGCTCGTTCTGACCAAACATAGTGCAGTGTGTTCAGCCCGGGCATGTATTCATCCCAACTAATCCCAAAGAATCCATCTATTGGTTTTACCCCTAAACCTGTATTCGTCATATTAAATAATGTTTTACGCAGAGTCAAATGGCCAGTTCCACAGGATGCGGTAAATGATTTGAATGTGACGATCCAACACATTGGAAGGAGGAATATCCATATCCATGGCTAGATTATCCTTCTGCTAAACCTAACGTCCAAGGAAGATGAAGTATAGGACCTCTGGGCAGCTTAGGAGGTGTTTGGCATCATTCTGGAACAATCTATTTCCATTCCAAATTTCATGATTTGAAAATAACGACTAGTAATTGCTCCGATGGAATGAAGGACTTGGGAGCTAAAAAATATCACTCCGGTTGTTTCTATACCAACCGGAATGCTGGACCATCAAATTGCATTAGAAATAGTAATTGACAGTAATAACCTCTTCTGGAAGAAGATCAAGAGGAACAACTGTTCCACATACCAAAACACCCCCTTAAGAGCCTAGGGAAAAAGTTCCTCACATGGATTTTTACAGGGGAGACAGGACATACCAGCAAACTCTTCAAGGCATCTACTTTCATATCCGTTCGCTGGACGAGAAATTAGATCTCGCTTGAGTGACAAAGTGTTTGGAGTTGTTGTAATTTTATTTTTTATTTTTAAAACTTGTAATATTTTGGTTTGTTCCCTCCGGCTGTGAGGAAGAAACTTCAAATCTAAGATGTTTGAACTGATTGAGCTTTATAACATATCTCTGATCTTTATTTTAATTTGCATTGTTCTCGTGTTTGGATTCTTTTGCGCTGGCTTATCATGTTTATGTTTGCATTGTTCTCTTGCTGAATTATAATTATATAACAATGGAGGGTCAACAATCTCAGCTCACGACTCACGGGAATAGTATCAAGTTTGAGATCGAAGCGCGCACACACACAGAGAGAAGAGGGTTAGGGAAGACGAATGTGACTGCACTGCGAATGACAAATGGAATTATATGAGCTCAATAAGCTTATCATAATTCATGTCATCATCCAATTTTCATTGCTAGATCAATCCTCTCTATCGCCGCAACGTCGAAATCGATAATGCACATAAAGCGTTCAATACGGATAGAGTCCATGTAGAAAAATGAGACGATATCTTGTCCAGTTGGATGCAATGGGCAGCATAGGATGACCAGACATTAAGAATACCTAAATGAAATATGGTTCTCGTTACACGATTGTTCGTTACGTAAATATGACATCAATGATATAAGAAAGATATACATGTATAAAGTGGTTGTTGTTTATAAATCCGATAGCTATCTTTGTACGGACGGGTGTTGGCTCGGGAGTTGTTCTGAGATACAAGAATGTAAGACAGTGTTGTATGGACAAATGGACCGTACTAAAACAATGTTATACTTTGAAGCTATAAGGTGTCTCATGTCCGGCATTGTCATCCAACGGTCATATCCCAGAGTCAGCACGTAATATGTTAGTATGCACTTCAACTCTTAAACCCTCTCGTAATGCCCATATAGTATGTCATAGTATTCAGTATGTGCATGAGGCTCAGAAAGTAAGTCATGGCTCATTATTGACCAACCATCTTCACCGAAGTCCATCACCTCGAACCGTTATAGATCATTTTCATAGTTGTCACGTTGAGATCTTTTTGTTTCAAAGTTGTCGATATGTCTTTGGACCGAACCATACAGTTTGAGATATTGACTAGAATGTCATGCTCCTCCTTCGATAATCTCCCAGTAAATGAGTGCCCCCCCAAGATACTCGACATTAGGGTGATTGTGGACTATGCATTTTACATGCAACAACCACTGATCCTCATTTGGTTGTTTCAAACCCTTTAAAGTAAAAGAGCAACCACACTTCTTACTACAAGTTGTTCTCGCATGCTTTGTTTTATCTTTATTCTTGGGTGGTTGTTTATTGCAGGGGAATTGGGGTGGCAATGGTCGTGTCGGGTCGGGCTCGTGTCGTGTCTAGTTTCGGGTCGTGTCCAAAACCCCTAGACCCGGACCGACCCGTTTAACGAATAGTGTCTAGATCCTAAACCCGTACCCGACCCGCTAATAAACGGGTAGACTCGATAAGACCCGTTTACCACCCGGGTCTATTCAGTTGACCCGATCTGACCCAATCCGACTCGACCCGACCTAACCCGAAAGACCCGCTGGTATTATATATTACAGTATCGGATTGCAGGTAGACCCGACCCGACCCGACCCGTTGAATACTAAACGGGTCTTCCCGGGTCTACCGTGTCCAGACCCTAAACCCGGACCCGACCCGTTTATTAAATGGGCCTATCGTGTCGACCCGTTTATGACCCGAACCCGTTTAGCCCTGACCCAGACCCGCTAACTTCGTGTCCGGTCTGCCGTGTCGGATCCAAAATTGCCAGCCCTACAGGGGAACCTACAACTAAAGACTTAATGACAACAACAAAATTATATGTCCATCATGTGCATGAGCCCACCTTATCATAGAATTCACATAGAATTCACAGCTTCCTGGCTATAAAAATCTGCATATAAAAAACATATGTAAAGGGCGCACAGATGTATAATAAAAAAACAATTCCTTAATACACTAATTAATAATGGCGTACCTCGTACGTAGTAAATACAGACGTATAATCCAAGATGTATTCTGAATCGACTTTGCTAGATTAGGTAGACACATTGCCAACACACTACCAAAAGTATAGAGATTAATCCACTTACATCCTTGATGCACACATAATTTCAAATCACAACTTAACTCTTGTCACTTACTCTCCGGCCATTATTATTTAAAAAGTAAAAAAAAAATTACAATATTCGACCAGCATGGGCAGAAGAGGAAAAAAATCCCACTGTCGGCGGAGACCAAAGCTTTCAGGACATCGTGATCTACACAAGCCTCGAGCCTTGATGTCGTCTTCTTCAAACTGATAGCAAATTCTAAAGACTAAACGAGCATTTCAGTTGCAGGCAGGTAGAGCACCGGTGTCGGAAGATCGCAGTCTCTTGCTTGGAAGAAGAGAGAAGTAAATCTGCGACGGAGCCTTCTATCGCCAATCATCATCTTTTATTTGAAATCATCTGGCACTACATGAGCTGCTTCTTAATTTGTATGCCTTTAATATATACCAACTATGCACTAATAGAACGAACAAAAAGATTTACGAAGCCTCTACTGACTGCCCATATAACCCCAATGAATTTAATCTGGGTGTGATTAGCATTTCACCGACACATTGCTGGCATAAAGAGTTCTGAGTTATAACTACGTAGTGATCACCCCAAAACAAAAATTCTGGATTGTATTCAACTCTGTTTTGATTGAGCCACAATCCAATTCTGTACACATCTCTCGTTTATTAATTCTCACCAATAATCAGAGCATGAACACAGTCCATCTCTGAAATGGTGGAACCGATTGATATCTCGAACAAGGATCTCTCTCCCCGCGAACTTTGAAATGAATTTTGTGAAAGAGTGACAATCCTCACACAACCTTAAGTTCTTTGTGATCCGCATAACCTCTCCATTACCGCCATTGATCAGTCCGAAGGCCACCGCCAACTTCTCACTGTGACCCAGCACGATTCTCTCCTTCGCCTCCTGACCAAGATCGTAGAGGACAACTTTGGTGTTGGGGACATAGCCTTTATCCTTCATCTCCTCCACCATCCGAACCAGTAAGGCATGAAGCTGCTCGATCTGCGGATTTGTTTCATCGACCGAAAGGAAGGAATGTACCTTCTTCTTCACCTCGATCCGACTGCATCCAGGCACCTTCTGCAGCCCTCGTTCTTCTAGAACCTTCTTTACTCTGCCCACTTCATCCCACATCTTAGCTTCTGCGTATATATCAGCTAGGAGAACATAATTCCCCGCATTCATGGGTTCCAGCTGAAAGAGACGGTGGCATGCTCTCTCTGCAAGCTCCACATGGCCATGAATCCTGCATGCGCCAAGGAGAGAACCCCATACAGTAGGGCCCGGTTCAATTCGCATCTCTTCTACCATCTTTGCTGCTTCATGTAATAGACCAGCACGATGGAGGAGATCCACCATACAAGCATAGTGTTCTGCACGAGGTATGAGGCCATACTCCTGGGCCATGGACTCGAACAATCTCTTTCCTTCTTGAACAATCCCGACATGGCTGCAAGCCCCCAAGACGCTCACAAACGTTACATGGCTTGGTGAAGTACCCACATCGATCATGTCTTTGAAAACCCGAAGAGCTTCCAGGCCGTAACCATGGATCCCATAACCCGATATCATGGAATTCCAGGACACAACGTCCCTACGGACACCCAATCCGTCGAAGACTCGACGCCCAGATTCCAGGCTACCGCATTTTATGTACATTGCAATAAGAGCGTTGACGACTGATACGATGGAATCAAGGCTCCTTCGGAGAACATAAGCGTGCACCAACTTACCCTGGCTCAATGCGGCCAAACTGGCACAAGCTTGAAGGACACTGACCATAGTAACCGAATTGGGGAGCGTCTCAGGCTCCCTCTCCATCATCTCCCGAAAGAGCCCCAGCGCATCAAACGGCCTCTCGTTCTTTGCATAGCAAGCAATCCTGGCACTCCACGAAACCACATTCCTCTCAAGCATCCCATCGAACACCCACCGCGAGTATGAAACCCAGCTGAGTTTCGCATAGCTATCGACGAGGGTCGTCGCCACATGAATTCGGGACTCGAACCCGTGTCGGATTATATGGCCATGGATCTGCCGAACCCTATAGGAAGCTAACGATGGGTGCGAAGAGGAAGCGACACAGGCCTTGAGCGCGTAAGAGTAGGTGAAGCTATCCAGCAGCATTTCCCGCTGGCCCATGTCACGGCACAGGGAGAGGGCCTCTTCGCCCTCGTCGGCAAGGGCGAGGGCTCTGAGGAGAGCGTTCCATAGGAATATAGTTTTCTCGCGCGTTCTGTCGAACACGTTGCGGGCGTCTTCGGGGGAGTCGAAGCGGGAGAACATGTCGACGAGTTTGGTGGCGAGGAAGGGGTCCTGGTCGAAGCCGTCGTCGACGAGGCGGCGGTGCACGGCGGACCCATAGGATGGGGCGTTGCGGTGGGTGCAGGCGAGGATGAGGGACTCGTAGGAGCGCTGGGTGGGGTTGGGCTCATGGGGGAGAAGCGGCGGCCGGGCCGTCGAGTCTCCCGATCTCACCGGAGAGGCGGAGCTGCAGGCCGGGCCGTCGAGTCTCCCGATCTCCGGATCGCTGAAGCTGCCGCTGAACCCGAGCCCGCTGAACCCTAAACCCGAGCCTGTATATTTAAACAGAAAAAAAAAACCAAAACACACGGTTCAAAAAAAAACCGAAAAAAATCCGGAAATAACCGGGCGCAGTAAGGCGTGCGCCTGAAACGCCCTGCGCCTGGTTCTTGAGGCGCTGCAAGGCGCACCTGAGCAGTGCCTTGCTGTGCTCGCCTCACTAGGATGCGCCTGAGGCGCATCTGGCTGAAACGCCCTGAGGCGCGCGCCTCAGTCCGCCTTGACAACTATGGAGGCAACCGTCACCTCGGCATTCGAAGACAAAGTCCGAGGTAGGTTTCGCCGCCTCGGCACCTGACGAAGCCCGAGACGTCGACACCGTCGAAACCCGAGGCCACCGTCTCGGCCCGAGGCGACCTTCGCCTCGGCATTCGAAGACAGTCCGCGACATCCTTCATCACCTCGGCACCCGACGAAGCCCGAGACATAGACATCGTCTCGGCCTAAGGTGACAACCTTGGCATTCGATAGCAGAGTCCGAGGTGCTTCGCATCGCCTCGGCACTCGCAGACAAAGTCCGAAGCAGGCTTCACCGCCTCGGCACCTGACGAAGCCCGAGACGTCAGCACCGTCTCGGACAGAGACAACCTTCGCCTCGGCATTTGAAGACAGAGTCCGAAGCAGGCTTTGCCGCCTCGGCACCTGACGAAGCCCGAGACGTCAGCACCGTTTCGGCCCGAGGCGACCTTCGCCTCGCATTCGAAGATAGTCCGAGGCAGCCTTCGTCGCCTTGGCACCTGACGAAGTCCGAGATGTAGACATCGTCTCGTCCTAAGGTGACAACCTTGGCATTTGAAAACAGAGTCTGAGGTGCTCCGCACCGCCTCGGTGCTCGCAAAAAAAAAAAATCCGAAGCTTTGCCGCATTGGCACCTGACGAAGCCCGTGACGTCGATGCCGTCTCGTCCCGAGGCGACCGTCGCCTCGGCATTCAAAGACAAAGTCCAAAGCAGGCTTTACCGTCTTGGCACCTGACGAAGCCCGAGACATTGACATTGTCTCGGTCCGAGGCAATCGTCGCCTTGGCATTCGAAGACAAAGTCAGAGGCTACTGTTGCCGCCTCGATACTCGTCATTAGACAACACGTCGGTGGATGCATCCCCGGCCGGCCCTTAGCAGGGGATCGACGGGCACGACCACCGACGCCGGTCAATGCAGTGACGGGCTTGACGGCCGACGCTGGACAACGCGACGGCAGCCGCGTTGCCCATCATCGGACAACACATCGGCGAGCCCGACCGTCGACTTCTAACAACGTGCGCCAACAAGCTCGTTTAAGTTTGTTGGGTTACAAGGCAAGCTCAAGCAGGCCAAAGCTAGGCTCGGCTCAGCTCGTGTCGACCCCCTTCGATCTCAACTGTGCAGTCATTTCTCTTGGATTTTTGAGTGGATGTGAGAGAGAGTTTGAGTATGAGAGGGTGGCAAAAAAAAAAATTGATGAAGTCTGACACTTGGGTTCAATGCATGCAAAATCTGGCTAACGCCCAACGGTGGGACCCACAGCCCTGCCTGGGGCCCACGAGTCCAACGATGGGACCCGCAGCCCTGCCTGAGGCCCGCAAGTCCAACAGTGGGACCCGCAGCCCTTTGGGGCCCATTAGTCCAATAATGGGACCCGCAGCCCTGTTTGCGGTCCAGGAGTCCAATGGTGGGACCTGCAGCCTTGCCTAGGGCCCACGAGTACGACAGTGGGACCCGCAGCCCTACCTGGGTCCCATGAGTACCACAGTGGGACCCGCAGCCCTGCCTGGGGCCCACTTGCACTATCTGAGGTTTGGTAAATCCCCCCGGAAATTTACTAAACCCCAGATATTCTAAAGAATATTCTTGAAATATTCTCTAGATAAACCAAGAAACTATAAATAGCAAGCCCTATAAATTATTCCAGATCCGAAATTCCAGACAAGAAACTCACTTTCTGTTTTCCAGAGCTCTTCGAGTTTTCTGGTTTTCAGACTCCTTTTCCACCCTCTGATTACTTGTAAGAAGCACTCATCGGCCTGTCAAGAGTAGCTCTATTGTTTACTCAGAGATAGTGGATTCAGAGGTTGCGTCTTACCACACGAAGATGTAGGCTTCGGCCGAACTCCGTTATCACATCTGACATGATGTCGATGAGGACTTGATTGTCGCCTTCCACAGACACCGTGGAGGCATCGAGTTTGCGGAGGGCTTGCAACCCAACAAGGATAACACGAGCTTCAATCTCGAGCACCTCGCAGGCCTTGAAGAGCCTCAGTATGTCTTTAAATTGGACCAAAGTGCAGTGTCATCAGTGGACCTCTCTGCCCCTTCATGTTCTTTTTTTTCCCAAGTGTTCATCCATATTGAGCCATGATGAAGAAACAGTAGGAATGATGAACATTTAAAACATGTGGTACACAATTGTTCAGTCATGTTCTTTAAATTGCACATCTGCGTGTTATCCGGACTCCATCACCCGGTCCCTTACCCTGGATGTTCTCCCCCTCTCCTCACAGACATCTCCAATTCATGGCATGGAATCATCTTTTCTCATTCTCCTAATCAAAGTATATTTTGATCCTAAATGTCGTATTTATTCTTGATAATAAAGCTAAATTGTGTTTTTTTATTATCCCTAATCAAATTATATCACCAATAGATAGCAACAACAGAGTACAGATGCAAACTTACAATAGTGTAAAACTACAGAATAATATGGATTGATGGATGCAAATTAACTTGCAGCAGCATAAAGCTTCCGATTATTTCAAATTGATGGCAATGAACAAAAGCCTTACAGTAATCATTTCATTCAACCGTTATACAATAAAAACATTAATGTTTAAAAACAAATAAATCTTCACACTTGGATTCTGCATCTTTTGGAGAATAGTACTGTTATGATGTTGTACATGAAACAACTTTAACTATGACAACTCAATTGCCTAATAAATTATTAAACTTAAATATAGTTATCTATTTCATGAATCATAAGTATCAAAGAAGAGGCTAAAAGAACAAAAATGAAAAATTACGGGGAAGCGGCCGAGGAAGGACCATGATGGTTCAAATCCGATCTAGTGGTCGATCACTTGAGGTGAACTATCGCACCATGAACAAATTCCAACATTGCACCAATGGCTGAAGAATGAATCAGGCTACAGATGTCCTTCTGGAATGATGATATTGCAATAGGTGTCCCTCTTCCGTCAGAGACAATAAAAGCAGCGCACAATCCAGCAAGAAAACAAAAATAACACTACAGGATTCCAATGGAAAAAAAGACTTCAGATCACATATACTAGATCTGAAAGATTACGACCGAGAATTGATGTTAAAAACATGGTAAGATTAATGTGGATGGGAAGCCTCATCGGCCTTTGACCGAAGGATATCGAAGAAGCACAAGCGGAACAACTGCATCGGACCTGAATGCCACTGGTGTTGTTGCTTCTTGTATGCCCCATAGGACTCTGGGAGTTCACAAAGGCACTACATATAGAAAGCTTGTAGGCATGATTCTGATTTCTAACCTCCACAATAAATTCTACAGAAGATAATTACTTAGAATGGCGGTATTCAAGCAAACCTTTACATCATTCAAATATATAAATTTTCATCCAGCCAGGTGAGTGTGGACAGCTAGCAATAACCATGTCCTCCACAGTGGTTCCTTCCAACCAGCCTCAAGAGTCCTCAACAGCTTTGATCCTCCATACACCAGTAGTTCCGTTAAAACCCAAAGAAATTGATGAACATACTATTCACATGCTGCTCAACCTCAAAATGGAAGGATAAATTTATGTTCTGCAGCCTTGTGAGCAAGTTTTCATCTTTGTTCACAACCAGCCCATCTAGTCTGGACCAGCGCCAAATCGTCGGTGGTAGAGCGGCGGGTAGTAGCATCTCCAGCCTAATCTGCATCGGAGTAAGCACGCAGGACCAACGGAGAGGTAGAGGAAAAAAGCAGCGAACGAGTGATGGTGACACGGAGATACCGAATAATCCAAAGGACCGCTGCAAAGTGAACAAATCGAGGAGCCTGAACGAATTGTCCCGATGAAAATTGGGTATGAGCTTTAAGTTCTTTATCCTAATTAATATTTTTTAATCTTTAAATTATTAATGTTTTTATTTTTTAATTCTAGAAAGAGCAAAGTATGATTCGTATACGCATTACTATGAACGGATTTAACTATCGATGGCTAACTAGTGAAGATCATATTCTTTATGGAGGATCGGGGACAAATTTTGATAGTCCTGCAGTTGCGCTGCTGGACACTTGGCGTCTAGATATGACTAAAAATGAAACTAAAAAGCTGGCGATCAAAACTGTCTGCACAGCAATAGAAAACGATTGATCGTGCGGAGAACCGTATGATGGTAAGAGGTTCAAAAAACAAAATTAACCATCATATTATAATAAATGTGTTATTAAAAAATTTTATGTTTTTTTTAGTACAATTTCTGGATAAAAAAACCAGGGAATGGGGCAGACGCAAAAAGGTATCTATACCACCCAAGACTGATAAGGGCATGGTCTGGGTGGATGGCGTGCAAGTGGATAGGGTGTTTGAGTACTCCGCGTACTTCGTCTGATGTTTATGGCTATGTAACCCTTACTCCTAATTAATCATTGAATCCAGTGAAAGACTGAAGGGTTGAGAAACCAACCGAGTGATATCAATGGAGAGTGAATGAGTGTTGACGATCATTCATTATATCACTCAGTTGATTTATCAACCCTTCGGTCTTTCACTGGATTCAATGATTAATTAGGAGTCAAAGTTACATAGCCATAAACATCAAACGGAGTACGCGGAGTACTCAAACACCCTATCCATTTGCACGGCATCCACGCAGACTATGCACTTATCAGTCTTGGGTAGTATAGATACCCTTCTGCATCTGTCACATTCCCTAGTTTCTTTATCCAGAAATTGTACTAAAAAAACATAAAAATTAGTAATAAAATATTTATTATAATATAATGATTAATTTTATTTTTTGAACCTCTTACCATCATATGTTTCTCCACACGATTAATCGTTTTCTATTGCTATGCAGACAGATTTGATCGTCAGTTTTTTAGTCTTCTTTTCAGTCATATCTAGACGTCAAGTGTCCAGCAACGTAACTGCAAGACTATCGAAATTTGCCCCCGATCCTCCATAAAGAATATGATCCTTACTAGACAGCCACCGATAGTTAAATCGGTTCATAGTAATACGTATACGAATCATACTTTTCCCTTCCTAAAATTAAAAATAAAATATTAATAATTTAAATTTTAAAAATATTAATTAGGATAAAGAACTTAAAGCTCATACCCAATTTTCATCGGGGCAATTTCTATTGATAAGGATAAGCCCAGCATCATATTCTTCGGTAAAGTCTTGTCTTTTGTGATTCTACAAATATGACAATAAAGCCGGCAAGTAGCTTCTCGTTTGATCACAAACCTAAATACAACTGTCGTTAAATTCATTATCATACATACACTACAAGAAAAATAACTTTTAGTAACATATTAATAGCGTCAATAAAGACAATTATCATTGTTAATTTCATCTAAATATTAATAGTGGCAATAAAGTAAAACCCATTTTAGTGACAAATTAATAGCGGCAAAAAAGAAGTTATTGCATTGGCTAAAAACGTTTTCTAAATATTATTTATGTTGACCAGGACGAGGGTAGCTTGGTCTAAAAATAATGGTTGAAGGCTGAAATTTGACAGAGGGGGTGAATGTTTAGACATAGCATAGTTTAGGGGGTCAAGTCACTACAGGAAAAAGGACTTATAGCGACATGTTACAAGCAGCGAGTGGAATAATTGCATATTAAATGTCTTTTAGCAGCAAACATTAGAAAATAGACTTATAGCAGCATATTACTAGCAGGAGGTGGCATAATTGTCGCTGTTAAATGTCATTTAGTGGCAAGCATAAATATTCGATATTAGAAGTTGGAACTTTCTCATCCTGGACAAATAGTATTAGCGGTAGTCGTAGCATATACTGCTATTTTCGTCTTTAACGACGGATGCTCAAAGCCGCTAATTAGAGGTATAGTGTCGATTCCATTAAACACCACTAGATCTTCCTTCTACAACAACATATTGCCTAGACCCACGAGTTTATCCCCAAAAAAGAAAAAAATTTGCAAAATATTTAGCGCGATCCTTTGGAAAAAATTTCAATGCCGCCACATGACCATACTTTAATTGTAGCCATTTGTTAAGATGAAGGACGAACGTGATTTGCCATTATTAACTTTTCATGTTTGTGCGCACAAAATTCTCAGTAACATTTTCGGTATCGTATCCCTAAATTTTTCCCCAAATATTGCATCCCGTCATTCCACCTCCATCCCTCAAACGACTTGATCTCGTCTCCTCCACCCAATGGTATGGCCGACACCTCCTCGACCAAAATCTGATCTCAACTTCTTCCCTCCTACCCCTTCTACCTTAGCGGAAGTCCAATTTTCCCTATTAGAGATTCGATTCTGGCCCATGAAGAGTTGTACACCAACCACCCCCACTCCTTTTTCCTTCCCCCAATCACTGCAGATCGAGATTATATACTTTATACAATCAAGAGAGGGTTGTTGTGGAGCAATGGCGGAGCTTTGTTGATCATTGGAACACTAAGAAGGCCCAAGTATATGTTATTTCGTGATTAGTTCTAAAGTAGTATATTTGTTAAGCTAGATACAAAACAACAATAAAATAGGTTTCTATGTCTCATTATGTCAGTCTCTTTTTGTTTAGGAACGAAGTCAAACGAACAAGACTAACCGCCAGAAGCAAATCATGAGCCACATTGCTGACACCAAAAGCTTTGCTTAACTACGTGAGGAGTTATATAAATAAAATATTAAAAGTTATGTTTAATTTTGTTAAGTACTTTGAATACTAGTGATACTAAAATACATGTTGTTTACATGAGGATAGCAATTAAACAGGCATGACCAGCAGGAGCCATCTCGAGTCGAGTTCTTCATCTTGACCCATACACGAAAGAATAGGCGTTTTGTGGATCCTGCATCAAACGAGGCTATTGTATTTTCCCCCTATTCATTTTATTCTTGAATGCATTTGATTTAATTATTATATGGATAAAATTTCGGATAATGATTAGTCACCTACATAATTTGTAAAATCTGGGTTTTTATTCTGGGTAAAGTTAAAAGAGCGTATGTCTCAACAACCCGAGAGCTCACAAGTCAGGAATGATATCTTTTCCCAAGTAATGAGAGAAGAGAGACGTGGTCATGTCCACGCATATGGTTTGGGATTGATGCCTTCAAATATCTTGGGTACATGTGCTAACCTTAAGTAGGCCCTAAGAAAGGAGTTTGAAGCTAGAAGGGCTGCCGAAGACAAGGTAGGGCATTTGGAGGCGTAAATAGTTTCTATGGAGAGAAAACTAGGAGCTCTAAAAACCCAGGTGTCTATGATGATGTCGTTCATTCATCAACAATTCCCAGACATGCATATACCTACAAGAAGTGATGCATATGAGACATCCAGACATGTAAGATTTTCTTCTCTATTTTTAAATTTAGTGAGCTCATTCTAGAATGCATATTTTATTAGACATTTCAAAAATAGTCCAGATTAAGATTAGCTAATCATAGTTGGATAGTCTAGGTTAAGATTAACTAATCATAATTGAAATAGAGATGGATAGAAGTTTTTGCAAGTGTCAAGACTGAGGGGAACACTTGATAAAATAGGGATAGGATTTTGGGAAGGTATCTTATGGCTTCAGATTTTACAAATTGACAAATGACATTTGGCCTATTACTTTTGCTGATTATAGCTTTTGATTTCTTTGGAACAGATATTTTATTTGTGGTTTTATAAGTACATATGTAATACAGGGAAACATAAGGTCGTTGTACACTACCATACATATGTACTTAAACATATACATGCACAATAAAATTTCATGCTTGAGATTTGATAATCTCTTTCCAGATGATACATTAATCTTGTAGCACTTTGCTGCTTCACTCTTTTATTGGATGATCCATTCACTAAACAATATAATTTTGCGATTAGATTTATATTTATTGCTTCTTTTTCATATGATGATTTATTTCTATTAACCCTTTTCTGTACGTCTTGATGTTACGTTGGAATTTTAATTTGCTTTTAATTGTATATTTTCTTAAGGCTAACTTGGGATTACTAATAACATGGCAGATATAATGTTTTCTATTAGGAGGAGAGATTGAAGACCATTGTTGTTTGGGAGGTTCATGCGCATAAAAAGTCTTCTACAACAAGCTATTCATTAATGTTGGTAGTGTTGGTGGTGCTCGCTGTGAAAATTGCTATTCATTAATGGAATAATAATTGATAAACCGAGTTGAAAGCTGTATTTCCTTTTAATTTTGTTTCTTTGGACAGTGCAGAGTGATTTGATGAAAATTATCAAGTGCAAAAACGGAAAAACACCAATTATCCCCATAATTTCCACAAATTACTCAACAGGTAATGACACAAATGATTACAAATCATAAGCTGAAACATCTACAGAAATGCTCCTTGGTTCAAGATTTCTAGGGAAGCACTAGAGCAAGAGACACATCAAATTCCTCTTGCTACTCTCATGTTACTAGAAACACTCTCAGTTATTTCCCAGATATTCATTTAATTTTAGAAGCCACAAATTACTAGAATGACACGAATGCGTACAAATCATAAAAGCTAAAACACATGCAAACACTCTCAGGTTTGAGGTAACAATTTATACAAAGATCATTTCTAAAAAAATTATCAAGGAGGAACTAGAATAAGATGCATATGTTAAGTTCATCTTCCTGCACTAGTTTTATATACATAATCGTGTCTACTTTTTTTCAAGCTGTTTAATAATAAAGCCACAATATCAAAATAATCACTCAAGTTTTTTTCCTTTTTTTGAGATAACAATCACATTAAATTTTGACCCATAACTATTCTTGCATCAAACAATGTGTCTGCACTAACTTTTAGATCCCTTTCCTCTAGAAGCTTACACACCTTTCAATTTAGCATTAAATTTGTACTTTTGCAATCACTCAATCAAAACTACCCATCAAGACAAAGACTACCATAATCATCAAGCCATTTGCCATCTATTTGGGGTAGTCTTCATCAAAACAAATACTAAAGATCCTTTTATTGATTAAAATAAGTTCATTGCAATAACTTTAACCTTTTGAGGTTATGGGTTGTCCTATGCAATTGCTTTGAAAAAGAAGGGAGGTAGGTCAAGAGGGCTTAGAAACATGAAAATGGACTGGGTAAAGGCAATGAGAGAGTAAATCTAGAAACTGAAAAAAAACAATTTGAGGAACTGTAAAAGGTGAAAGAGAGCTACTAGGCCACGAGGGCCCAAATCCACATGGTCTCAAACTATTTTTGAAATATCAGGGCCGTAACTGCCCCACAAAGCAGGGTGTGACATCTCACCTTGATAAATTTAACATGGACTTTGTTTGGATGTGAGCATAGAATTAAGAAGCAAACCAAGTTGCCAAAGGTAATCAAAAGTATCTCGATGAATGCTTCTTCGTTTAGTAATGCTAGGTATTCTAAAAAGGGCAGTGTCTAGTTCGGAGTAGTATGAAATTCAGTGTCTGATGATTTGCTCAAGCAAACTACGCTTAATTCTGGTGCCTTTTTTTCACATAACATATGCTTATGCATTTAATACGGTGAGTTGGATCTTTAGCCTCACAGATATGATGAATGTCTGAGATTGTAGATAGGGATTATAATAGAGTCAGATATCTCAATGAGAAGTTAGGTGGCAGGAAACTAAATTTTGAGATGCTTAAAAGCCTTAATTATTTAACAACTTAATTTTAAACTCTTGATTGGCTGATCATAAGTCCTCTGGTTCTATGTGGTCTTGGAAAAACTAGTCCAGTCCAAGTTAACTTGCGGGAGTTTAGACAGAATTTTCACTAATGAGGAATAAATTGTGAGCTTTCCTAGATCTTATCAGATCTCCCTCATGGCCTCAATGATCAAAGTCCTCTTTTGGTCATTCTTGACGATATCATTCCTACACAACCAAAACCTTTCTAATACTTTAAAACATAGGATGCCGAACATGATTTCTACAAGTTATTTTCGAAGGCTTGGATTATTCACACGAAGAAAACTTCCATGTAAGGTAGATTTTACAAAAGCGGTATAAATCTGATGAAAGAAGAACTGCTATTAAGGCTAATACATTGCCAGCAGGCTAAATAAGTATGAAACAATAGGCATTTTCACTTCAGAGGAGAACCGAGGGGAACTCAGGCTGAAAAACCGAGTTCTTTAATGCTGCAGTAGCTAGCAAATTGGCCTCTGCTTTTATGAGGTGTATAAATAACTATAGGGAGAGTTTGTTAATGAAAAAGAGGCAATTTTGAGCTTTTTATCATACATTTGAAGCCATTTCAAAACACAGCCATAATTTTGTGTACAAAATAATGCCATTTTTTTTTTTCCTTTTATGAGACATGTTTATGCCATTTTGAACCAATAATTAAACTGTGGCGGTGACGTAGGACCATTGATACAATGGCTAAGTGATATGCAAAATCAGCAAACAATTGAGACAAGTATCCAACTATTATCTTTAACAGGTACTGATTCAATTATAAGCAAAGTTTAACACTACATGAATATGATATTAAATAGGCAATTGCAGTTTTGTAATGCGAGTCAATCTAAAATAAGAAAGTGATTGGGTCGTTGGAAGTGTAGAAGCTTCCGTTGGTATAGGGAACAAATCTATAATTAACAGTGGAAGTCTAAATAACTGCAAGGATTTCAAAACTGGGTAGGCTTAATAGGTTAATGTTAAGAGTAATATATGTGATCAGTTATATGCACAAATCAGCAGTAGTAATTTTCACATATTGATCATGCTCAATGAAGAACTAAACTGGATCTAATACCATGCAGGTGCAAGGAACGGATAGACGACTTCACGAAGAGCAGACTTCCACAAGTAGACGACGGTTTTCGTACGGCGGGACTCGCATTCCCGATGGCGGACTTCGTGATCGGAAATTCTGTGGTCTGCGAGAGGAGTCGGAAGCCTGCAAAGTAGGGCGTCCAACAGTAGAAGCCGCAGGTACCGGAGAATGGTTGCTACAAGAGTCGTTGGTGCCAATCAAATTAGACGGACTGTGGGCGGCGGCCTGATCTCGGACGGTGGTCAAGACCACGGACCAGTGGACGGGCTCCAGCCGAGTTCGCCGGCGTCAAGAAGGAGGGGCGGCCGGGCTTCGGGTGGCGATGCCACAGGCCGGCGGGCGGGCCGGCGTCGAGGAGGTGGGGCGGCCGGGTTTCGAGTGGCGGCGCCTCAGGCCGGCGGGCGGGGCGGGTGTCAGCGAGGTGGGCGGTCGGGCTTCGGGTGGCTGCGCCTCAGGCCGGCGGGCGGAGCCGGCGTCGGGGAGGTGGGGCGGTCGGGCTTCGGGTGGCGGCGCCTCAGGCCGGCGGGCGGGGCCGGTGTCGGGGATGTGGGGCGGCCGGGCTTTGGGGTGGCAGTCGACACCGTGAGGAAGAGGTGTGGGTTCAGACTAGAGGTAGGGGCAGGCTCACAGGAACAGAAAAGAAAAGAAAGGAGAGATATATAGAGAGAGAGAGAGGTCGGTCGGAATCCACCGAATACAAAAAGAGATTTTTTTTCTTTAAACCATCAATGCCGACCACAGCAATCTCCTTACTTTTTTATCTTCCCAACGACTGAAAACTAAAAACTAAAAAGAAAACTACACCCACTACTATTAACTATCCTTTACACCCACTATTCTCAATAACTGAAAAGAAAACTACACCCACTACTATTCAATCTCCTTCCCTTTTTATCTTCCCAACGACTGAAAACTGAAAAGAAAACTACACCCACTACTATTAAGAGGTAACCCACCAACCCATTACATCCTCATGCCCATCGGTTGGAATACTCATTACACCCTCATGCCCATCGGTTGGAATTGTAGGCACTAAAAGACAAACATAAACAACACAATATATAAATAGCCCCTTGTAGATATAAGAATCACAAATAACTCCTTCTGGATCTCAATGCAGCAGTTGGGCCAAAGATGCGTTGGGCCCATTGTCCTCCAAGCCATAGTGATGTCGAATGTGTAGCCCGCCTCCTTCGATGTCCGTACACTCGTGTAATGGGTGGCCGGATGTCCCCATCAATCCTCCCGGAGTAGGGAGAACTCGACCCTGTCGAGTTTAAGTCATGCTTGCTCTGATAGTGCTCGAGTAAATCTAGAGACAAACATTGTATGTCATCTCGAGGAATTCAAGTGCACTCGGAGTCGGGTCAATCCCTCCATCTGACTAGATATCGCTGAAAGCCACCTTCTCATGTAGAAATTATCTGTTCATCGAGAATATCGTCAATCTATTCATTTTGTGCGGGAGGATGTGGTAGCAGTACAATATCAGGTATAAGTCTATCAGAAGCTTCAAGGTTAGGTTGAAAGAATGGGTCACTTGGGACTACTGTTGAACCTTTAAAGCTATCTAAATCTTCTATGTTAAATATTGAGCTGATCCCGTAATCCAACGGTAAGTCTACGACATAAGTGTTTTGACCAATTCGCTTCAAAATTTTAAAAGGTCCCGAACTACGAACCTGCAATTTTTTTACGGCTCCTAAAGGATACCGTTCGGGTCAGAGCCTAACCATCACATAATCACCAATTTTAAAATCCTTATAACGTCTTCGAGAATCTGCATAAGTTTTATAGCTGATATTGCTTTTTTCAATTTGCTTGTTGATATTATGATGCAAATCATGCATATGCTGTGCAAATGACTGTGCAGACTTAGAGATTCGTGTGTGTGGTGACATAGGGGAGAAGACCTATAGGCTTGTTAGGTTTAAACCCGTGGACGATTTCAAATGGACTCATGCCTATACTCCTATTGATGGAATTATTATATACAAACTCGGCGACTCATAGGATTGAATCCAAATTCCTGTTATTTTCACCCACAAGGCAACATAATAAGTTCCCTAAACTGTGATTGACCACTTCGGTCTGCCCATCGGTTTGGGGATGGTAAGCGGTTGAGAATTTAAGCTTGGTTCCCATCATCGCCCACAAGGTCTTCCAAAAGTAGCTTGTAAATTTAACATCTCGATCAGAAACAATAGACTTAGGAAGTTCATGTAACTTTACAACATTATTAAAATAAAGCTTTGCCACCTTGGAAGCATCAAAGGTTTTAGAACACGGAACAAAATGGACCATTTTTGAGAATCGGTCAACGATGACAAAAATAGAGTCATCCTTTTGAAAGGTGCGAGATAATCCAAGCACAAAATCCATACTCACATCTTGCCATAGACGGTCAGGTATGGGCAAAGGAGTATATAGACCTGTACTACGCTTACGTTGTTTGGACATTTGGCACGTGTGACACTGGCCAATTAATTTAGCAACATCATACTTCAGACTTGGCCAAAAGAATTGTCGTTCAACCTCTTCAATAGTCTTATCTCGCCCAAAATGTCTGGACAGACCTCCAGCGTGTATTTTCCATATCAGAAATTCTCGAACCGAAGTGCGAGGAATACATAATTTATTAGCTTGGAACATGTACCCATCTTGGAGATAGAAGTCATCTACTTCTCGAATCAGTTCGTTCTTCAAATCCTTATAGACATCTCCAAAGTCTAGGCATGACTCGTATTCTTCCTTGAGCTTCTCGAACCCGATAACTTCTGCACTGACATCAAGTAATAGGGTCATCCTTCGACTTAATGCATATGTAGCTTTATTCTCAACTCCTGCTTTATGTTTAAGAGCAAACATGTAGGCTTGTAGAAAAACTACCCATTGACCATGTTGAAAATTCACCTTTTTCTGAGATTTTAGGTACCTTAGGGCTTCATGGTTCGAGTATAAGACAAATTCTTACGGCAAGAGATAATGACGCCAATATCTCAGAGCTTGGACTACCGCATAGAACTCAGTGTCGTAGGTGGAGTACTTTTGTTTTGCTTCGTTCAACTTCTCGCTGAAGTAGGCAATAGGATGTCCTTCTTGACTTAGGACTCCACCAATTCCAACACCGGAAGTATCGCATGCAATTTCAAAAGCTTTTATGAAATCGGGTAGATGCATTATTGGTGTTTCGGTCATTCGCTTCTTAATCTCGTCGAACGCACGGGTGGCGGCATTCGACCATCGAAACTCCCCTTTCTTTAGGCAATATGTGATTGGAGACATAATAGTGCTGAAATTCCTGATGAAACGTCAGTAGAAGGTGGCCAATCCATGGGAACTCCTCACATCATGGATGGTCTTGGGAATTGGCCATTCAACTATCGCGTTGACCTTCTGTAGGTCAGCAGACACCCCTTCTGAGAATACAATGAATCCTAAGAATATAACTTGGTCTGTAAGGAAAGAGTACTTTTTAAGATTGGCGTACAAACTTTCCTTCCTTAGGGTGTAGCAGACCTGTTTGAGGTGATCCATATGTTCCTTTGTGGACCTACTATAGATGAGTATATCGTCAAAATACACCACAAGGAATTTGCCCATGAATGGTCGTAGTACCTGCGTCATGACACGCATAAAAGTACTAGGGGAATTGGATAATCCAAAGGGCATCACCATCCATTCGTATAGACCATCCTTTGTTTTAAAGGCGGTCTTCCACTCATCTCTGAGTCGGATTCGAATTTGATAGTATCCACTCTTCAAGTCAATCTTTGAAAAAATAGTGGCACCAGCCATATATCGAGCATATCATCCAAACGCGGGATGGAAAAATGATATTTTACCATGATTCTATTGATGACCCTGCTATCCACACACATTCTCCAGGATCCATCTTTCTTAGGGGTAAGGAGCGCGGGGACAACACAAGGACTGAGGCTTTTTTTGATAAATCCCTTTTGTAACAAATCGTCCACTTGACGCTTGAGTTCTGCATGCTCAGTAGAATTAAGCCTGTAATGGAGTAGATTCGGTAATGAGGCTCCCGGAACGAGGTCAATGGCGTGTTGTATGTCACGCATTGGGGGCAGGTGATTTGGAAGATCTTCTGGAAAAATGTCTTCAAATTCTTTCAAGACAAGGATAACTTCTTTCGGGAAATTGTCTTGAAATTCCACAGTGACCTCCTTGGTGACGAGGGCAAACATAATGGACTCTTTAGATATGTCATTCTCAAACTCTGTGAGACTAATGATATGCAACCCCTTTTCTTTTGAAGGTTCTTTTTGTTTAACCTTGTTAGTGGGCTTAGGTTGAAGAGGGGTCAGGTTGATCCGTTTTCCTTCAAAAATGAATGAGCATGATTTAGAGCGACCATATATAGTAACATCCAGGTCAAACAGCTAAAGTCGCCCTACAATGACATGCCCAACATCCATCGGAATGATATCGCACTATACTTTATCTTTATAGGCAAAGAATTGAATAGGGACCAAACATCTTTCTTTGATGGGTATGGATGTTGTGTCAACCCATGAAACCTTATAAGGAGTAGGGTATGGTATCGGTGAAAAGCCAAGCCGAGAGATGACGCTTGCGGAGACAGCATTGATGCAACTCCCGCTGTCAATTATCACCTTACAGTTCTTATCCCCACATTTGACAATTGTGCTAAAGATAGTCGTTCGCCTCCAATCATCACTTTCTTTTGGGTGGGTTAGTGCACATCGAACAACCCCTAGGGATAAAGCACCAGAGTACCCTTCAGTAGGTGTTCTGATACCTCCCAAGTGCTCCCCATCATCCCCATACTCATCTTCAAGGGAAAAGTCATTCGGATCATACACATCCTCTCCTAGAGCTTCGTCATCCTCCTCTTGCTCCTCAATTATCGGATTTTTGGGAATTTCTTTGTTAGGGCATTGAGCAGCCATATGTCCAAAGCCATGACATCGAAAACACTGGACTCGACTTCAAGTTCAAGGTGCCTCACCCAACATTCCTTTGCCTCTATTGTCTCTTCCACTGATGGGATTGGTGGTAGTAGGCTTGTATTGGGGTGGCCCAATAGGGGCCTTGCTACCAGGAATTTGAAAAGTAATGGGTGTACTTCCAGGTTCAAAATGTTTTGGGAATTGAGGTCTAAGGAATTGTTCACAATTATGGGATAGGGTGAAGGCTTGTTCTAGGGTAGTGATTTCACGAATGAAAGTTCTCTCCTTAAGTCATCACGTAATCCAGCTCGGAATCTTGATAAGGTGACGACCTCATCCTCAGTAGTGTTACATCTCATAATTAGTTAATCGAACTGAGCGATGTAATCACTTATTGTCCTGCTTCTTTGCTTCAAATTATACCATTTATCTAGTAGGTCGGCTTAATAGGTTTGAGGTAGGTACTTTTCCTTAAAATTTTTCTTCATCTCCTCCCAATCAACTATTGGGGGTTGGTGCCGCTTGTGGATGCTCTGCTCCATATTTTGCCAGAAAAGTTTGGCATTGCCAATCAATTTCATCTTGGCAAATCGGACTCTACGATCTTCCGATAGGTTATATCATTGAAAGAAGTGATCTATGTCGAACACTCAATCTGAAAATGCTTTTGGGTCCAACCGACCATCAAAGGCCGGAGCATCTAACCTGATACTCCTCATCGCTCGTTCATCCAGATCTTGATCGAAATTGTTCCAGAAAACAGGGTTAGGACCCTGCCCATGACGACCTTGGTAGGGTGGCGGGTATGGTGGCAGATGTCTAAAGACATTTTTAGCTTGCCTTTCACGCTCACCATTACCGCCTATTTGCGATCCCTCGCCCATATTACGATCCAAACCTGGTTGGAGTTGGGTTTCTATTTGATGCTCGACGGGCTTCATTGGCCACTTGCACTGTGGCGGCTAACTCATTTAAGGATTTTATCACGTCAGCTAGAGTGGGTTCCATAATGAAGTGGGATTCTTGGGAGTCGATTTCTAGGCCACTATGGAGACGTATGCACTCTAGTACGTATATGTATGCAAATTACGTTGGTTCTCTATACTGACCTTGCTCTGATACCAAACTGACGTAGGACCATTGATACAATGCCTAAGTGATATGCAAAATCAGCAAACAATTGAGACAAATATCCAATTATTAACTTTAACAAGTACTGATTCAATTATAAGCAAAGTTTAACACTAGATGAATATGATATTAAATAGGCAATTGCAGTTTTGTAATGCGAGTCAATCTAAAATAAGGAAGCGATTGGGTCGTTGGAAGCGTAGAAGCTTCCGTTGGTATATGGAACAAATCTATAATTAACAGTGGATGTCTAAATAACCGCAAGGATTTCAAAACTGGGTAGGCTTAATTGGTTAATGTTAAGAGTAATATATGTGATCAATTATATGCACAAATCAGCAGTAGTAATTTTCACATATTGATCATGCTCAATGAAGAACTAAACTGGATGTAATATGATGCAGTGCAAGGAATGGATAGACGACTTCACGAAGAGCAGACTTCCACAAGTAGACGACGGGTTTCATACGGTGGAACTCGCATTCCCAACGCGGACTTCATGATCGAAAATTGTGTGGTCTGCGAGAGGAGTCGGAAGCCTGCAAAGTAGGGCGTCCAACAGTCGAAGCCGCAGGTACCGGAGAATGGTTGCTACAAGAGTCGTTGGTGCCAATTAGAGTAAACAGACTATGGGCGGCGACCTGATCTCGGACGGTGGTCAAGACCACGAACCAGTGGACGGGTTCCAGCCGAGTTGGCCGGCGTCGACAAGGAGGGGCGGCCAAGCTTCGGGTGGCGATGCCACAGGCCGGCGGGCGGGCCGGCATCGAGGAGGTGGGGCGGCCGAGGCTCGGGTGGCGGCGCCTCAGGCCGACGGGCGGGGCTGGTGTTAGGGAGGTGGGCGGTCGGGCTTTGGGTGGCGACGCTACAGGCCGGCGGGCGGGGCCGGCTTTAGGGAGGTGGGGCGGTCGAGCTTCGGGTGGCTCGGGGTAGGGACAGGCTCACAAGAACAGAAAAGAAAAGGAGAGAGAGAGAGAGAGAGAGAGGGGTCAGAATCCACTGAATAGAAAAAATAGATTTCTTTTCATTAAACCATTAATGCCAAGTACAACAATCTCCTTCCCTTTTTGTCTTCCCAATAACTAAAAACTGAAAAGAAAACTACACCCACTACTATTAACTACCCTTTACACCCACTACTCCCAACAACAGAAAAGAAAACTACACCCACTACTATTAATAGATAACCCACCAACCCATTACACCCTCATGCCCATCGGTTGGAATTGCAGCCACTGAAATACAAACATAAACAACACAATATACAAATAACCCCTTGTAGATATAAGAATCACAAATAATTCCTTCTGAACGTCAATGCAGCAGTTGGGCCAAAGATGCGTTGGGCCCATTATCCTCCAAGCCATAGTGACGTCGAATGTGTAACCCGCCTCCGTCGACATCCGTACACTCGTGTGATGGGTGGCCGGATGTCTCCATCAAGCAGCTTCTTTGTGTCTAAAGAGGGAGGTTCTGAATAAAGGATCATAAAAAGTGGTAAAGGAATTTGATCAAGACAAGGCCCTTGGAAGGGATGGTTTTCCTGCTTCCTTATGTCATTTTTGCTTGGACATTATTATGATGTCTTGGCTAAGAGGTATGCGTTTAAAAGAGAGCTTTTAAAAAAGTAAATTAGACTCTTCACACTCCAAAGAAAAACAATGTCAATCAGTGCAGCAGTTCAAGCTTAGCTCACTGTGTAGTTTTCATGGTAAAACAATTTCTAAAATATTGACTAACGGAATCAAAGAGGTGCTTGAAGAGCTCATCAGCCCTAGCCAGATTAACTTCATAACTATCTTGGTTACTTATTAAACTGACTAGAGATTTTGGAACAAGGAAATCAATCTAGCTATGGTACAAGATCGACAATATTAAAGTTTATAATACAGTGTGCTGGCACAGTTTTGAACTTTTTTGTTTTCCAATTGGAATCCACAAGAATCCAATATAATCATTTTCAATACTGTTATATATTGAAATAGATCCAATGTATTTTCCAACAATGTTATGTACCCATGTAAGAACAAAATCAAGATTGAAGAATTTAAGTGCATGGTTGGCAAATCAACTGATGCTTGGGTGAGGAGGTTGTGGGTTCAACTCCTCCTCCTCTCGATTTAACTAGGAGTGAAGTGGGAATTATTGAGTGGGTCGGGCTAGAAAGCATGGACAATTTCTCAGGCCCCCGTACCCGTGTGGGACACGTGTCCAACACTGACACTCGCCGGACACGCAATGGACACACATGTGCTGTGTCCCACGTGCTTCCAGGAGTCGGACATGCGCCGAACACGACGGGCTATTCGATATAGGGTCGGGTTATAAGCTGTTGTGATTTAGTTTTAGCTTCAACCTATCTGATCCTCTGAGGTTATAACCTTAGAGGATCAGATAGGTTGAAGCCAAATTTGAATCGCAGTAGTTCTTATGCATGCCATTTGGGCCTGAGTGTGATTCACTCGTCAGGTTGGTTATAACAGAAGGTTATGCTTCAATTTTAGTTTTAACATATCTGATCCTCTGAGGTTTCGGATAGGTTGAAACCAAAACTAAAACATAACTGTTCTTTTTCATGTCATTTAGGGCTGTGTGCAATTCACCGATCCGGCTAAGTGTAATTAACGGTTGCGTTTCAGTATGCATTAAAATTTTATTTTAGTTATTTTTTATGAGATTTTTTCAGTTATTGAAATTTATATGAATTAAAAACATACATAAAATATTAATTTATTTTGTCATGTCCCCGCCGTACCAGTGTCCCCCTTTTTTAGGATTTGTCGTGTCGGCGTACCTGTGTCGTGTCGTACCCATGTCCCCGTACCAGTGTCAGTGCTTCTTAGTTGGACACATGTTCGTCATTTTGTAGTTTTAAACATGTGTCTCAAATATTCCTTATGGTTTTAGTTAAAAGGCTTGGTGAGGCAAGCACATTCGGTTTTTGAGACATCTTGTTTTTCAAGTTATGAGAATTCTATTGATATTTATTGGATTGTATATCACGTGTTGTTAATTTTGTCCTCTCTCTAGCGGCTTAAAATTTCATAAAGAATTAATAAAAAAGAAAAATTGTTGATCATGAAAATGGCTCTTTGTAGAAGATATAGTAGTACTAAAAGATAGAATTATAATAGTAATTATGATTGCCACTATTAGTACAAGATTTTATGGCCATCATGAACACCACCTAAACCTTTGTATTTCTAGTGTTGGACGTGACCGTCACTAAACATTGGAGCTATAATGTCATCTACGATCGTCGCTAATCTTTGAATTTATAGTGGCTTAGATGATCTATTGTTAAAGTCAGAATTTTAGTGAAGCATTTTTATAAAATAAAATAAATTTATTTTAGTAAAATATTAATCACGGCAAAAACAATTGTCACTATAGATAATAATATGTGCCGCCAGTTTTTTGACATCTAGCGGCAATCAAACTTAATCGTTATATGTTATAGCGACATAACCTTTAGCAACGATTGAACTGGTCGCCATTAAGTCGTCATTAGAAGTTTTAGTGGTATTTATAGAGACTTGTAACAACGATTGTGATTGTCGTTAATCCTTTTTTATGTAGTGAGTTTAAAAATATACTTGAGGGACCAATGTGAAATTAGCTAAATAGTTTAAAAACATACTTGAGAGATCAATGCATTAACTACTCTATCGTGAGAGATAAAAGATGCTATGGTAATTTACTTTACCTAATTAAAGTCATTGTGAAACTACGTTTTGAAGATCTTGAGTGTACATATGCACTTTCGTACCAATACCCATATAATAAGGCAGTTACGCGATTATTGATTTTAACGATCTTGAAAGCCCCTTCTTCTGCAATCCGTACAAAAGTTCAAATATCTATTAGAGAGAGAGAGAGAGAGAGAGAGAGAGAGAGAGAGAGAGAGAGATTTTACCAACTTCAACAAGTTCTCTCGTTTCTGTCGTTAGCCTCGTATCCGTAGCAACCCATATTCCCCTCCCACTTCGTATCGCAACCACAATAGTGCCATCTGAAAAGTCCCCCCTCCACCACCAGCGGCGGCGACGACACAATGTCCATCACGACGACGTCGACGGAGGGCGACTACCTCCTGGAGAGCTAGCCTGTGGACTTGAGGCTGGTGAAGAAGGGGGCGAAGACACGAACCTTGCAGTCAGGTTAGCAATAAAAAATTATTAACTTAGACAGAGTAATTAAGGATGTTCTTACACATTTTGGGAGATTGCCACAATAAATACAAAAACATAAATTTATGCAATTTTTTTTTTAATTTTTGGGACTGCCAGAAAAAATCTAAAAAGTTGAAGTAAAACCTATACACATATGGGAGGTAATGTGCCTATAAGATAAACCTATACATTATATTCTTATATAACTAGCTACTTCTTCTGCTACTGTCTCCTCCAAAGATGAGTCCCAGTTCAAGTAGTTCGGTAATACTTTTGATATACATTTGATCTATTATGTTATTTCATCTGAAATCTGTTTTGTATGTTTTTCTTCTGCTACTTCACTATTATTGTATTATACCTTTGATATAGGATGATCAAGTAGGCAATATCTTTCCCACTTCGTATCGCAACCACGATAGTGCCATGGATATTGCCTACTTGATCATCCTATATCAAAGATATAATACAATAATTATGAAGTAGCAGAAGAAAAGCAAATAAAACATATTTCAGAAGAAGTAACATAACAGATCAAAAGTATATCAAAGATATTATCGAACTAGTTGAATTGCGACTCATTTTTGGAGGAGACAGTAAGAGAAAAAATAGCTAGGTAATATGAGAGTATAATGTATAGGTTTATCTTATACGTACATTACCTCCCATATGTGTATAGGTTTTTATTGTGGCAGTTCCAAAAATGAAAAAAAAAATTGTATAAATTTTTGTTTTTGTATTTATTATGGTAATCTCCCAAAATGTGTAAGAACATCCTTAATTGCTATGTCTAAGCTAATAAATTTTTTTTGCTAACTTAACCGCAAGCTTCGCGTCTTCGCCCGCTACTTCATCAGCCTCAAGTCCGTAGGCCAGCTCTCCAGGAGGTGGCCGTCCTCTGTGCCGTCAGGTAGTCTCCGCCGTCATGATGGACATTGTGCCATCACCACCCCTAGTGGTGGAGGCTGACCTTTCACGGAAGCATCCTTGGACTTCGACCACTCCCCACGGAGATCGAACGGACCCTGCGGTCGGGTGGGACGCACCGGCCTCAAGTCCGGAGGCCAGTTCTCCAAGAGGTGGCCGCCCTCCGTGCTGTCTGGTAGTCTCCACCGACGCCGTCGTGATGGACATCGTGCCGTCGCTGCCCCTGGTGGTAGAGGGGGGACTTCCATGCCCAACCCTTCACGGAAGCATCCTTGGACTTCGACCACGCCCCGCGGAGATCAAGCGGACCCTGCGGCCGGGTGGGACGCACCGACCTCAAGTCAAGCAATGGCGGACCCAAGAACTCCAAAATTTTAAATTTTAGAGGGGCCATGCGTAAAGAATTTTTAAAAATTTTCAAAACCTCAAAGGGGTCTTATTGAAATTTTGCCAACTTTGGGGGGGGGGGCCACGGCCCCCCTCAGCCCCCCCTTGGTTCCGCCCCTGAGTCAAGTCCGCAGGCTAGCTCTCCAGGAGGTGGCCACCCTCATCGAGCGGACCCTGTGGCCGGGTGGGATCTGCGTCCTCCAAGTGGAGGTGCAGCGGAATTAGGGGTGGCAATCTTTGACCCGACCCGCCAACCCGACCCGAAGTTAGTGGGTTTGGGTTTGCTCTAAAATCGGGTCATAAACGGGTCGACCCAATTGACCCGTTTATTTAATGGGTCGGGTTCGGGTTTGTCCTTACAACCCGATTGACCCGACTTGACCCGTTTACCAAATGGGTCGTGTCAACCCGACCCGAGCCAACCCGAACCGACCCGACCCAACTTGAACCAACCCGATCCAACCCGGCCCAATCCCACCCATCTTGACCCAACCCGACAGGTTTACATAGGTTCTGTTGACCCAACCCGAGCCAACTCGACCCGATCTGTTTAATAAACGGGTTTAACGGGTCGGGTCGGGTTTGGGTTTAAGTTTTTGACCCGTTTATTAAACGGGTCGGATTCGGGTTGGATGTTTTGCCTTATACCTATGTCTCAACCCGACCCGACCCATTGCCACCCCTAAGCGGAACGGTTTCCTTCATTAATTTGAGAAAAATTTTGGCACCCGGTAATTAGGGCGTTGCGCCATATAAGCCGAATGAAAATAACCTCTTTACCCTTATCTGGTATACGTATGTGGCGCAACGTCACTGGCCGGTCGTCAAATTTTTTCTCATTATTACTTATTGATAAGATAATGGTTACGGTTAAGATACATTGATCCGTTGTGATCACAGTTGAGATAACAGTTGAGATATGTAAAACTGATGATAACAGTTGTGTAACCAAGTCAGTTATATTAACTGACCCATATCCTCTGTAACGACATGTTATATATTAAAGGGTTGGACGTCAGATACTTTATTATCTGAACGTCTCTTTCTTTTCAATTCTTTTTCTTCTTCTTCGCTGTTTTACTAATCTTTCATGGTATCAGAGCAGGCTTGAGAGTTTTTTGGACCACTGTTCATCTCTCATCAATGGAATCCTCCACATCCGAAACACCCACCACCAACTCTTCTTTGTCCACGACGATCTCCTTTTCTCCAATCTTTCATGTTATTCGTAACCTTGCTTCTCTCATCACAATCAAGCTTACGATCAACAAGGACAACACGTCCAATTACCTTTTATGGCGTGCACAGGTCACCACTACACTTCGGGCATACCAAGTTGACTATCTTCTCACCCAACCTCCGCCCCTGGCCACCCTTGTTGACGCTCAAGATCACACTTTCCCGAATCCTGCTTACCTTGAATGGACCCATTCTGATCACCAACTACTCGCTGCCCTGCTTGCTACTCTTTCTTCACCTGTCCTTCAATCTGTTGTATCCTTATCAAACGTGTGTGCCATCTGGGCCGCACTCGAGAAGCGGTTTCTTTCTTCGAACCGCTCCAATATTATGCAACTGAAATTTCAGATCCAATAACTTAAGAAAGGATCTTCCACCATCTCTGACTATCTTCAAAATATCTAACTTATTGCTGATAATCTTGCTACTGTTGGCGCTTGCTTATCTGATGAAGATCTTATTCTTCATGCCTTAAATGGTTTGCCTTCTACCTACAACGCCTTCAAAACTGACATCCGTACACGTCCCGGGTCCCTAACGATGGATGACTTTATTGCTCTTCTGATGACTGAGGAGATGAACATGGATTTGCAGCCTGTTTCTCCGGATCCGATCCCTATTGCTGCTGCCCTCACTGTTACTCGTGGAGGCCGTGGTTGGCGTGGAGGCCGCGGCGGTCGTGGAGGCCGCGGCGGCCGTGGGGGTCGTAACTTTCTTCGCGGTCGCAGCAACTTCCAAGATGGTGGTCATTCCTTCAATGAAAACCGCACCTCGTTTGGTGGCCGGTCTCCTGACGGTGGACGTGGCATCCTTGGTGCTTCTCCTCCAATTTGCCAGATCTGCGAGAAACATGGCCATCTCGCTCCGGATTGTTGGCATCGTGGTAACTACAACTACGGGCCTCCTGCCACACCACGGGCTTCGCCGGCCTCTTCTGCTGCTCTGCTTGCCTCGACCTCTGGCCCCTCTTCTACTACATGGTATGCCGACACGGGTGCGAGCAACCATGTCACCTCCGACTTCTCTAATCTCAGCCTCCACACCCAACCTTATCACGGTATGGACACTGTCATTGTGGGCAATGGTCAGTCTCTTCCTATTTCCCACACTGGTGATGGCGTACTTCCAACTTCATCAGCCTCTTTTTATTTACGTCATATTCTCCATGTTCCTAACATATCTTCCAATCTCATATCTATGCATAAATTTTGTCATGACAATAACTGCAATCTTATCTTCAATTCGGATGCATTTTTTGTTCAGGACAAGATCACGAGGAGGATGCTTTTTTGCGGGCGCAGTAAGCATGGGCTGTACCCGTTTCATGAGCTCCACTCCTCTCCCTCGTCCTCCTCTTGTGTTGCTCTCTCTGCTTCGACCGACGATACTTCCACGTGGCATGCTCGCTTAGGTCATCCGTCAGCAGCCGTTCTTCGCCAACTTCAGCACGGCAACTGTGTTCCTCGCCGTCAGCCTTCAGTTTCTCGTTGTGTTGCTTGTAATCTTTGAAAGAGTCATAAACTCTCGTTTCCATTATCTCGTTCTACTGTTTCCTCTTGAGTTAGTCCATTCAGACATCTGGGGACCTTCTTCTATTGTAACCACCTCTGGCTATCGATATTATATGATTTTAATCGATGATTATTCTCGCTTTACCTGGTTGTTTCCTTTAAAACATAAATCTGATGCTCTTCATATTTTTCTCTTTTTTAAAAATCTGGTTGAAAATCTTCTTGATCTCAAAATTAAAATTTTCCGCACTGATGGTGGTGGAGAGTATATCAATCATGCTTTTGCCTCTGCGCTTGCTACTCATGGTATCTTTCATCAGGTCTCTTGTCCCCACACCCCGGAACAAAATGGGGTTGCGGAACACAAACATCGGCACCTCATTGAGACCGTTGTCACCCTGCTTCAACATGCATCGATGCCCCTAATCTATTGGGTTGATGTCGTTTGCACGGCTACCTACCTTATTAATCGTATGTCTTCCCCTGTCATCTCTAATAAATCCCCATATGATCTTCTGTTTCATCGCACACCGGATTATACTACCTTGCGCGTGTTTGGCTCCCTTTGCTTTCCTTGGTTACGTCCCTACAAGACAAATAAATTAGATGCACGCTCCATACGGTGTGCTTTCCTTGGCTATTGCTCTCGCTCCA
Source organism: Chamaelirium japonicum (assembly GCA_947650365.1). Taxonomy (NCBI): domain Eukaryota; kingdom Viridiplantae; phylum Streptophyta; class Magnoliopsida; order Liliales; family Melanthiaceae; genus Chamaelirium; species Chamaelirium japonicum. Next base: position 44,640,555 of record OX393552.1, on the reverse strand, counting down.
AAGGCTATCGCTGCCTCGATATCGCCACTGGACGTGTTTATGTGTCTCGCCATGTTGTCTTTCATGAGAATGTCTTTCCCTTCTCCAATACTGGCTCCTCACTGCCTGCTTGCACTTCTTCTTCACTCTCACCCTACCAGGCATTGTACCCCCCCGTATTCTCCTCTTTAGTCGGTACCCAATGAATGTCGCCCTCTCCTCCTTCTCTACCGATGCCTCTGCCTCCTTCCCCATTAGATAGTCCTCCAAGGCCTGTTTCAAATGCTTCTGCAGCGAATTCCAGTCCCCTACATTCGCCACCACCGCTTGTCTCCTTGTTGCCTCATCCGCCTATACGGCCTCGCATCAAACTCTCCACAGTACCTCAACGTCGTGGTGACTTCCCTTTGCATTCCGCTCCTGCGCCTTCAGCCATGCCTACCCCCATCCTGCCCACTCGTGGTTCCCCGGTGTCCGCTCCGTTGGCTCCTCCACCTCCATCTCACCCGATGGTTACCCGTTCCAAATCAGGGATCTCCAAACTTAAGCTACCAACAAGTCTGCTAGCCACCTCTGCCTCCTCCACTATTGAATCTGAACCGTCTTGTTACTCTGAGGCGATGAAACATCCACATTGGCGTGCAGCCATGTCTGCTGAATTCCAGGCTCTTCAGGAACAAGGAACCTGGACACTTGTTCCACCCCCGAGTTCTAGCAACATCATTGGTTGTCGCTGGATCTTTAAGGTTAAACGCAATCCAGATGGTTCTGTCTCGAGGTACAAAACTCGCCTAGTGGCGAAGGGCTTTCATCAACTATAAGGTGTTGACTACCATGACATCTTCAGTTCGGTGGTTAAGCAACCTACCATTCGTATTATTCTCTCTCTTGCCCTTCAGTTTGGCTAGCAGCTTAAGCAACTTGATGTGTCCAATGCCTTTTTGCATGGATCTCTCTTGGAGCATGTCCTCATGCAGCAACCACAAGGCTTTGTCGATCCGGCTCTACCTGACCATGTCTGCAAGCTACGTAAAGCACTTTATGGTTTGAAACAGGCTCCACGTGCGTGGTTCGAGGAATTTTCCAAGTTTCTTACCTCTCAAGGGTTTCGCAGCAGCCACAATGACTCCTCACTCTTTATTCGGCGTGACTCCATCGGGATTACTATTTTACTGTTGTATGTTGATGATATCTTGTTGACAGGAAGTGATCCACAGTTTCTATCTTCCCTTATTCAGCAAATGGGTCATCGTTTTTCTCTTAAAGACCTGGGACCACTACATCATTTCTTGGGAGTCTCTATTATTCCAAATTCAAAAGGACTGCTTCTACATCAACGTCAGTATGCTATTGACATTCTACATTTGGCAGGCATGTTCAACTGCAAGCCCTCGTCTACACCAGTCTCCACTACGAAAGCATTACCTTCGTCCATACCTTTCTCGGAGCCTATTTTCTATCGTCGCCTAACTGGGATGCTACAGTATCTGACAATAACTCGACCAGATCTGTCCTTTGCTGTCAACTCCGTATGTTAGTATATGCATGCACCAACTGATGCTCATTTTACAGCTCTCAAACACATCCTCCGCTATGTTCGTGGTACTCTTGATTATGGTCTCCAGTTCTCTCGCGGTCCACTCACATTACGGGCGTACTCCGACGCGGACTGGGCCGGGGATGCAACTGATTGAAAGTCAACCTCTGGTGTTTGTCTTATGCTCGGGCCTAATCTTATCTCCTGGTCAGCAAAAAAACAGACCACTGTTGCTCGTTCTTCCACAGAATCAGAATATCGGAGCCTGGCATCTGCTGCCGCTGACATCTCTTGGGTGCTAATGCTTTTATAGGAGCTTCGTTTTCCTCTCCCTGATCTACCTCTTATTTGGTGTGACAATATTTCTGTCATATCACTGGCTTCTAATCCGGTGTTTCATGCCAGAACGAAGCACATCGAAGTCGATTATCACTTCATTCGAGAGAAAGTTGTCAACAAGATGCTCCGAGTCTGTCACATTTCAACATTTGATCAAGTTGATGACATTTTTACCAAAACTCTCTCTACGTCTCGTTTTCGACTTCTTCGTGACAAGCTAATGGTCCATACTGACCCATCGCTTGAGGGGGGGTGATAAGATAATAGTTACGGTTAAGATACATTGATCCGTTGTGATCACAGTTGAGATAACAGTTGAGATATGTAAAATTGATAATAACAGTTGTGTAACCAAGTCAGTTATATTAACTGACCCATATCCTCTGTAACGACATGTTATATATTAAAGGGTTGGACGTCAAATACTTTATTATCTGAACGTCTCTTTTGTTTCAATTGTTTTTCTTCTTCTTCGCTATTTTACTAATCTTTCACTTATTAGCTGGCCTGGCTATCACCCCCGTATCTTTCCTGCTCCTCGAGTACGATTTTGTTCCAGAGGTTGGATATTTCCGGTCTCTCTCATCCTCCATATCGAGGGTATGTTTGTCATTTCATACGACTTATCATGATGAAATGACCAAAAGCCCCCGATATGGATCAGAGACCGGGAACATCCAACCTCTTTAAAGAGCTTGGAACAAAATCGTACTCTCCGTGCTCTGCGACTGCGTCAACCACAGCGTCCCTGCCTGCACCAAAAAAGCTGAACCTTTAGTCCTCGCTCAATGAGCTGTCACAGCGGACAGCTAAGTGGGATAAGAGAGTTGGGATCTCCTCCGGTCGGTGGGGACGACGCGCATCACAACCGCATGCAATCGCCGAGAGTACGATTCACCGTCGAGTGACCTGCCATCGTGCGACTGTGATGAGTGCCATGACCTCCAAAGCATTTTTGCTCGGTGGGCTTTGCGCATCACAGCCGTACGAATGTACGATGACATGTGACCAGAAAGTACCACTCCAGGGACTGCATGCGGCTGTCATGAGCGACGGGACCACCGACCGGGTACGACTGACTGGAGGAGATCGCTCTTTTTGATCCACTATTGATTTCTGCACTTGACTACAGCCCAATCGTAATATGCCACATCCTCCATTAAAAGCCACAGCGGGGACCACACTTACGGTCCCATTATGGTCTTTTTAATGGAGGACGTGGCAAACTGTACGAATGGACTGTAAACAAGTGCGGCAAATCAAACCGCTGACAAAAAAAGTAGGGTTATTTTGACTTTGCCCCCCAAACTTTTCCTTGAATTAGACTTTACCCTCCAAACTTCTCCCCAACCCCCCCCCCCCCCCCAAAAAAAAAAACTTTAGTTCTCCTCCGTCAGCTCACCCTTTCTCTTATATGGTGAGCTGAGTTAGTTTTGGGGGGTAAAGTCTAATTCAAGGCAAAATTTGGGGGGCAAAGTCAAAATATCCAAAAAAGTATTGTCGTCGGACACCGCCCCCAGCCCATTCCCGTCAGCCGTTGCTAGATAGACATCGTCCGATACGATGATACCACTCCCATCGACCACCGACCGACCGCAGTCGCTGTTGGAAATGTAATCGTTCTAAACTAGCAAATTTAGGATTTAATCAAATTCTTAAGATTAAAATTGATTAGCAAATGTTATATTTGCAAACAAGGACAAGTCACAAATTTCTTTTAGAAATTGTTTGCCAAGGCAGAGCGGATTCTATGGAACCGTCATTCACCTTGCCGAACTTTTCTAAAAGGAAGAAATAATCTATCTAAAATATATCTAATTATTTAGATTTCTCTATTAGATGCAAGTCGATTATTTTAGATCTAATATTAGGACAAAAGAAGAGTTAGAAACTCTGGCCTGTGGTCGAAGCGTGCTAGGCACTGTCCCAAGAATCTTATTGCCCCCCTCGTGCGGGTCTCGTGGCAATGGTTCTCGGAGATACGACAACCCCGGTCAGGCGACCTCATTCTCGTCGGCACGACTTCAAGAAGGCTTTGCGAACCTCGTGAACTTTCAGGAACCCAGCGACTCGATGACGATCTTCTCGAGGCCGGGAAGCAGCACCGCAACAAAGCTTTGGTCCGAGAGAGGGAGTCTCTTCGGAGCAAAGAGGCAGCACCACAGCACCACAACACAAGAGAATGGGAGAGAGAAAGAGGCAGTAAGCAGGGAGGAATTCCGATATTCGGACTGTACCTTCTCTATGGCTACATTGGGCCTTATATAGGCCTCGGGCAGTTAATAGAGGGCAGAAAGAGGGGAGCGGTTAATGGGCTGCGATTAAGCCCATTAACCTCGCACGTTACAGCTCGCAGAGAGTAGTCTCGTAACGGCTAGCATGCAGCAACGAGTCGCATGCAAAACGGCTAGTAGCCAAAAAGGAATTTAGTAAATATGGAGGACTTAAAAGCAAAAAACAAAAAAAGGGCAGGTGCGGACCAGCCCATTTCGGAGGTGCTATCGTGTCCGGGTCCGCGGGCGCACACACACGCGCCGCCCAGCCCATGCCCAAGCCCAAGCCCGGCCTGGCTCGGCTCGATATGGCACGGCACGCACGTGCGCGCGTGTGTGAGCTAGTGGAGCCCCTCCTCTAGTGTGATGACTAGTGGGGGGAAGTGGGCAATCCTTTATAAGGTGGTAAGGGATTTCTCCCCTTACCGATATGGGAGTAAAACCCAAGGTTTTGTGTGGTTTTAAAACACACACCCAACAATCCCCCACATGTGTTTAAAACCACTAAATAATAAATAAGTAAAAAAAAAATTCAAAATGTAAAGTAAAAAGACTTTGTTGGATTCCTTATACTACGCAGTATGTGTAGGTACCTTCCGGTTTGAACCTCCACTTAGTACAGTTGTATACATCCGTGAGGACTTGGTGGACTACGCCTTGAACCAGTCTCATTTATCGGGTTTCTACAAGTAGTACACGTAGTACAGTTTTCGATGGTTCTAAGCGGGTTGCACTATTAATGGCCTTGCGCAGATATCTTTTCTTGTATGTTTCTAGGGAGCAGCCCTGGTCCCAGAGTTGCGGCCTCACAACGACAAACATATAGGTAAGTCCTAATAGGGGTGTGAGCAAGGCGATACCCCGCCTCATGGGTCTTGGACTTATTAAGAGTTTTACACTCATCCTACCCCTTGCTTTTAATAAGCACTGACGTCATAGGGATGGAAACATTATTCAGTGCTCCTCATTTTCAATCACTACTACAGTTTGTTTCTACCCATTGAGCCTCCGTGAGGTTGGGTTCCCACTGCGGTGATTTTTCTTATGGGCTTAATCCCATCCCCCTCGACGATTCTAAGACCACTGTCCTAGAGAGGCCCTTAGTTAGATGATCCGCCAAATTCTTTTCGGATCTAACAAAGTCTAGGGCAATTATTTGATTTTTCATCTTATATCTGAGAGATCTATGTCTCACTTTCAGATGTCGATTTATTTTCACATCAGCATTTTCTTGATTATATTTATCAATAGCTGATCGACAATCACAATGGATAGATATAGCCGGTAAAGGCTTTTCTATCAATGGGATCTCATATAGAAGATCTCGAAGCCATTATGCTTCTGTGCTAGTGGTATCTAGCGCTATCATTTCTGATTCCATTGTACTCCTAGCTATAACGGTCTGTTTGGTGGATTTTCAAGATATTGCTCCACCTCCTAGTAGGAATATGTATCCAGTTGTGGACTTAATATCTATTGAGTCACTAATCCAGTTAGCATCAGAGTATCCCTCTAATACAGCTGGATATCCACTATAGTGGAGACCGTATGATATGGTTCCCTTAAGGTATCTAAAAAATCTTTCTAACGCATTCTAATGGGACAAATTCGGGTTGGACGTATAACGACTAAGTCTATTTACCGCGTAAGCGATATCGGGTCGAGTATAGTTTGCTAGAAAGCCTAGCGATCCTATGATTTGAGCATACTCGCTCTGTAGTCTAGGAAGTCCAGTATTCTTTGTCAGATGAGTATTTGGATCATATGGTGTAGATACCGGTTGGCAATCGGGATCGTAAAATTTCCTAAGAATTTTCTCGACATAGTGGGATTGGGATAACACTAAACCATTGTCCTTCCTAATGATCTTAGTGTTCAAAATAACGTCGGTTTGTCATAGATCTTTCATGTCAAAGTTTTAGGACAAAAAGTGTTTGATATCATTTATGATTTGTATGTTTGAACCGAATATCAGAATATCGTCAACATACAAACATAAGATGACAATATTACTATCATTTACTTTATGGTATACACATTCATCCGTTGAATTGATATCAAATCCATAGGATAAGATAACTTCATCGAATTTCATGTGCCATTGTTTTGGGGCTTGTTTAAGTCCATAGAGGGATCGAATTAATTTACACACCTTTCCCTCTTGTCCAGGTGCAGTAAATCCCTCGGGTTGGTCCATATATATTTCCTCATTAAGGTCGCCATTCAAGAAAACAGTCTTGACATCCATTTGATGTATGACTAGCTTATAAATTGAAGCTAAGGCGATGAGGATCCTAATCGTGGTTATCCTAGCGACAGGTGAGTAGACATCAAAGTAGTCTATCCCAGGTTTTTGGGTAAAGCCCTTGGCTACAAGTCGTGCCTTAAATTTATCTATGGTACCGTCGGGTCTAAGCTTTTTCTTAAACACCCATTTACATCCTATGGTTTTACAACCAGGAGGTAAATTGGTGAGTTCTCAGGTATGGTTTTGAAGTATGGATTGGATCTCGTTATCTATAGCTTCTTTCCAAAAAGGTGAGTCTATGGACTTCATTGCATCTGTATAGGTGGAGGGAGAGTTCTCCACCATAAGTGCATAGAAGTCATCAAAGACTTTCTCTACACGGGCACATTTACTCCTCCTAGGTTCGGTTTGGGTTACCGGTTCAATCTGGTCTTCAGGAACTTATGAACGATTAAATAAAAATAAGATTATTGGATTGTTGGAAATGTAATCGTTCTAAACTAGCAAATTTAGGATTTAATCAAATTCTTAAGATTAAAATTGATTAGCAAATGCTATTTTTGCAAACAAGGACAAGTCACAAATTTCTTTTAGAAATTGTTTGCCAAGGCAGAGCGGGTTCTATGGAACCGTCATTTACCTTGCCGAACTTTTCTAAAAGGAAGAAATAATCTATCTAAAATATATCTAATTATTTAGATTTCTCTATTAGATGCAAGTCGATTATTTTAGATCTAATATTAGGACAAAAGAAGAGTTAGAAACTCTGGCCTGTGGTCAAAGCGTGCTAGGCACTGTCCCAAGAATCTTATTGCCCCCCTCGTGTGGGTCTTGTGGCAATGGTTCTCGGAGATACGACAACCCCAGTCAGGCGACCTCCTTCTCGTCAGCACGACTTCAAGAAGGCTTTGCGAACCTCGTGAACTTTCAGGAACCCAGCGACTCGATGACGATCTTCTCGAGGTCGGGAGGCAGCACCGCAGCAAAGCTTTGGTCCGAGAGAGGGAGTCTCTTCGGAGCAAAGAGGCAGCACCACAGCACCACGACACAAGAGAATGGGAGAGAGAGAGGCAGTAAGCAGGGAGGAATTCCGATATTCGGACTGTACCTTCTCTATGGCTGCACTGAGCCTTATATAGGCCTCGGGCAGTTAATAGAGAGCTGAAAGAGGGGAGCGGTTAATGGGCTGCGATTAAGCCCATTAACCTCTCACGTTACAGCTCGCAGAGAGCAGTCTCGTAACGGCTAGCATGCAGCAACGGGTCGCATGCAAAACGGCTAGTTGCTAAAAAGGAATTTAGTAAATGTGGAGGACTTAAAAGCAAAAAACAAAAAGAGGGCAGGTGCGGACCAGCCCATTTCGGAGGTGCTATCGTGTCCGGGTCCGCGGGCGCACACACACGCGCCGCCCAGCCCATGCCCAAGCCCAAGCCCGGCCTGGCACGGCATGGCACGGCACGCACGCGCGTGTGTGAGCTAGTGGAGCCCCTCCTCTAGTGTGATGACTAGTGGGGGGAAGTGGGCATTCCTTTATAAGGTGGTAAGGGATTTCTCCCCTTACCGATATGGGACTAAAACCCAAGGTTTTTGTGTGGTTTTAAAACACACACCCAACAGTCGCCCCATCGGACTTTACCGCCACCAGCCACCGACTACCTAACTAGCTAGTGGCTAATTGTCGGCCACCGCTGACCGGAGGGCCGGAGGCCGGCAAGAGCGGGTGGCGATGGCCGATGTTCGGTGGTGGGCAGTAATCGGGAGTGGTGGTGGCATCCCTTAGGGTTCATCTCAGGGATGGATCCATAAAGAGGCAGTCGTTGTTTTTTTTTTTTTTTTTTAAAGTAGAATCCGGTATTTGGAATACCTGATTTAAACCCGATATTCTAAATACCGGGTTCAACGGGACTTGCCGTTTTCTCGTTGGATTTTCGGGTAAACCTGATATCCAGAATACCGGGTTTAAACCCGGTAATCCAAATATCAGGTTCTACTTGTATAAAAAAAAAATTTGTGTTAGCTTTACGGCGCTGACATACCACGTGACTGTCAGAGCGCTAGGTTGACAAATAGTTTTGATCAACCGTTATTTCATTAAATATTTATTTTTTTAATAATATTTTGAAAAAAAAAAGCCCCAAAAATTTTGACCCTGGTTTCTGAGTGGATCTAAACCAGGTCTGAAACCTTGGCGTTGTTGTGCTCCCAAAATGTCATGATTGGATGCTTCTTCAAAGGTATTTGATCTAATGGACGTTGGAAGAAGGGTGTTGGCTGTTGGTCTCATATGAAAGTGGTGTGCTCCTATAGCACCTTCGGACCTTTGGCAGTAGAAAGCCCTTTAGCACTGGCTTCTAGTATGGCGACGTTGTGCCGCACCTCGGGAGGTGCAAGCGATGTCGCACCTTTGTGGGCGTTTGCGAGCGTTTTCGTCATGCTATGCATGGCCTTTCACCTCTTTGTTCCACGGGTGGCTGGGGGGGGGGGGAGAGGTGGCTGAGGGTGGCTGGGGGATGGGGAGAGGGCTATGGGTGGAAGAGAGAGAGGGGGGGGGGGGGGGGGGGCTACGGGGGGCAGGAGGAGGTTGCGGGTGGCTGGGGGGAGGAGAAGGGGGGCTACGGGGGGCAGGAGGAGGCTGCAGGGGTACATGAGGGAAGCTGCAGGTGATCGGGTGGAAGAGAGGGGGGGGGGGGTTTGCGGGTGGCTGGAGGGAGGGGGAGAGGGCTGCGGGTGGCTAGGGGAAGCTGGAAGGGGTAGGGAGGGCTGCAGGATACCGGAGAGGAGATCGGAGGAGTCGGAGAGGAAGATCGGAGCCAGAGCCGGAGATCGTTGTCGTCGTCATTACCGTAGAGAGAACCCTAGAGCTCTGATACCTGTTAGCTACAAGTGAAAAGATCTCACATAAAAAAAATTAGATGATATAAAAATTTCAACAAAATTAAATCAATTCTATAATGCTAGAAATAAAATATTATGCTATTCATGCAATGCCTAATAAAGATAGGATTAAGATCTCATGAATATTTGTATATTTATTATGCTAGAATAAAAAGATTGAATATTAGATATATAGATGCTAGTTGACTATGATCTAGGATTTCTAATTTACAAAATAGAGAAATCAAAAATAGAGAGTTTGGATGGAGCCTGTTTGGTCGAAGCGCGCAAGCGCTGTCCTAAAAGTCGATTGCCCCCTGCGTGCGGGTCTTCCGGCAATGACTAGTAGAGATACGACGACCCAGCCGGTAGGCTCTCCCTCCCATCGGCACGACTTCGAGAGGGTGTACGGCGAACCCCAACGTAGCTTTCAAGAACCCAGCAGGTAGCAAAGATCGAAATACAAATAGAGAATGAAAAGGACAGAGTTTTTGGTAGCAAAAGCATAATTTTTTTCATCTTAAAACTCTATGGTCTTGGGTCTCTTATATAGGCCCAGCCCAAGATGTGTTGATGGCTATCCATTCATTTGGATTTAATGAGCTTTTAAAGCCCAGCCATTAGATCACATTTAGTGTGAACGTTTCTAGCCGTTTCTAGCCGTTATAGCCGTTATAGGTTACATGATGATATTTTGTTTTTAAAACACAATTAAATAAATAAAATATTAACAATCCCTCACATGTTTTAAAAATATCAAATATTATAAATATTAAAAATTAAAAAATTAAAATATAAAATAATTTGCTGGATTCCTTATACTATGTAATGGGTGTAGGTACCTCTCGGTTTGAACCTCCACTTAGTAAAAATTATATCCGTCTGTAGTACCTTGGTGGACTATGCCTTGAACCAGGACCATGGTTCAGACTTTTATAAGATTCACACATAGTATAGCTAATTTAGGGTTCTAGACGGGTTGCGCAATTTAGGCCATGCGCAAGTATCTTTCATGTGTTTTTTAGAGTATCGCCCAATACTCATTGTTGCGGCCACACAACTACACATATAGGTGAGTCCTTATAAGGGTGCGAGCAAGGTAGCACCCTGTCTCATGGATCTTGGACTTATTAAGAGTTAAAACTCATCCTAATCCCTTGCTTTTATGAGCACTGGCGCCCTAGGGATGGGAGGAGAGATCAGTGCTCCTCATAGTCACCTATACGGTTTGTTTCTACCCATTGAACCTCCGTGAGGTTGGGTTGCTACCGTGGTGATCTTTCTTATGGGCTTAAACCCATCCCCCTCGATGCTTCTAGAACCACTGTTCTAGATAAGCCTTTAGTTAATTGACCGGCCAAATTCTTTTCCGATCTTACAAAACTTAAGGCAATCATATGATTTTTTATTTTATATCTTAATGACTTATGTCGTACTTTTAAATGACGATTCATCTTTACGTCTGCATTTTCTTGTTTGCATTTGTCTATAGCAGATCTACAATCACAATGTATAGAAATAGCTGGCAAGGGTTTTTCTACTAGAGGTATATCTATTAGTAAATCCCTAAGCCACTCAGCTTCGGTACAGGCAGTATCGAGAGCAATCATTTCAGACTCCATAGTACTTCTAGCTATTACAGTCTGCTTTGATGATTTCCAAGATACTGCTGCTCCTCCTAGGAGGAATACATATCCTGTAGTTGACTTCACATCTAGTGAGTCAATAATCCAATTAGCATCGCTATAACCCTCTAAAACAGTTGGATATCCACTAAATCGTAGTCCATAGGATATTGTACCTTTAAGGTATCTAAGGATCCTCTCTAAAGCATTCCAATGTTCAGTACTTGGATTATTAGTGTATCTGCTAAGTCTATTTACCGCATGTGCTATATCAGGCCTTGTATAATTGGTTAGGAATCCTAGAGATCCTATAATTTGTGCATATTCCTTTTGTAGTGCAGGGAATCCTTGATTTTTCTTTAGGTGTATGCTAGCATCGAATGGTGTCGATATAGGACTACAATCAAAGTAATAAAACTTTCTCAAAATTTTCTCTATGTAGTGTTATTGTGACAAGATTAATCCTTCGGGTTTTCTAATAATCTTGGTGTTAAGAATAATATCCGCTTGTCCTAAATCTTTCATATCAAAATTTTGAGATAAAAATGATTTAACCTCATTTATAATTTGCATACTCGTGCCAAAAATCAATATATCATCAACATATAGACATAGGATAACCTTTTCATTTTCCTTTACTTTATAGTATACGCATTCATCCGTTTTATTTATCTCAAATCCAAAAGAGAGAATAGTTCTATCAAATTTTTCATGCCACTGTTTAGGAGCTTGCTTAAGTCCATACAGTGATCTGATTAATTTACAGACTTTCTTCTCTTGACCTAAAGTTATAAATCCATCAGGTTGATTCATATAAATCTCCTCATCTATATCTCCGTACAAGAAGGCTGTCTTAACGTCCATTTGGTGAATGAACAACTTATGAATTGAAGCTAGGGCTAGTAGGACTCTAATAGTTGTTATTCTCGCTACTGGAGCATATACATCAAAATAGTCCACTCCATGCCTTTGGTTGAACCCCTTTGCTACTAACCTAGCCTTAAATTTATCTATAGTACCATCTGGTCTAAGTTTCTTCTTAAATACCCACTTACATCCTATGGGTTTACAACCAGGAGGGAGATCAGTCAGTTCCCAGGTATGGTTCTGCATAATTGACTGAATCTCATTGTCAATGGTCTCCTTCCAATACGGGGAGTCATAGCACTTTATGGCATCCTCATAGGTTGTAGGAGTATCTTCTATTAATAGAGCATAAAAGTCATCAAATGTCTTTTCTACCCTTTGCCTTTTACTTCTTCTAGGCTCAATTGATGACTCTTCTTCTATTTGTCTTATGGGACTAGAACCTATGTTTGGATTGGAACTAGAACCTATCTCTGTAACATCGGTTCGATCCGGATTTCTAACTCTAGTCTTAAAGGGAAATATACTTTCAAAGTATGTCGCATCTCTGGCTTCCATGATGGTGTTATTTGAGATTTCTTCTATCTCAGAGTTAAAAACTAGAAATCGATTAGCATTGCTATCTAATGCATAACCAATGAATACATCATCTACTGTTTTGGGTCTTATCTTCTTTCTCTTATTGTCAGGAATTCTAACTTTTGCTAAACACCCCCACACTTTGAGATAGTTCAAAGTGGGCTTCCTATTCTTCCACAGCTCATAGGGGGTAAGGTTGTTGTTTTTAGAGGGAATACGATTAAGAATGAAATTGGCTGCTAATAGGGCTTCCCCCCACAAGTTCTCAGGTGCTCCTGAGCTAATTAACATGGCATTGACCATATCCATAAGTGTTCTATTCTTTCTTTCGGCTACTCCATTTGATTGAGGGGTATATGGAGCAGTCACCTCATGAATTATTCCAGATATTTCACAGAATATAGATAATTCATTTGAGGTATATTCTCCACCTCGGTCGGATCTAAGAATTTTTAAGGTCTTATCTTTCTGGTTTTCAGCCTCAGCTTTGTAGACCTTAAATTTGTTTAATACCTCATCTTCCGTTTTTATGAGGTAAATATAACAATACTTAGATAGATCATCAATAAAAGTAACGAAGTATCTGTTACCACCTCTCGAGATTCTTCCTGAGTCACATACATCGCTATGGACTAATTCGAGGAGATCAGAGTCTCTATCTATTGTTCTGAAAGGCTTCTTGGCTTGTTTGGCTTCTACATAGATTTCACATCTATCGTGATGTTGGGTATCTACCTTAGGTATCAGGTTTAGGTTCATCATTCTTTTGATGGCGTTGTAGTTAACATGACCTAGTCTAGAGTGTCAGGTGGAGGAAGACTCAATGTTCAAAATAATGGGACTACTGTTATTAGAAGGGATACATGTATTCAGCTTAAATAAGCCGCCAGTCATGAATCCTTTCCCTATGAAAGACACGCCCTTAGTTATAATCACTTTGTTTGGCTCGAATACTAGTTTATATCCGTGTTGGACTAGGAAGGACCCACTAATAAGGTTGCATCTAATCTCTGGAACATGGTAGACATTGCTTAGGATTAGGGTCTTATCTGATGTCAGCTTTAGGTTGACTCGACCTATTCCTAGCATGTGTGCTTCGGAATTATTACACATGGTCACTACTCCTCTATTCGAGATCTCATATGTGGAGAACCAGGAACGATCAGAACATACATGAATATTAGCTCCGGTATCTATCCACCAGTCAAGTGCTTGGATTGCCAAGTTTACTTCTGGGGTAAATTGAACTAGCCTACAAATGGTCCCAGTAGATCCTGTTGCCATTTCGATTTTTGGATTAAGACTTCGTGTCAGGTGCACTTACACTAGAAGTATTTGACCACTTATCAAATGCTCTAGATTATGGGGATTACAGACGAGACACGCATACACAAGTGTATACGCCGAGCTCTCCCTACTAGAGTTTTGATTAGGTGGATAGATTTGGATTTTAGCTAGATTAGACTTAGATATCCAAATAAAATTCCAGATTGTAACGGCCAGATCAGCTCCAGATGGGTGGTGGAGCACTAGGCTCGCTTAAATACCAGTCCGTCTTAGGCACGTATGCCTTTTTGACAAGCTTTTCTAGACACCGTTACGCAATAGAATAGTCACTGGAGATCGTGAAGTTACTAGTCTAGCGATAAGTTTTTATATTTTAATTAGATGAAGTACTATTGTTTTCTATAACTAATTAGTTTCTCAAATTAAAATTATTTTTCTTATAATTTAATTTTCAAGTGTTCTAACTAGAATATAGGAAACAATTTACGCAAATGACAAAATATGCTAAGAACTAATATTAGGATATTGGCTAATTACAATTAGCAATAGATACTACTACTAGCAAATTCGTATTAATGAAATATGCTATTTTAAAACAAGAAGTATATATTTTTTTTAAATTTTTCTAGTAAAATGATTATTTTAATCTCTACAAGAACATGGATGATTATAATGAATATTTAACGAATGAATATACAATATATGAGAGCATATGACAAATATATAAAATTTATATATATATATATATATATTTTTTTTTATTTAGCATATAACATGTAGCTAATTTGAATTTTACAAATAATTCGACTTTTAGATTGTTAGCTACAAGTGAAAAGATCTCACCTAAAAAAAAATTAGATGATATAAAAATTTCAACAAAATTAAATCAATTCTATAATGCTAGAAATAAAATATTATGCTATTCATGCAATGCCTAATAAAGATAGGATTAAGATCTCATGAATATTTGTATATTTATTATGCTAGAATAAAAAGATTGAATATTAGATATATAGATGCTAGTTGACTATGATCTAGGATTTCTAATTTACAAAATAGAGAAATAAAAAATAGAGAGTTTGGATGGAGCCTGTTTGGTCGAAGCGCGCAAGCGCTGTCCTAAAAGTCGATTGCCCCCTGCGTGCGGGTCTTCCGACAATGACTAGTAGAGATACGACGACCCAGCCGGTAGGCTCTCCCTCCCGTCGGCACGACTTCGAGAGGGTGTACGGCGAACCCCAACGTAGCTTTCAAGAACCCAGCAGGTAGCAAAGATCGAAATACAAATAGAGAATGAAAAGGACAGAGTTTTTGGTAGCAAAAGCATAATTTTTTTCATCTTAAAACTCTATGGTCTTGGGTCTCTTATATAGGCCCAGCCCAAGATGTGTTGATGGCTATCCATTCATTTGGATTTAATGGGCTTTTAAAGCCCAGCCATTAGATCACATTTAGTGTGAACGTTTCTAGTCGTTTCTAGCCGTTTGTAGCCGTTATAGCCGTTATAGGTTACATGATGATATTTTGTTTTTAAAACACAATTAAATGAATAAAATCTTAACAATACCATGTTAGGAGATGACGGTTAGGGTTTGGAAAGAATGAAATGCATCTCATTGAGGGACTGAAACCCAATATATATGTACATGTATACACACACAACCCGATCCGATTGTACATATAACCTGACCCATCTCTATACATTAACACACGCTACCTGTGACCTCCATCTCATCATCACCCCTGATCCATCCCCAACTGGTTCGGGGAGTCAGCCATGGCGAGTTTCGTCGTGAAGTGCTCCAAAACTGAGCTGTTGATTTGGGTGACTTTGGATCACATGCCGTTCAACCCACTTAGTGACTGGAAGCTCCTTGCCATGAGTGGGGTGAATGCTCCGCAAGAGGGGATGGCACTTGAATTGGGTGGAATGTTAGGCAATGATCTTTCTTTCAAATTGGAGAGGTTCCATGAATGAAAATTGTGTAGTCTTGTCTACTATTTACAAGTGCTAGTTCCAGCAATTGATACCGCGCTCTCAAGATGTGGTGATCGGATGCCCTGTTACAGTCGTTGCCGCTTGCCGACCAATACGAGTACGATGCATCAATCGGGCCTGAGAGTGAATTCAGCAATTAGACATGTACGAATCTATTGATTTGCCTTCCATCCACATAAGACGTGCATCGAAGCCCGACGGTGTTCATTTGGCTTCGAGAGCAGGAACGAATATGGGCAACCCCGGCCATGGGTTGTCTGACCGGTCGTTGCCAAATGATGACGGTCCATAGGACTGACCACTCTTGTGGCATCTCTCATAAAATCTTGCATGAAGTATGGCCGATCGCACGTCGTCGGAAGTTCGGTTGCTGTCGTATGGCAGATTGCTTACTGATTGTCCATTGTTTTGAATGCCACGGTTGTCTCCTTGGACCGAGACGATGTCGACATCTTGGGCTTTGTCGGGTGTCAAGGCGACAAAGCCTGCCTCGGACTTAGTTTCGAATACCAAGGTTGTCTCCTTGGGCCGATACGATATCGACGTCCCGGGCTTTATTCGGTGCCGAGGCGACAAAACCCCTCGGACTTAGTTTCGAATGCCAAGGCTAGGCCCTTGGACTTGTAGCATGTTGAGACTGGGACCTTGGACTTCTTGCTTGCTGAGGCGGTGACGACGACATCAAATTTGCCTTCGAATGCACTTCATCCTTATTGCTATTGCTATGCCCTTGGGCTTGTTGATCGATCGAGGTTGTAAACCAATCGGTCGTATTGAAACTAAGCTTAGTCGGCCGTGTCGCAACCCCCAATCGGACTAATTGAGGTGAGGAGCGAAACATGTATCCTGATAGAACACAAAGCATGTGCGGCGCTACTGATTCGGAGTCCTTAATATAGTGCCTTTGTATGCTGGTCGATCTAGGCGAGGCGTCGTTTCAATCGAGCCAACATCGGGGCATGTAGCTTTGTACCGTTGTAAGTTAGTTGGCCGTGTCGTAACACGAACCGAACTAACTGTGGTGAGGCGCTGAGCATGTGTTCTTAAGAAACACAGAGCATACGCGACACCGGTGATTCGGAGTACTTAGCATAGTGCCTTTGTATGTTGGCCGATCTAGACGAAGCGTCGTTTCAATCGAGCCAACATCGGGGCACGCAGCATCGTACTGTTGTAAGTTAGTCGGCCGTGTCGCAATACGAATCGAACTAACTGTGGCGAGGTGCGAAGCACATGTTCTTACAAAACACGGAGCATGCGCGACGTTAGTGATTCGGAGTACTTAGCGTAGTGCCTTTGCATGTTGGCCGATCTAGGTGAAGCGTCGTTTCAATTGAGCCAACGTCGGGGCACGTAGCGTCGTACTGTTGCAGGTTAGTCGGCCATATCGCAACACGAATCGAACTAACTATGGCGAGATACGGAGCATGTGTTCTTACAAAACACGAAGCATGCGCAACACTAGTGATTCGGAGTACTTAGCGTAGTGTCTTTGTATGTTGGCCGATCTAGGCCAAGTGTCGTTTCAATCGAGTCATCATTGGGGCACGTAGCGTCGTACTGTTGCGGTTAGTCGGCCGTAGCGCAACATGAATCGAACTAACTGTGGCAAGGTTCGGAGCATGTGTTTTTACAAAATAAGGAGCATGCGCGACACCAGTGATTTGTAGTACTTAGCGTAGTGCCTTTGTATGTTGGCCGATCTAGGCGAAGCGCCATTTCAATCGAGTCATCGTCGGGGCACGTAGCGTCGTACTGTTGCAGGTTAGTCGATCGTATTGCAACACGAATCGAACTAACTGTGGCGAGGTTCGGAGCATGTGTTCTTACAAAACAAGGAGCATGCGCGACACCAGTGATTCGGAGTACTTAGCGTAATGCCTTTGTATGTTGGCTGATCTAGGTGAAGCACAATTTCAATCAAGCCAACGTCGGGGCACGTAGTGTTATACTGTCGCAGGTTAGTCGGTCATGTCGCAACACAAATCGAACTAATTGTGGAGAGGTGCGGAATATGTGTTCTTACAAAATATGAAGCATGCGCGACGCTAGCGATTCGAAGTACTTAGCGTAGTGCCTTTGTAGGTTGGCTGATCTAGGCGAAGCGCCGTTTCAATCGAGCCAACATCGGGTCACATAGCGTCGTACTATTGTAGGTTAATAATGCACGAAGTATTGATTGAAGAAAATTTGAGCATGTTCGGATAGCAGACAAGTGCTGAGAATTTCATTAATAAATTGATATGGATTACATGATCGGTAGTCGTTTCTCAAACGAACAACATTACAAGATAATCTTACAGCCTTCTGCACTGATTAGTCGATCGGATGTCTTTCTCGTAGTGGGCTCTGTCGGCTCATTGCGTTATGGATTCCATAAGTCTCTCTTTGCTTGGGAGCATGGGAAGTATCCATGTTGGATCCTTCTTTTCCTGTTGACTCTTGGAGATATCCCTCCCGCAAGAGATCTTTCAGGTGATATAAGACGCTTCTGCATTTCATCGTTGAGTGCCCATGACCCATAGTTCCGCCAAGGACAAGGTGACACCTCCTCTTTTCACGTGGTGTGTCAGCATATTGTCGATTATATTTTTCAAATAGCATTACTCGTGCAAAAATGATCTTGTAACCTCTCTCAAAAAAAATAATGCTCTTATAAGTGGTGCCCGTAAATAAGTGCTCCTTGTTTTTGTTTTTTTAGTCATAGCTTATTTGTTTGCCAGCGCGTGGGGACATCCTTTGTCCTTCTTCCTTCGTCCCCGACCGACATCCTTTGTCTCTTGCGTCGCCACCAGAGGAAAACACCACCACCAGCGAAATCAACCACCCATATGGTCTAGATACACCATTTTGAGTGGACTAGGAGACAAGATTTGTATGGCCAACTTGAGGCGAGATCAACCAGCAATCTTGAGGTAAATCCCCCCCTCTTTTGTTTTAAAACCCCAACCCCGACGACCAAAATCCCGACAGTAAAACTCATTACCGAAATGTTCGGTCAACTTGGGTTGAACACGATGTACATGTGCTCATCACTGCCTCGCTAAAACATTTTTAGTAAGTGTTCGGCTTAGAATTGCTGAACATAAGGAAATGTGTTCAGCTCGTTCTGACCAAACATAGTGCAGTGTGTTCAGCCCGGGCATGTATTCATCCCAACTAATCCCAAAGAATCCATCTATTGGTTTTACCCCTAAACCTGTATTCGTCATATTAAATAATGTTTTACGCAGAGTCAAATGGCCAGTTCCACAGGATGCGGTAAATGATTTGAATGTGACGATCCAACACATTGGAAGGAGGAATATCCATATCCATGGCTAGATTATCCTTCTGCTAAACCTAACGTCCAAGGAAGATGAAGTATAGGACCTCTGGGCAGCTTAGGAGGTGTTTGGCATCATTCTGGAACAATCTATTTCCATTCCAAATTTCATGATTTGAAAATAACGACTACTAATTGCTCCGATGGAATGAAGGACTTGGGAGCTAAAAAATATCACTCCGGTTGTTTCTATACCAACTGGAACACTGGACCATCAAATTGCATTAGAAATAGTAATTGACAGTAATAACCTCTTCTGGAAGAAGATCAAGAGGAACAACTGTTCCACATACCAAAACACCCCCTTAAGAGCCTAGGGAAAAAGTTCCTCACATGGATTTTTACAGGGGAGACAGGACATACCAGCAAACTCTTCAAGGCATCTACTTTCATATCCGTTCGCTCTTCTCGGACGAGAAATTAGATCTGGCTTGAGTGACAAAGTGTTTGGAGTTGTTGTAATTTTATTTTTTATTTTTAAAACTTGTAATATTTTGGTTTGTTCCCTCCGGCTGTGAGGAAGAAACTTCAAATCTAAGATGTTTGAACTGATTGAGCTTTATAACATATCTCTGATCTTTATTTTAATTTGCATCGTTCTCGTGTTTGGATTCTTTTGCGCTGGCTTATCATGTTTATGTTTGCATTGTTCTCTTGCTGAATTATAATTATATAACAATGGAGGGTCAACAATCTCAGCTCACGACTCACGGGAATAGTATCAAGTTTGAGATCGAAGCGCACGCACACACAGAGAGAAGAGGGTTAGGGAAGACGAATGTGACTGCACTGCGAATGACAAATGGAATTATATATCTTGTGAGCATATTGCAAGTCCAAGTACATTCATTCATATGAGCTCAATAAGCTTATCATAATTCATGTCATCATCCAATTTTCATTGCTAGATCAATCCTCTCTATCGCCGCAACGTCGAAATCGATAATGCACATAAAGCGTTCAATACGGATAGAGTCCATGTAGAAAAATGAGACGATATCTTGTCCAGTTGGATGCAATGGGCAGCATAGGATGACCAGACATTAAGAATACCTAAATGAAATATGGTTCTCATTACACGATTGTTCGTTACGTAAATATGACATCAATGAAATAAGAAAGATATACATGTATAAAGTGGTTGTTGTTTATAAATCCGATAGCTATCTTTGTACGGACGGGTGTTGGCTCGGGAGTTGTTCTGAGATACAAGAATGTAAGACAGTGTTATACAATGTACTAAAACAATGTTATACGTTGAAGCTATAAGATGTCTCATGTCCGGCATTGTCATCCAACGGTCATATCCAAGAGTCAGCACGCAATATGTTAGTATGCACTTCAACTCTTAAACCCTCTCGTAATGCCCATATAGTATGTCATAGTATTCAGTATGTGCATGAGGCTCAGAAAGTAAGTCGTGGCTCATTATTGACCACCCATCTTCACCGAAGTCCATCACCTCGAACCGTTATAGATCATTTTCATAGTTGTCACGTTGAGATCTTTTTGTTTCAAAGTTGTCGATATGTCTTTGGACCGAACCATACAGTTTGAGATATTGACTAGAATGTCATGCTCCTCCTTCGATAATCTCCCAGTAAATGAGTGCCCCCCCAAGATACTCGACATTAGGGTGATTGTGGACTATGCATTTTACATGCAACAACCACTGATCCTCATTTGGTTGTTTCAAACCCTTTAAAGTAAAAGAGCAACCACACTTCTTACTACAAGTTGTTCTCGCATGCTTTGTTTTATCTTTATTCTTGGGTGGTTGTTTATTGCAGGGGAATTGGGGTGGCAATGGTCGTGTCGGGTCGGGTTCGTGTCGTGTCTAGTTTCGGGTCGTGTCCAAAACCCCTAGACCCGGACCCGACCCGTTTAACGAATAGTGTCTAGATCCTAAACCCGTACCCGACCCGCTAATAAACGGGTAGACCCGATAAGACCCGTTTACCACCCGGGTCTATTCAGTTGACCCGATCCAACCCAATCCGACTCGACCCGACCTGACCCGAAAGACCGCTGGTATTATATAGTACAGTATAGGATTGCAGGTAGACCCGACCCGACCCGACCCGTTGAATACTAAACGGGTCTTCCCGGGTCTACCGTGTCCAGACCATAAACCCGGACCCGACCCGTTTATTAAATGGGCCTATCGTGTCGACCCGTTTATGACCCGAACCCGTTTAGCCCTGACCCAGACCCGCTAACTTCGTGTCGGGTTTGCCGTGTCGGGTCCAAAATTGCCAGCCCTACAGGGGAACCTACAACTAAAGACTTAATGACAACAACAAAATTATATGTCCATCATGTGCATGAGCCCACCTTATCATAGAATTCACATAGAATTCACAGCTTCCTGGCTATAAAAATCTGCATATAAAAAACATATGTAAAGGGCGCACAGATGTATAATAAAAAAACAATTCCTTAATACACTAATTAATAATGGCGTACCTCGTACGTAGTAAATACAGACGTATAATCCAAGATGTATTCTGAATCGACTTTGCTAGATTAGGTAGACACATTGCCAACACATTGCCAACACACTACCAAACGAGCATTTCAGTTGCAGGCAGGTAGAGCACCGGTGTCGGAAGATCGCAGTCTCTTGCTTGGAAGAAGAGAGAAGTAAATCTGCGACGGAGCCTTCTATAGCCAATCATCAGCTTTTATTTGAAATCATCTGGCACTGCATGAGCTGCTTATTTGTATGCCTTTAATATATACCAACTATGCACTAATAGAACGAACAAAAAGATTTACGAAGCCTCTACTGACTGCCCATATAACCCCAATGAATTTAATCTGGGTGTGATTAGCATTTCACCAACACATTGCTGGCATAAAGAGTTCTGAGTTATAACTACGTAGTGATCACCCCAAAACAAAAATTCTGGATTGTATTCAACTCTGTTTTGCTTGAGCCACAATCCAATGCTGTACACATCTCTCGCTTATTAATTGTCACCAATAATCAGAGCATGAACACAGTCCATCTCTGAAATGGTGGAACCGATTGACATCTCTAACAAGGATCTCTCTCCTCGCGAACTTTGAAATGAATTTTGTGAAAGAGTGACAATCCTCACAAAACCTTAAGTTCTTTGTGATCCGCATAACCTCTCCATTACCGCCATTGATCAGTCCGAAGGCCACCGCCAACTTCTCACTGTGACCCAGCACGATCCTCTCCTTCGCCTCCTGACCAAGATCGTAGAGGACAACTTTGGTGTTGGGGACATAGCCTTTATCCTTTATCTCCTCCACCATCCGAACCAGTAAGGCATGAAGCTGCTCGATCTGCGGATTCGTTTCATCGACCGAAAGGAAGGAATGTACCTTCTTCTTCACCTCGATCCGACTGCATCCAGGCACCTTCTGCAGCCCTCGTTCTTCTAGAACCTTCTTTACTCTGCCCACTTCATCCCACATCTTAGCTTCTGCGTATATATCAGCTAGGAGAACATAATTCCCCGCATTCATGGGTTCCAGCTGAAAGAGACGGTGGCATGCTCTCTCTGCAAGCTCCACATGGCCATGAATCCTGCATGCGCCAAGGAGAGAACCCCATACAGTAGGGCCCGGTTCAATTCGCATCTCTTCTACCATCTTTGCTGCTTCATGTAATAGACCAGCACGATCGAGGAGATCCACCATACAAGCATAGTGTTCTGCACGAGGTATGAGGCCATACTCCTGGGCCATGGACTCAAACAATCTCTTTCCTTCTTGAACAATCCCGACATGGCTGCAAGCCCCCAAGACGCTCACAAACGTTACATGGCTTGGTGAAGTACCCACATCGATCATGTCTTTGAAAACCCGAAGAGCTTCCAGGCCGTAACCATGGATCCCATAACCCGATATCATGGAATTCCAGGACACAACGTCCCTACGGACACCCAATCCGTCGTAGACTCGACGCCCAGATTCCAGGCTACCGCATTTTATGTACATTGCAATCAGAGCGTTGACGACTGATACGATGGAATCAAGGCTCCTTCGGAGAACATAAGCGTGCACCAACTTACCCTGGCTCAATGCGGCCAAACTGGCACAAGCTTGAAGGACACTGACCATAGTAACCGAATTGGGGAGCGTCTCAGGCTCCCTCTCCATCATCTCCCGAAAGAGCCCCAGCGCATCAAACGGCCTCTCGTTCTTTGCATAGCAAGCAATCCTGGCACTCCACGAAACCACATTCCTCTCAAGCATCCCATCGAACACCCACCGCGAGTATGAAACCCAGCTGAGTTTCGCATAGCTATCGACGAGGGTCGTCGCCACATGAATTCGGGACTCGAACCCGTGTCGGATTATATGGCCATGGATCTGTCGAACCCTATAGGAAGCTAACGATGGGTGCGAAGAGGAAGCGACACAGGCCTTGAGCGCGTAAGAGTAGGTGAAGCTGTCCAGCAGCATTTCCCGCTGGCCCATGTCACGGCACAGGGAGAGGGCCTCTTCGCCCTCGTCGGCAAGGGCGAGGGCTCTGAGGAGAGCGTTCCATAGGAATATAGTTTTCTCGCGCGTTCTGTCGAACACGTTGCGGGCGTCTTCGGGGGAGTCGAAGCGGGAGAACATGTCGACGAGTTTGGTGGCGAGGAAGGGGTCCTGGTCGAAGCCGTCGTCGACGAGGCGGCGGTGCACGGCGGACCCATAGGATGGGGCGTTGCGGTGGGTGCAGGCGAGGATGAGGGACTCGTAGGAGCGCTGGGTGGGGTTGGGCTCATGGGGGAGAAGCGGCGGCCGGGCCGTCGAGTCTCCCGATCTCACCGGAGAGGCGGAGCTGCAGGCCGGGCCGTCGAGTCTCCCGATCTCCGGATCGCTGAAGCTGCCGCTGAACCCGAGCCCGCTGAACCCTAAACCCGAGCCTGTATATTTAAACAGAAAAAAAAAAAAACCAAAACACACGGTTCAAAAAAAAACCGAAAAAAATCCGGAAATAACCGGGCGCAGTAAGGCGTGCGCCTGAAACGCCCTGCGCCTGGTTCTTGAGGCGCTACAAGGCGCACCTGAGCAGTGCCTTGCTGTGCTCGCCTCACTAGGATGTGCCTGAGGCGCATCTGGCTGAAACGCCCTGAGGCGCGCGCCTCAGTCCGCCTTGACAACTATGGAGGCAACCGTCACCTCGGCATTCGAAGACAAAGTCCGAGGTAGGTTTCGCCGCCTCGGCACCTGACGAAGCCCGAGACGTCGACACCGTCGAAACCCGAGGCCACCGTCTCGGCCCGAGGCGACCTTCGATTCGGCATTCGAAGACAGTCCGCGACATCCTTCATCACCTCGGCACCCGACGAAGCCCGAGACATAGACATCGTCTCGGCCTAAGGTGACAACCTTGGCATTCGATAGCAGAGTCCGAGGTGCTTCGCATCGCCTCGGCACTCGCAGACAAAGTCCGAAGCAGGCTTCACCGCCTCGGCACCTGACGAAGCCCGAGACGTCAGCACCGTCTCGGCAAGAGACAACCTTCGTCTCGGCATTCGAAGACAGAGTCCGAAGCAGGCTTCGCCGCCTCGGCACCTGACGAAGCCCGAGACGTCAGCACCGTTTCGGCCCGAGGCGACCTTCGCCTCGCATTCGAAGATAGTTCGAGGCAGCCTTCGTCGCCTTGGCACCTGACGAAGTCCGAGATGTAGACATCGTCTCGTCCTAAGGTGACAACCTTGGCATTTGAAAACAGAGTCTGAGGTGCTCCGCACCACCTCGGTGCTCGCAAAAAAAAAAATCCGAAGCTTTGCCGCATTGGCACCTGACGAAGCCCGTGACGTCGATGCCGTCTCGACCCGAGGCGACCGTCGCCTCGGCATTCAAAGACAAAGTCCAAAGCAGGCTTTACCGTCTTGGCACCTGACGAAGCCCGAGACATTGACATTGTCTCGGTCCGAGGCAATCGTCGCCTTGGCATTCGAAGACAAAGTCAGAGGCTACTGTTGCCGCCTCAATACTCATCATTAGACAACACGTCGGTGGATGCATCCCCGGCCGGCCCTTAGCAGGGGATCGACGGGCACGACCACCGACGCCGGTCAATGCAGCGACGGGCTTGACGGCCGACGCTGGACAACGCGACGGCAGCCGCGTTGCCCATCATCGGACAACACATCGGCGAGCCCGACCGTCGACTTCTAACAACTGCGCCAACAAGCTCGTTTAAGTTTGTTGGGTTACAAGGCAAGCTCAAGCAGGCCAAAGCTAGGCTCGGCTCAGCTCGTGTCGACCCCCTTCGATCTCAACTGTGCAGTCATTTCTCTTGGATTTTTGAGTAGATGTGAGAGAGAGTTTGAGTATGAGAGGGTGGCAAAAAAAAAAATTGATGAAGTCTGACACTTGGGTTCAATGCATGCAAAATCTGGCTAACGCCCAACGGTGGGACCCACAGCCCTGCCTGGGGCCCACGAGTCCAACGATGGGACCCGCAGCCCTGCCTGGGGCCCGCAAGTCCAACAGTGGGACCCGCAGCCCTTTGGGGCCCATTAGTCCAACAATGGGACCCGCAGCCCTGTTTGCGGTCCAGGAGTCCAATGGTGGGACCTGCAGCCTTGCCTAGGGCCCACGAGTACGACAATGGGACCCGCAGCCCTACCTGGGTCCCATGAGTACCACGGTGGGACCCGCAGCCCTGCCTGGGGCCCACTTGCACTATCTGAGGTTTGGTAAATCCCCCCGGAAATTTACTAAACCCCAGATATTCTAAAGAATATTCTTGAAATATTCTCTAGATAAACCAAGATACTATAAATAGCAAACCCTATAAATTATTCCAGATCCGAAATTCCAGACAAGAAACTCACTTTCTGTTTTCCAGAGCTCTTCAAGTTTTCTGGTTTTCAGACTCCTTTTCCACCCTCTGATTACTTGTAAGAAGCACTCATCGGCCTGTCAAGAGTAGCTCTATTGTTTACTCAGAGATAGTGGATTCAGAGGTTGCGTCTTACCACACGAAGATGTAGGCTTCGGCCGAACTCCGTTATCACATCTGACATGATGTCGATGAGGACTTGATTGTCGCCTTCCACAGACACCGTGGAGGCATCGAGTTTGCGGAGGGCTTGCAACCCAACAAGGATAACACGAGCTTCAATCTCGAGCACCTCGCAGGCCTTGAAGAGCCTCAGTATGTCTTTAAATTGGACCAAAGTGCAGTGTCATCAGTGGACCTCTCTGCCCCTTCATGTTCTTTTTTTTCCCAAGTGTTCATCCATATTGAGCCATGATGAAGAAACAGTAGGAATGATGAACATTTAAAACATGTGGTACACAATTGTTCAGTCATGTTCTTTAAATTGCACATCTGCGTGTTATCCGGACTCCATCACCCGGTCCCTTACCCTGGATGTTCTCCCCCTCTCCTCACAGACATCTCCAATTCATGGCATGGAATCATCTTTTCTCATTCTCCTAATCAAAGTATATTTTGATCCTAAATGTCGTATTTATTCTTGATAATAAAGCTAAATTGTGTTTTTTTATTATCCCTAATCAAATTATATCACCAATAGATAGCAACAACAGAGTACAGATGCAAACTTACAATAGTGTAAAACTACAGAATAATATGGATTGATGGATGCAAATTAACTTGCAGCAGCATAAAGCTTCCGATTATTTCAAATTGATGGCAATGAACAAAAGCCTTACAGTAATCATTTCATTCAACCGTTATACAATAAAAACATTAATGTTTAAAAACAAATAAATCTTCACACTTGGATTCTGCATCTTTTGGAGAATAGTACTGTTATGGTGTTGTACATGAAACAACTTTAACTATGACAACTCAACTGCCTAATAAATTATTAAACTTAAATATAGTTATCTATTTCATGAATCATAAGTATCAAAGAAGAGGCTAAAAGAACAAAAATGAAAAATTACGGGGAAGCGGCCGAGGAAGGACCATGATGGTTCAAATCCGATCTAGTGGTCGATCACTTGAGGTGAACTATCGCACCATGAACAAATTCCAACATTGCACCAATGGCTGAAGAATGAATCAGGCTACAGATGTCCTTCTGGAATGATGATATTGCAATAGGTGTCCCTCTTCCGTCAGAGACAATAAAAGCAGCGCGCAATCCAGCAAGAAAACAAAAATAACACTACAGGATTCCAATGGAAAAAAAGACTTCAGATCACATATACTAGATCTGAAAGATTACGACCGAGAATTGATGTTAAAAACATGGTAAGATTAATGTGGATGGGAAGCCTCACCGGCCTTTGACCGAAGGATATCGAAGAAGCACAAGCGGAACAACTGCATCGGACCTGAATGCCACTGGTGTTGTTGCTTCTTGTATGCCCCATAGGACTCTGGGAGTTCACAAAGGCACTACATATAGAAAGCTTGTAGGCATGATTCTGATTTCTAACCTCCACAATAAATTCTACAGAAGATAATTACTTAGAATGGCGGTATTCAAGCAAACCTTTACATCATTCAAATATATAAATTTTCATCCAGCCAGGTGAGTGTGGACAGCTAGCAATAACCATGTCCTCCACAGTGGTTCCTTCCAACCAGCCTCAAGAGTCCTCAACAGCTTTGATCCTCCATACACCAGTAGTTCCGTTAAAACCCAAAGAAATTGATGAACATACTATTCACATGCTGCTCAACCTCAAAATGGAAGGATAAATTTATGTTCTGCAGCCTTGTGAGCAAGTTTTCATCTTTGTTCACAACCAGCCCATCTAGTCTGGACCAGCGCCAAATCGTCGGTGGTAGAGCGGCGGGTAGTAGCATCTCCAGCCCAATCTGCATCGGAGTAAGCACGCAGGACCAACGGAGAGGTAGAGGGAAAAAGCAGCGAACGAGTGATGGTGACACGGAGATACCGAATAATCCAAAGGACCGCTGCAAAGTGAACAAATCGAGGAGCCTGAACGAATTGTCCCGATGAAAATTGGGTATGAGCTTTAAGTTCTTTATCCTAATTAATATTTTTTAATCTTTAAATTATTAATGTTTTTATTTTTTAATTCTAGAAAGAGCAAAGTATGATTCGTATACGCATTACTATGAACGGATTTAACTATCGATGGCTGTCTAGTGAAGATCATATTCTTTAAGGAGGATCGGGGACAAATTTTGATAGTCCTGCAGTTGCGCTGCTGGACACTTGGCGTCTAGATATGACTGAAACTGAGACTAAAAAGCTGGCGATCAAAACTGTCTGCACAGCAATAGAAAACGATTGGTCGTGCGGAGAACCGTATGATGGTAAGAGGTTCAAAAAACAAAATTAACCATCATATTATAATAAATATGTTATTAATAAATTTTATGTTTTTTTTAGTACAATTTCTGGATAAAAAAACCAGGGAATGGGGCAGACGCAAAAAGGTATCTATACCAAGCAAGACTGATAAGGGCATGGTCTGGGTGGATGGCGTGCAAGTGGATAGGGTGTTTGAGTACTCCGCGTAATCCGTCTGATGTTTATGGCTATGTAACCCTTACTCCTAATTAATCATTGAATCCAGTGAAAGACTGAAGAGTTGAGAAACCAACCGAGTGATATCAATGGAGAGTGAATGAGTGTTGACGATCATTCATTATATCACTCAGTTGATTTATCAACCCTTCAGTCTTTCACTGGATTCAATGATTAATTAGGAGTCAAGGTTACATAGCCATAAACATCAAACGGAGTACGCGGAGTACTCAAACACCCTATCCATTTGTACGGCATCCACGCAGACTATGCACTTATCAGTCTTGGGTAGTATAGATACCCTTCTGCATCTGTCACATTCCCTAGTTTCTTTATCCAGAAATTGTACTAAAAAAACATAAAAATTAGTAATAAAATATTTATTATAATATAATGATTAATTTTATTTTTTGAACCTCTTACCATCATATGTTTCTCCACACGATTAATCGTTTTCTATTGCTATGCAGACAGATTTGATCGTCAGTTTTTTAGTCTTCTTTTCAGTCATATCTAGACGTCAAGTGTCCAGCAACGTAACTGCAAGACTATCGAAATTTGCCCCCGATCCTCCATAAAGAATATGATCCTTACTAGACAGCCACCGATAGTTAAATCGGTTCATAGTAATACGTATACGAATCATACTTTTCCCTTCCTAAAATTAAAAATAAAATATTAATAATTTAAATTTTAAAAATATTAATTAGGATAAAGAACTTAAAGCTCATACCCAATTTTCATCGGGGCAATTTCTATTGATAAGGATAAGCCCAGCATCATATTCTTCGGTAAAGTCTTGTCTTTTGTGATTCTACAAATATGACAATAAAGCCGGCAAGTAGCTTCTCGTTTGATCACAAACCTAAATACAACTGTCGTTAAATTCATTATCATACATACACTACAAGAAAAATAACTTTTAGTAACATATTAATAGCGTCAATAAAGACAATTATCATTGTTAATTTCATCTAAATATTAATAGTGGCAATAAAGTAAAACCCATTTTAGTGACAAATTAATAGCGGCAAAAAAGAAGTTATTGCATTGGCTAAAAACGTTTTCTAAATATTATTTATGTTGACCAGGACGAGGGTAGCTTGGTCTAAAAATAATGGTTGAAGGCTGAAATTTGACAGAGGGGGTGAATGTTTAGACATAGCATAGTTTAGGGGGTCAAGTCACTACAGGAAAAAGGACTTATAGCGACATGTTACAAGCAGCGAGTGGAATAATTGCATATTAAATGTCTTTTAGCAGCAAACATTAGAAAATAGACTTATAGCAGCATATTACTAGCAGGAGGTGGCATAATTGTCGCTGTTAAATGTCATTTAGTGGCAAGCATAAATATTCGATATTAGAAGTTGGAACTTTCTCATCCTGGACAAATAGTATTAGCGGTAGTCGTAGCATATACTGCTATTTTCGTCTTTAACGACGGATGCTCAAAGCCGCTAATTAGAGGTATAGTGTCGATTCCATTAAACACCACTAGATCTTCCTTCTACAACAACATATTGCCTAGACCCACGAGTTTATCCCCAAAAAAGAAAAAAATTTGCAAAATATTTAGCGCGATCCTTTGGAAAAAATTTCAATGCCGCCACATGACCATACTTTAATTGTAGCCATTTGTTAAGATGAAGGACGAACGTGATTTGCCATTATTAGCTTTTCATGTTTGTGCGCACAAAATTCTCAGTAACATTTTCGGTATCGTATCCCTAAATTTTTCCCCAAATATTGCATCCCGTCATTCCACCTCCATCCCTCAAACGACTTGATCTCGTCTCCTCCACCCAATGGTATGGCCGACACCTCCTCGACCAAAATCTGATCTCAACTTCTTCCCTCCTACCCCTTCTACCTTAGCGGAAGTCCAATTTTCCCTATTAGAGATTTGATTCTGGCCCATGAAGAGTTGTACACCAACCACCCCCACTCCTTTTTCCTTCCCCCAATCACTGCAGATCGAGATTATATACTTTATACAATCAAGAGAGGGTTGTTGTGGAGCAATGGCGGAGCTTTGTTGATCATTGGAACACTAAGAAGGCCCAAGTATATGTTATTTCGTGATTAGTTCTAAAGTAGTATATTTGTTAAGCTAGATACAAAACAACAATAAAATAGGTTTCTATGTCTCATTATGTCAGTCTCTTTTTGTTTAGGAACGAAGTCAAACGAACAAGACTAACTGCCAGAAGCAAATCATGAGCCACATTGCTGACACCAAAAGCTTTGCTTAACTACGTGAGGAGTTATATATATAAAATATTAAAAGTTATGTTTAATTTTGTTAAGTACTTTGAATACTAGTGATACTAAAATACATGTTGTTTACATGAGGATAGCAATTAAACAGGCATGACCAGCAGGAGCCATCTCGAGTCGAGTTCTTCATCTTGACCCATACACGAAAGAATAGGCGTTTTGTGGATCCTGCATCAAACGAGGCTATTGTATTTTCTCCCTATTCATTTTATTCTTGAATGCATTTGATTTAATTATTATATGGATAAAATTTCGGATAATGATTAGTCACCTACATAATTTGTAAAATCTGGGTTTTTATTCTGGGTAAAGTTAAAAGAGCGTATGTCTCAACAACCCGAGAGCTCACAAGTCAGGAATGATATCTTTTCCCAAGTAATGAGAGAAGAGAGATGTGGTCATGTCCACGCATATGGTTTGGGATTGATGCCTTCAAATATCTTGGGTACATGTGCTAACCTTAAGTAGGCCCTAAGAAAGGAGTTTGAAGCTAGAAGGGCTGCCGAAGACAAGGTAGGGCATTTGGAGGCGTAAATAGTTTCTATGGAGAGAAAACTAGGAGCTCTAAAAACCCAGGTGTCTATGATGATGTCGTTCATTCATCAACAATTCCCAGACATGCATATACCTACAAGAAGTGATGCATATGAGACATCCAGACATGTAAGATTTTCTTCTCTATTTTTAAATTTAGTGAGCTCATTCTAGAATGCATATTTTATTAGACATTTCAAAAATAGTCCAGATTAAGATTAGCTAATCATAGTTGGATAGTCTAGGTTAAGATTAACTAATCATAATTGAAATAGAGATGGATAGAAGTTTTTGCAAGTGTCAAGACTGAGGGGAACACTTGATAAAATAGGGATAGGATTTTGGGAAGGTATCTTATGGCTTCAGATTTTACAAATTGACAAATGACATTTGGCCTATTACTTTTGCTGATTATAGCTTTTGATTTCTTTGGAACAGATATTTTATTTGTGGTTTTATAAGTACATATGTAATACAGGGAAACATAAGGTCGTTGTACACTACCATACACTACCATACATATGTACTTAAACATATACATGCACAATAAAATTTCATGCTTGAGATTTGATAATCTCTTTCCAGATGATACATTAATCTTGTAGCACTTTGCTGCTTCACTCTTTTATTGGATGATCCATTCACTAAACAATATAATTTTGCGATTAGATTTATATTTATTGCTTCTTTTTCATATGATGATTTATTTCTATTAACCCTTTTCTGTACGTCTTGATGTTACGTTGGAATTTTAATTTGCTTTTAATTGTATATTTTCTTAAGGCTAACTTGGGATTACTAATAACATGGCAGATATAATGTTTTCTATTAGGAGGAGAGATTGAAGACCATTGTTGTTTGGGAGGTTCATGCGCATAAAAAGTCTTCTACAACAAGCTATTCATTAATGTTGGTAGTGTTGGTGGTGCTCGCTGTGAAAATTGCTATTCATTAATGGAATAATAATTGATAAACCGAGTTGAAAGCTGTATTTCCTTTTAATTTTGTTTCTTTGGACAGTGCAGAGTGATTTGATGAAAATTATCAAGTGCAAAAACGGAAAAACACCAATTATCCCCATAATTTCCCCAAATTACTCAACAGGTAATGACACAAATGATTACAAATCATAAGCTGAATCATCTACAGAAATGCTCCTTGGTTCAAGATTTCTAGGGAAGCACTAGAGCAAGAGACACATCAAATTCCTCTTGCTACTCTCATGTTACTAGAAACACTCTCAGTTATTTCCCAGATATTCATTTAATTTTAGAAGCCACAAATTACTAGAATGACACGAATGCGTACAAATCATAAAAGCTAAAACACATGCAAACACTCTCAGGTTTGAGGTAACAATTTATACAAAGATCATTTCTAAAAAAATTATCAAGGAGGAACTAGAATAAGATGCATATGTTAAGTTCATCTTCCTGCACTAGTTTTATATACATAATCGTGTCTACTTTTTTTCAAGCTGTTTAATAATAAAGCCACAATATCAAAATAATCACTCAAGTTTTTTTCCTTTTTTTGAGATAACAATCACATTGAATTTTGACCCATAACTATTCTTGCATCAAACAATGTGTCTGCACTAACTTTTAGATCCCTTTCCTCTAGAAGCTTACACACCTTTCAATTTAGCATTAAATTTGTACTTTTGCAATCACTCAATCAAAACTACCCATCAAGACAAAGACTACCATAATCATCAAGCCATTTGCCATCTATTTGGGGTAGTCTTCATCAAAACAAATACTAAAGATCCTTTTATTGATTAAAATAAGTTCATTGCAATAACTTTAACCTTTTGAGGTTATGGGTTGTCCTATGCAATTGCTTTGAAAAAGAAGGGAGGTAGGTCAAGAGGGCTTAGAAACATGAAAATGGACTGGGTAAAGGCAATGAGAGAGTAAATCTAGAAACTGAAACAAAACAATTTGAGGAACTGTAAAAGGTGAAAGAGAGCTACTAGGCCACGAGGGCCCAAATCCACATGGTCTCAAACTATTTTTGAAATATCAGGGCCGTAACTGCCCCACAAAGCAGGGTGTGACATCTCACCTTGATAAATTTAACATGGACTTTGTTTGGATGTGAGCATAGAATTAAGAAGCAAACCAAGTTGCCAAAGGTAATCAAAAGTATCTGGATGAATGCTTCTTCGTTTAGTAATGCCAGGTATTCTAAAAAGGGCAGTGTCTAGTTCGGAGTAGTATGAAATTCAGTGTCTGATGATTTGCTCAAGCAAACTACGCTTAATTCTGGTGCCTTTTTTTTCACATAACATATGCTTATGCATTTAATATGGTTAGTTAAATAAATTTATGCATTGAGTTGGATCTTTAGCCTCACAGATATGAGGAATGTCTGAGATTGTAGATAGGGTCCTAGGGATTATAATAGAGTCAGATATCTCAATGAGAAGTTAGGTGGCAGGAAACTCAATTTTGAGATGCTCAAAAACCTTAATTATTTAACAACTTAATTTTAAACTCTTGATTGGCTGATCATAAGTCCTCTAGTCCTATGTGGTCTTGGAAAAACTAGTCCAGTCCAAGTTAACTTGCGGGAGTTTAGACAGAATTTTCACTAATGAGGAATAAATTGTGAGCTTTCCTAGATCTTATCAGATCTCCCTCATGGCCTCAATGATCAAAGTCCTCTTTTGGTCATTCTTGACGATATCATTCCTACACAACCAAAACCTTTCGAATACTTTAAAACATAGGATGCTGAACATGATTTCTACAAGTTATTTTCGAAGGCTTGGATTATTCACACAAGGAAAACTTCCATGTAAGGTAGATTTTACAAAAGCAGTATAAATCTGATGAAAGAAGAACTGCTATTAAGGCTAATACATTGCCAGCAGGCTAAATAAGTATGAAACAATAGGCATTTTCACTTCAGAGGAGAACCCAGGGGAACTCAGGCTGAAATTTAGGAGATCCTGGATAAAGAATGGGTCTCAAAAACCGAGTTCTTTCATGCTGCAGTAGCTAGCAAATTGGCCTCTGCTTTTATGAGGTGTATAAATAACTATAGGGAGAGTTTGTTAATGAAAAAGAGGCAATTTTGAGCTTTTTATCATACATTTGAAGCCATTTCAAAACACAACCATAAATTTGTGTACAAAATAATGCCATTTTTTTTTCCTTTTATGAGACATGTTTATGCCATTTTGAACCAATAATTAAACTGTGGCGGTGACGTAGGACCATTGATACAATGACTAAGTGATATGCAAAATCAACAAACAATTGAGACAAGTATCCAACTATTAACTTTAACAGGTACTGATTCAATTATAAGCAAAGTTTAACACTAGATGAATATGATATTAAATAGACAATTGCAGTTTTGTAATGCGAGTCAATCTAAAATAAGAAAGTGATTGGGTCGTTGGAAGCGTAGAAGCTTCCGTTGGTATAGGGAACAAATCTATAATTAACAGTGGAAGTCTAAATAACTACAAGGATTTCAAAACTGGGTAGGCTTAATAAAATAATGTTAAGAGTAATATATGTGATCAGTTATATGCACAAATCAGCAGTAGTAATTTTCACATATTGATCATTCTCAATGAAGAACTAAACTGGATCTAATACCATGCAGGTGCAAGGAACGGATAGACGACTTCACGAAGAGCAGACTTCCACAAGTAGACGACGGTTTTCATACGGCGGGACTCGCATTCCCGATGGCGGACTTCGTGATCGGAAATTCTGTGGTCTGCAGGAGTCGGAAGCCTGCAAAGTAGGTCGTCCAACAGTCGAAGCCGCAGGTACCGGAGAATGGTTGCTACAAGAGTCGTTGGTGCCAATCAAAGTAGACGGACTGTGGGCGGCGGCCTGATCTCGGACGGTGGTCAAGACCACGGACCAGTGGACGGGCTCCAGCCGAGTTCGCCGGCGTCGAGAAGGAGGGGCGGCCGGGCTTCGGGTGGCGATGCCACAGGCCGGCGGGCGGGCCGGCGTCGAGGAGGTGGGGCGGCCGGGGTTCGAGTGGCGGCGCCTCAGGCCGGCGGGCGGGGCGGGTGTCAGCGAGGTGGGCGGTCGGGCTTCGGGTGGCTGCGCCACAGGCCGGCGGGCGGAGCCGGCGTCGGGAAGGTGGGGCGGTCGGGCTTCGGGTGGCGGCGCCTCAGGCCGGCGGGCGGGTCCGGTGTCGGGGATGTGGGGCGGCCGGGCTTTGGGTGGCAGTCGACACCGTGAGGAAGTGGTGTGGGTTCAGACTAGAGGTAGGGGCAGGCTCACATGAACAGAAAAGAAAAGAAAGGAGAGATATATAGAGAGAGAGAGGTCGGTCGGAATCCACCGAATACAAAAAGAGATTTCTTTTCTTTAAACCATCAATGCCGAGCACAGCAATCTCCTTCACTTTTTATCTTCCCAACGACTAAAAACTAAAAACTAAAAAGAAAACTACACCCACTACTATTAACTATCCTTTACACTCATTACTCTTAACAACTGAAAAGAAAACTACACCCACTACTATTCAATCTCCTTCCCTTTTTATCTTCCCAACGACTGAAAACTGAAAAGAAAACTACACCCACTACTATTAACAGGTAACCCACCAACCCATTACACCCTTATGCCCATCGGTTGGAATTGCAGCCACTAAAAGACAAACAGAAACAACACAATATATAAATAGCCCCTTGTAGATATAAGAATCACAAATAACTCCTTCTGGATCTCAATGCAGCAGTTGGGCCAAAGATGCGTTGGGCCCATTATCCTCCAAGCCATAGTGTGGTCGAATGTGTAGCCCGCCTCCTTCGATGTTCGTACACTCGTGTAATGGGTGGCCGGATGTCCCCATCAATCCTCCCGGAGTAGGGAGAACTCGACCCTATCGAGTTTAAGTCATGCTTGCTCTAATAGTGCTCGAGTAAATCTAGAGACAAACATTGTATGTCATCTCGAGTAATCCAAGTGCACTCGGAGTCGGGTCGATCCCTCCATCTGACTAGATATCGCTGAAAGCCACCTTCTCATGTAGAAATTATCTGTTCATCGAGAATATCGTCAATCTATTCGTTTTGTGCGGGAGGATGTGGTAGCAGTACAATATCAGGTATAAGTCTATCAGAAGCTTCAAGGTTAGGTTGAAAGAATGGGTCACTTGGGACTACTGCTGAACCTTTAAAGCTATCCAAATCTTCTACGTTAAATATTGAGCTGATCCCGTAATCCAACGATAAGTCTACGACATAAGTGTTTTGACCAATTCGCTTCAAAATTTTAAAAAGTCCCGAACTACGAGCCTGCAATTTTTTTACGGCTCCTAAAGGATACCGTTAGGGTCAGAGCCTAACCATCACATAATCACCAATTTTAAAATCCTTATAACGTCTTCGAGAATCTGCATAAGTTTTATAGCTGATATTGCTTTTTTCAATTTGCTTGTTGATATTATGATGCAAATCATGCATATGCTATGCAAATAACTGTGCAGACTTAGAAATTCGTGTGTATGGTGACATAAGGAGAAGACCTATAGGCTTGTTAGGTTTAAACCCGTGGACGATTTCAAATGGACTCATGCCTATACTCCTATTGATGGAATTATTATATACAAACTCGGCGACTCATAGGATTGAATCCAAATTCCTGTTATTTTCACCCACAAGGCAACGTAATAAGTTCCCTAAACTGTGATTGACCACTTCGGTCTGCCCATCGGTTTGGGGATGGTAAGCAGTTGAGAATTTAAGCTTGGTTCCCATCATCGCCCACAAGGTCTTCCAAAAGTAGCTTGTAAATTTAACATCTCGATCAGAAACAATAGACTTAGGAAGTCCATGTAACTTTACAACATTATCAAAATAAAGCTTTGCCACCTTGGAAGCATCAAAGGTTTTAAAACACGGAACAAAATGGACCATTTTTGAGAATCGGTCAACGATGACAAAAATAGAGTCATTCTTTTGAAAGGTGCGAGGTAATCCGAGCACAAAATCCATACTCACATCTTGCCATAGACGGTCAGGTATGGGCAAAGGAGTATATAGACCTGTACTACGCTTACGTTGTTTGGACATTTGGCACGTGCGACACTGGCCAATTAATTTAGCAACATCACGCTTCAGACTTGGCCAAAAGAATTGTCGTTCAACCTCTTCAATAGTCTTATCTCGCCCAAAATGTCTGGACAGACCTCCAGCGTGTATTTTCCAGATCAGAAATTCTTGAACCGAAGTGCGAGGAATACGTAATTTATTAGCTCGGAACAGGTACCCATCTTGGAGATAGAAGTCATCTACTTCTCGAATCAGTTCGTTCTTCAGATCCGTATAGACATCTCCAAAGTCTAGGCATGACTCATATTCTTCCTTGAGCTTCTCGAACCCGATAACTTCTGCACTGACAGCAAGTAATAGGGTCATCCTTCGACTTAATGCATATGCAGCTTTATTCTCAACTCCTGCTTTATGTTTAAGAACAAACATATAGGCTTGTAGAAAAACTACCCATTGACCATGTTGAAAATTCACCTTTTTCTGAGATTTTAGGTACCTTAGGGCTTCATGGTTCGAGTATAAGACAAATTCTTGCGGCAAGAGATAATGACGCCAATATCTCAGAGCTTGGACTACCGCATAGAACTCAGTGTCGTAGGTGGAGTACTTTTGTTTTGCTTCGTTCAACTTCTCGCTGAAGTAGGCAATAGGATGTCCTTCTTGACTTAGGACTCCACCAATTCCAACACCGGAAGTATCGCATGCAACTTCAAAAGCTTTTATGAAATCGGGCAGATGCATTACTGGTGCTTCGGTCATTCGCTTCTTAATCTCGTCGAACGCACGGGTGGCGGCATTCGACCATCGAAACTCCCCTTTCTTTAGGCACTATGTGATTGGAGACATAATAGTGCTGAAATTCCTGATGAAACGTCCGTAGAAGGTGGCCAATCCATGGGAACTCCTCACATCATGGATGGTCTTGGGAATTGGCCATTCAACTATCGCGTTGACCTTCTGTAGGTCAGCAGACACCCCTTCTGAGAATACAATGAATCCTAAGAATATAACTTGGTCTGTAAGGAAAGAGCACTTTTTAAGATTGGCGTACAAACTTTCCTTCCTTAGGGTGTAGCAGACCTGTTTGAGGTGATCAATATGTTCCTTTGTGGACCTACTATAGATGAGTATATCGTCAAAATACACCACAAGGAATTTGCCCATGAATGGTCGTAGTACCTGCGCCATGACACGCATAAAAGTACTAGGGGAATTGGATAATCCAAAGGGCATCACCATCCATTCGTATAGACCATCCTTTGTTTTAAAGGTGGTCTTCCACTCATCTCTAGGTCGGATTCGAATTTGATGGTATCCACTCTTCAAGTCGATCTTTGAAAAAATAGTGGCACCAGCCATCATATCGAGCATATCATCCAAACGCGGGATGGAAAAATGGTATTTTACCATGATTCTGTTGATGGCCCTGCTATCCACACACATTCTCCAGGATCCATCTTTCTTAAGGGTAAGGAGAGCGGGGACAGCACAAGGACTGAGGCTTTTTTTGATAAATCCCTTTTGTAACAAATCGTCCACTTGACGCTTGAGTTCTGCATGCTTAGTAGGATTGAGCCTGTAATGGAGTAGATTCGGTAATGAGGCTCCCGGAACAAGGTCAATGGCGTGTTGTATGTCACGCATTGGGGCAGGTGATTTGGAAGATCTTCTGGAAAAATGTCTTCAAATTCTTTCAAGACAAGGATAACTTCTTTCGGGAAATTGTCTTGAAATTCCACAGTGACCTCCTTGGTGACGAGGGCAAACATAATGGACTCTTTAGATATGTCCTTCTCAAACTCTGTGAGACTAATGATATGCAACCCCTTTTCTTTTGAAGGTTCTTTTTGTTTAACCTTGTTAGTGGGCTTAGGTTGAAGAGGGGTCAGCTTGATCTGTCTTCCTTCAAAAATGAATGAGCATGAGTTAGAGCGACCATAGATAGTAACATCCAGGTCAAACAGCTAAAGTCGCCCTACAATGACATGCCCAACATCCATCGGAATGATATCGCACTATACTTTATCATTATAGGCAAGGAATTGAATAGGGACCAAACATCTTTCTTTGATGGGTATAGATGTTGTGTCAACCCATGAAACCTTATAAGGAGTAGGGTGTGGTATCGGTGAAAAGCCAAGCCGAGAGATGACGCTTGCGGAGACAGCATTGATGCAACTCCCGCTGTCAATTATCACCTTACAGTTCTTGTCCCCACATTTGACAATTGTGCTAAAGATAGTCGTTCACCTCCAATCATCACTTTCTTTTGGGTGGGTTAGTGCACATCGAACAACCCCTAGGGATGAAGCACCAGAGTACCCTTCAGTAGGTGTTCTGATACATCCCAAGTGCTCCCCATCATCCCCATACTCATCTTCAAGGGAAAAGTCATTCGGATCATACACATCCTCTCCTAGAGCTTCGTCATCCTCCTCTTGCTCCTCAATTATCGGATTTTTGGGAATTTCTTTGTTAGGGCATTGAGCAGCCATATGTCCAAAGCCATGACATCGAAAACACTGGACTCGACTTCAAATTCAAGGTGCCTCGCCCAACATTCCTTTGCCTCTATTGTCTCTTCCACTGATGGGATTGGTGGTAGCAGGCTTGTATTTGGGTGGCCCAATAGGGGCCTTGCTACCAGGAATTTGAAAAGTAATGGGTGTACTTCCAGGTTCAAAATGTTTTAGGAATTGAGGTCTAAGGAACTGTTCACAATTATGGGCTAGGGTGAAAGCTTGTTCTAGGGTAGTGATTTCACGAATGAAAAGTTCTCTCCTTAAGTCATCACGTAATTCAGCTCGGAATCTTGATAAGGTGACGACCTCATCCTCAGTAGTGTTACATCTCATAATTAGTTCATCGAACTGAGCGATGTAATCACTTACTGTCCTGCTTCTTTGCTTCAAATTATACCATTTATCTAGTAGGTCGGCTTAATAGGTTTGAGGTAGGTACTTTTCCTTAAAATTTTCCTTCATCTCCTCCCAATCAACTATTGGGGGTTGGTGCCGCTTGTGGATGCTCTGCTCCACATTTTGCCAGAAAAGTTTGGCATTGCCAATCAATTTCATCTTGGCAAATCGGACTCTACGATTTTCCGATAGGTTATATCATTGAAAGAAGTGATCTATGTCGAACACCCAATCTGAAAATGCTTTTGGGTCCAACCGACCATCAAAGGCCGGAGCATCCAACCTGATACTCCTCATCGCTCGTTCAACCGGATCTTGATCGAAATTGTTCCAGAAAACAAGGTTAGGACCTTGCCCATGACGACCTTGGTACGGTGGCGGGTACGGTGGCTGATGTCTAAAGACATTTTTAGCTTGCCTTTCACGCTCACCATTACCGCCTATTTGCGATCCCTCGCCCATATTACGATCCAAACCTGGTTGGAGTTGGGTTTCTATTTGATGGAAGCGAGTTTTGGTTTCGTGGTCTGATGCTCGACGGGCTTCATTGGCCACTTGCACTGTGGCGGCTAACTCATTTAAGGATTTTATCACGTCAGCTAGAGTGGGTTCCATAATGAAGTGGGATTCTTGGGAGTCGATTTCTAGGCCACTATGGAGACGTATGCACTCTAGTACGTATATGTATGCAAATTACGTTGGTTCTCTATACTGACATTGCTCTGATACCAAACTGACGTAGGACCATTGATACAATGCCTAAGTGATATGCAAAATCAGCAAACAATTGAGACAAGTATCCAATTATTAACTTTAACAAGTACTGATTTAATTATAAGCAAAGCTTAACACTAGATGAATATGATATTAAATAGGCAATTGCAGTTTTGTAATGCGAGTCAATCTAAAATAAGGAAGCGATTGGGTCATTGGAAGCGTAGAAGTTTCCGTTGGTATAGGGAACAAATCTATAATTAACAGTGGATGTCTAAATAACCGCAAGGATTTCAAAACTGGGTAGGCTTAATTGGTTAATGTTAAGAGTAATATATGTGATCAATTATATGCACAAATCAGCAGTAGTAATTTTCACATATTGATCATGCTCAATGAAGAACTAAACTTGATGTAATACGATGCAGTGCAAGGAATGGATAGACGACTTCACAAAGAGCAGACTTCCACAAGTAGACGATGGGTTTCATACGGTGGAACTCGCATTCCCAACGCGGACTTCATGATTGAAAATTGTGTGGTCTGCGAGAGGAGTCGGAAGCCTGCAAAGTAGGGCGTCCAACAGTCGAAGCCGCAGGTACCGGAGAATGGTTGCTACAAGAGTCGTTGGTGCCAATCAGAGTAAACAGACTATGGGCAGCGACCTGATCTCGGACGGTGGTCAAGACCACGAACCAGTGGACGGGTTCCAGCCGAGTTGGCCGGCGTCGAGAAGGAGGGGCGGCCGAGCTTCGGGTGGCGATGCCACAGGCCGGCGGGCGGGCCGGCATCGAGGAGGTGGGGCGGCCGGGGCTCGGGTGGCGGCGCCTCAGGCCGACGGGCGGGGCTGGTGTTAGGGAGGTGGGCGGTCGGGCTTTGGGTGGCGGCGCTACAGGCCGGCGGGCGGGGCCGGCTTCAGGGAGGTGGGGCGGTCGAGCTTCGGGTGGCACAGTGCATCAGGTCGGCGGGCGGGGCCGGTGTCGGGGAGGTGGGGCGACCGGACTTTGGGTGGTAGTCGACACCGTAAGGAAGTGGTGTGGGTTCAGGCTCAGGGTAGGGACAGGCTCACAGGAACAGAAAAGAAAAGGAGAGAGAGATAGAGAGAGAGAGGTCGGAATCCACTGAATAGAAAAAATAGATTTCTTTTCATTAAACCATTAATGCCAAGTACAGCAATCTCCTTCCCTTTTTGTCTTCCCAATAACTAAAAACTGAAAAAAAAACTACACCCACTACTATTAACTACCCTTTACACCCACTACTCCCAACAACAGAAAAGAAAACTACACCCACTACTATTAACAAATAACCCACCAACCCATTACACCCTCATGCTCATCGGTTGGAATTGCAGCCACTGAAATACAAACATAAACAATACAATATACAAATAACCCCTTGTAGATATAAGTATCACAAATAATTCCTTCTGAACGTCAATGCAGCAGTTGGGCCAAAGATGCGCTGGGCCCATTATCCTCCAAGTCATAGTGACGTCAAATGTGTAGCCCGCCTCCGTCGACGTCCGTACACTCGTGTGATGGGTGGCCGGATGTCTCCATCAAGCGGCTTCTTTGTGTCTAAAGAGGGAGGTTCTAAATAAGGGATCATAAAAAGTGGCAAAGGAATTTGATCAAGACAAGGCCCTTGGAAGGGATGGTTTTCCTGCTTCCTTATGTCATTTTTGCTTGGACATTATTATGATGTCTTGGCTAAGAGGTATGCGTTTAAAAGAGAGCTTTTAAAAAAGTAAATTAGACTCTTCACACTCCAAAGAAAAACAATGTCAATCAGTGCAGCAGTTCAAGCTTAGCTCACTGTGTAGTTTTCATGGTAAAACAATTTCTAAAATATTGACTAACGGAATCAAAGAGGTGCTTGAAGAGCTCATCAGCCCTAGCCAGATTAACTTCATAACTATCTTGGTTACTTATTAAACTGACTAGAGATTTTGGAACAAGGAAATCAATCTAGTTATGGTACAAGATCGACAATATTAAA
This sequence comes from Chamaelirium japonicum, assembly GCA_947650365.1. NCBI lineage: Eukaryota > Viridiplantae > Streptophyta > Magnoliopsida > Liliales > Melanthiaceae > Chamaelirium > Chamaelirium japonicum. Next base: position 44,597,684 of record OX393552.1, on the reverse strand, counting down.
GTTTATAATACAGTGTGCTGGCACTGTTTTGAACTTTTTTGTTTTCCAATTGGAATCCACAAGAATCCAATATAATCATTTTCAATACTGTTATATATTGAAATAGATCCAATGTATTTTCCAACAATGTTATGTACCCATGTAAGAACAAAATCAAGATTGAAGAATTTAAGCCTATGGTTGGCAAAGCATCTGATGTTTTGGTGAGGAGGTTGTGGGTTCAACTCCTCCTCCTCTCGATTTACTTAGGAGTGAAGTGGGAATTGTCGAGTGGGTCGGGCTAGGAAGCATGAACAATTTCTCAGGCCCTCGTACCCGTGTGGGACACGTGTCCAACACTGACACTCGCCGGACACGCAATGGACACACATGTGCTGTGTCTCACGTGCTTCCAGGAGTCGGACATGCACCGAACACGACGGGTTGTTCGATATAGGGTAGGTTCATAAGCTGTTGTGATTCAGTTTTAGCTTCAACCTATCTGATCCTCTGAGGTTAAAACCTTAGAGGATCAGATAAGTTGAAGCCAAAATTGAATCGCAGTAGTTCTTATGCATACCATTTGGGCCTGAGTGTGATTCACTCGTCAGGTTGGTTATAACAGAAGGTTATGATTCAATTTTAGTTTTAACCTATCTGATCCTCTGAGGTTTCAGATAGGTTGAAGCCAAAACTAAAACACAACTGTTCTTTTCCATGTCATTTAAGGCTGTGTGCAATTCACCGATCGGGCTAAGTGTAATTAACGGTTGCGATTCAGTGGGCATTAAAATTTTATTTTAGTTATTTTTTATGAGGTTTTTTCAGTTATTAAAATTTATATGAATTAAAAACATACATAAAATATTAATTTATTTTGTCGTGTTCCCGCCGTACCAGTGTCCCCTTTTTTTAGGATTTGTCGTGTCGGCGTACCCGTGTCGTGTCGTACCCATGTCCTCGTACCAGTGTCAGTGCTTCTTAGTTGGACACATGTTCATCATTTTATAGTTTTAAACATGTGTCTCAAATATTCCTTATGGTTTTAGTTAAAAGGCTTGGTGAGGCAAGCACATTCGCTTTTTGAGACATCTTGTTTTTCAAGTTATGAGAATTCTATTGATATTTATTGGATTGTATATCACGTGTTGTTAATTTTGTCCTCTCTCTAGCGGCTTAAAATTTCATAAAGAATTAATAAAAAAGAAAAATTGTTGATCTTGAAAATGGCTCTCTGTAGAAGATATAATAGTACTAAACGATAGAATTATAATAGTAATTATGATTGCCGCAATTAGTACAAGATTTTATGGCCACCATGAACGCCACCTAAACCTTTGTATTTCTAGTGTTGGACGTGACCGTCACTAAACATTGGAGCTATAATGTCATCTACGATCGTCGCTAATCTTTGAATTTATAGTGGCTTAGATGATCTATTGTTAAAGTCATAATTTTAGTGAAGCATTTTTATAAAATAAAATAAATTTATTTTAGTAAAATATTAATCACGGAAAAAACAATTGTCACTATAGCTAATAATATGTGCCGCCAGTTTTTTGACATCTAGCGGCAATCAAACTTAATCGTTATATGTTATATAGCGACATAACCTTTAGTAACGATTGAACTGGTCGCTATTAAGTCGTCATTAGAAGTTTTAGTGGCATTTATAGAGACTTATAACAACGATTGTGATTGTCGTTAATCCTTTTTTATGTAGTGAGTTTAAAAACATACTTGAGGGACCAATGTGAAATTAGCTAAATAGTTTAAAAACATACTTGAGAGATCAATGCATTAACTACTCTATCGTGAGAGATAAAAGATGCTATGGTAATTTACTTTACCTAATTAAAGTCATTGTGAAACTACGTTTTGAAGATCTTGAGTGTACATGTGCACTTTTGTACCAATACCCATATAATAAGGCAGTTACGCGATTATTGATTTTAACGATCTTGAAAGCCCCTTCTTTTGCAATCCGTACAAAAGTTCAAATATCTATTAGAGAGAGAGAAAGAAAGAGAGAGAGAGAGAGAGGGAGAGAGAGAGAGAGAGAGATTTTACCAACTTCAACAAGTTCTCTCGTTTCTGTCGTTAGCCTCGTATCCGTAGCAACCCATATTCCCCTCCCACTTCGTATCGTAACCACGATAGTGCCATCTGAAAAGTCCCCCCTCCACCACCAGGGGCAGCGACGACACGATGTCCATCACGACGACATCGACGGATACTACCTGACGGCACGAAGGGCGACTACCTCCTGGAGAGCTAGCCTATGGACTTGAGGATGGTGAAGAAGGGGGCGAAGACGCGAACCTTGTAGTCAGGTTAGCAATAAAAAATTATTAACTTAGACAGAGTAATTAAGGATGTTCTTACGCATTTTGGGAGATTGCCACAATAAATACAAAAGCATAAATTTATACAAAATTTTTTTAAAATTTTTGGGACTGCCACAAAAAATCTGAAAAGTTGAAGTAAAACCTATACACATATGGGAGGTAATGTGCCTATAAGATAAACCTATACATTATATTCGTATACAACTAGCTACTTCTTTTGCTACTGTCTCCTCCAAAGATGAGTCGCAGTTCAAGTAGTTCGGTAATACTTCTGATATACATTTGATCTGTTATGTTATTTCATCTGAAATCTGTTTTGTTTGTTTTTCTTCTGCTACTTCACTATTGTTGTATTATACCTTTGATATAGGATGATCACGTAGGCAATATCCATGGTACTATCGTGGTTGCGATACGAAGTGGGAAAGATCCTTTCCCACTTCGTATCGCAACCACGATAGTGCCATGGATATTGCCTACTTGATCATCCTATATCAAAGATATAATACAATAATAGTGAAGTAGCAGAAGAAAAGCAAATAAAACATATTTCAGAAGAAGTAACATAACAGATCAAAAGTATATCAAAGATATTATCGAACTAGTTGAACTGCGACTCATTTTTGGAGGAGACAGTAAGAGAAAAAATAGCTAGGTAATATGAGAGTGTAATGTATAGGTTTATCTTATACGTACATTACCTCCCATATGTGTATAGGTTTTACTTCAACTTTTCAAATTTATTGTGGCAGTTCCAAAAATAAAAAAAAAAATTGTATAAATTTTTGTTTTTGTATTTATTATGGTAATCTCCCAAAATGTGTAAGAACATTCTTAATTACTATGTCTAAGCTAATAAATTTTTCTTGCTAACTTAACCGCAAGCTTCGCGTCTTCGCCCGCTACTTCATCAGCCTCAAGTCCGTAGGCCAGCTCTCGAGGAGGTGGCCGTTCTCCGTGCCGTCAAGTAGTCACCGCCGTCGTGATGGACATTGTGCCTTCACCGCCCTTGGTGGTGGAGGCTGACCCTTCACAGAAGCATCCTTGGACTTCGACCACTCCCCGCGGAGATCGAACGGGCCCTGCGGTCGGGTGGGACGCACCGGCCTCAAGTTCGGAGGCCAGTTCTCCAAGAGGTGGCCGCCCTCCGTGCTGTCAGGTAGTCTCCACCGACGCCGTCGTGATGGACATTGTGCCGTCGCTGCCCCTGGTGGTAGAGGGGGGACTTCCATGCCCAGCCTTTCACGAAAGCATCCTTGGACTTCGACCACGCCCCGCGGAGATCAAGCGGACCCTGCGGCCGGGTGGGACGCACCGACCTCAAGTCCAGTGGCGGACCCAGAAACTCCAAAATTTTAAATTTTGGAGGGGCCATGTGTAAAGAATTTTTAAAAATTTTCAAAACCTCAAAGGGGTCCTATTGAAATTTTGCCAACTTTGGGGGGGCCATGGCCCCCCTCAGCCCCCCCTTGGTTCCGCCCCTGCTCAAGTCCGCAGGTTAGCTCTCCAGGAGGTGGCCGCCTTCATCGAGCGGACCCTGTGGCCGGGTGGGATCTGCGTCCTCCAAGTGGAGGTGCAGCGGAACTAGGGGTGGCAATCCTTGACCCGACCCGAAGTTAGCGGGTTTGGGTTTGTTCTAAAATCGGGTCATAAACGAGTCGACCCAATTGACCTGTTTATTTAATGGTTTGGGTTCGGGTTTGTCCTTACAGCCCGATTGACCCGTTTACCAAATGGGTCGTGTCAACCCGACCCGAGCCAACCCGACCCAACTTGAACCAACCCGATCCAACCCGGCCCAATCCCACCCGTCTTGACCCAACCCGACAGGTTTACATAGGTTCTGTTGACCCAACCCGACCCGATCTGTTTAGTAAACGGGTTAAACGGGTCGGGTCGGGTTTGGGTTTAAGTTTTTGACCCGTTTATTAAACGGGTCGGATTTGGGTTGGATGTTTTGCCCTTATACCTATGTCTCAACCCGACCCGACCCGTCCCGACCCGACCCATTGCCACCCCTAAGCGGAACGGCTTCCTTCATTAATTTGAGAAAATTTTTGGCACCCGGTAATTAGGGCGTTGCGCCATATAAGCCGAATGAAAATAACCTCTTTACCCTTATCTGGTGTACGTATGTGGCGCAACGTCACTGGCCGGTCGTCAAATTTTTTCTCATTATTACTTATTAGCTTGCCTGGCTATCACCCCATATCTTTCCTGCTCCTTGAGCAAGGTTCGAAATCTCCATTTCGGTGGAAATTTCGACCTTCTGGATATGAAAATATTTCGTGGAAATATTTCGACAGTGTGGAAATATTACAATTTTGTAGAAATGGTGGAAATATTGATTTTTTGATGGAATTTTTTAATAAAACTCCGGATAGTCATAAACCAAGTATAGATACACACTTTGGAACACTCACATAATATGTGTACCCTATCAAGGGGTGTAGAGCTTCACATAATATGTATTCAATGTATTAAGTCTGTGAGTGTTGTGCAATCTTATTTAGTTCGGTTTTGATATATATTTTTCAAATATTTTTTAATCCTTTTTTTGGATAAAAATATTTTTGAAATAAAGATTAGTTGATTGTTAAAATAATGTTTCAAACGATTTTGAAAGCGGACTTAAAACAAGAAAGTTATGCAAATTTGAAATTGTGTAAAAATTATGCTGAAATGTGAAACACTGTTTTTTTCCTAAGTCTGAAAAAACGAGTTTTTATATAGAAAAGTTTTTATACATTCAAAATTTCTTAAGATGGACCATGGTTTTCTAGATGTACTCGTACTTCTACATCTTGTGGAATTTTTTGAGCTAAAAAGGAGTTGATTTAATCACTTTTCTCATCATGTAGATTTTGTAAAAATCCATAAAAACTGTTTTCTCCTACTAAAATTGAAAGTTTACTTTTTGATTCCTTTGTTTTTTGATTTTTTTGATATTTTTATTGAAATCAAATGGGGGGGTATTTGCTTATTTACATATAATAACTTAAAGTAAATAGAGAAAATAAAAAGTAAGTAAAACGATATTTACTTAAATGTTATTATATGTAAATAAGCTTTTATAACCAGTCAGTCACAGAATTTCGGATAAATTTTGCGAAATTTTTTAAAATTTTCGCAAAATTTCGATAAAATATCGCGATATTTCGTGGAGATGGAAATATTTCGTGGAAATATCGCGATATTTCGTGGTGATGGAAATATTTCGTGTAAATATCGCGATATTTCGCGAAATTGCTCGATATTTTGACATTTTCAATTATGCTCGAGATTGCAGGTGATATTTCGTATCGGGGTTTTATTTTTCCGATATATTTCGCGATATTTTGCGAAATATATCGATTTTTTGTTCCAGGTCCTCGAGTACGATTTTGTTCCAGAGGTTGGATATTTCCGGTCTCTCATCCTCCATATCGAGGGTATGTTTGTCATTTCATACTACTTATCATGATGAAATAACCAAAAGCCGCCGATATGGATCAGAGACCGGGAACATCCAACCTCTTTAAAGAGGTTCGAACAAAATCGTATTCTCCGTGCTCTGCGACTGCGTCAACCACAGCGTCCCTGCCTGCACCAAAAAGCTGAACCTTTAGTCCTCGCTCAATGAGCTGTCACAGCGGACAGCTAAGTGGGATAAGAGAGTTGGGATCTCCTCCGGTCGGTGGGGACGACGCGCATCACAACCGCATGCAATCGCCGAGAGTACGATTCACCGTCGAGTGACCTGCCATCGTGCGACTGTGATGAGTGCCATGACCTCCAAAGCATTTTTGCTCGGTGGGCTTTGCGCATCACAGCCGTACGATGACATGTGACCAGAAAGTACCACTCCAGTGGACTGCATGCGGCTGTCATGAGCGACGGGACCACCGACCGGGTACGACTGACCGGAGGAGATCGCTCTTTTTGGTCCACTATTGATTTGCTGCACTTGACTACAGCCCAATCGTAATATGCCACATCCTCCATTAAAAGCCACAGCGGGGACCACACTTACGGCCCCATTATGGTCTTTTTAATTGAGGACGCGGCAAACTGTACGAATGGACTGTAAACAATTGCAGCAAATCAATCCGCTGACAAAAAAATTAGGGTTATTTTGACTTTGCCCAAATATTTCCTTGAATTAGACTTTACACCCCCATTATTTCATTAGTTAGACTTTACCCCCAAAACTAACTGTTCCATCAGCTCAAACCCCCCGCAAAAAAACTTTAGTTCTTTTCCGTCAGCTCACCCTTTCTCTTAGCAGAAATTTTTCAGAAACAAAACAAAAAATATTAATATTTTAATAAGCGGAACAAAAGTTTTAAAATAAAAAAAATGAAATAATATGCCGTCTCAAATGGCATAAAGCATTTACGCCATTTGAGATGGCGTAAAAATAAAGCGGTGATTTTAAATACTAAAAATGTCCTTATTTTACGCCATCTTAAATAGTGTAAAGTCTTAAGAATTAGTTTTGGGGGTTAAAGTCTAATTAATAAAAATGTGGGGGGTAAAGTCTAATTCGATGCAAAATTTGGGGGGTAAAGTCAAAATAACCCGGCAATTAGACTTTACCCCGTATTTTCATTAATTAGACTTTACTCTCCAAAACTAACTGCTCCGTCAGCTCACCCCCCAAAACTTTATTTCTTTTCCGTCAGCTTGACGGAAAGATAGTTTTGGTAGGTAAAGTTTAATTAATGAAAATATGGAGGTAAAGAATAATTTAAGACAAATTTAGGGGTAAAGTCAAAATAACTCTTCTTTATTTACTCAAAGACTTTACATCATTTGAGATTACGTAATGGGTAGCTTTGAGTAAATAAAGAAGGGAAATTTTATTCATACCCCAAAAATCTGTAATTAGCCCCCGTATCCCTAGCGTTTCTCAATAACTTACTCAACAATCCTTTAATACCAACAATGCCCTTTTTTTTTATACCCCAAACCCCAAAGCCCCTGCTCAGCGTCTTTTGTACCCCAACCCAACCCAATGTTCGTTTAAACTTAGCCCCGCCCAACCCGTCGGGTTGTGCGGGGTGGGTTCGGGTTAACCCGCCCAAAGTTGGGTTGGGTTCGGGTTGGCCCGCCCAAGTTGGCAAGTTGCAGCTAGGGGTGGCAATGAATCGTGTCGTGTCGGGTTCGTGTCGTGTCTAGTTTCGTGTCGTGTCCAAAACCCCTAGACCCGGACCCGACCCGTTTAACTAATCGTGTCTAGATCCTAAATCCGTAACCGACTCGCTAATAAACAGGTAGACACGATAAGACCTGATAAGACCCGTTTACCACCCGGATCTATTCACTTGACCCGATCCGACCCAATCCGACTTGACCCGACCTGACCCGAAAGACCCACTGGTTTTATATATTATAGTATCGGATTGATGGTAGACCCGACCCGACCCGACCCGTTTAATAAACGGGTCTATCGTGTCGACCCGTTTACGACCCGAACCCGTTTAGCCTTGACCCAGACCCGCTAACTTCGTGTCGGGTCGAGGAGAAATGATTCGGGTTGGGCTCGGATTAGCCCGCCCAAATTCGGGTTGGGTTCGGGTTGGCCCGCCCAACTTGCAGCTCTACTTGTGCCTTCATGTATCAGCCAACTGCATGGGGTTTATTTAAGAGTGGGGTGTATTTAAGAGTGCATATAATTGGGGTATATTTAAGGGGGTATGTGTTTGATTGGGGTATAATCAAGTTGGGGCGGGCCATTTAACTGGGGGTGTATTGAAGGTGGGGTGTAAGGGGGAAGGGTATTTTTGGGATAAGAATGGGGTATGAAAAAAAAAATGGGGTGTATTCAAGTTTCTTGGAAATGGGGGCTAATTACAGATTTATGGGGTATGAATAATATTTCCCATAAAGAAAGGTTATTTTGACTTTACACCCCAAATTTTGCCTAATTAGACTTTACCCCCCAAAACTAACTGCTCCGTCAACTCACCCCCCAAAACTTCATTTCTTTTCCGTCAGCTCACACTTTCTATTAGATGGTGAGTTGACGGAAAATTAGTTTTGGGGGGTAAAGTCTAATTAATAAAAATGTGGAAGATAAATTTTTACGCCATCTCAAAAGGTGTAAATGTTTTACGCCATTGACGTACTATTCTATTTTTTTCTATTTCAAAACCTTTGTTCCGTTTATTAGAATATTAATATTTTTTGTTCTGTTATTGAAAAATTTATGTTCTCTTAGATGGTGAGCTGACAGAACCGTTAATTTTGGGGGGTAAAGTCTAATTAGTAACAATATGGGGTGTAAAGTCTAATTCAAGGCAAAATTTAGGGGGCAAAGACAAAATAACCCAAAAAAGTATTGCCGTCGGACACCACCCCTGGCCGGTTCCCGTCGGCCGTTGCTAGATAGACGTCGTCCGATACGATGATACCACTCCCATCGACCACCGATCGACCGCAGCCGCCCCATCGGACTCTACCACCCGGGTCTATTCAGTTGACCCGATCCGACCCAATCCGACTCGACCCGACCTGACCCGAAAGACCGCTGGTATTATATATTACAGTATGGATTGCAGGTAGACCCGACCCGACCCGACCCGTTGAATACTAAACGGGTCTTCCCGGGTCTACCGTGTCCAGACCCTAAACCCGGACCCGACCCGTTTATTAAATGGGCCTATTGTGTCGACCCGTTTATGACCCGAACCCGTTTAGCCCTGACCCAGACCCGCTAACTTCGTGTCAGGTCTGCCATGTCGGGTCCGAAATTGCCAGCCCTACAGGGGAACCTACAACTAAAGACTTAATGACAACAACAAAATTGTATGTCCATCATGTGCATGAGCCCACCTAATCATAGAATTCATAGCTTCCTGGCTATAAAAATCTGCATATAAAAACCATATGTAAAGGGCGCACAGATGTATAATAAAAAAACAATTCCTTAATACACTAATTAATAATGGCGTACCTCGTACGTAGTAAATACAGACGTATAATCCAAGATGTATTCTGAATCGACTTTGCTAGATTAGGTAGACACATTGCCAACACACTACCAAAAGTATAGAGATTAATCCACTTACATCCTTGATGCACACATAATTTCAAATCACCACTTAACTCTTGTCACTTACTCTCCGGCCATTATTATTTAAAAAGTAAAAAAAAAATTACAATATTCGACCAGCATGGGCAGAAGAGGAAAAAAATCCCACTGTTCGGCCGTCGTTGAACCCTAGGGAGCTGTCGGCCGAGACCGAAGCTCACCGTTGTCGGATGCGATTAAAGCTTTCAGGACATCGTGATCTACACGAGCCTTGATGTCGTCTTCTTCAAACTGATAGCTGATTCTAAAGACTAAACGAGCATTTCAGTTGCAGGCAGGTAGAGCACCGGTGTCGGAAGATCGCAGTCTCTTGCTTGGAAGAAGAGAGAAGTAAATCTGCGACGGAGCCTTCTATCGCCAATCATCATCTTTTATTTGAAGTCATCTGGCACTACAAGAGCTGCTTCTTAATTTGTATGCCTTTAATATATACCAACTATGCACTAATAGAACGAACAAAAAGATTTACGAAGCCTCTACTGACTGCCCATATAACCCCAATGAATTTAATCTGGGTGTGATTAGCATTTCACCGACACATTGCTGGCATAAAGAGTTTTGAGTTATAACTACGTAGTGATCACCCCAAAACAAAAATTCTGGATTGTATTCAACTCTGTTTTGATTGAGCCACAATCCAATTCTGTACACATCTCTCGTTTATTAATTCTCACCAATAATCAGAGCATGAACACAGTCCATCTCTGAAATGGTGGAACCGATTGATATCTCGAACAAGGATCTCTCTCCCCGCGAACTTTGAAATGAATTTTGTGAAAGAGGGACAATCCTCACACAACCTTAAGTTCTTTGTGATCCGCATAACCTCTCCATTACCGCCATTGATCAGTCCGAAGGCCACCGCCAACTTCTCACTGTGACCCAGCACGATCCTCTCCTTCGCCTCCTGACCAAGATCGTAGAGGACAACTTTGGTGTTGGGGACAAAGCCTTTATCCTTCATCTCCTCCACCATCCGAACCAGTAAGGCATGAAGCTGCTCGATCTGCGGATTTGTTTCATCGACCGAAAGGAAGGAATGTACCTTCTTCACCTCGATCCGACTGCATCCAGGCACCTTCTGCAGCCCTCGTTCTTCTAGAACCTTCTTTACTCTGCCCACTTCATCCCACATCTTAGCTTCTGCGTATATATCAGCTAGGAGAACATAATTCCCCGCATTCATGGGTTCCAGCTGAAAGAGACGGTGGCATGCTTTCTCTGCAAGCCCCACATGGCCATGAATCCTGCATGCGCCAAGGAGAGAACCCCATACAGTAGGGCCCGGTTCAATTCGCATCTCTTCTACCATCTTTGCTGCTTCATGTAATAGACCAGCACGATCGAGGAGATCCACCATACAAGCATAGTGTTCTGCACGAGGTATGAGGCCATACTCCTGGGCCATGGACTCGAACAATCTCTTTCCTTCTTGAACAATCCCGACATGGCTGCAAGCCCCCAAGACGCTCACAAACGTTACATGGCTTGGTGAAGTACCCACATCGATCATGTCTTTGAAAACCCGAAGTGCTTCCAGGCCGTAACCATGGATCCCATAACCCGATATCATGGAATTCCAGGACACAACGTCCCTACGGACACCCAATCCGTCGAAGACTCGACGCCCAGATTCCAGGCTACCGCATTTTATGTACATTGCAATCAGAGCGTTGACGACTGATACGATGGAATCAAGGCTCCTTCGGAGAACATAAGCGTGCACCAACTTACCCAGGCTCAATGCGGCCAAACTAGCACAAGCTTGAAGGACACTGACCATCGTAACCGAATTGGGGAGCGTCTCAGGCTCCCTCTCCATCATTTCCCGAAAGAGCCCCAGCGCATCAAACGGCCTCTCGTTCTTTGCATAGCAAGCAATCATGGCACTCCACGAAACCACATTCCTCTCAAGCATCCCATCGAACACCCACCGCGAGTATGAAACCCAGCTGAGTTTCGCATAGCTATCGACGAGGGTCGTCGCCACATGAATTCGGGACTCGAACCCGTGTCGGATTATATGGCCATGGATCTGCCGAATCCTATAGGAAGCTAACGATGGGTGCGAAGAGGAAGCGACACAGTCCTTGAGCGCGTAAGAGTAGGTGAAGCTGTCCAGCAGCATTCCCCGCTGGCCCATGTCACGGCACAGGGAGAGGGCCTCTTCGCCCTCGTCGGCAAGGGCGAGGGCTTTGAGGAGAGCGTTCCATAGGAATATAGTTTTCTCGCGCGTTCTGTCGAACACGTTGCGGGCGTCTTCAGGGGAGTCGAAGCGGGAGAACATGTCGACGAGTTTGGTGGCGAGGAAGGGGTCCTGGTCGAAGCCGTCGTCGACGAGGCGGCGGTGCACGGCGGACCCATAGGATGGGGCGTTGCGGTGGGTGCAGGCGAGGATGAGGGACTCGTAGGAGCGCTGGGTGGGGTTGGGCTCATGGGGGAGAAGCGGCGGCCGGGCCGTCGAGTCTCCCGATCTCACCGGAGAGGCGGAGCTGCAGGCCGGGCCGTCGAGTCTCCCGATCTCCGGATCGCTGAAGCTGCCGCTGAACCCGAGCCCGCTGAACCCTAAACCCGAGCCTGTATATTTAAACAGAAAAAAAAAAACCAAAACACACGGTTCAAAAAAATAACCGAAAAAATCCGGAAATAACCGGGCGCAGTAAGGCGTGCGCCTGAAACGCCCTGCGCCTGGTTCTTGAGGCGCTGCAAGGCGCGCCTGAGCAGTGCCTTGCTGTGCTCGCCTCACTAGGATGCGCCTGAGGCGCATCTGGCTGAAACGCCCTGAGGCGCGCGCCTCAGTGCGCCTTGACAACTATGGAGGCAACCGTCACCTCGGCATTCGAAGACAAAGTCCGAGGTAGGTTTCGCCGCCTCGGCACCTGACGAAGCCAGAGACGTCGACACCGTCGAAACCCGAGGCCATCGTCTCGGCCCGAGGTGACCTTCGCCTCGGTATTCGAAGACAGTCCGCGGCAGCCTTCATCGCCTCGGCACCCGACGAAGCCCGAGACGTAGACATCGTCTCGGCCTAAGGTGACAAGCTTGGCATTCGATAGCACAGTCCGAGGTGCTTCGCATCGCCTCGGCGCTCGCAGACAAAGTCCGAAGTAGGCTTCACCGCCTCGGCACCAGACGAAGCCCGAGACGTCAGCACCGTCTCGGCCAGAGACAACCTTCGCCTCGGCATTCGAAGACAGAGTCCGAAGCAGGCTTCGCCGCCTCGACACCTGACGAAGCCCGAGACGTCAGCACCGTTTCGGCCCGAGGCGACCTTCGCCTCGTATTCAAAGATAGTCCGAGGCAGCCTTCGTCGCCTCGGCACCTGACGAAGTCCGAGATGTAGACATCGTCTCGGCCTAAGGTGACAACCTTGGCATTTGAAAACAGAGTCTGAGGTGCTCCGCACCACCTCGGTGCTCGCAAAAAAAAAAATCCGAAGCTTTGCCGCATTGGCACCTGACGAAGCCCGTGACGTCGACGCCGTCTCGACCCGAGGCGACCGTCGCCTCGGCATTCAAAGACAAAGTCCAAAGCAGGCTTTACCGTCTTGGCACCTGACGAAGCCCGAGACATTGACATTGTCTCGGTCCGAGGCAATCGTCGCCTTGGCATTCGAAGACAAAGTCAGAGGCTGCTGTTGCCGCCTCGATACTCGTCATCGGACAACACGTCGGTGGATGCATCCCCGGCCGGCCCTTAGCAGGGGATCGACGGGCACGACCACCGACGCCGGTCAATGCAGCGACGGGCTTGACGGCCGACGCTGGACAACGCGACGGCAGCCGCGTTGCCCATCATCGGACAACACATCGGCGAGCCCGACCGTCGAGTTCGAACAACGTGCGCCGACAAGCTCGTTTAAGTTTGTTGGGTTACAAGGCAAGCTCAAGCAGGCCAAAGCTAGGCTCGGCTCAGCTCGTGTCGACGCCCTTCGATCTCAACTGTGCAGTCATTTTTCTTGGATTTTTGAGTGGATGTGAGAGAGAGTTTGAGTATGAGAGGGTGGCAAAAAAAAAAAATTGATGAAGTGTGACACTTGGGTTCAATGCATGCAAAATCTGGCTAACGCTCAACGGTGGGACCCACAGCCCTGCCTAGGGTCCACGAGTCCAACGGTGGGACCCGCAGCCCTGCCTGGGGCCCGCAAGTCCAACAGTGGAACCCGCAGCCCTCTGGGGCCCATTAGTCCAACAATGGGACCCGCAGCCCTGCCTACGGTCCACGAGTCCAATGGTGGGACCTGCAGCCTTGCCTAGGGCCCACGAGTACGACAGTGGGACCCACAGCCCTGCCTGGGTCCCATGAGTACCACGGTGGGACCCGCAGCCCTGCCTGGGGCCCACTTGCACTATCTGAGGTTTGGTAAATCCCCCCGGAAATTTACTAAACCCCAGATATTCTAAAGAATATTCTTGAAATATTCTCTAGATAAACCAAGATACTATAAATAGCAAACCCTGTAAATTATTCCAGATCCGAAATTCCAGACAAGAAACTCACTTTCTGTTTTCCAGAGCTCTTCGAGTTTTCTGGTTTTCAGACTCCTTTTCCACCCTCTGATTACTTGTAAGAAGCACTCATCGGCCTGTCAAGAGTAGCTCTATTGTTTACTCAGAGATAGTGGATTCAGAGGTTGCGTCTTACCACACGAAGATGTAGGCTTCGACCGAACTCCGTTATCACATCCGACATGATGTCGATGAGGACTTGATTGTCGCCTTCGACAGACACCGTGGAGGCATCGAGTTGGCGGAGGGCTTGCAACCCAACAACGATAACGCGAGTTTCAATCTCGAGCACCTCGCAGGCCTTGAAGAGCCTCAGTATGTCCTTAAATTGGACCAAAGTGCAGTGTCATCAGTGGACCTCTCTGCCCCTTCATGTTCTTTTTTTTCCCAAGTGTTCATCCTTATTGAGCCATGATGAAGAAACAGTAGGAATGATGAACATTTAAAACATGTGGTACACAATTGTTCAGTCATGTTCTTTAAATTGCGCATCTACGTGTTATCCGGACTCCATCACCCGGTCCTTACCCTGGATGTTCTCCCCCTCTCCTCACAGCCATCTCCAATTCATGACATGGAATCATCTTTTCTCATTCTCCTAATCAAAGTATATTTTGATCCTTAATGTCGTATTTATTCTTGATAATAAAGCTAAATTGTGTTTTTTCATTATCCCTAATCAAATTATATCACCAATAGATAGCAACAACAGAGTACAGATGCAAACTTACAACAGTGTAAAACTACAGAATAATATGGATTGATGGATGCAAATTAACTTGCAGCAGCATAAACTATAAAGCTTCCGATTATTTCAAATTGATGGCAATGAACAAAAGCCTTACAGTAATCATTTCATTCAACCGTTATACAATAAAAACATTAATGTTTAAAAACAAATAAATCTTCACACTTGGATTCTGCATCTTTTGGAGAATAGTACTGTTATGGTGTTGTACATGAAACAACTTTAACTATGACAACTCAACTACCTAATAAATTATTAAACTTAAATATAGTTATCTATTTCATGAATCATAAGTATCAAAGAAGAGGCTAAAAGAACAAAAATGAAAAATTACGGGAAAGCGGCCGAGGAAGGACCATGATGGTTCAAATCCGATCCAGTGGTCGATCACTTGAGGTGAACTATCGCACCATGAACAAATTCCAACATTGCACCAATGGCTGAAGAATGAATCAGGCTACAGATGTCCTTCTGGAATGATGATACTGCAATAGGTGTCCCTCTTCCGTCAGAGACAATAAAAGCAGCCCGCAATCCAGCAAGAAAACAAAAATAACACTACAGGATTCCAATGGAAAAAAAGACTTCAGATCACATATACTAGATCTGAAAGATTACGACCGAGAATTGATGTTAAAAACATGGTAAGATTAATGTGGATGGGAAGCCTCACCGGCCTTTGACCGAAGGATATCGAAGAAGCACAAGCGGAACAACTGCATCGGACCTGAATGCCACTGGTGTTGTTGCTTCTTGTATGCCCCATAGGACTCTGGGAGTTCACAAAGGCACTACATATAGAAAGCTTGTAGGCATGATTCTGATTTCTAACCTCCACAATAAATTCTACAGAAGATAATTACTTAGAATGGCGGTATTCAAGCAAACCTTTACATCATTCAAATATATAAATTTTCATCCAGCCAGGTGAGTGTGGACAGCTAGCAATAACCATGTCCTCCACAGTGGTTCCTTCCAACCAGCCTCAAGAGTCCTCAACAGCTTTGATCCTCCATACACCAGTAGTTCCGTTAAAACCCAAAGAAATTGATGAACATACTATTCACATGCTGCTCAACCTCAAAATGGAAGGATAAATTTATGTTCTGCAGCCTTGTGAGCAAGTTTTCATCTTTGTTCACAACCAGCCCATCTAGTCTGAACCAGCGCCAAATCGTCGGTGGTAGAGCGGCGGGTAGTAGCATCTCCAACCCAATCTGCATCGGAGTAAGCACGCAGGACCAACGGAGAGGTAGAGGGAAAAAGCAGCGAACGAGTGATGGTGACACGGAGATACCGAATAATCCAAAGGACCGTTGCAAAGTGAACAAATCGAGGAGCCTGAACGAATTGTCCCGATGAAAATTGGGTATGAGCTTTAAGTTCTTTATCCTAATTAATATTTTTTAATCTTTAAATTATTAATGTTTTTATTTTTTAATTGTAGAAAGAGCAAAGTATGATTCATATACGCATTACTATGAACGGATTTAACTATCGATGGCTGTCTAGTGAAGATCATATTCTTTATGGAGGATCGGGGACAAATTTTGATAGTCCTGCAGTTGCGCTGCTGGACACTTGGCGTCTAGATATGACTGAAAATGAGATTAAAAAGCTGGCGATCAAAACTGTCTGCACAGCAATAGAAAACGATTGGTCGTGCGGAGAACCGTATGATGGTAAGAGGTTCAAAAAACAAAATTAACCATCATATTATAATAAATGTTTTATTAATAAATTTTATGTTTTTTTTAGTACAATTTCTGGATAAAAAAACCAGGGAATGGGGCAGACGCAAAAAGGTATCTATACCACCCAAGACTGATAAGGGCATGGTCTGGGTGGATGGCGTGCAAGTGGATAGGGTGTTTGAGTACTCCGCGTACTCCGTCTGATGTTTATGGCTATGTAACCCTTACTCCTAATTAATCATTAAATCCAGTGAAAGACTGAAGGATTGAGAAACCAACCGAGTGATATCAATGGAGAGTGAATGAGTGTTGACGATCATTCATTATATCACTCAGTTGATTTATCAACCCTTCGGTCTTTTACTGGATTCAATGATTAATTAGGAGTCAAGGTTACATAGTCATAAACATCAAACGGAGTACGCGGAGTACTCAAACACCCTATCCATTTGCATGACATCCACGCAGACTATGCACTTATCAGTCTTGGGTAGTATAGATACCCTTCTACATCTGTCACATTCCCTAGTTTCTTTATCCAGAAATAGTACTAAAAAAACATAAAAATTAGTAATAAAATATTTATTATAATATAATGATTAATTTTATTTTTTGAACCTCTTACCATCATATGTTTCTCCACACGATTAATCGTTTTCTATTGCTATGCAGACAGATTTGATCGTCAGTTTTTTAGTCTTCTTTTCAGTAATATCTAGACGTCAAGTGTCCAGCAACGTAACTACAAGACTATCGAAATTTGCACCCGATCCTCCATAAAGAATATGATCCTTACTAGACAGCCACCGATAGTTAAATCGGTTCATAGTAATACGTATACGAATCATACTTTTCCCTTCCTAAAATTAAAAATAAAATATTAATAATTTAAATTTTAAAAATATTAATTAGGATAAAGAACTTAAAGCTCATACCCAATTTTCATCGGGGCAATTTCTATTGATAAGGATAAGCCCAGCATCATATTCTTCGGTAAAGTCTTGTCTTTTGTGATTCTACAAATATGACAATAAAGCCGGCAAGTAGCTTCTCGTTTGATCACAAACCTAAATACAACTGTCGTTAAATTCATTATCATACATACACTACAAGATAAATAACTTTTAGTAACATATTAATAGCGTCAATAAAGACAATTATCATTGTTAATTTCATCTAAATATTAATAGTGGCAATAAAGTAAAACCCATTTTAGTGACAAATTAATAGCGGCAAAAAAGAAGTTATTGCATTGGCTAAAAACGTTTTCTAAATATTATTTATGTTGACCAGGACGAGGGTAGCTTGGTCTAAAAATAATGGTTGAAGGCTGAAATTTGACAGAGGGGGTGAATGTTTAGACATAGCATAGTTTAGGGGGTCAAGTCACTACAGGAAAAAGGACTTATAGCGACATGTTACAAGCAGCGAGTGGAATAATTGCATATTAAATGTCTTTTAGCAGCAAACATTAGAAAATAGACTTATAGCAGCATATTACTAGCAGGAGGTGGCATAATTGTCGCTGTTAAATGTCATTTAGTGGCAAGCATAAATATTCGATATTAGAAGTTAGAACTTTCTCATCCTGGACAAATAGTATTAGCGGTAGTCGTAGCGAACGAGTGATGGTGACACGGAGATACCGAATAATCCAAAGGACCGCTGCAAAGTGAACAAATCGAGGAGCCTGAACGAATTGTTTCGATGAAAATTGGGTATGAGCTTTAAGTTATTTATCCTAATTAATATTTTTTAATCTTTAAATTATTAATGTTTTTATTTTTTAATTCTAGAAAGAGCAAAGTATGATTCGTATACGCATTACTATGAACGGATTTAACTATCGATGGCTGTCTAATGAAGATCATATTCTTTATGGAGGATCGGGGACAAATTTTGATAGTCCTGCAGTTGCGCTGCTGGACACTTGTTGTCTAGATATGACTGAAAATGAGACTACAAAGCTGGCGATCAAAACTGTCTGCACAGCAATAGAAAACGATTGGTCGTGCGAAGAAACGTATGATGGTAAGAGGTTCAAAAAACAAAATTAACCATCATATTATAATAAATGTTTTATTAATAAATTTTATGTTTTTTTTAGTACAATTTCTGGATAAAAGAACCAGGGAATGGGACAGACGCAAAAAGGTATCTATACCACCCAAGACTGATAAGGGCATGGTCTGGGTGGATGGCGTGCAAGTGGATAGGGTGTTTGAGTACTCCGCGTAATCAGTCTGATGTTTATGGCTATGTAACCCTTACTCCTAATTAATCATTAAATCCAGTGAAAGACTGAAGGGTTGAGAAACCAACCGAGTGATATCAATGGAGAGTGAATGAGTGTTGACGATCAATTCATTATACCACTCAGTTGATTTATCAACCCTTCGGTCTTTCACTGGATTCAATGATTAATTAGGAGTCAATGTTACATAGCCATAAACATCAAACGGAGTACGCGGAGTACTCAAACACCCTATCCATTTGCACGCCATCCACGCAGACTATGCACTTATCAGTCTTGGGTAGTATAGATACCCTTCTGCATCTGTCACATTCCCTAGTTTCTTTATCCAGAAATTGTACTGAAAAAAACATAAAAATTAGTAATAAAATATTTATTATAATATAATGATTAATTTTATTTTTTTAAATCTCTTACCATCATATGTTTCTCCACATGATTAATCGTTTTCTATTGCTATGCAGACAGATTTGATCGTCAGTTTTTTAGTTTTCTTTTCAGTCATATCTAGACGTCAAGTGTCCAGCAACGTAACTGCAAGAATATCGAAATTTACCCCCGATCCTCCATAAAGAATATGATCCTTACTAGACAGCCACCGATAGTTAAATCCATTCATAGTAATACGTATACGAATCATACTTTTCCCTTCCTAAAATTAAAAATAAAATATTAATAATTTAAATTTTAAAAATATTAATTAGGATAAAGAACTTAAAGCTCATACCCAATTTTCATCGGGGCAATTTCTATTGATAAGGATAAGCCCAGCATCATATTCTTCGGTAAAGTCTTGTCTTTTGTGATTCTACAAATATGACAATAAAGCCGGTAAGTAGCTTCTCGTTTGATCACAAACCTAAATACAACTGTCGTTAAATTCATTATCATACATACACTACAAGAAAAATAACTTTTAGTAACATATTAATAGCGTCAATAAAGACAATTATCATTGTTAATTTAATCTAAATATTAATAGTGGCAATAAAGTAAAACCCATTTTAGTGACAAATTAATAGCGGCAAAAAAGAAGTTATTGCATTGGCTAAAAACGTTTTCTAAATATTATTTATGTTGACCAGGACGAGGGTAGCTTGGTCTAAAAATAATGGTTGAAGGCTGAAATTTGACAGAGGGGGTGAATGTTTAGACATAGCATAGTTTAGGGGGTCAGGTCACTACAGGATAAAGGACTTATAGCGACATGTTACAAGCAGCGAGTGGAATAATTGCATATTAAATGTCTTTTAGCAGCAAACATTAGAAAATAGACTTATAGCAACATATTACTAGCAGGAGGTGGCATAATTGTTGCTGTTAAATGTCATTTAATGGCAAGCATAAATATTCGATATTAGAAGTTGGAACTTTCTCATCCTGGACAAATAGTATTAGCGGCAGTCGTAGTATATACTGCTATTTTCGTCTTTAACGACGGATGCTCAAAGCCGCTAATTAGAGGTATAGTGTCGATTCCATTAAACACCACTAGATCTTCCTTCTACAACAACATATTGCCTAGACCCCACGAGTTTATCCCCAAAAAAGAAAAAAATCTGCAAAATATTTAGCGCGATCCTTTGGAAAAAATTTCAGTGCCGCCACATGACCATACTTTAATTGTAGCCATTTGTTAAGATGAAGGACGAACGTGATTTGCCATTATTAGCTTTTCATGTTTGTGCGCACAAAATTCTCAGTAACATTTTCGGTATCGTATCCCTAAATTTTTCCCCAAATATTGCATCCCGTCATTCCACCTCCATCCCTCAAACGACTTGATCTCGTCTCCTCCACCCAATGGTATGGCCGACACCTCCTCGACCAAAATCTGATCTCAACTTCTTCCCACCTACCCCTTCTACCTTAGCGGAAGTCCAATTTTCCCTATTAGAGATTCGATTCTGGCCCATGAAGAGTTGTACACCAACCACCCCCACTCCTTTTTCCTTCCCCCAATCACTGCAGATCGAGATTATATACTTTATACAATCAAGAGAGGGTTGTTGTGGAGCAATGGCGGAGCTTTGTTGATCATTGGAACACTAAGAAGGCCCAAGTATATGTTATTTTGTGATTAGTTCTAAAGTAGTATATTTGTTAAGCTAGATACAAAACAACAATAAAATAGGTTTCTATGTCTCATTATGTCAGTCTCTTTTTGTTTAGGAACGAAGTCAAACGAACAAGACTAACCGCCAGAAGCAAATCATGAGCCACATTGCTGACACTAAAAGCTTTGCTTAACTACGTGAGGAGTTATATAAATAAAATATTAAAAGTTATGTTTAATTTTGTTAAGTACTTTGAATACTAGTGATACTAAAATACATGTTGTTTACATGAGGATAGCAATTAAACAGGCATGACCAGCAGGAGCCATCTCGAGTCGAGTTCTTCATCTTGACCCATACACGAAAGAATAGGCGTTTTGTAGATCCTGCATCAAACGAGGCTATTGTATTTTCCCCCTATTCATTTTATTCTTGAATGCATTTGATTTAATTATTATATGGATAAAAGTTCGGATAATGATTAGTCACCTACATAATTTGTAAAATCTGGGTTTTTATTCTGGGTAAAGTTAAAAGAGCGTATGTCTCAACAACCCGAGAGCTCACAAGTCAGGAATGATATCTTTTCCCAAGTAATGAGAGAAGAGAGACGTGGTCATGTCCACACATATGGTTTGGGATTGATGCCTTCAAATATCTTGGGTACATGTGCTAACCTTAAGTAGGCCCTAAGAAAGGAGTTTGAAGCTAGAAGGGCTGCCGAAGACAAGGTAGGGCATTTGGAGGCGTAAATAGTTTCTATGGAGAGAAAACTAGGAGCTCTAAAAACCCAGGTGTCTATGATGATGTCGTTTATTCATCAACAATTCCCAGACATGCATATACCTACAAGAAGTGATGCATATGAGACATCCAGACATGTAAGATTTTCTTCTCTATTTTTAAATTTAGTGAGCTCATTCTAGAATGCATATTTTATTAGACATTTCAAAAATAGTCCAGATTAAGATTAGCTAATCATAGTTGGATAGTCTAGGTTAAGATTAACTAATCATAATTGAAATAGAGGTGGATAGAAGTTTTTGCAAGTGTCAAGACTGACGGGAACACTTGATAAAATAGGGATAGGATTTTGGGAAGGTATCTTATGGCTTCAGATTTTACAAATTGACAAATGACATTTGGCCTATTACTTTTGCTGATTATAGCTTTTGATTTCTTTGGAACAGATATTTTATTTGTGGTTTTATAAGTACATATGTAATACAGGGAAACATAAGGTCGTTGTACACTACCATACACTACCATACATATGTACTTAAACATATACATGCACAATAAAATTTCATGCTTGAGATTTGATAATCTCTTTCCAGATGACACATTAATCTTGTAGCACTTTGCTGCTTCACTCTTTTATTGGATGATCCATTCACTAAACAATATAATTTTGCGATTAGATTTATATTTATTGCTTCTTTTTCATATGATGATTTATTTCTATTAACCCTTTTCTGTACGTCTTGATGTTACGTTGGAATTTTAATTTGCTTTTAATTGTATATTTTCTTAAGGCTAACTTGGGATTACTAATAACATGGCAGATATAATGTTTTCTATTAGGAGGAGAGATTGAAGACCATTGTTGTTTGGGAGGTTCATGCGCATAAAAAGTCTTCTACAACAAGCTATTCATTAATGTTGGTAGTGTTGGTGGTGCTCGCTGTGAAAATTGCTATTCATTAATGGAATCATAATTGATAAACCGAGTTGAAAGCTGTATTTCCTTTTAATTTTGTTTCTTTGGACAGTGCAGAGTGATTTGATGAAAATTATCAAGTGCAAAAACGGAAAAACACCAATTATCCCCATAATTTCCCCAAATTACTCAACAGGTAATGACACAAATGATTACAAATCATAAGCTGAAACATCTACAGAAATGCTCCTTGGTTCAAGATTTCTAGGGAAGCACTAGAGCAAGAGACACATCAAATTCCTCTTGCTACTCTCATGTTACTAGAAACACTCTCAGTTATTTCCCAGATATTCATTTAATTTTAGAAGCCACAAATTACTAGAATGACACGAATGCGTACAAATCATAAAAGCTAAAACACATGCAAACACTCTCAGGTTTGAGGTAACAATTTATACAAAGATCATTTCTAAAAAAATTATCAAGGAGGAACTAGAATAAGATGCATATGTTAAGTTCATCTTCCTGCACTAGTTTTATATACATAATCGTGTCTACTTTTTTTCAAGCTGTTTAATAATAAAGCCACAATATCAAAATAATCACTCAAGTTTTTTTCCTTTTTTTGAGATAACAATCACATTGAATTTTGACCCATAACTATTCTTGCATCAAACAAGGTGTCTGCACTAACTTTTAGATCCCTTTCCTCTAGAAGCTTACACAACTTTCAATTTAGCATTAAATTTGTACTTTTGCAATCACTCAATCAAAACAACCCATCAAGACAAAGACTACCATAATCATCAAGCCATTTGCCATCTATTTGGGGTAGTCTTCATCAAAACAAATACTAAAGATCCTTTTATTGATTAAAATAAGTTCATTGCAATAACTTTAACCTTTTGAGGTTATGGGTTGTCCTATGCAATTGCTTTGAAAAAGAAGGGAGGTAGGTCAAGAGGGCTTAGAAACATGAAAATGGACTGGGTAAAGGCAATGAGAGAGTAAATCTAGAAACTGAAAAAAAACAATTTGAGGAACTGTAAAAGGTGAAAGAGAGCTACTAGGTCACGAGGGCCCAAATCCACATGGTCTCAAACTATTTTTGAAATATCAGGGCCGTAACTGCCCCACAAAGCAGGGTGTGACATCTCACCTTGATAAATTTAACATGGACTTTGTTTGGATGTGAGCATAGAATTAAGAAGCAAACCAAGTTGCCAAAGGTAATCAAAAGTATCTGGATGAATGCTTCTTCGTTTAGTAATACTAGGAATTCTAAAAAGGGCAGTGTCTAGTTTGGAGTAGTATGAAATTCAGTGTCTGATGATTTGCTCAAGCAAACTACGCTTAATTCTGGTGCCTTTTTTTTCACATAACATATGCTTATGCATTTAATACGGTTAGTTAAATAAATTTATGCATTGAGTTGGATCTTTAGCCTCACAGATATGATGAATGTCTGAGATTGTAGATAGGGATTATAATAGAGTCAGATATCTCAATGAGAAGTTAGGTGGCAGGAAACTCAATTTTGAGATGCTCAAAAGCCTTAATTATTTAACAACTTAATTTTAAACTCTTGATTGGCTGATCATAAGTCCTCTGGTTCTATGTGGTCTTGGAAAAACTAGTCCAGTCCAAGTTAACTTGCGGGAGTTTAGACAGAATTTTCACTAATGAGGAATAAATTGTGAGCTTTCCTAGATCTTATCAGATCTCTCTCTTGGCCTCAATGATCAAAGTCCTCTTTTGGTCATTCTTGACGATATCATTCCTACACAACCAAAACCTTTCGAATACTTTAAAACATAGGATGCTGAACATGATTTCTACAAGTTATTTTCGAAGGCTTGGATTATTCACACGAGGAAAACTTCCATGTAAGGTAGATTTTACAAAAGCGGTATAAATCTGATGAAAGAAGAACTGCTATTAAGGCTAATACATTGCCAGCAGGCTAAATAAGTATGAAACAATAGGCATTTTCACTTCAGAGGAGAACCGAGGGGAACTCAGGCTGAAATTTAGGAGATCCTGGATAAAGAATGGGTCTCAAAAACCGAGTTCTTTAATGCTGCAGTAGCTAGCAAATTGGCCTCTGCTTTTATGAGGTGTATAAATAACTATAGGGAGAGTTTGTTAATGAAAAAGAGGCAATTTTGAGCTTTTTATCATACATTTGAAGCCATTTCAAAACACAGCCATAAATTTGTGTACAAAATAATGCCATTTTTTTTTTCCTTTTATGAGACATGTTTATGCCATTTTGAACCAATAATTAAACTGTGGCGGTGACATAGGACCATTGATACAATGGCTAAGTGATATGCAAAATCAGCAAACAATTGAGACAAGTATCCAACTATTATCTTTAACAAGTACTGATTCAATTATAAGCAAAGTTTAACACTAGATGAATATGATATTAAATAGGCAATTGCAGTTTTGTAATACGAGTCAATCTAAAATAAGAAAGCGATTGGGTCGTTGGAAGCGTAGAAACTTCCGTTGGTATAGGGAACAAATCTATAATTAACAATAAAAGTCTAAATAACTGCAAGGATTTCAAAACTGAGTAGGCTTAATAGGTTAATGTTAAGAGTAATATATGTGATCAGTTATATGCACAAATTAGTAGTAGTAATTTTCACATATTGATCATGCTCAATGAAGAACTAAACTGGATCTAATACCATGCAGGTGCAAGGAACGGATAGACGACTTCACAAAGAGCAGACTTCCACAA
The DNA here is from genome assembly GCA_947650365.1 of Chamaelirium japonicum. Lineage (NCBI taxonomy): Eukaryota > Viridiplantae > Streptophyta > Magnoliopsida > Liliales > Melanthiaceae > Chamaelirium > Chamaelirium japonicum. Next base: position 44,572,609 of record OX393552.1, on the reverse strand, counting down.
TTAGACGACGTTTTCATACGGTGGGACTCGCGTGATCGGAAATTCTGTGGTCTGCGAGAGGAGTCGGAAGCCTGCAACGTAGGGCGTCCAACAGTCGAAGACGCAGGTACCGGAGAATGGTTGCTACAAGAGTCGTTGGTGCCAATCAAAGTAGACGGACTGTGGGCGGCGGCCTGATCTCGGACGGTGGTCAAGACCACGGACCAGTGGACGGGCTCCAGCCGACTTCGCCGGCGTCGAGAAGGAGGGGCGGCCGGGCTTCGGGTGGCGATGCCACAGGCCGGCGGGCGGGCCGGCGTCGAGGAGGTGGGGCGGCCGGGGTTCGAGTGGCGGCGCCTCCGGCCGGCGGGCGGGGCGGGTGTCAAGGAGGTGGGCGGTCGGGCTTCGGGTGGCTGCGCCACAGGCCGGCGGGCGGAGCCGGCGTCGGGGAGGTCGGGCTTCGGGTGGCGGCGCCTCAGGCCGGCGGGCGGGGCCGGTGTCGGGGAGGTGGGGCGGCCGGGCTTTGGGAGGCAGTCGACACCGTGAGGAAGTGGTGTGGGTTCAGACTAGGGGTAGGCTCAGGCTCACATGAACAGAAAAGAAAAGAAAGGAGAGATATATATAGAGAGAGAGGTCGGTCGGAATCCACCGAATAGAAAGAGAGATTTTTTTTCTTTAAACCATCAATGCCAAATGCCGAGAAGAGCAATCTCCTTCCCTTCTTATCTTCCTAATGACTGAAAACTGAAAAGAAAACTACACCCACTACTATTAACTATCCTTTACACCCACTACTCTTAACAACTGAAAAAAAACCTACACCCATTACTATTAACAGATAACCCACCAACCCATTACACCCTCATACACATTGGTTGGAATTACAGCCACTAAAAGACAAACAGAAACAACACAATATACAAATAGCCCCTTGTAGATATAAGAATCACAAATAACTTATTCTGGATCTCAATGCAGCAGTTGGGCCAAAGATACGCTGGGCCCATTATCCTCCAAGCCATAGTGATGTCGAATGTGTAGCCCGCCTCATTCGATGTCCGTACACTCGTGTAATGGGTGACCAGATGTCCCCATCAATCCTCCCGGAGTAGTGAGAAATCGACCCTTTCGAGTTTAAGTCATGCTTGCTCTGATAGTGCTCGAGTAAATCTGGAGACAAACGTTGTATGTCATCTCGAGTAACCCAAGTGCCCTCGGAGTCGGGTCGATCCCTCCATCTAACTAGATATCGCTGAAAGCCACCTTCTCATGTAGAAATTATATATTCATCGAGAATATCGTCAATCTATTCGTTTTGTGCGGCGAGGATGTGGTAGCGGTACAATATCAGGTATAAGGCTATCAGAAACTTCAAGGTTAGGTTGAAAGAATGGTCACTTGGAACTACTGCTGAACCTTTAAAGCTATCCAAATCTTCTACGTTAAATATTGAGTTGATCCCGTAATCCAACGGTAAGTCCACGACATAAGCGTTTTGACCAATTCGCTTCAAAATTTTAAAAGGTCCCGAACTACGAGCCTGCAATTTTTTTACGGCTCCTAAAGGATACCGTTCGGGTCGGAGCCTAACCATCACATAATCACCAATTTTAAACTCCTTATAACGTCTTCGAGAATCTGCATAAGTTTTATAGCTGATATTGCTTTTTTCAATTTGCTTGCTGATATTATGATGCAAATCATGCATATGTTGTGCAAGTGACTGTGCAGACTCAGAGATTTCTGTGTATGGTGACATAGGGAGAAGACATATAGGCTTGTTAGGTTTAAACCCGTGGACGATTTCAAATGAACTCATGCCTATACTCCTATTGATGGAATTATTATATACAAACTCGGCGACTCATAGGATTGAATCCAAATTCCTATTATTTTCACCCACAAGGCAACGTAATAAGCTCCCTAAACTGTGATTGACCACTTCGGTCTGCCCATCGGTTTGGGGATGGTAAGCGGTTGAGAATTTAAGCTTGGTTCCCATCATCGCTCACAAGGTCTTCCAAAAGTAGCTTGTAAATTTAACATCTCGATCAGAAACAATAGACTTAGGAAGTCCATGTAACTTTACAACATTATCAAAATAAAGCTTTGCCACCTTGGAAGCATCAAAGGTTTTAGAACACGGAACAAAATGGACCATTTTCAAGAATCGGTCAACGATGACAAAAATGGAGTCATTCTTTTGAAAGGTGCGAGGTAATCCGAGCACAAAATCCATACTCGCATCTTGCCATAGACGGTCAGGTATGGACAAAGGAGTATATAGACCTGTATTACGCTTACGTTGTTTGGACATTTGGCACGTGCGACACTGGCCAATTAATTTAGCAACATCACGCTTCAGACTTGGCCAAAAGAATTGTCGTTTAGCCTCTTCAATAGTCTTATCTCGCCCAAAATGTCTGGACAGACCTCCAGCGTGTATTTCCCAGATCAAAAATTCTCGAGCTGAAGTGCGAGGAATACACAATTTATTAGCTCGGAACAGGTACCCATCTTGGAGATAGAAGTCGTCTACTTCTCGAATCAGTTCGTTCTTCAGATCCTTATAGACATCTCCAAAGTCTGGGCATGACTCGTATTCTTCCTTGAGCTTCTCGAACCAGATAACTTCTGCACTGACAACAAGTAATAGGGTCATTCCTCGACTCAATGCATATGCAGCTTTATTCTCAACTCCTGCTTTATGTTTAAGAACAAACATGTAGGCTTGTAGAAAAGCTACCCATTGACCATGTTGAAAATTCACCTTTTTCTGAGATTTTAGGTACCTTAGGGCTTCATGGTCCGAGTATAAGACAAATTCTTGCGGTAAGAGATAATGACGCCAATATCTCAGGGCTTGGACTACCGCATAGAACTCATTGTCGTAGGTGGAGTACTTTTGTTTTGCTTCGTTCAACTTCTCGCTGAAGTAGGCAATAGGATGTCCTTCTTGACTTAGGACTCCACCAATTCCAACACCGGAAGTATCGCATGCAACTTCAAAAGCTTTTATGAAATCGGGCATACACATTACTGGTGCTTCGGTCATTCGCTTCTTAATCTCGTCGAACGCACGGGCGGCGGCATTCGACCATCGAAACTCCCCTTTCTTTAGGCAATATGTGATTGGAGACATAATAGTGCTGAAATTCCTGATGAAACGTCAGTAGAAGGTGGCCAATCCATGGGAACTCCTCACATCATGGATGGTCTTGGGAATTAGCCATTCTACTATCGCGTTGACCTTCTGTGGGTCAGCAGACACCCCTTCTGAGGATACAATGAATCCTAAGAATATAACTTGGTCTGTAAGGAAAGAGCACTTTTTAAAATTGGCGTACAAACTTTCCTTCCTTAGGGTGTAGCAGACCTGCTTGAGGTGATCAATATGTTCCTTTGTGGACCTACTATAGATGAGTATATCGTCAAAATACACCACAAGGAATTTGCCTATGAATGGTCGTAGTACCTGCGTCATGACACGCATAAAAGTACTAGGGGAATTGGATAATCCAAAGGGCATCACCATCCATTCGTATAGACCATCCTTTGTTTTAAAGGCGGTCTTCCACTCATCTCCGGGTCGGATTCGAATTTGATGGTATCCACTCTTCAAGTCGATCTTTGAAAAAATAGTGGCACCAGCCATCATATCGAGCATATAATCTAAACACGGGATGGAAAAATGGTATTTTACCGTGATTCTGTTGATGGCCCTGCTATCCACACACATTCTCCAGGATCCATCTTTCTTAGGGGTAAGGAGAGCGGGGACAGCACAAGGACTGAGGCTTTCTTTGATAAATCCCTTTTGTAACAAATCGTCCACTTGACGCTTGAGTTCTGCATGCTCAGTAGGATTGAGCCTGTAATGGAGTAGATTTGATAATGAGGCTCCCGGAACGAGGTCAATGGCGTGTTGTATGTCACGCATTGGGGGCAGGTGATTTGGAAGATCTTCTGGAAAAATGTCTTCAAATTCTTTCAAGACAGGGATAACTTCTTTCGGGAAATTGTCTTGAAATTCCACAGTGACCTCCTTGGTGACTAGGGCAAACATAATGGACTCTTTAGATATGTCCTCAAACTCTGTGGGACTAATGATATGCAACCCCTTTTCTTTTGAAGGTTCTTTTTGTTTAACCTTGTCAGTGGGCTTAGGTTGAAGAGGGGTCAGCTTGATCCGTCTTCCTTCAAAAATGAATGAGCATGAGTTAGAGCGACCATAGATCCAGGTCAAACAGCCAAGGTCGCCCTAAAATGACATGCCCAACATCCATCGGAATGATATCGCATCATACTTTATCTTTATAGGCAAGGAATTGAATAGGGACCAAACATCTTTCTTTGATGGGTATAGATGTTGTGTCAACCCATGAAACCTTATAAGGAGTAGGGTGTGGTACCGGTGAAAAGCCAAGCCGAGAGATGACGCTTGCGGAGACAATATTGATGCAACTCCCACTGTCAATTATCACCTTACAGTTCTTGTCCCCACATTTGACAATTGTGCTAAAGATAGTCGTTCGCCTCCAATCATCGCTTTCTTTTGGGTGGGTTAGTGCACATCGAACAACCCCTAGGGATGAAGCACCAGAGTACCCTTCAGTAGGTGTTCTGATACATCACAAGTGCTCCCCATCATCCCCATACTCATCTTCAAGGGAAAAGTCATTCGGATCATACACATCCTCTCATAGAGCTTCGTCATCCTCCTCTTGCTTCTCAATTATCGGATTTTTGGGGATTTCTTTGTTAGGGCATTGAGCAGCCATATGTCCAAAGCCATGACATCGAAAACACTGGACTCGACTTCAAGTTCGAGGTGCCTTGCCCAATATTCCTTTGCCTCTATTGTCTCTTCCACTAATGGGATTGGTGGTAGTAGGCTTGTATTGGGGTGGCCCAATAGGGGCCTTGCTACCAGGAATTTGAAAAGTATTGGGTGTACTTCCAGGTTCAAAACGTTTTGGGAATTGAGATCTAAGGAACTATTTACAATTCTGGGCTATGGTGAAGGCTTGTTCTAGGGTAGTGATTTCACAAATGAAAAGTTCTCTCCTTAAGTCATCACGTAATCCAGCTCGGAATCTTGATAAGGTGACGGCCTCATCCTCAATAGTGTTACATCTCATAATTAGTTCATCGAACTAAGCGATGTAATCACTTACTGTCCTGCTTCCTTGCTTCAAATTCTATCATTTATCTAGTAGGTCGGCTTGATAGGTTTGAGGTAGGTACTTTTCCTTAAGATTTTCCTTCATCTCCTCCCAATCAACTATTGGGGGTTGGTGCCGCTTGTGGATGCTCTGCTCCACATTTTGCCAGAAAAGTTTGGCATTGCCAATCAATTTCATCTTAACAAATCAGAGTCTACGATCTTCCGATAGGTTATATCATTGAAAGAAGTGATCTATGTCAAACACCCAATCTGAAAATGCTTTTGGGTCCAACCGACCATCAAAGGCCAGAGCATCCAACCTGATACTCCTCATCGCTCATTCATCCGGATCTTGATCGAAATTGTTCCAGAAAACAGGGTTAGGACCCTGCCCATGACGACCTTGGTAGGGTGGCGAGTACGATGGCTGATGTCTAAAGACATTTTTAGCTTACCTTTCACGCTCACCATTACCGCCTATTTGCGATCCCTCGCCCATATTACGATCCAAACCTTGTTGGAGTTGGGTTTCTATTTGATGGAAGCGAGTTTTGGTTTCGTGGTCCGATGCTCGACGGGCTTCATTAGCCGCTTGCACTGTGGCGGCTAATTCATTTAAGGTTTTATCACGTCAGCTAGAGTGGGTTCCATAATGAAGTGGGATTCTTGGGAGTCGATTTCTAGGCCACTATGGAGACGTATGCACTCTAATACGTATATGTATGCAAATTACATTGGTTCTCTATACTGACCTTGCTCTGATACCAAACTGGCGTAGGACCATTGATAAAATGCCTAAGTGATATGCAAAATCAGCAAACAATTGAGACAAGTATCCAACTATTAACTTTAACAAGTACTGATTCAATTATAAGCAAAGTTTAACACTAGATGAATATGATATTAAATAGGCAATTGCAGTTTTGTAATGCGAGTCAATCTAAAATAAGGAAGCGATTGGGTCGTTGGAAGCGTAGAAGCTTCCGTTGGTATATGGAACAAATCTATAATTAACAGTGGAAGTCTAAATAACCGCAAGGATTTCAAATCTGGGTAGGCTTAATTGGTTAATGTTAAGAGTAATATATGTGATCAATTATATGCACAAATCAGCAGTAGTAATTTTCACATATTGATCATGCTCAAAGAAGAACTAAACTGGATGTAATACGATGCAGGTGCAAGGAATGGATAGACGACTTCACGAAGAGCAAACTTCCACAAGTAGACGATGGGTTTCATACGGCGGAACTCGCATTCCCAATGCGGACTTCGTGATCGAAAATTGTGTGGTCTGCGAGAGGAGTCAGAAGCCTGCAAAGTAGGGCGTCCAACAGTCGAAGCCGCAGGTACCGGAGAATGGTTGCTACAAGAGTCGTTGGTGCCAATCAAAGTAAACAGACTATGGGCGGCGACCTGATCTCGGACGGTGGTCAAGACCACGAACCAGTGGACGGGTTCCAGCCGAGTTGGCCGGCGTCGAGAAGGAGGGGCGGCCTAGCTTCGGGTGGCGATGCCACAGGCCGGCGGGCGGGCCGGCATCGAGGAGGTGGGGCGGCCGGGGCTCGGGTGGCGGCGCCTCAGGCCGATGGGCGGGGCCGGTATCAGGGAGGTGGGCGGTCGGGCTTTGGGTGGCGGCGCTACAGGCCGGCGGGCGGGGCCGGCGTCAGGGAGGTGGGGTGGTCGAGCTTTGGGTGGCAGCGCATCAGGCCGGCGGGCGGGGCCAGTGTCGGGGAGGTGGGGCGACTGGGCTTTGGGTGGTAGTCGACACCGTGAGGAAGTGGTGTGGGTTCAGGCTCGGGGTAGGGACAGGCTCACAGGAACAGAAAAGAAAAGGAGAGAGAGAGAGAGGGGTCGGAATCCACTGAATAGAAAAAATAGATTTCTTTTCATTAAACCATCAATGCCAAGTACATCAATCTCCTTCCCTTTTTGTCTTCCCAATAACTAAAAACTGAAAAGAAAACTACACTCACTACTATTAACTACCCTTTACACCCACTACTCCCAACAACAGAAAAGAAAACTACACCCACTACTATTAACAGATAACCCACCAACCCATTACACCCTCATGCCCATCGGTTGGAATTGCAGCCACTGAAATACAAACATAAACAACACAATATACAAATAACCCCTTGTAGATATAAGAATCACAAATAATTCCTTCTGAACGTCAATGCAGCAGTTGGGCCAAAGATGCGCTGGGCCCATTATCCTCCAAGCCATAGTGACGTCGAATGTGCAGCCCGCCTCCGTCGACGTCCGTACACTCGTGTGATGGGTAGCCGGATGTCTCCATCAAGCGGCTTCTTTGTGTCTAAAGAGGGAGGTTCTGAATAAAGGATCATAAAAAGTGGCAAAGGAATTTGATCAAGACAAGGCCCTTGGAAGGGATGGTTTTCCTGCTTCCTTATGTCATTTTTGCTTGGACATGATTATGATGTCTTGGCTAAGAGGGATGCGTTTAAAAGAGAGCTTTTAAAAAAGTAAATTAGACTCTTCACACTCCAAAGAAAAACAATGTCAATCAGTGCAGCAGTTCAAGCTTAGCTCACTGCGTAGTTTTCATGATAAAACAATTTCTAAAATATTGACTAACGGAATCAAAGAGGTGCTTTAAGAGCTCATCAGCCCTAGCAAGATTAACTTCATAACTATCTTGGTTACTTATTAAACTGACTAGAGATTTTGGAACAAGGAAATCAATCTAGTTATGGTACAAGATCAACAATATTAAAGTTTATAATACAGTGTGCTGGCACAGTTTTGACCTTTTTTGTTTTCCAATTGGAATCCACAAGAATCCAATATAATCATTTTCAATAATGTTATATATTGAAATAGATCCAATGTATTTTCCAACAATGTTATGTACCCATGTAAGAACAAAATCAAGATTGAAGAATTTAAGCATATGGTTGGCAAAGCATCTGATGTTTTGGTGAGGAGGTTGTGGGTTCAACTCCTCCTCCTCTCGATTTACCTAGGAGTGAAGTGGGAATTGTCGAGTGGGTCGGGCTAGGAAGCATGGATAATTTCTCAGGCCCCCGTACCCGTGTGGGACACGTGTCCAACACTGACACTCGCCGGACACGCAATGGACACACATGTGCTGTGTCTCACGTGCTTCCAGGAGTCGGACATGCGCCGAACACGACGAGCTGTTCGATATAGGGTCGGTTCATAAGCTGTTGTGATTCAGTTTTAGCTTCAACCTATCTGATCCTCTGAGGTTAAAACCTTAGAGGATCAGATAGGTTGAAGCCAAAATTGAATCGCAGTAGTTCTTATGCATGCCATTTGGGCCTGAGTGTGATTCACTCGTCAGGTTGGTTATAACAGAAGGTTATGATTCAATTTTAGTTTTAACCTATCTGATCCTCTGAGATTTCAGATAGGTTGAAGCCAAAACTAAAACACAACTGTTCTTTTCCATGTCATTTAAGGCTGTGTACAATTCACCGATTGGGCTAAGTGTAATTAACGGTTGCGATTCAGTGTGCATTAAAATTTTATTTTAGTTATTTTTTATGAGGTTTTTTCAGTTATTGAAATTTATATGAATTAAAAACATACATAAAATATTAATTTATTTTGTCGTGTCCCCGCCGTACCAGTGTCCCCCTTTTTTAGGATTTATCGTGTCGGCGTACCCGTGTCGTGTCGTACCCATGTCCTCGTACCAGTGTCAGTGCTTCTTAGTTGGACACATGTTCATCATTTTGTAGTTTTAAACATGTGTCTCAAATATTCCTTATGGTTTTAGTTAAAAGGCTTGGTGAGGCAAGCACATTCGGTTTTTGAGACATCTTGTTTTTCAAGTTATGAGAATTCTATTGATATTTATTGGATTGTATATCACGTGTTATTAATTTTGTCCTCTCTCTAGCGGCTTAAAATTTCATAAAGAATTAATAAAAAAGAAAAATTGTTGATCTTGAAAATGGCTCTCTGTAGAAGATATAATAGTACTAAAAGATAGAATTATAATAGTAATTATGATTGCCGCTATTAGTACAAGATTTTATGGCCACCATGAACGCCACCTAAACCTTTGTATTTCTAGTGTTGGACGTGACCGTCACTAAACATTGGAGCTATAATGTCATCTACGATCGTCGCTAATCTTTGAATTTATAGTGGCTTAGATGATCTATTGTTAAAGTCAGAATTTTAGTGAAGCATTTTTATAAAATAAAATAAATTTATTTTAGTAAAATATTAATCACGAAAAAAACAATTGTCACTATAGCTAATAATATGTGCCGCCAGTTTTTTGACATCTAGCGGCAATCAAACTTAATCGTTATATGTTATATAGCGACATAACCTTTAGCAACGATTGAACTGGTCGCTATTAAGTCGTCATTAGAAGTTTTAGTGGCATTTATAGAGACTTATAACAACGCTTGTGATTGTCTTTAATCCTTTTTTATGTAGTGAGTTTAAAAACATACTTGAGGGACCAATGTGAAATTAGCTAAATAGTTTAAAAACATACTTGAGAGATCAATGCATTAACTACTCTATCGTGAGAGATAAAAGATGCTATGGTAATTTACTTTACCTAATTAAAGTCATTGTGAAACTATGTTTTGAAGATCTTGAGTGTACATGTGCACTTTCGTACCAATACCCATATAATAAGGCAGTTACGCGATTATTGATTTTAACGATCTTGAAAGCCCCTTCTTCTACAATCCGTACAAAAGTTCAGATATCTATTAGAGAGAGAGAGAAAGAAAGAGAGAGAGAGGGAGAGAGAGAGATTTTACCAACTTCAACAAGTTCTCTCGTTTCTGTCGTTAGCCTCGTATCCGTAGCAACCCATATTCCCCTCCCACTTCGTATCGTAACCACGATAGTGCCATCTGAAAAGTCCCCCCTCCACCACCAGGGGCAGCGACGACACGATGTCCATCACGACGACATCGACGGATACTACCTGACAGCACGAAGGGCGACTACCTCCTGGAGAGCTAGCCTATGGACTTGAGGCTGGTGAAGAAGGGGGCGAAGACGCGAACCTTGCAGTCAGGTTAGCAATAAAAAATTATTAACTTAGACAGAGTAATTAAGGATGTTCTTACGCATTTTGGGAGATTGCCACAATAAATACAAAAGTATAAATTTATACAAAATTTTTTTAAAATTTTTGGGACTGCCACAAAAAATCTGAAAAGTTGAAGTAAAACCTATACACATATGGGAGGTAATGTGCCTATAAGATAAACCTATACATTATATTCGTATACAACTAGCTACTTCTTCTGCTACTGTCTCCTCCAAAGATTAGCCGCAGTTCAAGTAGTTCGGTAATACTTTTGATATACATTTGATCTGTTATGTTATTTCATGTGAAATCTGTTTTGTTTGTTTTTCTTCTGCTACTTCACTATTGTTGTATTATACCTTTGATATAGGATGATCAAGTAGGCAATATCCATGGTACTATCGTGGTTGCGATACGTAGTGGGAAAGATATTCCTTTCCCACTTCGTATCGCAACCACGATAGTGCCATGGATATTGCCTACTTCATCATCCTATATCAAAGATATAATACAATAATAATGAAGTAGCAGAAGAAAAGCAAATAAAACATATTTCAGAAGAAGTAACATAACAGATCAAAAGTATATCAAAGATATTATCGAACTAGTTGAACTGCGACTCATTTTTGGAGGAGACAGTAAGAGAAAAAATAGCTAGGTAATATGAGAGTATAATGTATAGGTTTATCTTATACGTACATTACCTCCCATATGTGTATAGGTTTTACTTCAACTTTTCAAATTTATTGTGGCAGTTCCAAAAATGAAAAAAAAAAATTGTATAAATTTTTGTTTTTGTATTTATTATGGTAATCTCCCAAAATGTGTAAGAACATCCTTAATTACTATGTCTAAGCTAATAAATTTTTCTTGCTAACTTAACCGCAAGCTTCGCGTCTTCGCCCGCTACTTCATCAGCCTCAAGTCCGTAGGGCAGCTCTCCAGGAGGTGGCCGTCCTCCGTGCCGTCAGGTAGTCTCCGCCGTCGTGATGGACATTGTGCCGTCACCGCCCTTGGTGGTGGAGGCTGACCCTTCACGGAAGCATCCTTGGACTTTGACCACTCCCCGCGGAGATCGAACGGACCCTGCGGCCGGGTGGGACGCACCGGCCTCAAGTTCGGAGGCCAGTTCTCCAAGAGGTGGCCGCCCTCCGTGCTGTCAGGTAGTCTCCACCGACGCCGTCGTGATGGACATTGTGTCGTCGCTGCCCCTGGTGGTAGAGGGGGGACTTCCATGCCCAGCCCTTCACGGAAGCATCCTTGGACTTCGACCACGCCCCGCGGAGATCAAGTGGACCCTGCGGCCGGGTGGGACGCACCGACCTCAAGTCCAGTGGCGGACCCAGGAACTCAAAAATTTTAAATTTTGGAGGGGCCATGTGTAAATAATTTTTAAAAATTTTCAAAACCTCAAAGGGGTCCTATTGAAATTTTGCCAACTTTGGGGGGGCCACGGCCCCCCTCAGCCCCCCCTTGGTTCTGCCCCTGCTCAAGTCCACAGGTTAGCTCTCCAGGAGGTGGCCGCCCTCATCGAGCGGACCCTGTTGCCGGGTGGGATCTGCGTCCTCCAAGTGGAGGTGCAGCGGAACTAGGGGTGGCAATCCTTGACCCGACCCGAAGTTAGCGGGTTTGGGTTTGCTCTAAAATCGGGTCATAAACGGGTCGACCCAATTGACCCGTTTATTTAATGGTTCGGGTTCGGGTTTGTCCTTACAGCCCGATTGACCCGTTTACCAAATGGGTCGTGTCAACCCGACCCGAGCCAACCCGAACCGACCCGACCCAACTTGAACCAACCTGATCCAACCCGGCCCAATCCCACCCGTCTTGACCCAACCCGACAGGTTTACATAGGTTATGTTGACCCAACCCGACCCGATCTGTTTAGTAAACGGGTTAAACGGGTCGGGTCGGGTTTGGGTTTAAGTTTTTGACCTGTTTATTAAACGGGTCGGATTCGGATTGGATGTTTTGCCCTTATACCTATGTCCCAACCCGACCCGAACCCGACCCGACCCGTCCCGACCCGACCCATTGCCACCCCTAAGCGGAACGGCTTCCTTCATTAATTTGAGAAAATTTTTGGCACCCGGTAATTAGGGCGTTGCGCCATATAAGCCGAATGAAAATAACCTCTTTACCCTTATCTGGTGTACGTATGTGGCGCAACGTCACTGGCCGGTCGTCAAATTTTTTCTCATTATTACTTATTAGCTTGCCTGGCTATCACCCCCATTTCTTTCCTGCTCCTCGAGTATGATTTTGTTCCAGAGGTTGGATATTTCCGGTCTCTCTCATCCTCCATATCGAGGGTATGTTTATCATTTCATACTACTTATCATGATGAAATGACCAAAAGCCCCCGATATGGATCAGAGACCGGGAACATCCAACCTCTTTAAAGAGGTTAGAACAAAATCGTACTCTCCGTGCTCTGCGACTGCGTCAACCACAGCGTCCCTGCCTGCACCAAAAAAGCTGAACCTTTAGTCCTCGCTCAATGAGCTGTCACAGCGGACAGCTAAGTGGGATAAGAGAGTTGGGATCTCCTCCGGTCGGTGGGGACGACGCGCATCACAACCGCATGCAATCACCGAGAGTACGATTCACCGTCGAGTGACCTGCCATCGTGCGACTGTGATGAGTGCCATGACCTCCAAAGCATTTTTGCTCGGTGGGCTTTGCGCATCACAGCCGTACGATGACATGTGACCAGAAAGTACCACTCCAGTGGACTGCATGCGACTGTCATGAGAGACGGGACCACCGACCGGGTACGACTGACCGGAGGAGATCGCTCTTTTTGGTCCACTATTGATTTGCTGCACTTGACTACAGACCAATCGTAATATGCCACATCCTCCATTAAAAGCCACAGCGGGGACCACACTTACGGTCCCATTATGGTCTTTTTAATGGAAGACGTGGCAAACTGTACGAATGGACCGTAAACAAGTGCAGCAAATCAATCCGGAGGTTTTTACCGAAATGGCCACCAACTCTTAACTATTGTTGAGAATGGACCCCGTCAAAAAATCTGCACGAAAATGACCACTGAAAATTCTTTGGGACCTAACTACCCTTTTACTTTACTACTAAAACCCTAGCTCCCATTGAGTCGCCCTTCACTTCCCTCATTTGGACGGCAGCTTCCTCCACCTCTTTCGACGGCAACTGAGAGACGGACACCCATTTCAACGGCGATCATCAAATCCCGTGAGTCTTCCTTCACTTCACCCCCTTTCGACGGCTCCTACACTTCACCCCCTTTCAACGACTCCTATACTTCACCTCCATCCTTTGCGATTTTTTTCATATATGTTTGATTAACTTCTTCATTGTACCATTTGATTACTTTTGATTTCATTAACAACAACAACCAATCGAGAAAAAGGAATGAAATCAACAAAAAGTAGTTGAATATTAACAGCATATTTTAGGACGAAAGATGGACGAAAGATGGACGAAAAATGAACGAAATTGATAAAATTAGCTATTCATCATTATGGTTAGGACGAAAAAGGGATGAAATCGACAAAATTAGCTGAATTTATATTATATTGGTCGTGATGAGTCCTACACTTCACCCCCTTTCAACGACTCATATACTTCACCTCCATTTTTCATATATGTTTGATTAACTTCTTCATTGTATTTGATTACTTTATGATTTCATTAACAACAATAACCAATCGAGAAAAAGGAACGAAATCAACAAAAAGTAGTTGAATATTAACAGCACATTTTAGGACGAAAGATGGACGAAAAATGAACGAAATTGATAAAATTGGCTATTCATCATTATGGTTAGGACGAAAAAGGGATGAAATCGACAAAATTAGCTGAATTTATATTATATTGGTCGTGATGAGTCTAGTATGTATTGGTCGTGATAAGTCTAGTATGTATTGGATACGTATGATTAATTTTTGGTATCAAATTTGGTATTGTTGAGTTTTGATATTGTGGTTCTATGCTTAAAATAGTAACATCACATTGTAGGATGAAAAAGTGATGAAATCGATAAAATGATTCATATTTGATATCAAATTTTATATTGCTGAGTTTTGATATTGTGATTCTATGCTAACAGGGATTTGAAATATGGATTCAACATTACCGATACTTTGTTGTTACGATGGAGAATTATTATATTTGAAAGAAAAATATGAGTACAGGGGTGGAAGAACTAAAAGTATCATTTTATCTACAAAATCGGATTTTGACTGTCTTCTTCAGGAAATTTATAAGATTACAAATGATAGTCTCAAAGAGTATGAAATCACAATGAAGGTTTTATATCCAAGTACACTTGCATGTCCTCCTGCCGAAATTGTGGATGATAATGATGTTGCAGTATTTATTGCCCATAACATCCGAGCCAATAATAGCAATGTCCCATTGCTGATAAGCAGAGTGCTGAAAAATCCGAGATCTATTGACAGGTCGATTGAAATCGAACAACTCGGTAGTAAGAGGAAGTTGAAAGAAACGACACAGGTGTCTCGTAAAACACCTTGTGTAGTTACCCCTCCCGTTGACTTAAAAAATATCTCGACGTCATCGGAGCTTCATTGTTCGATATCGTCATCATTCGGTGTTGGAGATTTGCATACGGATGAAAAGATTGATATTAATTATGGCGAGGATTTCAGTTTTGTACCATGCACACTAGATGTCAGTCAACGTATTAAGTACAAGAGTGTGGAGAAACCTGAAGACAACCCTCTATTATTTGACATTGTTATGAATGACAGAAGGTATGAATAATTTTTTCAAATATCTTATATTGTAATTCTGATGATTAATTAGTTCATGTACTTATATGTTTTTAAATAATATATGCCCAGTAAGGTGAATATAGATGACGATCAGCAGGGATCAAGAAGAGATGCAAAATTATCTATAGATCTTAACCAGAAGCCTGCTGGTTGTCATGTATTGGAGGAATTATTCATTGACACTCCTGCGGATATGGTACTATCTCCAAAGCACACTCAACAGAATAGTCAGCTGAAGGATAAAGATATTATCTGTAAGCAAGAAGGAAGTAAGACTGAAAAACAAAGAAGTAAGAAAGAAGTACCACTGAGACATAGCCAGAAAGAGTGTTTTGCCAGCAGTAGTTGGATGGAAAACGATGAACGTAAGTCTTCAATACCTGATTCGGTTTTGGTTTATGAAGACAAATACGTACCTAACGAATTCTCTATTTCTGTTGAAGTAAAAGATGATTATCAACAACTTTATCCTAATCAGATGTTTATAGATAAAGACACATTGATCAAGATGGTACAGAAGAATGCTTTATTTACAAACACTGAGTACAAGGTGATGAAGTCCAGCAAAACAAGATATGCATTAAAATGTAAAAGAGAAAATTGCAGTTGGAGATTACGTGCAAGTAGACAAAAAGGGTGTGATGTTTTCAAAATTACTTTCCTAGGCCTACACAACTGCTCATTGCCGCAGCGTGGAATTGATCATCGACAAGCTACAAGCAAGTTGATATGTGATTTTGTGAAAGCTCGAATAGAAGCACATGTATTGTACTCTCCCAAAGCAATTATATGTGATGTGCAACAAGAATTTGGTGTGCAGATCACTTATCGAAAAGCATGGCTGGCAAGGGAGATGGCAATTGCTCTTTTAAGAGGCTCATACGAGGACTCGTATGTAATTCTTCCAGCATATTGTCATGAAGTTGCACAAAATAATCCTGGAACATCACTAATATTTTAAGGGAAGGAGACAGATTTAAGGTTGTTTTTATGGCTCTTGGTCCATGTTTACGTAGTTTTCAAAGACAAAATCTAAGACCAGTAATAGCCGTTGACGGATCTCATTTAAAAGGCAAGTACAAAAGTACTTTATTTATTGCAACCACTTTGGATGGAGATAATCATATATTTCCCGTGGCTATTGGGATTGGTGAATCGGAGAACAATGAAAGTTGAAATTGGTTCTTAACACAACTGCGGGACAGCTTGGGTCAAGTTAATGATTTGGTTATTATATCCGACCGACACAAGGCTTTATTGGCTCAAGTTCCTATTGTCTTTCCGGATGCTGTACATGGTTATTGTGCGTTCCATATTTCGCAAAACATGTATGCCAAATTCAAACAACAAAGATTATACTCTTACTTTTATACAGCTGCAAAGGCAACAAGAGAATCAAAGTTTCATCAAGTGATGGAAACTATAAAGCACATGAATGAAGATGCACATGACTGATTACGAGAAATTGAGCCAGCAAAATGGACTACAGCGTATTTCACACACAGAAGGTATAATATTATAACCACAAATAGTTCTGAAAGTTACAATAGTGTCCTAAAAGATATCAGAGAACTACCCATCACTATGATTTTGGAGCAATATCGGTTCAAGCTCCAACTTTTATGGTTCAAACGAAGAAATACGGCAACAACTTTGACAACAAAACTAACAAAATGGGCAGAAAATCAGCTAGCCGGAGATATGGATAGAGCTCGTGGCACAGCGTGTCATCCTATTAATCTCGATGAGTATATGGTCAGATCTATACAATATTATGATCATGTAGTTTTAAGCAATCGAAAATGCACATGCCGTAAATTTGATGTGATGGCCATGCCATGTTCACATGCATTAGCCGGAATTGCACAGTATAAGATGGATCCTTATCTATTTTGTGCACACTACTATACAGCGGATAACTATAGGGCAACCTATGCAGAATCTATATATCCAGTTGCTGATAAAAGTGAGTGGAAGACCCCAGAAAGTATTCAATCAGCTAATAAACTAATCCCACCCATTGGAAAAAAAACAGCGGGAAGGCCAAAGAAAAAAAAAATTCTCTCACAGGGTGAGGAACGCCGGACTGTCAAATGTGCTAGATGTAAACGTTCTGGACATAATAAAAAATCATGTAACTTTCCTATTATTACAGAGTAAAGGTATCATGTTTTTTTACTTGTTCCCTTTATAACTTTACACATACTTCTTCCAGTCATTATAACATGTCTGACTGAATTATTGAAATCACTATGATTACTTGTTGTTATATATGCATATTATGATATATATTCTTGTTTTTAATTTCTGCATTTTTTTTCAATATTTATAAAACTTATTGAATGACATGATTATACAGGTATCGTACCTATGGCAAATAAATACTATGTGGTATCGTTCATTCCGTTCCTTGGAGGAGGCTGAAGGTCACTTATCCAAGTTCCAAAGCGAGCATCTCCCTCCTGATAAACATCATGATATCCCTTTGGATAGCAAGCGTCATGCACCTTCGGATTGCGTCTCTTTTGTCCCTCCCGCTCCTAAGTTTACCACTCGGGAGTGTGGGTTTTGTATGTTAGGAGCACTTTTGGCTATGATGGTCTTTCTATTTATATTCATTGTAATATGAATGAAGATGATTGTAATGATATGTGAGGGGAAACTCTATTGTAATGATATTTCTGGAGTATTGCATGTCTCGAATGTTGTAATGTAATGACATATCTTAAGTTTGTAATGTAATGACATTTCTTAAGATTTTGCATTTAAGAAGTTATTCAGTTTGAAAACTGATCTTATTTGGTATTTCTTCGCATCCTCTATTTGGAGTTCATGGCGCAGGAAAAAAGTGCAAACTGATCTTAGAAGAACATTGGATATTTTCTGCTTCTCCTATTACATAGAGAGAAAATATCATAGAGAGTGGAAAAAATTTATAGATTGAAAAAAAATTATAGAGAGAGAAAAATAAGGAGAGGTAGTCTCATGTAAAAATATTATAGAGAGTGGAAAAATTTATATAGAGAGAAAAAAATTTATAGATTGTTATAGAAAGAGAATCAATATTATAGAGACAAAAAATTATAGAGAGAGAAAAAAATTATAGAGAGATAAAAATTATAGAGAGAAAAAATTATAGAGAGATAAAAATTAGAGTGAACAAAAATTATAGAGAGAGAAAAAATAGACGAAATTTGTAGAGAGAGAAAAAATATAGAGAGAAAAAAAATTATAGAGACAAAAAAATTATAGAGACAAAATTATAGAGAGAAGAAATTATAGAGAGATAAACATTAGAGTGAACAAAAATTATAGAGAAAGAAAACATAAAAGAAATTTGTGATTTCGTCCAATTTTCGTCCAACTTTCGTCGACGAAAACTAGAAGAAATTTGTTATTTCGTCCGATTTTCGTCACAAAGCCCATAGCCACTCTCGGCCAGAACTGACTGTGATTTTTCGGCGACGAAAACTAGACGAAATTTGGTATTTCGTCCGATTTTCGTCACACAGCCCATAGCCACTCTCGGCCAGAACTGACTGTGCTTTTTCGGCGACGAAAACTAGACGAAATTTGGTATTTCGTCCAATTTTCGTCACACAGCCCATAGCCACTCTCGGCCAAAACTGACTGTGCTTTTTCGGCGACGAAAACTAGACGAAATTTAGTATTTCGTCCGATTTTCGTCACACAGCCCATAGCCACTCTCGGCCAGAACTGACTGTGCTTTTTCGGTGACGAAAACTAGACGAAATTTGGTATTTCGTCCAATTTTCGTCACACAGCCCATAGCCACTCTCGGCCAAAACTGACTGTGCTTTTTCGGAGACGAAAACTAGACGAAATTTGGTATTTCGTCCGATTTTCGTCACACAGCCCATAGCCACTCTCGGCCAGAACTGACTGTGCTTTTTCGGCGACGAAAACTAGACGAAATTTGGTATTTCGTCCAATTTTCGTCACACAGCCCATAGCCACTCTCGGCCAAAACTGACTGTGCTTTTTCGGCGACGAAAACTAGACAAAATTTGGTATTTCGTCCGATTTTCGTCACACAACCAAAAGCCAGTATCTGGCAGAAATGACTGTGATTTTTTTAGGACGAAAACTAGACGAAAACTCGACGAAACATAGACGAAATTTGTTATTTCGTCCTGATTTCGTCTCACAGCCCAAAGACAGTCTCGGTTAGCCTGATTGTGTAATTTTTCTTCGACGAAACATAGACGAAATTTGTTATTTCGTCCGAATTTCGTCTATATTTTAACAGGTTGTATGGGCAGTCTCTGGTAGGTTTCACTGTGATGCAAATTACAACAAATTACAAACAACATATCATTCCAACTTCCAACAAATTACAAACAACATATCATTCCATTACAAACAACATATCATTCCATTACAAATTTCACTGTGATCCAACTTCCAACAAATTACAAACAACATATCATTCCATTACAAACAACATATCATTCCATTACAAATTTCACTGTGATCCAACTTCCAATAAATTACAAACAACATATCATTCCATTACAAACAACATATCATTCCATTACAAATTTCACTGTGATCCAACTTCCAACAAATTACAAACAACATATCATTCCATTACAAATTCCAACAAATTACAAATAACTTTGATCCAACTTCCAACAATTACAAACAACATATCATTCCATTACAAATTCCAACAAATTACAAATAACTTTGATCCAACTTCCAAATCATCGAGTCATTCCTTCAGTCATAGCCCTTCTATTACAAATTACAACAAAGTACAACATATTACAAATTACAAATTCCAACAAATAACAAGTTCTTTGATGCATCGAGTCATCCCAATCGTCATGGCCCTTCAATCTACATATTTATGCAAAATTTGATATGCAATTCGCCTTCGAAATGAGGTCATATCAAGCTACAAATTTAAACAATTAGATTGCAAGTGTAATTATTGAATATTATAACTGACTGAATATTACATTGCAAACAACTGAATATTATACCTGACTGAAATCGATCTTTTTGTTGCAGCTATAATAATTGGCAAAACACATCAAAAATACGCCACAATCAAACCTATATAACATATAAAATTATTAGTTGTATAAAAGGACTAATATTTTATTGTCAGCATTTCGTAATAAAAACTTACCCATTGTTTTGCCTAGGATGATCTTTACCATTCTTGCTTATCCATTTTGCACCCTGTAATGCATTTTCATCTCCCAAAAAATTTAAAAACATTGGTAGAATTTCTAAAAATGCTTCTACCTTTTTCCTATACTTAGAAACAAGGTCACTATAAAGAGAGTCTATCAAAACTAATTGCCTATCCTGCATATGAAGAATCCCAAGATACCAATGTTGGTTTTCTTCATTGATAGGGATTATTACGTATGAACACTTCCATAACGGAATGATAGCTCCTTTATCATCTTTGAGAGGACAACCGAATTCTTTGGGCCACCTATATGATGCAATGAAGGCATACATAAGGTGATCTTTATCTATGTTGCTTTTATCGTAACTTTGTACAAAGTCCTTCCAATCCTTATAGCATGTTTGACATAATATCTGCAATTCAAACATGAATAATAAATATTTATTGAATTGTGAGAAAAATTTTTATACAAATACTATTAAGAATGAGAGATATACCCAAGAATATGTCCTAGCCAAAGAAATGGTGAATGTTGTACTGGTCTTATTCCTTAACTTGCGCTCTTCAAGTAAGTACATATATACATCAATGTGCTGCAACAATATAAAGTTTTAAACGATTGAATATGACATATCGAGATATATCAAAAAAAATAATTGATATAAACTCACCTCGCTCATCACCCATGATGTGCGCTCATATAGTTTGTTAATTAAGTAAGGGGTTATAAAGAACCCATCAATTACAACTTCAGGCCTATATTGACAATGATACAATTAATTACTAAGAGGCAAAATATGTTATCATTCAAAAATAGATTATATAGTGACTATACTTACAAATTATTTCTGTTGTTATCAAGAAAAGCTATCATTGTCTCTCTCTCTTCAGACGAAAGTCTTCTTATCGATTTTTCCACGTCAACGACCTCCTCTTCTTGTATTTCCTTACGGAGAATTTTTCTCTTTTTGTAGGTGGTGTATGGAGAGCTTATTTTTCGACCCGGTTTCTTCAACCGCTGTGATGTTAAACCTTTGAATGTAACCCTCTCCACCACCACCTCGTCTCCCTCCTCATCATCCTTCTCCTTCTTCTCCTTCTCCTTCTCCATTTTATCCTTTTCTTTTTTCTCCTCCTTCACCTTCTCCTTCTCCTCCTCCTCCTCCTCCTCCTTCTTCTTCTCGTTCTTCTTCTCCTTCTCCTTCTCCTCCTCATCCTCATCCTCATCCTCATCCTCATCCTCATCCTCCTTATTCTTCTCATTCTCCTTCTTCTCCTCCTCCTCCTCCTCCTCCTCCTTCTTCTTCTCCTCATCCTCCTTCTTCTCCTCCTCATCCTCCTTCTTCTTGTCCTTCTCCTTCTGCACATACCGTTAAAGATAAACATATAGTTAATGCATACGTATACAAAAAGCAAATAATTATAGAATACATAGGAATCGTTATTGGTTTACCTGACTCTCTGCAATGATGCATAATAGTTCTCCAACTCTCTCCTCAAGTGAGGAGATCTTCTTTTCATATTTCTCCTCAATTGAGGAGATCTTCCTTTGACATTCCTCAAACTTCTCCTGAAGTGAGCATAATTTTTTTTCAAATTTCTCCTCAAGTGAGGAGAATCTTTCCTCAAACTTCACTTCATCGGATCTGTCAAAAGCTTCCGGTGCAGTCAACAACAGCTGATTGCCTTCGAAGGGAGAAGCCTCAGCATCAAATAGATTTTGCAGCAGATCATTTGTCTTCTCCTCTTCTGTGAGAGTCAGCTCTTTCAAAATCTGAGCCTATTAATACATTCAGACAAAAAAATTAATAATTATACGATGCATCTATTACTTTAATCTAAGCAATTAAAAACTCATATACTTACTTTATTTGAATTCACAATATCATTTATTCTTTGGTGTGACGTTACTCTTATATCATACCAATTGAGTAATCTCGGCCATCTTGGATACTCAAGCATCATGGCACATACACTCCCCAGTTGGGGAATCCGTTCGAATGCCCATGCCTGTAGCAAATAATTAAAGAAAAATTAATACAAATATCAAACAATAGATACTATGAATTGTTTATGTATAGAATAATACCTGTAAAATGTACATGCATCCAAAAATATTATACTTTGGTGGCCACTTAGTAACATTTACTGCACCTTCAAGCCCAGATATAATATTGCTATAACAGAGGTTACCCCAAGGGTAGCTATTGAAACCGTCCAGATCATCCACCAATCTCAAATATCTTTCCGGTACGTTGACATTCTTATTGCTCCCAAGAATGACACTTTCCAAAAGAAGTACCAAAGAAAGTTTTATTGCATCATCTGGAACTGCAGTTGCTATGATTGAAGCCATTAAGGAGGCCTGAGTAGCCCCGCGTGGAAAGTATCTGCTTCTCAAGTTGTCTGACCCTATCTCTAGCATCGGAGGAGGAGGCCCAAGACCAAACCGGAGTCCAGAAACTAAAGAAAACTCCAACGGAGATAAGGAAATAGTCTGGCCATCCAAATCAAACTTCAGACCACCTAAGTGTCTTTGCCACAAATAATGAATGACACTTGGGGAAATCATAGCTTGTGCACCGCGTCTCCAATCAAATAAGAAACCAAAACAACTCCTTTTCATCCTATCCATCATATCTGTAGAATTGGTTTTTGTATCCATTGCCTTGAAGTGCTCCTCAATTTCATTAAGGTATTTAATGTTGTTCCTTGCAGAAGCTTTACCAAAATACCTTAATCTTTCACTTAGCTCCGTGCCCACTTTCTTTTCTTCAACATTCTCTCCCTCTTCTATCTTTCTTTTCTTTTTCTTTACTTCAATAGGTTGTGTAATTATAGAAGAAGCAGGGTTCCTATCACCACTTCCACGAGAACGCCCACGACCACGGTGTCTCTTCACCATCTGTAAACAAAATATATATATGATGAAAATTTGGATGATATGTGGACGAAACAATACATAAAATATGGATGAAACTACTATTAGTTATTCTCCAAATACGAAAATACTGTAAGCTTTGTTTGAAGAGAATTGATCTCTCAGTTTCTAGATTGAACAAAATATCCTTCCATTAGTCCATGGATACAGATAAAGAATTTGCCAACTGACTGTGACTTTTCGGCAACGAAACATAGCCGAAATTTATAATTTCGTCCAATTTTCGTCCAACTTTCGTCACACAGCTCAATGCAAGTCTCGGGCAGAACTGCCAGAACTGACTGTGATTTTTCGGCGACGAAAACTAGATGAAATTTGTTATTTCGTCCGATTTTCGTCACACAGGCCATAGCCAGTCACGGCCAGAACTGACTGTGCTTTTTCGGCGACGAAAACTAGACGAAATTTGTTATTTCGTCCGATTTTCGTCAAACAGACCATAGCCAGTCTCTGCCAGAACTGACTGTGCTTTTTCGGCGACGAAAACTAGACGAAATTTGTTATTTCGTCCGATTTTCGTCAAACAGACCATAGCCAGTCTCTGCCAGAACTGACTGTGCTTTTTCGGCGATGAAAACTAGACGAAATTTGTTATTTCGTCCGATTTTCGTCAAAACAGACCATAGCCAGTCTCTGCCAGAACTGACTGTGCTTTTTTGGCGACGAAAACTAGACGAAATTTGTTATTTCGTCCGATTTTCGTCAAAACAGACCATAGCCAGTCTCTGCCAGAACTGACTGTGATTTTTCGGCGACGAAAACTAGACGAAATTTGTTATTTCGTCCGATTTTCGTCAAACAGACCATAGCCAGTCTCTGCCAGAACTGACTGTACTTTTTCGGCGACGAAAACTAGACGAAATTTGTTATTTCGTCCGATTTTTGTCAAAACAGACCATAGCCAGTCTCTGCCAGAACTGACTGTGCTTTTTCGGCGACGAAAACTAGACGAAATTTGTTATTTTGTCCGATTTTCGTCAAAACAGACCATAGCCAGTCTCTGCCAGAACTGACTGTGATTTTTCGGCGACGAAAACTAGACGAAATTTGTTATTTCGTCCGATTTTCGTCAAACAGACCACAGTCAGTCTCTGCCAGAACTGACTGTGATTTTTTGGCGACGAAAACTAGACGAAAATTGTTATTTCGTCCGATTTTCGTCACACAGGCCATAGCCAGTCTCGGCCAGAACTGACTGTGATTTATCGACGACGAAAACTAGACGAAATTTGTTATTTCGTCCGGTTTTCGTCACACAGGCCATAGCCAGTCTCTGCCAGAACTGACTGTAATTTACGGCGACGAAAACTAGACGAAAGTTGTTATTTCGTCTGATTTTTGTCTCACAGTTTAAAGCCAGTCCCTGGCAGAAATATAGGGCTAAGGATTTGGGTCTATAGAGCATACCTTGGCAAATCCGACGAAGCCTGAAAGACGAAGCCTCAGCGACGAAGCCTCAACGACGAAGCCTCAGCGACTGTTGACGTTGACGCCGGTCCGACGAACCCTCGACGACGGTTGATCGTGACAAACCCTCGACGATGAACCCTCGAAGATGAACCCTGGACGACGCAGCCTCGGCGAAACCAAGTTACCCAGCCACGACGACGCAGCCGGTTGAGTTGGAGGTTGTCGGACGCAGCCTCGACGAAGGTTGTTCGTGACGAAAACAAGACGAAAGGCTCGATTTTCTCTCAAAACTCGTAAGTAAGAAACCAAGTTACCCAGCCGAGATAGGTTTTTACAGTGGTAAGGGTCAATATGTCTTTTTACCTGTTTAGTGTCACCGTGCGACCTGTTTCCCACGTGCTGGTGGCCATTTTCGTGCAGATTTTTTGACGGGGTCCATTCTCAACAATAGTTGAGAGTTGGTGGCCATTTCGGTAAAAACCTCATCAATCCGCTGACAAAAAAAGTAGGGTTATTTTGACTTTGCCCCCCAAACTTTTCCTTGAATTAGACTTTACCCTCCAAACTTTTCCTTGAATTAGACTTTACCCCCTATTATTTCATTAATTAGACTTTTCCCCCCAAAACTAACTGTTCCGTCAGCTCAAACCCCCCCCCCCCAAAAAAAAAGGGTTATTTTGACTTTGCCCCCCAAATTTTGCCTTGAATTAGACTTTACCCCCCACATTTTCATTAATTAGACTTTACCCCCCAAAACTAACTGTTCCGCCAGCACACCCCCAAAACGTTATTTTTTTTCCGTCAGCTCACCCTTTCTCTTGGATGGTGAGCTGACGGAACAGTTAGTTTTGGGGGGTAAAGTCTAATTAATGAAAATGTGGGGGGTAAAGTCTAATTCAAGGCATAATTTGGGGGGCAAAGTCAAAATAACCCAAAAAAAAACTTTAGTTCTTCGCCGTCAGCTCACCCTTTCTCTTAGACGGTGAGCTGAGTTAGTTTTGGAGGGTAAAGTCTAATTCAAGGCAAAATTTGGGAGGCAAAGTCAAAATATCCAAAAAAGTATTGCCGTCGGACACCGCCCCCGGCCCGTTCCCGTCAGCCGTTGCTAGATAGACATCGTCCGATACGATGATACCACTCCCATCGACCACCGATCGACCGCAGCCGCCCCATCGGACTCTACCGCCACCAGCCACCGACTACCTAACTAGCTAGTGGCTAATTGTCGACCACCACTGACCGGAGGGCCGGAGGCCGGTAGGAACGGGTGGCGATGGCCGATGTTCGGTGGTGGGCAGTAATCGGGAGTGGTGGTGGCAGCCCTTAGGGTTCATCCCAGGGATGGATCCGTAAAGAGGCAGTCGTTGTTTTTTTTTTTTTTCAAGTAGAATTCGGTATTTGGAATACCTGATCTAAACCCGGTATTCTGGATACCGGGTTTAACGGGACTTGCCGTTTTCTCGTTGGATTTTCGGGTAAACCTGATATCCAGAATACCGGGTTTAAACCCGGTAATCCAAATATCAGGCTCTATTTGTATAAAAAAAAAAAAATCTTAAGTTCGTTTTACGGTGCTGACATACCATGTGACTGTCAGAGCGATAGGTTGATAAATAGTTTTGATCAACCGCTATTTCATTAAGTATTTATTTTTTTAATAATATTTTGAAAAAAAAAGCCCCAAAAGTTTTGACCCTGGTTTTTGAGTGGATCTAAACCAGGTCTGAAATCTTGGCGTTGTTGTGCTCCCAAAATGTCATGATTGGATGCTTCTTCAAAGGTATTTGATCTAACGGACGTTGGAAGAAGGTTGTTGGCTGTTGGTCTCATATGAAAGTGGAGTGCTCCTGTAGCACCTTCGGACCTTTGGCAGTGGAAAGCCCCTTAGCACTGGCTTCTAGTATGGCGACGTTGTGCCGCACCTAGGCAGGTGCAAGCGATGTCGCACCTTTGTGGGCGTTTTGCGAGCGTTTTCGTCATGCTATGAATGGCCTTTGGGGGGGTGGGAGGGAGAGGTGGCTGAGGGTGGCTGGGGGATGCGGAGAGGGCTGCGGGTGGAAGAGAGGGGGGGCTGCGGGTGGCAGGAGGAGGTTGCGGGTGACTGGGGGGAGAAGAAGGGAGGCTACGGGGGGCAGGAGGAGGCTGCGGGGGGTACAGGAGGGAAGCTGCAGGTGATCGGGTGAAAGAGGGGGGGGAGGGAGAGGTGGCTGAGGGTGGCTGGGGGATGGGGAGAGGGCTGTGGGTGGAAGGGGGGGTGCTGCGGGTGGCAGGAGGAGGTTGCGGGTGGCTGGGGGGAGAAGAAGGGGGGCTACGGGGGGCAGGAGGAGGCTGCGGGGGTACAGGAGGGAAGCTGCAGGTGATCGGGTGGAAGAGGGGGGGTTGCGGGTGGCTGGAGGGAGGGGGAGAGGGTTGCGGGTGGCTAGGGGAAGCCGGAAGGGTAGGGAGGGCTGCAGGATACCGGAGAGGAGATCAGAGGAGCCGGAGAGGAAGATCAGAGCCAGAGCCGGAGATCGTTGTCGTCGTCGTCACCGTAGAGAGAACCCTAGAGCTCTGATACCATGTAGGAGATGACGGCTAGGGTTTGGAAAGAATGGAATGCATCTCATTGAGGGACTGAAGCCCAATATATATGTACATATATACACACACAACCCGATCCGACTGTACATATAACCCGACCCATCTCTATACATTAACACACGCTACCTGTGACCTCCATCTCATCATCAACCCTGATCCATCCCCAACTGGTTCGGGGAGTCAGCCATGGCGAGTTCCATCGTGAAATGCTCCAAAACTGAGCGATTGATTTGGGTGACTTTGGATCACATGCCGGTCAACCCACTTAGTGACTGGAAGCTCCTTGCCATGAGTGGGGTGAATGCTCCACAAGAGGGGATGTCACTTGAATTGGGTGGAATGTTAGGCAATGATCTTTCTCTCAAATTGGAGAGGTTCCATGAATGAAAATTGTGTAGTCTTGTCTACTATTTACAAGTGCTTGTTCCAGCAATTGATACCGCGCTCTCAAGATGTGGTGATCGGATGCCCTGTTACAGTCGTTGCCGCTTGCCGACCAATACGAGTATGATGCATCAATAGGGCCTGAGAGTGAATTCAGCAATTAGACATGTACGAATCTGTTGATTTGCCTTGCATCCACATAAGACGTGCATCGAAGTCCGACGGTGTTCATTTGGCTTCGAGAGCGGGACATATATGGGCAACCCCGGCCAAGGGTTGTCTGACCGGTCGTTGCCAGCTGATGACGGTCCAGAGGACTGACCACTCTTGTGGCATCTCTCATAAAATGTTGAAGTCTGGCCGATCGCACGTCGCCGGAAGTTCGGTTGCTGTCGTACGGCCGATTGCTTACTGATTGTCCGTTGTTTTGAATGCCACGATTGTCTCCTTGGACCGAGACGATGTCGACATCTCAGGCTTTGTCGGGCGCCGAGGCGACGAAGCCTGCCTCGGACTTAGTTTCGAATGCCAAGGTTGTCTCCTTGGGTCGATACGATGTCGACGTCCTGGGCTTTATTCGGTGCCGAGGCGACGAAACCCCTCGGACTTAGTTTTGAATGCCAAGGCTAGGCCCTTGGACTTGTAGCATGTTGAGACTGGAACCTTGGACTTCTTGCATGCTGAGGCGGTGACGACGACATCAAATTTGCCTTCGAATGCTCTTCATCCTTGGTCTTGTCTTTAAGTGCTATTGCTATGCCTTGGGCTTGTTGATCGATCGAGGTTGTAAACCAATCGGTCGTATTGAAACTAACCTTAGTCGGCCATGTCGCAACCCCCAATCGGACTAATTGAGGTGAGGAGCGAAACATGTATCCTGATAGAACACGAAGCATGTGCGGCGCTACTGATTCGGAGTCCTTAATATAGTGCCTTTGTATGCTGGTCGATCTAGGCGAGGCGCGGTTTCAATCGAGCCAACATCGGGGCATGTACCTTTGTACCGTTGTAAGTTAGTTGGCTATGTCATAACACGAACCAAACTAACTGTGGTGAGGCGCTGAGCATGTGTTCTGACAAAACACAAAGCATACGCAACACCGGTGATTCGGAGTACTTAGCGTAGTGCCTTTATATGTTGACCGATTTAGGCGAAACGTCGTTTCAATCGAGTCAACGTCGGGGCACGTAGCATCGTACTGTTGCAAGTTAGTCGGCCGTGTCGCAATACGAATTGAACTAACTGTGGCGAGGTGCGAAGCATGTGTTCTTACAAAACACGGAGCATGCGCGACGCCAGTGATTCGGAGTACTTAGCGTAGTGCCTTTGCATGTTGGCCGATCTAGATGAAGCGCTGTTTCAATTGAGCCAACATCGAGGCACGTAGCGTCGTATTGTTGCAGGTTAGTCGGCCATATCGCAACACGAATCAAACTAACTATGACGAGATACGGAGCATGTGTTCTTACAAAATACGAAGCATGCGCAACACTAGTGATTCGGAGTACTTAGCGTAGTGCCTTTGTATGTTGACCAATCTAGGCGAAGTGCCGTTTCAATCGAGTCATCATT
The DNA here is from genome assembly GCA_947650365.1 of Chamaelirium japonicum. Lineage (NCBI taxonomy): Eukaryota > Viridiplantae > Streptophyta > Magnoliopsida > Liliales > Melanthiaceae > Chamaelirium > Chamaelirium japonicum. The sequence continues at coordinate 44,543,568 of OX393552.1, read as the reverse complement.
GGGGCACGTAGCATCATACTGTTGCAGGTTAGTCGGCTGTATCGCAACATGAATCGAACTAACGCAAGGTTCGGAGCATATGTTCTTACAAAATAAAGAGCATGCGCGACACCAGTGATTCGTAGTATTTAGCGTAGTGCCTTTGTATGTTGGCCAATCTAGGCGAAGTACCGTTTCAATCGAGTCATCGTCGGGGCACGTAGTGTCGTACTGTTGCAGGTTAGTCGATCGTATCGCAACACGAATCGAACTAACTGTGGCGAGGTTCAGAGCATGTGTTCTTACAAAACAAGGAGTATGCGTGACGCTAGTGATTTGGAGTACTTAGCGTAATGCCTTTGTATGTTGGCCGATCTAGGTGAAGCACAATTTCAATCAAGCCAACGTCGGGGCACGTAGCGTCGTACTATTGCAGGTTAGTCGGCCATGTCACAACACGAATCGAACTAACTGTGGAGAGGTGCAGAACATGTGTTCTTACAAAATATGAAGCATGTGCGATGCTAGTGATTCGGAGTACTTAGCATAGTGCCTTTGTAGGTTGGCTGATCTAGGCGAAGCGCCGTTTCAATCGAGCCAACATCGGGGCACATAGCGTCGTACTATTGTAGGTTAATAATGCATGAAGTATTGATTGAAGAAAATTTGAGCATGTCTGGATAGCAGACAAGTGTTGAGAATTTCATCAATAACTTGATATGAATTACATGATCGGTAGTCGTTTCTCAAACGAATAACATTACAAGATAATCTTCAGCCTTCTGCACTGATTAGTCGATCGGATGTCTTTCTCCTAGTGGGCTTTGTCGGCTCATTGCTTTATGGATTCCATAAGTCTCTCTTTGCTTGGGAGCATGGGAAGTATCCATATTGGATCCTCCTTTTCTTGTTGACTCTTGGAGATATCCCTCCCGTAAGAGATCTTTCAGGTGATATAAGACGCTTCTGCATTTCATCGTTGAGTGCCCATGACCCATAGTTCCGCCAAGGACAAGGTGACACCTCCTCTTTTCACGTGGTGTGTCAGCATATTGTCGATTATATTTTTCAAATAGCATTACTCGTGCAAAAATGATCTTGTAACCTCTCTCAAAAAAAATAATGCTCTTATAACTGGTGCCCGTAAATAAGTGCTCCTTGTTTTTGTTTTTTTAGTCATAGCTTATTTGTTTGCCATCGCGTGGGGACATCCTTTGTCCTTCTTCCTTCGTCCCCGACCGACATCCTTTGTCTCTTGCGTCGCCACCGGAGGAAAACACCACCACCAGCGAAATCAACCACCCATATGGTCTAGATACACCATTTTGAGTGGACTAGGAGACAAGATTTGTATGGCCAACTTGAGGCGAGATCAACCAGCAATCTTGAGGTAAATCCCCCCCCTCTTTTGTTTTAAAACCCCAACCCCGACGACCAAAATCCCGACAGTAAAACTCATTACCGAAATGTTCGGTCAACTTGGGTTGAACACGATGTACATGTGCTCATCACTGCCTCGCTGAAACATTTTTAGTAAGTGTTCGGCTTAGAATTGTTGAACATAAGGAAATGTGTTCAGCTCGTTCTGACCGAACATAGTGCAGTGTGTTCAGCCCGGGCATGTATTCATCCCAACTAATCCCAAAGAATCCATCTATTGGTTTTACCCCTAAACCTGTATTCGTCATATTAAATAATGTTTTACGCAGAGTCAAATGGCCAGTTCCACAGGATGCGGTAAATGATTTGAATGTGACGATCCAACACATTGGAAGGAGGAATATCCATATCCATGGCTAGATTATCCTTCTGCTAAACCTAACGTCCAAGGAAGATGAAGTATAGGACCTCTGGGCAGCTTAGGGGGTGTTTGGCATCATTCCGGAACAATCTATTTCCATTCAAAATTCCATGATTTGAAAATAACGGCTAGTAATTGCTCCGATGGAATGAAGGACTTGGGAGCTAAAAAATATCACTCCGGTTGTTTCTATACCAACCGGAACACTGGACCATCAAATTGCATTAGAAATAGTAATTGACAGTAATAACCTCTTCTGGAAGAAGATCAAGGGGAACAACTGTTTCACATACCAAACACCCCTTTAAGAGCCTAGGGAAAAAGTTCCTCACATGGATTTTTGGCAGGGGAGACAGGGCATACCAGCAAACTCTTCAAGGCATCTACTTCCAGATCCGTTCGCTCTTCTCGGACGAGAAATTAGATCTGGCTTGAGTGACAAAGTGTTTGGAGTTGTTGTAATTTTATTTTTTATTTTTTATTTTTAAAACTTGTAATATTTTGGCTTGTTCCCTCCGACTGTGAGGAAGAAACTTCAAATCTAAGATGTTTGAACTGATTGAGCTTTATAACTCTTTATGTTAATTTGCATCGTTCTCATGTTTGGATTCTTTTGCGCTGGCTTATCTTGTTTATGTTTGCATTGTTCTCTTGCTGAATTATAATTATATAACAATGGAGGGTCACAATCTCAACTCACGACTCACGGGAATAGTATCAGGTTTGAGATCGAAGCGCGCACGCGCACACACACACAGAGAGAAGAGGGTTAGGGAAGATGAATGTGACTGCACTGCGAATGACAAATGGAATTATATATCTTGTGAGCATATTGCAAGTCCAAGTACATTCATTCATATGAGCTCAATAAGCTTATCATAATTCATGTCATCATCCAATTTTCATTGCTAGATCAATCCTCTCTATCGCCGCAACGTCGAAATCGATAATGCACATAAAGCGTTCAATACGGATAGAGTACATGTAGAAAAATGAGACGATATCTTGTCCAGTTGGATGCAATGGGCAGCATAGGATGACCAGACATTAAGAATACCTAAATGAAATATGGTTCTCATTACACGATTGTTCGTTACATAAATATGACATCAATGAAATAAGAAAGATATACATGTATAAAGTGGTTGTTGTTTATAAATCCGACAGCTATCTTTGTACGGACAGGTGTTGGCTCGGGAGTTGTTCTGAGATACAAGAATATAAGACAGTGTTGTATGGACAAATGGACCGTACTAAAACAATGTTATACTTTGAAGCTATAAGGTGTCTCATGTCCGGCATTGTCATCCAACGGTCATATCCCAGAGTCAGCACGTAACATGTTAGTATGCACTTCAACTCTTAAACCCTCTCGTAATGCCCATATAGTATGTCATAGTATTCAGTATGTGCATGAGGCTCAGAAAGTAAGTCGTGGCTCATTATTGACCAACCATCTTCACCGAAGTCCATCACCTCGAACCGTTATAGATCATTTTCATAGTTGTCACGTTGAGATCTTTTTGTTTCAAAGTTGTCGATATGTCTTTGGACCGAACCATACAGTTTGAGATATTGACTAGAATGTCATGCTCCTCCTTCGATAATCTCTCAGTAAATGAGTGCCCCCCCAAGATACTCGACATTAGGGTGATTGTGGACTATGCATTTTACATGCAACAACCACTGATCCTCATTTGGTTGTTTCAAACCCTTTAAAGTAAAAGAGCAACCACACTTCTTACTACAAGTTGTTCTCGCATGCTTTGTTTTATCTTTATTCTTGGGTGGTTGTTTATTGCAGGAGAATTGGGGTGGCAATGGTCGTGTCGGGTCGGGTTCGTGTCGTGTCTAGTTTCGGGTCGTGTCCAAAACCCCTAGACCCGGACCCGACCCGTTTAACGAATAGTGTCTAGATCCTAAACCCGTACCCGACCCGCTAATAAACGGGTAGACCCAATAAGACCCGTTTACCACCCGGGTCTATTCAGTTGACCCGATCCAACCCAATCCGACTCGACCCGACCTGACCCGAAAGACCGCTGGTATTATATATTACAGTATCGGATTGCAGGTAGACCCGACCCGACCCGACCCGTTGAATACTAAACGGGTCTTCCCGGGTCTACCGTGTCCAGACCCTAAACCCGGACCCGACCCGTTTATTAAATGGGCCTATCGTGTCGACCCGTTTATGACCCGAACCCGTTTAGCCCTGACCTAGACCCGCTAACTTCGTGTCAGGTCTGCCGTGTCGGGTCCGAAATTGCCAGCCCTACAGGGGAACCTACAACTAAAGACTTAATGACAACAACAAAATTGTATGTCCATCATGTGCATGAGCCCACCTAATCATAGAATTCATAGCTTCCTGGCTATAAAAATCTGCATATAAAAACCATATGTAAAGGGCGCACAGATGTATAATAAAAAAACAATTCCTTAATACACTAATTAATAATGACGTACCTCGTACGTAGTAAATACAGACGTATAATCCAAGATGTATTCTGAATCGACTTTGCTAGATTAGGTAGACACATTGCCAACACACTACCAAAAGTATAGAGATTAATCCACTTACATCCTTGATGCACACATAATTTCAAATCACCACTTAACTCTTGTCACTTACTCTCAGGCCATTATTATTTAAAAAGTAAAAAAAAAATTACAATATTCGACCAGCATGGGCAGAAGAGGAAAAAAATCCCACTGTCGGCGGAGACCAAAGCTCCGAGACCGAAGCTCACCGTTGTCGGATGCGATTAAAGCTTTCAGGACATCGTGATCTACACGAGCCTCGAGCCTTGATGTCGCCTTCTTCAAACTGATAGCAAATTCTAAAGACTAAACGAGCATTTCAGTTGCAGGCAGGTAGAGCACCGGTGTCGGAAGATCGCAGTCTCTTGCTTGGAAGAAGAGAGAAGTAAATCTGCGACGGAGCCTTCTATCGCCAATCATCAGCTTTTATTTGAAATCATCTGGCACTGCATGAGCTGCTTCTTTGTATGCCTTTAATATATACCAACTATGCACAAATAGAACGAACAAAAAGATTTACGAAGCCTCTACTGACGGCCCATATAACCCCAATGAATTTAATCTGGGTGTGATTAGCATTTCACCGACACATTGCTGGCATAAAGAGTTCTGAGTTATAACTACGTAGTGATCACCCCAAAACAAAAATTCTGGATTGTATTCAACTCTGTTTTGATTGAGCCACAATCCAATTCTGTACACATCTCTCGTTTATTAATTCTCACCAATAATCAGAGCATGAACACAGTCCATCTCTGAAATGGTGGAACCGATTGACATCTCGAACAAGGATCTCTCTCCTCGCGAACTTTGAAATGAATTTTGTGAAAGAGTGACAATCCTCACACAACCTTAAGTTCTTTGTGATCCGCATAACCTCTCCATTACCGCCATTGATCAGTCCGAAGGCCACCGCCAACTTCTCACTGTGACCCAGCACGATCCTCTCCTTCGCCTCCTGACCAAGATCGTAGAGGACAACTTTGGTGTTGGGGACATAGCCTTTATCCTTCATCTCCTCCACCATCCGAACCAGTAAGGCATGAAGCTGCTCGATCTGCGGATTCGTTTCATCGACCGAAAGGAAGGAATGTACCTTCTTCTTCACCTCGATCCGACTGCATCCAGGCACCTTCTGCAGCCCTCGTTCTTCTAGAACCTTCTTTACTCTGCCCACTTCATCCCACATCTTAGCTTCTGCATATATATCAGCTAGGAGAACATAATTCCCCGCATTCATGGGTTCGAGCTGAAAGAGACGGTGGCATGCTCTCTCTGCAAGCTCCACATGGCCGTGAATCCTGCATGCGCCAAGGAGAGAACCCCATACAGTAGGGCCCGGTTCAATTCGCATCTCTTCTACCATCTTTGCTGCTTCATGTAATAGACCAGCACGACCGAGGAGATCCACCATACAAGCATAGTGTTCTGCACGAGGTATGAGGCCATACTCCTGGGCCATGGACTCGAACAATCTCTTTCCTTCTTGAACAATCCCGACATGGCTGCAAGCCCCCAAGACGCTCACAAACGTTACATGGCTTGGTGAAGTACCCGCATCGATCATGTCTTTGAAAACCCGAAGAGCTTCCAGGCCGTAACCATGGATCCCATAACCCGATATCATGGAATTCCAGGACACAACGTCCCTACGGACACCCAATCCGTCGAAGACTCGACGCCCAGATTCCAGGCTACCGCATTTTATGTACATTGCAATCAGAGCGTTGACGACTGATACGATGGAATCAAGACTCCTTCGGAGAACATAAGCGTGCACCAACTTACCCTGGCTCAATGCGGCCAAACTGGCACAAGCTTGAAGGACACTGACCATAGTAACCGAATTGGGGAGCGTCTCAGGCTCCCTCTCCATCATCTCCCGAAAGAGCCCCAGCGCATCAAACGGCCTCTCGTTCTTTGCATAGCAAGCAATCATGGCACTCCACGAAACCACATTCCTCTCGAGCATCCCATCGAACACCCACCGCGAGTATGAAACCCAGCTGAGTTTCGCATAGCTATCGACGAGGGTCGTCGCCACATGAATTCGGGACTCGAACCCGTGTCGGATTATGTGGCCATGGATCTGCCGAACCCTATAGGAAGCCAAAGATGGGTGCGAAGAGGAAGCGACACAGGCCTTGAGCGCGTAAGAGTAGGTGAAGCTGTCCAGCGGCATTCCCCGCTGGCCCATGTCACGGCACAGGGAGAGGGCCTCTTCGCCCTCGTCGGCAAGGGCGAGGGCTCTGAGGAGAGCGTTCCATAGGAATATAGTTTTCTCGCGCGTTCTGTCGAACACGTTGCGTGCGTCTTCGGGGGAGTCGAAGCGGGAGTACATGTCGACGAGTTTGGTGGCGAGGAAGGGGTCCTGGTCGAAGCCGTCGTCGACGAGGCGGCGGTGCACGGCGGACCCATAGGATGGGGCGTTGCGGTGGGTGCAGGCGAGGATGAGGGACTCGTAGGAGCGCTGGGTGGGGTTGGGCTCATGGGGGAGGAGATGGAGGGCTTGCTTGAGGTTTCCTTGTTTGCAGAGGGTTTGGATGAGGTGGTTGTAGTTGTTGACGGTGGCCGGCGGCGAGGGAGATTTCATGCAGGAGAGGGTTCTTAAAGAGAGGAGGGGAGGGGAGAATGAGAGGGGCGGCCGAGGTTTTGGCGGGAACGGCTGCGTGTAAGAGTTCCACATTAGGACCACAGAAAACATTAGACAGTCGATCGACAACAGAGATATCATCATATGGTTCACAACCTGATTTGTTACTCTTTTCTACAGTTTTTTTATAGTAACAATCTATAAAGTATAAAGTACTGTAGTAAATAGTAACAACCTGTATTACAGGCTGCTACAGTATTTTGCATGTTATTATTTTTTCTACAGTAATTTTTAAAAAAAATCATAAAAAATAATGTAATAGACAAAAAGAATACAAAAATTTTGATTGCGTACAAAAAGGCTCCACCCGTCTATTGAATAAGTGGATAGTTTTTTTTTTTTTATCTAAACCGCCTATTGAATAGGCATGTTGATTTTCTTTTCTTTTTAAACAGTAATTTTTGCTACCCACTGATTGAACAGGCGGGTATAATTTTTTTTTTATATTTTTTATTTAAACCGTCCATTGAATAGGCGGGTTGGCTTTGTTATTTTATTTTTTAATTTTTTACTATCCGTTGAATAGGCGGGTTAATTTTTTTGATTTTAGTTTTGATCATTATTTGACGTATAGTTCCTAATAGATCGTTGGTACTTTTTCCAACAGCCATGTGCAAGATACATATCCCAACGAACCGCTAGCAACGACTATTTGCAACGCGCACAGACGGATAAAGAAAAAAAAAAAAAAACTCGCTAATTCAACAGGCGGTGAACAACATTTAAAAAAAAGAAGCCAACTCATATATTCAACGGACGGTTTAAATAAAAAAAACAAAAAAAAAATTCTACCCGCCTGTCCAATAGACGGGTAGAGCAAAAATTACTATTTAAAAAGAAAAGAAAACCAACCCGCCTAACCAACAGGCAGTTTAAATAAAAAAATAAAAAAATTGCTACCCGCCTATTTAATAGAAGGGTAAAGCCTTTTTTGTACAAATCAAAACTTTTGTATCCTTTTTGCTTATTACATTTATTTTTATGATTTTTTTTAAAATTGTTGTTTTTTTTATAGTGAAATCATTGTAGCAGTCATTGTAACTACTACAGCAAAATCATTGTAGCATTTTCTACTTCAAAGAATGTTACCATTTTTTATCGAATTATTGCTCTACTATGTGATTTTCATGAGATGTATGTAGGGGTAAAATAGATATTTTTCAAACAGAATTACCTAATGTTAAAACATTTGTTTGGTGGTCATTATCGTTAAATACGATCTGTTTGAAGGACCTAATACTAATTTTTTTATATTTTTATTACATATAGGGCCTTTATTTTTTATTTTATATGGACTCTTAGGTTAATTAAGTGGATAATAGGCTTTCTTTTCATGCATCTTAGGCTATTTGGGTGGGTTTGAGCGTTAGGGGTCTTTTTTCACAAGGAACCATAGGGAACCGCCTTAACGGTCCTCCCTAGGGGTGGCAATGGGTTGTGTCGGGTAAGGCTCGTGTCGTTCTACTTTCGGGTTGTGTCCAAAACTCCTAGATCCTGACCCGACTCATTTAACTAATCGTATCTAGATCCTAAACCCGTACCCGACCTGTTTATAAACGGGTAGACCCGATAAGACCTGTTTACCACATGGGTTTATTCAGTTGACCCGATCCGACTCGACCCGACCTAATCTGATTGATCCGATGATACTATATATTACAGTATCGGATTGCGGGTAAACCCGACCTGTCACGCCCCAGAAATCTGAAGACCGATCCCTGGGGTGTGAGGTGAGGAAAAGATGGGATTTTGGGTCTGGTCAATTGATTACACCAATTTGGGTTCTCACAGAGTTTCTTCTACGCTCTCTAATACGAAAAACAAGGAGGAAGGAGAAACAAGAGGGGAATCTTTTAAATTTGATTTTTCAAAAAATATTTTTATTAAAAAGGAAAGAAAGAGAAATTATCAACAGAGATAAGACATTATCAAATCAGCTCGACCTTCAAAAGTCCTATCCTCTCAGTATGTGTGACCTGTCGGTGCCACTACATACTGACAGGAGTCTATCTGAGGGAGCACGAGGCTCAAGCCTCCTACGGCTAGCCAATTAGTCTCATCCACTCCCTAACACTCAGGTGCACCAGTCTAGAGTTCCTATCTACAAGGTTAATCAATTTAGTCATTTATATGCACTTATATTTTCATCATGATCTATCCTAGGCTTGGGGCCTTGAGGAGAGGCCTACCCAAAAGAATTCAGCTGGAACCATTGCAACTACAACCATAGAATACTAACTAACTAATGAAAACTCTTATTCCAATACAATTACAAAGTCTGAAGAGAAAAGACTACAAGATTAACGTACTAAGCAGAAAGGTAACACTGCAACTCTAACTCCGCCTCTGGAATCCTACTGCTACTCCTGAGCCTCCGGACCTGCAACTGAGCCTACTCGTGGGAAAGAGTAGCCCCCAATAGGAAATTGGGAGATTAGCCAAATTAATGGCTAGTGACATCCTAATAGTCTATAATAATATGAGACGACCAATCGTAATAAATTAAGATAAGATCTATCAGTTCTATTAATTAGAATCTAAGTTTGCATAATGAAACCTAAACCTATCAGTAGTCTATATTCACATGCAATTCCTACTATCACTAGGTTATCTAACATGAAGTCCATTCAATGTTCTACAGCATTAAAGAACAAATTAAATAAGACATTCATCTAAAGTCACGAGATCATCATGTGAACAGTCATACAATTCTAAATTCATATATAGATAAAACACACACACTAACAAAATGTGAACCCCGGATATTTTGTTCATCTTGCCCCCGGTCGGACATTACTATAGGGCCTTTTATTTCGATGTAGAGGGCCAACTCTCTCGCCGTGCATCCACCAACACCATGCACTAGTCACCCAAATGATCATAAGGGGTTTCCCGTCTTTTCACGGTGGAGCTCTACCGCCCAACTTGCTTTACTATGGGGACTTCAACTCCCCGGGACGGGGTTGCTAGGCCAATCCCTACTCGAGGGCACCTCCTATTGGCTTTACCACAACCCTTGCCCATGACCCCTAACCTACTTAACTTCGGCTGTACGCGCAGGGTGGTTCACGGCCCTTGCACGCACGGGGTCCCTACCCTTTAACCAGGTAGGTTCACATATAACCTCTTTCAACATATACAATGAAGCTACAAAAGGTCTATTTAATGCTTATCAATTTCCAACAATTTAACCCTGGTCTCGTACTGCTCTCGCAACCCATGCGACGTAATAAATAAATAAAGTAAGACACTCATCCCGATGACCCGTGTGCTAGGGTTGCCATACTCCTCTCAGGAGGGTGGGCTCCGATAATTACTAATTATTCAATTTATTGTTTAACTTAAGGGAATCCTAATTACGGTGTCCATACAATCAAAAGCAATCATTATTATTATTCTATTAATATTTTAAGCATGCGTCGCCGGACTCGCGACTCCGCATGCAAGGCGGGGTCCACTTGACCACATGCGACGATGCCCGGCGGGGCCCGCATGCAGTGTCATGGACACCTACCCTTAGTCATTCTCATTTCCCACTATTAAAGACCACGCAAGGGTAGTAGATGTCACCTGGCTGTCGATCGCACACAACTCTGGCTTGCTATTTGCTTCTGATCCGTCTCCACTGGATCACCACGATCAAGGTCTGATAATAACCACAGCTCCGCATCACACTCTATCGATTAAAACAAAAGAATCTACGATGAGGGTTCTATGCCAATGATAGTCGGGCACCCTCGATAGGGGACCAACATTGAGTCGACAGCACGCAAAACTGTGCGACTGAAGAAGTCGAACCTAAACAATATTAGGCCAATCGAGTAAACAGAATCTAAACCTACTCATCGAATCGAGCTCGAAGAACCCTTTCCGATGGTTCCAGTTTCGCTGGAATCCGACTTCGGTCGGATGGTTTCGGGTCAAACCACGTAGAACCGGTGAAACCGATCGCATGGTTGGTTCACTACGGTAGAAGAGGTTCTAGGGTTATCTTCTAGGTTTAATAGGTAGGGCTCAAAGTTCTGAGCATAATGCCGCTGGTTTCGTCCGAATCCGAGTTCGGACGATGAAACGGCGGTCAAACCACGGTACCGCGATAATATCGGGTCAAAAGATAAAACAGGGTATTAAACAGTACAATTACTATGATAAACGATGGCCAACAGGTAGGAATTTCCGAGCCGGTCGAAATGGCGCTGGTTTCGTCCAATTCCGAGTTCGGACGGAGAAATGGCAGTCGAACCAATTCTAGACGGTTTACGGGTCTGGTTCAGGTGAACCAGGCCGGTTCACTGTTGGGCCGGGTCTGGTCTGCAGTGGGAAGTCGGGTCGGGTTCAGGGTTTAATAGGATCGGGTCTGGGGTTTAATTAAAACATAGGAAATTACTGTTTTGTCCCCCCCCCCCCCCCCCATGTTCATCTTCTCCACGAGAACAGCGGGGGGGGGGCTGGTTCTGTGCACCGGCGGCCGACGGGAGGGGCGGCCTGGAGCGCCGGCGAGCGCTCGGCCGGCCTCTCCCGCACCACCCCCACAGAGGAGGCACGGTGGGAGGCGGCCGGAGCGGCCGTCGGAGCCCGAAGCTCGGCCGGAGGGGGGGCTCGCGCGGGGCTTGGTCGGAGGTCGGAGGTCGCCGGGGAGGGTTCGGTGCGGCGGCGGTGTCCGCCCGAGCGGGCCGCGGCAAGGGAGATCGAAGGAAGGGCCGGGGGTCGCGGAGAAGGATGGGAAGAGGGTGGGGTGGCTGACCTGCGGGGTGACGGCGTGCTCGCCGGGGCTCCGGCGAGGGGCGGGTCGGGGTGCTCCGTCTCCCTTGATCTCTCCTCCTTCTTCGTCTCCGTCTCGCTCTGTCTCTTTCTGCATCCCGTTCTCTCTCTCTTCCTCTCGTTCTCTCTCTCTATTTCTTGCGTTCTCTCTCTCTCTCTCTCTCCTACTACGCCCTTCTCTCTCTCTCCCGTTCTCTCTCTATTTCTCTCACGTTCCTCTCTCTCTCTCTATTTATAGACACGGGAAAAAGAAGGAGGTTGTTGAGATAGGGGTTGGGGATAAGGTCGGTTAAGGCCTTCCTAAAAAGGGGGAGGGGATAAAGGAAAGAAAATAAGATAGGGATCGACATATCATCCCAAATCCTACCCGATTATTCCCATCCGAATTTTGGATTTAAATAAATGGGGAGGGAGGTCAAGAGACCTAAAATTATGCTAGGAGACCGGGAGGTAGGCTCTAGGGCTAGTCGGGCTAGGTCCCGAGCCCTGAACCGGGCTCGGTTGGAATTCGGGTGCGATTCGTCCATCAACCGGACTGAAAAGAATAATAAGTCGTAACTATCAAACCGGAAGTCGGAATAGGGCCTGAGAGGATTCGTTGGAAAGGTATCGTCAACGCGAACGCGTTAGCGCTTGGTACATAATTTTCTGACTTCTAGATCTCCCAAAAAGAAGGAAAGACTCCAAAACTCAAAATAGCAATAACTATTCACCCTGGTGTCGGATCGACCCTAACTCAGGCTCATTGGATGGCTCTCTCAGAGCCTCATCTAACGTATCTTGTTTCGTTACGATCCGATCACCCAATCTCTTGCAAGAAACAAAACAGCTACAACTATCGAGCAATTATCGTTTTTCTAGGGTTTATCTACCGGGCTGCCGAAACTGGCTGCGCATACACATGATCGTTGCACGGAACGCACCATCGTGACATGCTCGAAGTTACGGAGAATGTGAACGTAAAACATCTCATAGGTTTACGATCCATTTATTGGGAAAAGGCCCAAAGAAAAAGTCTGGCTGCAAAAAGACGAAACTAGCCATGGAGGATTTCTATTATTCTCAAATGTAACACCACAGGTGTTACAACACATTTTGTAACATCCGCCCCAAACATACAAGATTTTGTCCGATCTGCCCGTGCCCGCACGAGAACTTCCCAGGGAGGTCACCCATCCTGGTACTACTCTCGCCCGAGCACGCTTAACTACGGAGTTCTTACGAATTCCGTAGCGGCGCACGGTTTTAAAACGCGTCTTCTATGTTTGGGAGGGGAAATTATATAAGTAGCTCAGGATCTCCTTCTCTCCAGGCGATGTGGGGCTAACTCATGGCCTTGTACACCTCACCTCACCTCACCTCACCTCATCCATCTTGCCATTCCCGGCTCAGGAGTCTTGGCTCTTGGCTATTGGCCTATTGGATCTTGGTCGTCACAATCCACCCCCCTTAGGGCTACACGTCCTCGTGTAGGGTTAGACCCCCCCATCCCGAGGAGAACCGGCTCTGATACCATTTTGTAACATCCGCCCCAAACATACAAGATTTTGTCCGCTCTGCCCGTGCCCGCACGAGAACTTCCCAGGGAGGTCACCCATCCTGGTACTACTCTCGCCCGAGCACGCTTAACTACGGAGTTCTTACGAATTCCGTAGCGGCGCACGGTTTTAAAACGCGTCTTCTATGTTTGGGAGGGGAAATTATATAAGTAGCTCAGGATCTCCTTCTCTCCAGGTGATGTGGGGCTAACTCATGGCCTTGTACACCTCACCTCACCTCACCTCACCTCATCCATCTTGCCATTCCCGGCTCAGGAGTCTTGGCTCTTGGCTATTGGCCTATTGGATCTTGGTCGTCACACGACCCGACACGACCCGTTGAATATTAAACGGGTCTTCTCGGGTCTACCGTGTCTAGATCCTAAAATCGGACCCGACCCGGGTTTATTAAACAAGTCTATCGTGTCGGCCTGTTTACGACCCACCCGTTTAGCCCTGACCCAGACCCGCTAACTTCGTGCCGGGTCTGCCGTGTCGGGTCCGAAATTGCCAGCCCTAGCCCTACCATTCAATAAGGAGGTGGATCAACTTGAACAATTATCTAATGAAACCGGTTCATATGGTGGAACGGTCACACATCCATTCGATGCAGGTGGGACCCACGTTGCACTCATCCTTCGGTAAAGACACGGAGGATTTAGAACTTGTGATTCGTGTGTTTGAAGGGGTTGAAGGTTTGCATCCTTTTCGATCTCCAGACTTATTTGAGCCCTGTCCTCTGATTGCTTGGTTGTCTAGCTAAACAAAAAAAAAAAAAAGTTTTGCACCCAGATCTAAAAGGCATGAGAAATTTAAATATTTTTAAATATATTAATTATCCACATCCTTAATCTCCACCCAACATGCTCTTCCCCTTGCACCTTCTCCTTTTTCTCTTCCTTCCTCATCCTTATCTGAACACTAATCCATCCCAAAGACGACAGCAGCTACTAACCGACATTGCAATGGCTATGTTGGCTGACCCCCCCCCCCCCCCCCCCCCCCCCCCCCCTCCCTCACATATCGCCATTACAATGTTGGCTTGTGCCCACCAGCATTGCCACCATTCCCTACACCGACTTAATGTTGGTGGAATCCAACCGACATTGCAATGGCAATGTCGGCAATTGCCAACAAACCTTGCAATGGTGATACCAACGGGTGGGTGCCAACTTCCTCGGAAAGGGTTAGGGACCTAGGGTTCAAACAAACAAGAGTAAGAGGAAGAATAAACGGAAGGGGAGGAAGTGGTGGTGGTAGGATAAAGAAGCAAGGGGCGCGCAACGAGGGCTGAGAGACAAGGAAAGGGTTGGCAGGTTAGAGGTCAGGGATAAACGATATTTTGGCAGGGGTTATGAGGGGTGACATTACAGCACCACCTAAATGAGTTGGGTGTAAGAAATTAGTGGGTGCTGATAAAAAAATGATGGGTGCACTTAGATTTGGTGTCGGCATGGAAGGGATGAGTGTGAAAGACTGGACGGTCTCACTTGCATCAGGTGGGTGAGGGGAGATTTGACCACGCCATCACTGGATCTGACAACGGATTTGAAAACGAATTTTTCAATTAGGATCCGTTCTTTTGGCCAATAAGATATATTGGATATTGGTTTATCCGAAAAATCTCTCTTTGTGCGATGTTCTTGCATTGTACCTGATATTCCGAAAAAACCAATTTTCAAGATTTTTTTTTTCTGCTTTGGTAGCACATTGGTGTCCCACCAAAATTGGTCGGACATTGATTGTCCACCCCTGATAGGTTTTTTATTTTCCGAACAGCTTACCAAAACTCGATATGTGATGTTGCCCAGAGTCTCCATACCTTGAGATTCTGATATCAATCGCCAGTCGCAGGGTTTTATCACTTTAAGTTCATGATAGTCCAATAGCCTCAAATTTTGTTGCCCAAAAGTCCCCAAAAGTTCAAACTACAATAGCCGGAGCTATATGTAATTGGAACTAAGGAGGCCGGGTTAGGGGCTAGACCCTTACTATTTATTTTCAATCAAGACGAGATTTGCTACCAGGTGATAGAACTCCCAATTAAGTGGCTTTACCAGCTGACCTAGCTAGAACCTTCATACGCTTTAGTTAGGTATTTCATTGATTGTTTGGGGAACGTACAAGACTTGGCAGCACATGCATGGGGAGGTGGTGCGCAAGGATTGGTGAAGAAGAGTGAGGCCCACATATAGAAAAGATAAAAGGGTAGGGCAAGATATATACGTACTGCCCACAAAATACCTTAGGCAACTCCTGTCTAAGGGCAACCCCTTCTTTTGTCAAATACAGCCCCCATCTTGCCAAAGACAACCCCCATCTAATAGCCACCCTCTTTTTCCTTTGTTGTACGTGTGCAAACCATCGGCTGCCACTACTACTAGCAATCCATCACCACCAACCCATTTGCTTCGTCCTCATCCTCCTCATATTTCTTCCTCTTCCATCTTCCTCCTTCCTCCTCCCTCCTCCTCCTTCGTCGTCCTTCTTCCTCCTAGCCTCCTCCTCATTTCCTCCCATTCTTCTTCATGTTCTTTCATTCTTCCTCCTCCTCCGCTTGAAAATCTCAACACTCGGCCACACCATACTGAATGCACCTTCTGTGAATTCGACCATGGTACTGGTCAAATGTATCTACTATATATGCATTTAGCCATGCACCATGCATGTCCGAATGCATAGTAGATGCATTCCGCCACCATGGCCATGTTGAGAGAATAGTCCCACATCGATGACTTGGGTTTTGTGGTTAGAAGAATTTCCACATGGTATCTGAGCCAGACCCCTCTCACGCGCAGTTGGGGGGGGGGGGGGGGGGGGAGTGTGGGTTCAAATCCCACACAAGAATTTGTGGTCCTTAAGGAGGATGTATTTTGACGACAATGATCCCAAGACTTCTGAGGCGGCAAAGCCAATATGGATGAGGTGAGGTGTTCGAATTAAATCCATAATTTAGTACCACATCACTTGGAGAAAACAAGCTTTCGGGACAAAACTATACTCTCACCCCGAACATATAAGCCATGTTTTAAAATCGTGGGCTGATGTGGATCCCACAAGAACTCAGTAAATAAGTGTTTTTAGACTAGGAAAATAATAAGATGGGTGGCCTCGTGGGAATTCCTCATGCGGCACCAGCAAAGCGGACAATATCTTGGGGGGGGGGATGTTACATAATGGTATCATAGCCATACCCCTCTCACGGGGGGGGGGGGGGGGGGGGGGGGGGGGAGTGGGATGTTACATAATGGTATCATAGCCATACCCCTCTCACGGGGGGGGGGGGGGAGTGGGATGTTACATAATGGTATCATAGCCATACCCCTCTCATGGGGGGGGGGGGCTACTCCCACATGAGGACGCGTGGTCATTAATGGCAGTAGATCATGACGACAGACAACCAAGAGCTAGGAACCAAGACTCATGATACGGGAAAGCCATGTTGGATGAGGTGTCCAAATTAGATCTCTGATTTAGTCCCACATCTTTGGGCTATAAATATAACTGTGAGACATTGTAGATCCCATAAGAACCTTATAGTTAAGGTTTATGCAACGATCATCCCTTCTCACCCACGTCTACGAGACAAAGACTGCAAACTACAAAGATGAAAGTACTGCTCTTACATGCATCCATGGAGATCGAGATGCGTACATGTTAACAAAAGCACACAGCCGTTACTTGTTACGAGAAGGATGAAGCTGTAAAATTTCATAAGCTGCAGTCTTTACGCACTCTAGATGAGGGATGACCAGCTTCTCCGATCCTACATGTACGGATACGGCGTTGGCGGTGGCGGTTGGTACGAAGATGGAGGAGGCGGTGTGTGCTGCGGCGGTGGAAGGCGCCGGTGGTGAGGTGGCGGTTGACCTCGAGCTGGTGGTGGTGGAGATGTGTGGGACGGCGGTGGGCACTTGCCAGAGGGTGGTGTCGGCCAATGAGAAGGTGGAGCACCATGTGTTGGGTGTGTGTTTTAAAACCACACAAAGGAATGGGCTTTTAGTCCCATATCGGTAAGGGGAAAAATCCCCTACCAACTTAAATAGGATTCCCCACTTCCCCCCACTAGTCATCACACTAGAGGAAGGGCTCCACTAGCCCACACACGCGCGCGCGTGTGTGTGCCGGGCCGGGCTTGGGCATGGGCTGGGCGGCGCGTGTGTGTGCGCCCGCGGACCCGGACACGATAGCACCTCCGAAATGGGCTGGTCCGCACCTGCCCTATTTTTACTTTTTGCTTTTAAGTCCTCCACTATTTATTATTTACCATTTGGGACACTAGCCGTTACGCGAGAAGCGCTGCATGCTAGCCGTTACGTACAGGCTCGCTGCGAGCTGTAACGTGCGAGGTTAATGGGCTTAATCGCAGCCCATTAACCACTCCCCTCTTTCAGCCTCCCATTAACAGCCCGAGGCCTATATAAGGCCCGGTGCAGCTATGGGATTTACACAGTCCGAATTTCGGAATTCATCCCTGCTTACTGTCTCTCTCTCTCTCCCATTCTCTCGGTCGTGGTGTTGTTGTGCTGCCCCTTTGCTCCGAAGAGACTCCCTCTCTCGGACCAAAGCTTTGCTGCGGTGCTGCCTCCCGGCCTCGAGAAGTCGTCATCGAGTCGCTGGGTTCCTGAAAGTCTACGAGGTTCGCAAAGCCTTCTTGGAGTCGTGCCGACGAGAAGGAGGTCGCCTGACCGGGGTCGCCGTATCTCCGAGAACAATTGCCACGAGACCCGCACGAGGGGGGCAATAAGATTCTTGGGACAGTGCCTAGCACGCTTCGACCACAGGCCAGAGTTTTCTAACTCTTCTTTTGTCCTGATATTAGATCTAAAATAATCGACTTGCATCTAATAGAGAAATCTAAATAATTAGATATATTTTAGATAGATTGTATCTCTCTTTTAGAAAAGTTCGGCAAGGTGAATGACGGTTCCATAGAACCCGCTCTGCCTTGGCAAACAATTTCTAAAAGAAATTTGTGACTTGTCCTTGTTTGCGAAAATAACATTTGCTAATCAATTTTAATGCGAAAATAACATTTGCTAATCAATTTTAATATTAAGAATTTGATTAAATCCTAAATTTGCTAGTTTAGAACGATTAGATTTCCAACACCATGAGGTGGCGGGGCCCCGTGGGACGGAGGTGGGGGTCTGCGGTGAGGTGGTGCTCCTCCATGAGACGGCGGCGGTGGAAAGTACTCTGGTGGCGGCTGCCCGTATTGGGGTGGCGGTCGCCCGTGTTGGGGTGGTGGGTATCTGTGGTGAGGCGGGGGTTTCCTGTGGTGGTGTGGTGGGTGCCTCCGGTGAGGTGGTGGCGGCGACGGTCCGTACTGTGGTGGTGGGTGACCCTTCTGGGGTGGTGGCGGAGGCTGCTGTGCATGTTGCGGAGGCGTTTGCCGATGCCGGGGTGGTGGGTGCCGGGGGTGAGGTGGAGGGTACTGATGCGAGGGTGGTGGATATTTATGGGAAGGTGGTGCTCTACCAGGAGGTAGCGGTTGTGCATATTGGGGTGGTGGTGCTCCATGAGACGGTGGTGGGTGACCATGTTGGGGTGGAGGCAGCGTCGGAGGCTGTGCATGTTGCGGAGGTGGTTGACTGTGTTGTGGTGGTGGAATCCGGGGAGATGGGGGTGGGTGTTCTCGGCATGGTGGTGGGTGCTCGTGAGAGGGTGGCGGTGGGTACTTATGAGGAGGAGGTACTCTAGTATGAGGTGGCGGCTGTCCATATTGGGGTGGTGGTGTTCCATGAGACGGTGGTGGGTGGTGCTGACCTGGTGGCTGCTTGTGAGATGGTGGTTGGTGATGATAACGTGGCGGCTTCTTGTGGGATGGTGGTGGGTGATGCTGAGGCGGTGGGTGCCCGTACTGTGGTGGAGGCGGCTGGCCATATTGAGGCGGAGGTGGCGACGGGTGATGTGGAGGAGTTGGGTGGCCGTAGGGGGGTGAAGGGTGCGACCAGAGGGGAGCTTGTTGTGTTGCAGCAGCGGCGGTGAGGGAAAGGGTGCTCACCCTCAGCAATGCCGCCACTACAAGTGACCAACAGACGGCACCTAAGCGAGCCCTTCTCATCATCATCTCCAAAGTCCAAACAACTACACTCACCGCCGCACCGAGGGGTACGTTTATATAGCCGGCGATCAGTGTACGTGTTTCGGCTACATGAGCTAGCTAACACGGACGTTTGGCTCCCTGCACACGCATGCAGACGGGGTCGTGAAGACGATTCCGGGGGAGGGCACACGTGTGGGGGCTGAGCACCCCCGGTGATGGACGGGTGTCGAATCGAATGAAAAAAAAGCCCACTTTCACCCTCTCATGTATAAAATCCTATAAATGCCACCCTGAAGTTTATATTTCCTTGCACTAACACCCCCTTCGGAGGGGGTAAAAGTGATGCTTTCCTAACTAAGGGGGGCATTTGTAGGGTTTTAAAGGGGTCTATGCGTAATTTACTGATGAAAAAAAAGTAGGGTTATTTTGACTTTGCCCGCAGACTTTGCCTTGAATTAGACTTTCCCCCCATCTTTTCATTAATTAGACTTTACCCCCCAAACTAACTGTTCCATCAACTCACCCCACAAAAATTTATTTATTTTCCGTCAGCTCACCCTTTCTCTTAGATGGTGAGCTGACGGAACAGTTAGTTTTGGGGGATGAAGTCTAATTAATGAAAATATGGGGGGTAAACTCTAATTCAAGTCAAAATTTGGGGGCAAAGTCAAAATAACCGAAAAAAGTATGTGGGGGTAGGGAATCATGGCTTAATTCCCTTTGCGGGTGGAGACAAGAGAATCGGCCCAAAAGGGAAAAGGCTGAAGTCAAGGGCTTGACTAGTTGACTGTGTGTGGGGGGGGGGGTGGGGTTCAATGCCCACTGTTCTCATCCGTGATTCCGTGTTCGACAACTTAAGGTGGACTGTTTTAACTCAGACTTTTGGTCGGGTCTGAGACATTTAAGGGACGCCTCGCAATGCTGACAATGGAACTCCGAGCTTTGTCCTGTTCGAATGTTTCGGGTTCAATGAACCAAACCGCAGTTCACTCATGATTCTTGCTTTTGGGTGGGCTGAAGCTTCAACGGTAACTGCAAGTTGGCTTGTGTTAGATTAGATCAGGTCCAATCGTGTTAGGTTGGGTCGCACCGTGTACTTCACGTTAGGTTATCTTTAGGGTATTACTATTTGCACTCCCCACAAATTCCTAGCATCCCAACTCAATAAATAAATAAATACCGGATTTGCCCCCTAGCATTTCTAAGGAATATTGATATGCACGCCGTGTTGGTGGGGACAAGAACCACATCATGTCGTACAGGAGCAACCAACAACTATGTCAGTTGGTGTGACCGACACATTTGAATGAGGAAAAAGAGAAATGATCGGGGGGGGGGGGTGAAGGGGTTGCATGGTGTGAGATTTCCTCTATCCGAAAACCCAGGTATTGAGATGAGGTCCCATCATATATCCTACCATCGTTTCCGCTCTCTACTTTACTAGTATAGGACTCTCTCTCTCTCTCTCTCTCTCTCTCTCTCTCTCTCTCTCTCTCTGTGTGTGTGTGTGTGTGTGTGTGTGTGTGTGTGTGAGGTCAATCTTTTTTTATGGTCCTTGTAATGTGTATGATAGATGCACCTGGCAGGTAAGTGATACGATTAGGCTCTGGTACCGCTTGTTCTTTTGATTCCGAAAAATAAGTAAAACTGCAACTACTAAACCTCACAGAACAACAGCCAGATTGTAAATAGGACAATATTTAGCAAGATTTTCAGGATAAATAAAGATCAACTGGATTCCGATTTCCACCACTAGGCACTAGCCATTCAAGTAGATTAAAAGAAATATAAAAAACAATTAATCTCCCAAGACGTCTCAAGAATAGAAAGTGCATACATAACAGTAATTGATGGTGAAAAAAAAAACAGCAAAAATTAGAAAATCACAACATTTATATGTGTTGTGGATTACATTTTGCTTTTAATGTGTCTATCTATACAAGGAATATTGGAAACATTTTCACGGCAGCCGCCACAAAACTTACCGCCATGCGATATCTCAGAGACCCTACAAAACTGCTCTGCCTCGGTTCTAATCATCTCAGCACTGGTCATCGGCGGCCGCGCCTGACAGGCACGACTTCAGTATCTCGTAGGTCATGAAAACTATGCCGACGCTCGGGACAACCTTGTAGTACTCGGGCAAGATACCTCTGTACAGGCCGCGGACGCCTTCGGCGCGGAATATGTGGCCAAATGTCCCAAACAGGCCAGAATTGTAGACACGAGCTCTTCCAGCAGCCCCTTCCAACTGCATGCGCCGCCTCACAAGATCCAACGGGAATGTCACTGCGAAACGAGAGGACTTGTCAGCATGATACAAGCAAACAAAACTTTTACATAAATGTTAAAAGTCTGGAAACATACACCCCCGGTCCATGCTCTACATCTTCTCTATTGTTTTGGTACAAGGGTAAGTCCAAACACAAAAAGAGTAGTTGCCCAACACACAAGCGCCAACGGTACTAAAACCCAAAAGGGGGGAACCTCACCATCACCACCCTGCAAAAGAGCGAAAGAGCAACAAGACCCCCAGTCGATTATTTCTTGGATTTCTTTCTTGGAGGTTACAAAACGCCCAAGAGAACGGTGGGGACACCCTTCTTACTGCACAGACGCAGTTTCACAAAGGCACCGTCCACCAAATCGAAAGCCCATGAAGGAAGCTCCTTGTCATCAGAACTTTGAGTTGTCATTCCCGGTGCTCTCCTTAGAAGCTTGTTCTAATGCGCGAGAGACTTGTGCAACAATCTCGTGATGTGCAGTCTCTTGGACAAACTCGGGTGGAGCCAGTGGGGAAGGGAATCTAGCCCAGTGACTGAGCCGCCATATGCTCTGTCCCAATCAGTCGAAGTGGTGAAGGGGCCAGATCCAAAGGCATACTGATATGAGACTCCCCTTGAAGACCCCCACTGGGGTGGAACGATGGCCCATGGCTGAGTAGCCAGCGATGATGAGAACAGGTGCACATGAAACCAGCCAAGTCGAGACTTCTGCAAAGAGGAAGAAGGCTGTCCCATCACCAAAACAATCACACGCAAGACGTGCAGGTTCCCAACGCCATCCTTTGACAGAATCTAAGATTTTGTAGCGAGAACCTGATCCTTGGACAGAGGTCCACCCACCGCCTTAATCTGAGATCCTAAAGCACCATGCAGCCTAGAGGAAGACTCAAGTACATCTTGGACATGTGACTCAAGCACATGCTTGCCTAGCTATATATGTGGGGGTGGGGGGCCATTGGGCTTTCTTTAATGAAATATGGGCCATGGGGGGGAGGTTAGGAGGGTATATATACACCCCCAAACCCATATCATCCCACCACAACCACACCAGAGAGAGAGAATAGAGGATAGAAAGAAAGAGAGAAGAGAGATGAAATGAGAAAAAAGGAAGAGAGAAGAAAGAAGAGCTCGACAGGCAACACCACGACAGCCGACATGTAAATAGGTAATGATTTTTTTTCAAATCCAAATTCCTTTCATTTTTCCAACTATCAACTTCCAAGGTATAGAAGAGAGAAAGCAGGGAGAAAGAGAGAAAAAAAAGAGAGCAAGAAAGAAAGACGGTAGAAAGAAGAGATAAGAGAGTAAAGAAGTAAGAAAGGAGGGAGAAAGAAAGAATCAAAGAAAAAAGAAGGCAAGAGAAGAGAAAAAAATAAAAGAGACGAGAGAGGGGAGAGATAAAGAAAAGAGAAAGAGAATATAATCAAGAGAGAAGAATGAATATACTTAAAGTAGAGAGCAGAGAGAAATAAGAGAGGACGATATAACGAAAGAAGAGAGAAGAGTGAAAGAGTGAGAAATAAGGAGAGAAAGAAAGAAGACAAAGAAATAGGAGAGACAGAAAGAAGTAAGAAATAAAGAAAGAAACGAGGACATAAAATATAAAGATAGGAGAGAAAGAAAGAAAGAGAAAATATTAAGAAAGAAAAAGAAGAGATTCAAGAGAGAGGAGAAATAAAGAGAAAATATAAAGAGAATAAAATCAAGAGTGAGAGAGAGAGAGGCAGATTTCAAAGAAATAAGAGAGAACAAGAGAAAGAAAAAGACAGAGAAAGAAAGAAGAAAGATGAGATAAAGAGAGAGAAAAGAAGATAGAGAGAGAGAGAAAGAGGAGAGGAGGAAGAACGAAGAGAAAGAGAGAAGAGAGATGAACTGATGAAGTGAGAAGAGAGGAAGAGAGAAGAAAGAAGAGCTCGACAGGTAACACCGCGACATCCCAGGTAAATAATGATTTTTTTTTCAAATCCAAATTTCTTTCATTTTTTCAACTTTCAACTTCCAAGGTATAGAAGAGGAAGCAGGGAGAAAGAGATAAAGAAAAGAGCGAGAAAGAAAGACGGTAGAAAGAAGAGATAAAGAGAGGAAAGAAAGAAAGAAAGAAGGGAGAAAGAAAGAATCAAAGAAAAAAGATAGCAAGAGAAGAGAGAGGGGAGAGAAATAAAGTAAAGAGAAAAAGGAGAATATAATCAAGAGAGAAAGAATGAATATACATAAGAGTAGAGAGAAGAGAGAAATAAGAGAGGAAGAGAAAGAGAGAAGAGAGAGAGAGAAATAAGGAGAGAAAGAAAGAAGAGAGACAGAAAGAAGTAAGAAATAAAGAAAGAAAAGAGGACAGAAAATATAAAGATAGGAGAAAAATAAAGAAAAGAGAAAATATTAAGAAAGAAAAAGAAGAGATTCAAGAGGGAGGAGAGAAATAAAGAGAAAATATAAAGAGAATAAAATCAAGAGCGAAATAGAGAAAGAGGCAGATTTCAAAGAAATAAGAGAGAAGAGAAAGAAAAAGACAAAGAGAAAGAAACAAGAAAGAAGAGATAAAGAGAGAAAAAAGAAAAGAGAGAAAGAAGAGAGGAGAGAAAGAAAGAGGAGAGGAGGAAGAAAGAAGAGAGATGAAATGAGAAGAGAGGAAGAGAGAAGAAAAGCTCGACAGGCAACACCACGACAACCGACAGGTAAATAGGTAATGATTTTTTTTTCAAATCCAAATTCCTTTCATTTTTCCAACTTTAAACTTCCAAGGTATAGAAGAGAGAAAGCAGGGAGAAAGAGAGAAAGAAAAGAGAGCGAGAAAGAAAAACGATAGAAAGAAGAGATAAAGAGGAAAGAAAGAAAGAAAAAAGGGAAAAAGAGAGAACCAAAGAAAAAAGACAGAGCAAGAGAAGAGAAAAAAAAAGAGAGGGGAGGGGAGAGAAATAAAGAAAATAGAAAAAGTGAATATAATCAAGAGAGAAAGAATGAATATACTTAAGAGTAGAGAGAAGAGAGGAAGAAAGAGAGGAGAGAGTAAGAGAGAGAGAAAGAAGAGAAAGATATAAGAGACAAAGAAGTAAGAAATAAAGAAAGAAAAGAGGACATAAAATATAAAGATAGGAGAGAAATAAAGAAAAATAGAGAATATTACGAAAGAAATAGAATAGATTCAAGAGAGAAGAGAGAAATAATGAAACAAAATATCATGAGAAAAAAATCATGAGCAAAAGAGAGGAGAAAAAAGAAGAGAGAGACAGAAGAGAGAAATAAAGGAGAGAAAGAAAGAAGAGGATATAAATAAGAGAGAAAGAAGAGGAGAGAGAGAGAAACAGAGAAGAGAGACAAAAAGAGAGAATGAGAGAAAGAATGACAATTCTATTAAGTTAACCATAGTAATCAGAATGATAATTTTTTTCAAAGGTGGGTTGCTTTAAGCAATGCTTTTAAATTTTTTTGCTGAGATAATGGCACCAAAATCGAAGGAGGTAGATGCTGGATGGCTCCATTAAAGAAGAGAGAAATAAGAGAGACAGAAGGAAGCAAGAAATAAAGAAAGAAAAGAGCGGACAAAAAATATAAAGATAGGAGGGAAATAAAGCAAAGAGAAAATATAAAAAAAGAAAAAGAAGAGAAATAAAGAGAGGAGAGAAATAAAGAGATCAAATATAAAGAGAAGAAAATCAAGAGCGAAAGAGAAGAAAAATAGCCAGATTTCAAGGAAATATGAGAGAACAAGAGAGAAAAAAAAAACATAAAGAGAGACAGAAACAAGAAAGAAGAGAGAAAGAGATAAAAAAGAAGAGAGAGAGAGAGAGAGAGAGAGGAAGAAAGAAGAGAAATAAATAAAAAAAGGAGAGAGAAAGAAGAGAAGAGATAAATAAGAGAAAGAAAGAAGAAATAAAGAAAGAAAGAGAAATAAGAGCGAAAAACAAAGAAGAGAGAGAGAGAGAAAGAATGACAATTCTATTAAGTTAACCATAGTAATTAGAATAATAATTTTTTTCAAAGCTTGGTTGCTTTTGCTAATGCTTTTTAATTTTTTGGCTGAGATAATGGCACCAAAATTGAAGGAGGTAGATGCTGGATGGCTCCATTGAAAGCTAATAAAAGGTAAAAAACGGAAGGCCACCTGCAACTACTGCGGCCAGATCATAAATGGAGGCAACACAAGACTGAAGGACCACTTGATGGGCAAGAAAAGGCAAGTGACTAGTTCTGAGAACGTTCCAGTAGAGGTACGGTCTTAATTCCAGCAATTTTTTAGAGATAAAAGTAAAAGGAAGACTACTACTGCTGAGACTTCTGGTTCTAGAAGACCATCTCTTACTAAAAGTCTGTTGATAAGGATTAGTCATAGAGAACCAAACCTAGATGATGAAAGTTTTGGTGATTCTGAATCTGAGAAGTTACCGCATGAGAAAAAGGGGATGAGAATAGCGATGAGACTTTCTCGTGAGGAAGCTCATCGCCAAGAAATGAGAGAAATAGGAGACCATAGAGGTTGTCATTGAGCGGTCTCGATGATAGTTACCGCTTTGCGAGTGATATTGGTGCTGGTGGAGCCAGCACTCGAGGTGGCAGTAGTGCTAGTACTAAAGGAGGTAAAGCTAGTATTGGCAGCAGTATATTTGTGCAGTTACCTTTAGACGACTTTAAATTTAGGGAACGTGGCCCAACACATAAAAATAACGGCTGAAAAATTAAAACAAGCAGCAAGTAAAGTGCAAAAAGCAGTGGCCAAATTTTTTTCATTTCAAAACATATCTCGACTAATGCAGCCGCATCCCCATACTTTTAAAAAATGTGACACATTGCGGACGGCTGGGCCGAGAATTTTTCCCCCAACACCATATGAGATTATTGGGCCACTTTTGGATGAGGTCTCTGAAATACACACCTATATTGAAATTGTCAAACATGTTGGAGCGAGGAAGCTTGCACAATAATGTGTGACGGGTGGAGTGGTACTACTAGGAAATCAATAATCAATTTTCTAGTATATAACTCAATTGGTACTGTTTTTTACAAATTTATCGATACATCAGACAAAGTGCATGATGTTGTATATCTTGTTACTAAAAATGTTGTCTAAATAGTGACGGACGTCTCTAACTACAAGAAGGTCGGGAAGATTATACAGGATGAAAGGAAGACCACATTTTGGACTCCTTGTGCGACGGGGAGGGGGTGGAAGGGCGAGGGGGTCGTCGGTCTCGCACCGAGTCACCGAAGGATCCGACCTCTCACTCTTCGCTCCTATCTCAATATCGCATTCGTGACCCTCTCACATAAATAAAAGCAAGAAACTTGCAGCTCAAATCAGTGTTATTAAAGGCGCGCCTAGTCAACTAGGCTCACCCCCTGCACCTCAAAAAGCACAAGGCCAGGCTCTGTTAGAAAGGCGCGCGCCTAGTTAAACCATTTGCAATTATGTGCTTGCAATTGATATTTTTGACAATATGATTAAGTTATTAAGTATATTTGACTCATGATTACAGTAGTCTGAATATTGACATATTGATTGAATATTATTTACATTCAAAATTATTTGTTATAGTTCTTAGGTAGGACCATATGAGCAACTGTGGGTTGGCTTTGATGACTTTGATATTATTTCAACTATTACAAGATTCAATGAATTTTATTTTCTTTCTCGATTTGCACATTTCATACTGATTTAAAAGCATGTGCACAAGCACACGGATGAAATAACACATTCAATCATTCACTATTTATTTTTTGTTTGCTATAATATCACATTTGATATCTTATAACTGGTTATTGAATTTGAACTATACATATTTGAATATTTTAATATATTTTAAATAGCTTATTTAGAGCCGTAATTCAAACCTACAAGGCTACAACATTTGTGCTGTTGCAACAACCATAGTTACCAAGTCGGAAAACGGGAAAAAAACGGCAAGGGAAAAAATCGGAAAAATATGATGAAAACGGGAAAAAAAAAAGGGAAAACATCGAAAAAAATATAAAAAAACTTAAAAATTATACCAAGTGTATATGTCATTTTTTAACATTAAATAATCAAAACATATAGCATATGAGTTTTCTAAGAAAGAACAAATAGATCATAATATTAAGCTTTTCATTGTTTTCGATAGTAAGCTACATAACACATACGAATTAACCGACCCATTCCAATACATCATAAAGTCTAAACTCTAAAGTGACATAAAAGTGTTCCATAGAATCCATACATGATATATCATAATGAGCCAACAAAAAAAGACATCAAAATATTTCAAATAAAAAAGAGACATTTAATCCATATCTAAAGCAAGTTCATCTTCAACTAAAAAATGTTACAAATAAAAAAAAAAAGTAAAAGAAATACAATACAAATGTTACAACACATATCAATTACAGATGAAAAGTAAAAGAAAACATAAGCAAATTGATATTAAAATGGAATAATCATATGTAAATATGTAATCTGAATTTCTGATCTCTGTAACTTCTGTATAAATTGAAAACAATTTTTTTTTTTGACTGCAGTGAAATATGGAAGATGATGGAAAGACTGAAGAGAGGGAAATATGAAATAATGGAAAAAAGAGAGAATTAGAAGGAATAAAGAATAGAGAAAATGCAAACCTAGCAGTGATTCGTTGCCTCGACTCCCGATCAGAACCCTTGCTTGTGCAGGATCAACAGATCTGCTCCTCCGTGGCTCTGCCTCACCGTCACCGCCTCGCCGTCGTCGCCTCGCCGTCACCGTCGCCGTCGCGGATCGCAGTCGCAGCCTCGTAGGGGCTCCGCTGAGCTCGCCGATCGCAGGGGTTTGGGGATCGCAGGGGTTTGGGGATAAAAAGACCATTGCGAGTCTTTTATTCCACTGATACCGAACCCGAACCCGAACCCGGTCATATCCATTTAAAAAAACCCAAACCCGAACCCATTTTCCTGATCCGGTGGATTTTTAAAAAAACCCGAAACTGAACCCGAACCCGTTTTCACGTATTAAACCCGTTTTTACGTATTAAACGTTTTAAACGCATATAAAACGCGTAGTGCCGTTTTTTTGAAAAAAACGCATTTTTTTCGCGTTTGCTACGAAACCATATTAGTTCGCGTTTTATACGCGTTTTTTTCAAAAAAACGGACGTTTTGGTAACTATGGCAACAACGATGTATCAAATTTATCTTTTGTCTTAAGATTCATTGTCTTAGTCTAGTTATGCGTGTTTTGAATATATATATATATATATATATATATATATATATATATATATATATATGCGCCTTACTTCAATCAGGCGCGCGCCTTGAGTTGCGCCTTGCGCCTAGGCTCTAGGACACCTTTGCGCCTCATGTGCGCCTTGAGCCTTTCAATACACTGGCTCAAATCAATCTTCATTATTCTCATTCGTCACTAATAATGGCTTAAAATAGCCTTACATTGTCTTGCTTACCAAGTAACCATAAAAACAAAATCAGGACAAACAATAATAAGGCCTATCCAAATTAGGCAGAAAATAAGAGCACTGATTATTCTGAAATTAAAATAAAAATGCCACATATAACCAAGCCATTGTTGTGATCCGAGGCCCTTGCGCAACAGAACACGACGGAAGTAGAAACACCACGGTGGAAACGACCACCAACAAGATCGATAAATAGAATAAACACAAACAAAACACCAAAGAAATTCCGCCAACGACTGATCGATAGATTTACTAGTATGGGGAAAACCCGAGTACAATTACAATTGTCTCTAACCAATTCCTCATACACCCACAAAGAGATACCTCTCAAAGAGAAAAGAATCCCACCGCCCTATACCCCTAAGACAAAAAAAAAACCCTTCTGGTCTCCAATGGTTTCCTATCCCTTCCTTGATGATGGCTACCTTCTAAACACTAACCCGGGATGCTCTAGTGACACCATGATCTACTAGGTTCGTCCTAGGACCTCCTTTTATAAGGCTACATTCAGTGTTCTCACTAGGCGACGCCAGGGCGACAAGACACTCCCGAAAGTTAAGGCGCATGTGCATAAGGCACACGCCTAGGCTCGCCTATCCGCACCTAGAATAAGGCGCGCTTTATGCCTCTTTTTTTTGGAATGGTTAATTCGTCTTTATCTATTTGTTTTCTTTTGGCCTAGGATCATGATTCATTTGTCATATATCATTTGTTTACTGTTATGTGATGATTGTTGCAATCAATTGATCATTTCAACTTCACGTGCTTAATTGTTCACTGACTGTTTGTGATAGACTTCAATCATATCTTTATTTGTTAGTCCTTATGGAATCTATCATTATTCATTGTTCATTATTATGTGACAAACTTCAGTCACTATATTCATGTTACACAAATTTCATCATGATAAGTTCCTACAAATTTTATCATACTTTGCATTATTGAATATTCAAATGATAACAATATCTTTAGTTAGATGTAAAATAAAAAAAATACACAAGGCAACGCCTAGGCGCACCTTGCCTCGCCCTGCCGCCTTGACAACCTTGGTTACATTCGTATTCAACTTGGAGAAGGAATCCCACAAGAAAACGCAAGTCCAATCGCCTCACCGGCGTGCTGCCATATCAAGTCGTGCGCACGACTCAACCAGTTTTTCGCCCGACTTTTCTACCGATGCCAGTCGTGCGCACGACCTGGGGAGTCATGCGCACAACCCTTCATGGCCTAGTCCTTCACCCCTTGTGCTCTGTCTTCCGTTGTTTCTTCGCGCACGAACCTTGGAGTTCGTATGCAGCTTGTTTGGAGCCACATCTTCAACAGCCATCTCTGTGGGCCTCCACGCATGGGCTCTCAAGTCTCTTCAAGGGTCTGTTCTAGGCCAAATGAGCATGCATAGGATGAACTAGAAACTAGCTCTGCATCACACTGACATCAAATATAATTAGTCTTGGAGACACGTGCAATTTAAGTTAATTGATTAACTTAAATTACAACTTAAGTTAATTGATTAAATAATTAGAGACATGTGAAACTTAAGTTAATTGATTAAAAACGTATCCCAGCATGTGACCAAACCTAAAATCGGTCACTTGGTTATTCCATCCAAGCATACACACAAATGGGATATTTACTTATATTATGTTAAGATAGTGTGACAAACTAAGGGGTTGTTTGGTTCCTGTGTTTTTAGCCTGTGATTCTAAAAATACATGTGCAAATAATTTAGTGTTGTTTGGTTAATGGGGCGTGATGTGTGTAAATAGATGCACACTTGCTTAATTTGTACAGCTTTTGCACATAAAACTGTGCAAATAAAATTTCACCTAAACACATGAAATTTTACTTGCACATGTTACATGTGCAAGCAGATGTACGCACATTATTTTGCACGGCAACCAAACAACCCCTAAATGTGCACATAATAATCTAAAAGAATGGCATAAATAGTTTGTTATATTGTACATGAATAGTCATTAGGGTATTATATTCAATAATTGGTTACACAGACATCAAATATTATTTGGAGACATGCAACTTCAGTCAATTTATTAACTACTTGAGTTAATTTATTAACTTAAGTTGCAACTTAAGTTAATTGATTAAAAATGTATCGCAGCGTGTGACCAAATCAAAAATCGTCTCTTGGTTATTTCATCCAAGCATACACATAGGTGGATTATTTATTGTTATTATGCCAAGGCGATAACAAACTAAATATGTACATAATAATCAAAACTATGGCATAAATATTTTGTTATATTGTACAAGAATTGCCTCTAGGGCATCATATTAAATAATCGAAGACACTGACATCAAATTTAATTGAACACATGCAATTATATTTAGTGGCAACTTAATTGATTAATTTGAATAACTTTAGGTGCAACTTAAGCTAATTGATTAAATAATTGGAGTCGCGTGCAACTTAAGTTAATTGATTAAATAATTGGAGTCGCGTGCAACTTAAGTTAATTGATTAAAAATGTATCCCATCATGTGACCAAATCTAAATCCGGTCAGTTGGTTATTTCATCCAAGCATATACAAAGGTGGGCTATTTATTGATATTATGTCAAGATAGTGAATGGTTGAAAGAAGGGTTTTCCTCTTGAAAAGTTTCTCTCTAGTTGGACTCGTCTTCTATTCGGATAATGCCTTGGGTGTGATTTCGGAATCCAATTGAGCAAGATAATGAAGATTGTGGGTAGGTTAGCCCAATTTTGGGAGAGCCAACTAAAAGCTTTGTGATGTGCTCTGGTGATGTTTGACTTTATGCACCTGCTCTTTTGTTCCCTTATCACGTTTTTTCACAATATTTGGTACTAGAGCTAGAGTTATTCAAATCTGAGAAAGCAGTTCAGAGACATGATAATCCATATCAAGTGGGAGCAATCCACATTCAAATGGAGCAGTTCATAGCCAGGGGAGTAGTCCGTAGAGGTGGTTGGTAAAGTGTGTTTTCTTCCATCATGGTTTGGACGGGGGAGATGGTTGGGTTGTTGTGTCCAGCCCATGATGGGAGAGTCATGGAAGAGAAAGGGGCACCGCCACCCCTCCACTAGATACATAGCAGTTTGCTGCAGAGGAACCAAACCACGAGACTGATATCCCCATGAACAATCCAATCCAGAAGGAAAGATGCAACAAGAAGTTAAAAACCGAGCTAGGGGCTAAAATAACCTCTCCCCCGCAGAGGTCGGTGTTAGACAACCCTCAAGCCTTTGGGTGGTAGCTTGTTAGACTGCAGGAGCAACCATTACAAGCTTGTTACAAATAAGAATATTGATAATGCAGGTGCTTTTTACAATTATGCCAACCGTAGGTGTATACGCAAAAAAAATTTCTTGAAATTACAAATTTAGTTTGCTAAAATGTGCAAATCTGATCAGAGTAACTAATGTAGACCCAGCCACAATGAAACCGCTTCCAACTATAATTCAGACATTTGTTCCGCTCTCGCTCGCCGCTACTAACAAGGTCTAGATTCACTTTTCTTTGTTTAGCTATCAAAATAAGATGTTTGTTACTTGCCGATTGAAATCGTCGTGCCAGCTCTTATAAAAGAGATGGCAGTATATTTATTTTTTGAGGAAGGATGAAATTCAGATTGGATTCGGAAGTGGATATGGAGCGGCAGCCTCGCTAGCACAGGTCTGGTATTGTTCGGGCTTGGTCCCGGGTCCTAATAAACATGGGTTCAGGTTAAGATAGATTTATGGTCAGATCAAAACCGACCTGTTGCCACCTCTATTTATTTATCCCTTTCTTTCCCATTTTTTCAATACCTAGGAAATAATGAATCTGTTAGCATTCATGTAATAGATTTAAAATCCAAACAGATTCAAAAAACATAACAATACCGTATTTATGTGAGATATCAAATTAATGGAAGCTATAATGCAAAAACATGAAGTTGCAATTGAGTAACTACGAGGATGAAGGGATATGACTCAGCTAAATGGAAACAGGAATGTACATCATACTACACATAGAAGGGACAGGATTCACATGTATCAATAGACTAGTATAATTGTTTCTTAATATATTCATTTGAAACATGTTTCTAGGATGACGTTTTTCATTCTCCTCGGAGACAATCAGTGTAATGAAAGTTTCAATTCACTCCTTTATCGTAAATGAGGTTGTTGTACTGCATCCATTTATCATCTTTTCAGTTACCTACCGGTTGATGATGCAATACCGGAAAGACTTCCACAAGCCAAGCTAACCAGGATAGGAGAATCATGTGGCCTAATGTTCAAAGATCAAAATTGATGCATTAGTAGTCCCACCATAATGGAAAGAAAAAATTTCTCAAGATACGAATGTAAATCACCTTTGTAACTGCCAATGGGATCTCAGGGTTTCATAAACAGAAAAACTGATTGCTATGCTAGGTCCAACTCCCTGCAGTTCAATGTTCAATGATAATCTTTATACCTACCAAAGAACCATATGGCATTAAAAGGGGACAAGCTTACCAGTAATGTAGCACCAAGACCCTTGTATAACCCTCTGATACCCTCATCTCTGCATATGGCATAAAGTGCATGCGAAATGCCTCTGTAATATATACTATTTGTCTGCAAATACTTCACATAATATAAGTTCAAGTATATCTAAACATTCTGAACATCCCCTCATCTAAATAATGCACCATTCACTTACAATATTGACAGAGAACAAACAGTGACCTATAATTATGAAACCCTTCTTGAAACTCAAATAATAGGACAGAAGGACTGGTCAATGACTATAATGTCAAGAAACATAAACTACATGTTCCTTCTGAATTAAAGTTTTATCTAGTAAAACAATGACTCGAAGATTCCAAGATACTTCAAAATCAAATTAGTATCCATATCAATACACAGAATAACTCAATCACCTAAAAGTGTATTCATGTTATATCAAGGCGATGGAAGGATGGCCATAATTGTGAACATGCGTGCATTGTAAGCTCAAATATGGAATAATATGTTCATATCATTTCATGTGAGACAAGAATTTGGTTTTAAATCAACTGCACACATTTTGGAGAGAGTATTGTTACCAAAATTTTAAGAACAAGGAAATTGAATGTGACAGCAAACTGACACTACCCGCTCCCCCTCCTTGGATTCCCTCCGTTATCATTCAATCGGGGAAGGGGGATTGGGGGTGGGGTTCTTTTTTGTGTGTGTTTGAGACTTTGAGTGTCTGAGTGTGTGCGCATGTGTCTCATGGTGAGCAACTCCTTGCTTCTGTCCTTATGACTTGTACAATCCACCATACACTGTATGGTTGAACACACAGCACTATCACGAAGAAAACTCATCCAAGTAGGAGTGCATCAACTTAACTCCTGAATTGTGGCCCTTAATTAGATAAAGCATTCGCAAGGTTTAGTATTGTCTAATGTGGCTGAAACACTTTAACAAGGGATTGGCAGAGCCATATAGCCGACCCCTTACTCCCTCTACAGATAAGAGGATGCTACGGTTCTACCACCCTTGTCCCACAAACGAAAGTGCAAGACAGATGGCGCCAGTAAGGAGAGAAGAGGAGGAAAGAGAGAAGTATTGGTGACTGGTGAGTGCCACAACTTCAGGCTTGGATTTAAGCTAGTGGGGATCTGGAGTCCAATCATTAGATCTATCTTCCCCAACACAATATTTTTCTTTTTTAGTTGACAGTGTTCTTCGTAGGTTCTTCAGAAAACTTCACGAAGGACCTTTCTTGATCCAATTAAGCTATGAGAATTATGATTGAGTTTTTTATGTAAATAAATTGTGAATGCATGAATGTAGTTATATTCATAAGTTAATGAAGTCATGAGGTTAATTTTAGGGCATATTTATTATTCTCAGTGCACCCATGATCTGCATGTAGGATCAAGGACTAGATAAGAATTATTAACTAATAACAATCGTTCATCATGATTAATAAAGTTTAGATGATGTCGGAATAAAATTCAATATTTGTGTTCAGCAGCGCATCAAGAACAATAAAAATCCAAATTTAGCATGCCACATAACTACTGAGAGAAGGATTAAATCCAAGCAGCAAAGAGGACTCATCATCGGTCAATAATAAAGAATCGAAATCTGAAAAGCCCATAGAAGAATGGCCTCTACTTGGTGTTGTACCAAAGTGCCTCCACACAAGAACTGCCTTAGAGCAAGTATAAATAGCATCTGTAGCATCTTCAAGTTCCAAGTGACAACGAGAGCAGAGATGGTAAAGTTGAAT
Source organism: Chamaelirium japonicum (assembly GCA_947650365.1). Lineage (NCBI taxonomy): Eukaryota > Viridiplantae > Streptophyta > Magnoliopsida > Liliales > Melanthiaceae > Chamaelirium > Chamaelirium japonicum. The sequence continues at coordinate 44,508,309 of OX393552.1, read as the reverse complement.
GCCACGTTTGATTAAAAGATCTTTAGTAGAAATATATTCCCACAGAAGTTTCCAAATGAAAGCTTTGACCTAGGGAAGGTCTTAAGCTTCCAAATTCTTCCCCAATGCTTGTGAACTTGCCCACAAGGAAGACTATAAGACCCAACCTTAAATTAGTATACATCCCTCACCCTACAAGAGGATTTTTGAGAATAAACCCAAATCCAAGGTGTAGAAGGTCTACACAGCAAAATAGGACTTTGTTGAACCATCCTAATCATATCATGAATGAAGATCAAACTTAATTTTGATTCACCCAACACCCATCAACAGTTTGAAGCTCTTTCAGCAAAGAAAAAGATCCCCTTGAATCCATATTAATACTACATGGAAATTTATCCAAAGGAATAGGCAATAACCAAGGATCTGTCCATATATTGTCTGAGGAGTCGACAAAAGTAATTTTCTTAAGATTGTCTCGAAGGAAGGGCACGGCTGCAGACAAAGCTCTCCATACCCAGGAAGCCTTTTGCGGAAGAGTCCATTGCCATAAGTTTGGAGAAACCTGATACTTCTCTTTACAAAAGGAAGCCTATAAGCCATCCGGCTTTGTAGCAATTTCAAACACCCTCTTATCCAACAATGCAATACGAATGTCATTTAGTTTTCTGATACCCAATCCTCCTTCCTTCATGGGCTTGTAAATCAAATCCCATTAAAGAAGATGTAATCCTTTGCCCGAGGTGGAGAAAGTCCATAAGAACAGTCTGATAGCAATCTCCATAGCAGAAATAAATCCGAGGAATCCAAGAATTAGCCATAGCAAAAGATGGGATCCCATAAAGAACAGACTTGATAAGGGTAAGAGTAATACGACCAGGAAATGACAGCAATTTGGATTTCCACCCAGCAATCCTCTTCAAAACCTTATTCAAGATCTTGGAATTATCCTTTGATAGAATCCTTTTCCTAGAAATAGCTACCCCCAAATATGTAAATGCTCCTCGAAGCTCAGTTCAACCAACAGATTGACTAATCAAAGCCCGATTAGTATCAGAAATTTTGTCCCAAAAATAATAGCTGATTTGTCTTGATTAGGCATTAGTCCAGAAATAAAACAATAGTCCATAACAGCATGCATCAATCTGTGGCATTGATTCATCTCAGAGATTTATCTCTAAACCGCATGATTCGGGATCCTTCCGAGTAATCAAAGGCAGACTGATTAAAAAGACAAAACGATATCAAGATAAATTAAAAAGGAAGCACCAGCGGACTTGCAGTGTTGATTTCACGATGCTGCTCTTTCCGGATGCAATATCAATTACACCTTTTATTCCACCCATCAACAACCCCTTACCAACAGTTGTGTTGTACCCTCTGATCGCATTCCATTAATAATCAAATAACAAAATAAAATTCACTTTATATGTAGTATCAAAAATGACTTTTTTTTATATACTGATATTTTAATCACCACCATATCTTGCATGGTGAAGTAATTGACAGAAGGCCTGAGGAGTCGATGGTTTTACCTTCCATCTGTCACTTGAAAAGCAAATATCCGTCTGAACCCCTCTCATTAGATCAAGTAGATCCACAACTCCACCCTCATGAATCTTGCCTTCCAATCACCGACAGCCTCAGATTCCCTGAGTAGCGTCCTCTCACCCCAGTTACCATTCATCATGCATGGTCTTGGTTCAATGCTCCGAAGCAGTGTTCTAAAACTCGTCGACTCGACTCGAAATTCGGCCAAGTCAACTCGACTCGGCTGAGTTTCGATCCAACTCGGTCCAAAACTCGATTTAGTTACTACTCGGACCAAAACTCGAGCGACTCGGGCGAGTCGACTCGAGTTTTCAGGTTGTGTGACTCGGCTCGAGTCTTGATCACTGTATTTTTAGGGGTAAATTTGGGATCCAGTAGAACAACTTATGTTTTGTAATGACATGTTATTTGGTGATAAACTTTAAGGTTATCAAAACTTGATGGATATCCATTTTTAAATTTATTTTTATGCTTTAGTTACTTCATATTTATCATTTTTTAATTGAGCTATATATATATATATATATTTTAATAAAAAAAAATTAAAATTACTTTATATTTTTCGAGTTTTGGGTGTAACTACTCGACCGAGTATTGACCGAGTTTTCGAGTTGACTCTACTCGGGAAGGTTTCAAGCCGAGTCGAGTTTTCGGGTTTTAAAACACTACTCCGAAGCTCTAACATACAATCACTCGTCCCACACAACTACACCCCCACCTACCCGCACTCGATGTTGAACATCAGAAAACCCACTTGAACACCAGCACCCAAAATGAAATCTTCTCTAATCCTTGTTTGTAGATCAGGACCCAAGGACGTGATGCTATATTAGTCCTCATTGATCAAGTGCTAGGTTGCAGTTCAACTTATATTGAAAGCCAAACAATGGAGTAATGACAATCAGGCAATGCCCTGCCCATCCCTAACAAGTAACAATCGTTCAATTAAGGTGAACCTGATCGCAACGTGGCCGAGTGTAATTTACAGTCGGATTGACCAAGTAATTACCCAACCACAGCTAATAGAGAAAATAAAGAGTAGTTAATAAATGTAGACTTCTCAAACAATGGGGCAGTCGATGCAGACGCAAACTCCCACGACAAGTGGACCATTCAGTGAGTATACACTTCAAATCAGTATTGAAATATCAATATTTCTAAAACATATTCGAAGAAAAAATTAAAATATATTTCAAAATTCAAAATGTGTTCGCATGTCTCCTGTTTGACAGCCACAAACATGAGTTTGTCGCTGAAAGGTGGCAAACTAAAAAAACCATAAAGATGGAAAACTTCAAGTGAGAGAATGGAACGAAGTATTCTCTCAAATTCAACTTATTGAAAGAAAAAATGAAATTTCACTCTAATAAGAATGATTACTGAATTTGAAAAATAGAACGATTTTCTGCTAAACCTTGCATAGAAGTGATGAGATTACCTGAGCTGCAAGACGAGTCCTCACAAGATCTAATGGGTATGTGGCAGATGCAGCTGTTATTCCTGCAAAACCACCAGCTAATAATCGCACACAAACATCAGCACTCACATTATTTCTATGCATGTCTAGCCCAGGAATCAATTGTAGTAACTGCAAGAGATAAAATGTTACAAGAAATCAACAGAGTTAAAATAGATGCAGGATTAAAAGAAATTACAAAAGAGTATAAATATAGAATACATTCATCCAAAGAGTTCTCACACTTACTTTCTTGTATCGTTCATATGCATAGAAGCTGATAGATGAATAAGGTAGGCGATGAGCAATTGTCACCAAATTTCCTTTCCAGAATGCTCTAACACCTTCTTCATAAACAATACGGGATGCCTCACGCCATATGCTAGCCTTGCTTAGAGTTGCAACATCAGAGTGCATGCCTTGCACCTAAAGGAGTTAGACACAATAAGGCTAGTTGCTGGAATGACAAAATAGGGTTCACTATGATGTCAATCATAGTATACCATCTAAAACAATCTGCTTAATGGAGAACAGAATATGTATAATTGGAGCAAGAAGAATATACAGGGAAAACCAAATCTTCTTGAAATTACAAACTCCTATAAAACCAAGAAAAGTTAGAACTTAGAAGAGAAACCATGCAAATGATCCTAACCCTGGATTTACCACAAATCAAATCTTAGCTGTTGAAACATTACCCAAAAAAAACTAAGAATGATTCTAATAAAAAGACTTTCTAAAATATCTTCCGAGTCTTATTCTAATCTCATCCACGGATTTTGATCTAATTAATGACATATCCATGAAATTATTTAAGCAAAAACAAGAACGGCATGGCGTTCAAAATCAGCTTTCCCAATGAATGGTCACAAAGAATGGAAAATCCACCCACTGAGTTATGCCCATAAGGCAAGCAACACAACAGGAGAAGGTGGCCAAAATCCAAAAGGCCAGATCAAGATGGGGTAGCCTATGCTCAAGAGTCTTATTGTGACATGACCTACAGTGAGTTTTCTGCCCTTAGATTCAACTGAAAGGGCACCAAAAGAAATGTTAGCAGCCACACTATCAAAAGAGGTATTGACCTAGACATGTCCTCTAATTACAAATTCAATTCCACTTGAGTTGCGAAGATCCATATGTCAGGCCTACGGAAGGGCTAGGTATTGCGATGGTGGACGAGTACTTGTGGAAGGACCCTTCTTCCAACAAACTGGATGAAGTGTGAGTATACATAGTGGGTGGAGGAGATGGCGTCTCACCAGAGGTTCTTGAATAATCACACGTCCGCTATAACAGAAGAAGTGATAGAAGGAGCATCACACAAGCAATCCAAACCAAGAAGAGAAAGGAAGCTTGCCAATCAAAAAAAAATTAAGGGGGAAGGGGGTTTCAGACCCTTGGATTTGTACCAGCCAACAGTCCTCGTCTGGACTCCAAATCCAAGTTAAAGTGTCTAATTCATAGTCTTTTGGACTCTAAATCTTTGTGAAATAGACCAATTTGATGAAAGATGACTTCTAATTTGAACTGAGATCCAATTTCAAACCGGGTTGAACTCGAAGGCTCATGGGAATTGAAATACGGAACTTGCACCCAAACAAAGAAACAGGAGAGGCTAGCCCTAGTGAAGGTGTTTTAAACTAGGATTGGCATTCCAGTCCAATTAAACTGTTAGAACTAAGAGGAGACACTGACATGTAGGGTGCACCATTCCGCCATGTCCAATCAAACAAATATATAGTTTCTTCTCTCTTCTTTGCTACATATTTTGGCTGCAACCACAGTAGTGAGATGCCACAAAATTTCTTGCACGATGGCTAAGAGACACTAAGGTGTGACTCCTAAGTTCCTCGCTAAAAGTGCAACACTTCGAGTAGTTAATTCTTATTTCTTTATCATTGCAAGTGTTTATTTCTCGATTTGTGAATAAATATTAGTTTATTCTCCAATAACTTAGCCTATATTACTTATTAGTTCCATTTATAAGCCTAGATATACTAAAAGTCTCATCTACGCCTTCATAAAACTCTAGTAAGTCCATCTTTTCTTTTCTCACAGATCCTCAAAATCTTCCAAAACCCCTCCAAATACGATTTCCTCTTGCCTTTAAACAATTTCTACATTACTTTTCACTATGGTTTCAGATTTTAGTCGAAATTTTGGTCAAATATTTTTGTTTCGGCCAGGACCGAAACGAAATGAGGGGCGAAGGGGGACTGGTCAATTTCGACTAAGTACAATCAATTTCAGTCGAAATTTCAAAATTTTGGTTTAGGCTTGGTCCGAAACCAGACACGAAACCGAAATTTAAAACCTTGCCTTTCACAAGTCCAAACCAAACTCAATGATTCTAAAGAGGAACCAGGGCTAGGCTACTATTTAATTAACCTAACAAGTACTTTTAAGAAGTCAAGTCAGAATAAAATTCATAAATAACTACATGTCAAGTTGTCAAACTAAAGATGCCCACTATAGCTAGAATGAAAGAAACAAAGAAAAGATAGAGTGCAACTGCAAAATTCACACAAAATGGTTCAATATGCGAAGAAACGTAAAAGGCCAGTTGGCGAGTAGGAAAACTTACCTTGTTGAATAAAAAATAATAAAATGAAATGAAATCATTAAAAGAAGCACAAATAAAAACTTACACCATAAACAATTAAAATAACTTACAAATTATCATCATTCTTTATTATTAATTTAATTAAATATAAATATAATCCTAATCTTATGATAAATCTTTGTCACGTCAAAACTATCCATCTTGAATCTCACTTCTTTGGAATTATACATCTTTTATCTATTCACTCTTGTAAAGGGTCAGCTCTATTGTCGGTGCCAACTTTCCATCTCTTTTTTGACAAGTCCGTCAAATGTTATTTTAGCTCATCTCTCCTTTCTTAACCCCACTACAAAAATCACATACCCTAACCTTACCGGTATCATGTTTGTTTCTGTTGTACATGCACATGCATCTTAATCAGCTTTTCATCATTTTGTCCTCAACTGGAGCAACAGTTGCACTTTCTCTACGATCGTATCCCTCACCTTACTCTTTTCGTTTTACCACACATCCAACCTCAAAACATTCTCATCTCTACACTCATCTTATTTGCATGAGAGCTATTTACGGCACAACATTCTAAACCATATTACATTATTGACCTTATTATTGTCTTGTAAAATCAAAGTAGTCAAGGCGACTAGGTGACACCTAGTCGTTTTGGCCTGTCTAGGCGAAGCGGCGCCTAGGCGGTAAATAAAATTATGTATTACATACACACACACACACACACACACACACACACATGCACATGTGCTCAGGAAGATGGAAATATCAAATATTAACATGCGGATAAAAATAAAATTTTCAATGTAATCAAGTTTATTGTCTTGATAACATATAAAACACCACAAAATCATGAAAAGCTCCTTCCCAATCAATAAATCAAAATCATCATCACCATTTCCATGAAGTCTATTTCATTTGAAAGATGACTCACTATTAGTATTACCACCAACTTCAACATATTCTTCTTCATCTGACTATTGGAACAAGTCTTGATAACATATAAAACACCACAAAATCATAAAAAACTCCTTACTAATCAATAAATCAAAATCATCACCATTTCCATGAAAGTCTATTTTATTTGAAACATGACTCTCACTATTAGTATTACCACCAATCTCAACATATTCTTCTTCATCTGACTATTGGAATAAAAGATTAATTGTCATCTTTAAGCGTTTTGTCATTATGTGCTTGTTCCTTCTCTTTGCACTCGTCCTTCGTTGTTTCCATTAGCCTCAACAACAATATTATATGTTAAACCATCATCATAACGACGGTCCTTGAGTGGTTGCATTTTTCAGTAAAAGTCGACTCGAAAAGCCATGAAAAATTGCTCAGGTGCCTAGGCGGTCTAGACAGCCGCCTAGAAGGTCTAGACCGTGGCCCAGAAGGTCTAGGTGGGCCACCCGGGTAACACCATCAATTAGGGGGGTACCTGGGCGTGGGAGCTCCCAAACGCTTAGGCGGTGCTTAGGTACTGCTTTGATTACACGGTGTAAAAAATACTCATACACCTTAAAAGGGATATGTCAACCACATAGCACCTTGAAGCTTCTCTCAACTTCATACAACTAACTCAAACTCTATTGGATATACATCATAAATCTTTACATTGCTATGATTGATCCATGGTACCAAAAACATCACATTGCTATTTAATATTTTTTATCCATCAATCTTTAATAGAGATTCATTATCATTATTATATTCGTTAAAATTGTCAATTTTATAAATTTGGTTTTAGATCTAGTAATTTTTAAACCCTAGTCCTCGAAAGTTTTCCATTTTAATTTCAAATATAGCATCTAACCTTAAATGTGTCTCATCAATGATCAATCAAACTTATAGCATGTTCAAATAACATACACCATAATACTTCTTGAACATTAGAAGAAAGTTCATTAGTTACAAGAGTAAACGCTATGGGCATGGCGCTGGCCCTTGGTGAAATCCCACTGTAACTAGAAACTCATCTATCTTACCATAATTGTTTCGTACACTAGTAATAGCTCCATCACATATGTCATATCGAGACACCCCTTTGCTTCTTAAATCCACCAACTAAAATCGTGTGGTACTATATCCTAAGCCCTCTCTAAATCGATCGAAACCATATAGAGATACTTTTTATCACTTCTTAATGGAGACATCTAATAGAAAGATTAAGAAGTGATAAAAAGTATCTCTATATGGTTTCAATCGATTTAGAGAGGGCTTAGGATATAGTACCACACGATTTTAGTTGGTGGATTTAAGAAGCAAAGTCATATAGACCAACCAAGTAAATTAAGCTAACCAAATAAATTAAAGTATCTCTTAGTTCTATTAGATGTCTCCATATTAATATTTTATGAAATAAACCAACCAAATAAATTAAGCTAGTTCCTCCTAAGATTTTTCAAACATCAATAGGTATCCCATCAGGTTTAATGCTTTACCCTTTTTGTACCTTTTACAAAACCAGAATCACTACATTTATTTTGACTGAGAGATAGCAAATATGCCAACTCCTCAATTGTTATTCTTCTGATTGAAAACCACAAGTAGAGTTCTCATTCAATAACTTCTGAAGATCTTGTTTACTTTAGCATAACCACAGCTTGTTATTAGCATATTCTGTGAACTAGGATATAATTAACAAAAAGGTGGAAAAGGATAACCAACACGTGTTGCCTTCACATCCTTGACAATTTTTGTATAGGAAGTCGCATGACCTTTTCAACGGATTAAAAAGGTGATGTATAAAAAACAACCACAATTAATCCTAGTTATTGCCATCTTTGCCCATAAGCTCGTTGGTTGTGATTAGGGTTGAAGATCATCTTATGGAGGAGAAAGGCGAATGATCGGCCTCTAAACAAATTGAATTCCAATTCTAATTTTGGTGTTTTATGTCAATAAGGAACTAATTTAATCATATTTTTTGTAAAGGGAATTTTAAAGGTAAATAGTAAGATGAAACGACAGCTAAGATTAAATGATCTCACTTAAGTTTGGATGGTTAGGTTATGTCTTACATTACACACTTGCACATAACATATATTGCCACATAAGCAAGGGTAACAAAATGAGAAGGTACATACAATGAATCACTTAAGTTTGGTGCCGCTGCAAAACCAACCCTTTCACGTAAAAGAAGGGCATTCAAGACTCATCTACCTGAGTGGAGCAGAGAGGGAGATTGGTCGTTTACCATCTTACATACATACCCCTCTCTTTCTATAGTTTTTCCATCTAGTTTCAAACAAATAGAAAATCTATAGTTTTGCTTTTTAATCTCTGGAAGTCAGAGTTGGGTCTAGTTTCGACTATTTACATTTGAGCGTGTATATACGAGTGTAGACACAGAGAGAGAGAGAGAAAGATGCAAATATGTGTCCGCATGTGCCTACAAACTATAGGGATTTTTTAAAAATCAAATTTCAATGAAATAAAGGTTCTTCGCAAAATTCCCTTTTTCTCCTTCTCTTTCCTTGGTCGTGTTCAAAGCCCATAGTGTTCATTGAGCCTTATTAAATATGTAGAAAATTAAGATTACATCTGCTTCTCACAAGATAGTTTATATATCCTCCAATTACAAAGAGCAACTTCAAGAGCAAGACATATCATTATCATAAACAAACTTTTTGCAAAAGATTATTCCTTACTACAACTGCGAGACACAGGACAAAGACAGGACTTTGAACCTGGAAGAGGATGGTGAGGCGGGCGAGGGGTGCCGTGCACGTCTTGCTGACGGCCCCGGCGATCCCCCCGGCCAGGAGATGCGGCAGCGTCCCAATCTGCGGCTGCTGCTGCAGCACTTGCTGCTGATGATTCTGCTGCTGCTGCTGCTGGCATTGTTGGCGCGTGGAGTACTTCAGGGACCCGCCGTCCACCGCGAGGCCGCCACCGCCGCCGTTATGGGCGGAGCTGAGGGCCCTTTGCCCTCCGCCCTCCACCACCACCCCCATCCGCGCCTCCGTCTGCATATCCGACCACTCCCCCCCGGGAAACCTAGAGACGGGCCCAAGCACCTCCGTCCCCCGCGCAAGCCCCTCCCGCTACCGTGGCCAACCGAAACCCTAGAAAAGATCGAGTACCTGTGTAGCGTTTCGGCTCGGCCCCTCCCCGCTCTTCATGCTTGGCTTCAGGAGGAAGAAAGATACGGAAGGGGGGGCGCTCTTCCCTTCGATATTTCCTCTCGGTGTGATGCTTCTCAGGATCAGTTTAGCTATCTTGAAGCTCAGGCCTCCCACCGACTAAAACTGTCCAGATCTGCAAATCGACGGCTGGGAGGTGTTTGCCACGAGGAACGGTGGGACCGAACTCTTGTGGACGGAAGCCTAGTGAGAGGGATAGGTAGACATGTTGGCATCGTGCTGAGATCCCAAAAAGCGCACACCAGACAACATGCTAGGCGCTAATATGCGCATCGGAATATTCCGCACCTAGGAGCCTAGGCGAGTAGGGGTGGCAATGGGTCGGGTCGGGTCGGGTCGGGTCGGGTCGGGCCGGGCCGGGCCGGGCCGGGTTGAGACAGATATAAGGGCAAAACACCCGATCCGAACCGAACCAGTTTAATAAACGGGTCAAAAACTTAAACCAAAACCCGACCCGTCTAATAAATGGATTGACCCGAACCGACCCGTTTACTAAATGGATCGGGTCAGAACCCATGTATACCTGTCGGGTTGGGTCAAGACTGGCCGGATTGGACCGGGTTGGCTCGGGTCAGGTCGGGTTGACATTTGGTAAACGGGTCAATCGAGTTATAAGTACAAACCCAAACCCGACCCATTAAATAAACGGGTCAATCGGGTCGACCCGTTTATGACCTGAACACGTTTCGGCCAAACCCAACCCTCGCTAACTTCGAGTCGGGTCAAGGATTGCCACCCCTATAGGAGAGTGAGGGATATAATTATGAACCGCTGGCCTGTTATCCGACCCAGCCACGATCAGAACCACGGCCTGACGGATCGTCTTGCCTCGGGCCCAAAGGGGCCGTTTGGCTGTTAGGAAGTGGAAGAACTGATAGAAGTGGGAGAACTGGCCGAAGTGTTAACTAGGACTTCTAGCCAAAAGTTCTAGTTTCGTTATTTGTTTTGATAGAAGTGCTCCGATTGGAAGTCGCAGTTCTTGCACTTCCATTGTTTGTTTTGATAGAAGTATTCTATATGAAGTAGGACTTCCACCAGTTCTATCATTTTTTTGATGAAAGTGTGGGACTATAATCACCATGTATGTAGTTGGTGAGGTTGCCTCCTAAATCTGATATGGATGCTTTCCCTTTTTATTCCATTTATTTTGATTTCCATTTCAAATTTGTATCACCTAAATTTATTTTTTAATTAAAATTTCAATCTTTATAGTTGTAATATGTCCCTACAACTACGACATGCTCTTTTCCCCGTGTCTGTTGTTTAACTATGTATAATCCAGGGATTGATGAGATTTCAAAGCTATGTATAAAATCATTATATGATGAATATAAACTCATACAAAAGTAGAAAAATCATAATCAAACATCAAACAAAAACGGTTCAAAATCAGCACAAGCTTTCCCTGACCATGCTAGTCTTAGGCCAAATAGAAGCACACAAAACAACAAAAAGTTCTCAAAATACCTGGACACATTAAAGGACGTTTCAAAAATCAACATAGGCCTAGAATAACGATCCGTTCAAGAGAATGACGGAGATCTCAGAGATCAACGAAAAATGAAGATCTCGAAAGATCAGAGGATTTATTTTGAGTGTTTGGAGTTACCTGAATGTTGGCCGAAGCCGAGCCGCCGCCGAGACCGTGCGGGAGGAAGAGACGATGTCATGTTAGGGAAGATCCGCTCGGAAAAAAGAAGCGGTAACCAAACCAACGCCCGCACTTCCTAATATTGGAAGTGTACGGTGATGTGGCATAAATAATCTCACTTTCGGATGGGGGGAAGTGCGACTTCAGACCAAATCGCTCTGAAGTCGAGCGGCTGAAAATCGGGTCTCTGAGGATTGATGGGAAGTCACACTTCGTAGTTTCGCAGTCACTTTCTCCCAAACAAATGCCCGAATTTCTAGAGTTCCAGCACTTTGGTGACTTCTGCGGCCACTTACGTCTAAACAAACGGCCCCGAAGTAACCCAAACATTTTCAATTTTAATGGATCATGATGTAAGCAATATGCTAAATCAATACTCTATTAATAAATTCAGTAATTTAAATATAAAAAATTATTATTCTAATAATATAAATGTATTCATTTTTGAGTTTCGTAAGTAAGACTATCAAAAAAACTAACAAGTAATAAACACAATGCAATTACCAAAACAATTTCAGCACATCGTTTACTATAAATAAAGCAATAATTCAGCAAATCATATAAAGATTGATCAAATATCGAACATTCAAGGGTCACTTCAAGATAAAAAAAAACTAGGTGTACTATATGTTACAAATATTGGTTTTGATAAGAGAATGAAAAAATTGGTTTTTGTGTTTAGTCCCATATTGTCCGGAGGGAGAACCTTTAATGCATATTTAGTAGATGATGGGGAACCGTCACAGTTTTTCCAAATTACAAAACCGGGGATCGTTCGGGGTGAGAACCTCCGAAGTTGGACAGGAAATACTAGATCTAATTAGTAGTCTAATTTGCACTTTAACAGGATTTCAATGATTAAAACAGGCTCAACAGATGTATGTTTCAAAGGGCGTAGTAGGTTCATGTAATATCCAAGGTCCTATTTGCAAACCAGAAATCGCAATTGTAATGAAGAACAGGTGGATTCTATGTTTAATAATATTTAATGATAGTAGGACAGGCTGAATAAAATAATTAATAAGGACAAAATTTGCCTATGTCAGTCAGAACGAGCACACCTGATTTAAAGGGGCACAAGAACCTCGACAGGAGCCTTCTTGAAGAGCAGGGGTACCCTAGAAAATCCCAAGTACTTGTAGGGGCTGTCTTCAACACTTGAAGTGCAATGAGTTGTGGTTGTAAAGAGCAATGTGTGCTTTGAATGCTCTGCTTAAAGGACACCACTCACATGTGCCTTAGTGTTGTCCCATCAATATCAAGGGGAGAAAACCAACGGATCTTCCTTTCTGTTGACCTTAAGCCATGACACAGCAATCACAAAAGAAATGAAGGGCTCTGATCAAATCTCATGCAAGAAAAGGGTATGAAGGGTTCATGGGTAACCCTTAGTCTTTCCTTCTCTCTTATCTGTTCTACTCTCTCTCTCTGCTCTTCTCTCTTTTAGCCGAACAGGGGAGGAAGGACGAGGGGTCGCGGGTCGAGGTGGCGCAGGCGGGGCTGAGCGCCCGCCTGTGGCGGGTCGGGCTGGTGGATCGAGCGACAAAGGGCGGTAAGGGCCGTGGAAGGTGGCGTGCGGATGGAGCCGGATCGCCGAGTGGTCGATCGGAGCCGAGAAGCTACCCGTGTGGTAGATCAGGCTGATCTCCTCGCTCCTCTTTTCTTTTCTATTCTTTCAATCCTCAAGCTCCAACACAATCATAGAGAGGGGTGAGAAGGAGAGGAAGGATGGTGTTTCACACACAGTCGAGAGGGGGGTATCGGGTGGTGCTTCACACACTTACGAGAGGAAGGATTTAGCGTCTCTCACGCAGAAGAGGGGAGAAGAAGATCGGATAACCCATCGCAGGTCTCACAGAGATACGAAATTTCTTCTTATTTCTTCATTCATCCATCATCCAACAAGAGGAGAAAGATCTCCTTAAATAACCAAAAAAAATAACTGCAGATATATCCGATCCCTTATAAAAAGGGATTTACAATTATTCAAATCTAAAATCAAATCTAATTAACAGACGAAATTGTCTTATTCATAACAGTCCATGATCTTCTCGGATGGCGACTCCAACCGTCGTCCGGTGGCGGCGCCTCCAACTGGCATCGTGTTGCGGCTCGAGCGGGCACCCTGCATCAATAGATCTCCCTCCATTAGGTTTTGTAGCTTCTCAAGAGCCATACCATAGCCCACCACACACGTGCACGCGCCCGCTGAGCTGGGTCGGGCATGGGCTCGGGTTGAGGCCGCGGCTCGTGTATACGCAAATAGGATTTGGGATTTGGGACTTCTTTTACATTGTTTTTTAAATTTTAATAGAGAGTTATTTTTATCATTACACGCTTCACAAGGTTGAGCTTGATTTATTGAACCTGAACCTCTACACTAACGCATGCAACCGTTATACCCCGATAGAACAGTAAATTCTCTTTAGTACGAGAACCGTTACTGTAACGACCCGTAATCTTTTCTTTATTAAATAATTGGTTATAGGGTGTTTTCCTTTTTAGTTTACCGTGTCAAGTTATCGAGTGAAGCTTTAGTGTGTTTACCGAGCAACCAACTCTGGCCTTTCTTTAGGTTAACTTGCATATGGTTGGTTACCACTCAGTACCAATCTTTTGATCGATTGCTGTCAATTCCTTTTGTATCTGTACAGTTGTGTTAAAATTCACAATTTACGGTTTTGATCCGAGTTCCCGATGAAATTTGGGATTTTAGAAGTAGCTGGAAATATATAATAATTCCCTACTTGAGTCTAAACCCATCGACTCCGAAATCGGGAGAATCGGACGGTGTTTGATTAGTCAAACATGGTCCTACAATTTGCATTTCTTTTTACAAATAAAATAATATTATTATATTCAGCGACTATTTCAAAACATTGATCCGATGGCTCGGATGGATCCGGGGAGTTTTTCTGAGTAACTTTCATATATAGAGTTTTTCCTAATTTTTAGTGTATTTATTTATATCAATTAACCAAAAAAAAAATCTCGTGAATAGTAACTGCGAGGTTACTGTTCATAGAACACTTCCGTTTTCAAAGAGTGCTCAGCCCTTCATTCAACCAGTGATCGGACGACCATTACCCAAAGCCCTTTCCTTCTTTCTCTCTCTCTCTCTCTCTCTCTCTCTCTCTCTTAAAAATCAGAACCGAAATTCTGTTGGGATTTGAAGACTTTCAAACCAGGTATTTGCTGCAATCTCTATTCTTTCCTTAATTTCGGATCGCAAATCACAACCGGTCCCAATATTTCAAACCAGAAATTCTAGTTTGATGTCATCTATTCTCTCTCTCTAAGTTTTTTGGATATATTCTCTCTCTAAGTTTTTTTGGATCTGCAACAACATCTTCTTCTTGTTGTCTTGTGCTCGGCGTGGAGGTGCTACCACCCCGAGGTGCAATCGAAGCCACGCCCCTCTGTGTTTCTATCCTCCCCTTTGGTGTGATGGGACGGTCACCATCAGTGGGCTGTGCTTCGACCCAACAAGTCTAGGCAGCCCTCATTCGATTCTGAACTCCGTCGAGCCATCGTCATCACCGCCTCATGCGTTTGTCGTCGATCAAATTCAAACCCACTTTGATCTTTTAATTCCTCAGGTACTCCTTCACATTTGCAACTTGTTTTAAATCTAAGCAAGAATGATGAACACCATCCCTTGTATATAAACAGACTTTTGTTCCAACACTCGAAGCCTCGGTCGTAATCGTTACGTTGGTTCATTTCAATCAAGCCGAGGACTTCTCGATCCTTCAAATCCAGGTGATTTCCTTCACGGGATTATCACTCATCGGTTAATAAGTTATATATTAAATATTCTTTTAGTATAATATTGTATCATCTATATTTTGTATCTGATTAGCATAGAATTCAAATATTCTTTTCATCTTATGGATAATGACAAGAGCCGATTTCTATGTTATGCTATTTAATCAATTTTCATCTTAACTAGTGGTAGACAATTTCATGTTGCAAGTTTCAAAACATAAGATGTTTAAATTGTGTTTCAATTTAAGTTCTGAATTGTAATATGGATCTACCACTATCTTGAACCCTGTTATGTAACCAAAACATAGAAGTATGCTAGGGCCTACACTACCCAAAGCTTTCTTTTTAAATTCTTCTATTATTTTTTATTTATACAAGTTATAAGTAGAATCAAGTGTTAACTCGCCAGTCCTTAATTGTTAGGACATAGGTAGAGGTTTAATATTAGTAGAAAGCCAATAGCTGTGGGAGATGGACCCCTATAGTTATTTGGCAAGGGACATGGTATCCTTCCCTTGCCGTTTTATCTTGACGGGAGGGGCATAATTGGAAAAATATATATATACGAGTTAACCTAAACTGAACAAGGGATATCATCTTCCTAGAAGCCACCTAGTGGTGACCGAAGAAAAAGCTAGCAAGCTGGGCTCGGTGCTCCTCCGTGAGAGACGGGAAAATCTTAGTTTGGCCAACTAGGGAAAGCGGTTACTTGGGCCGGTGTAGGACCAAGGAGGTGTTTGGATAAACCGGTGTGAAAATCACCCCTTTTGTAACGTGTTGTTGATCTGCGGTCTTCAGGGACAAAACCGACGGTCCATTCAATATGCTAACCAATTTGGTTAACCGAATAATTCACATTTCTAAATAACTTATAGTTTTATATATTTTAGTGAGATGTAAGAATTACTGGGCTTAGAAGTCGATTTGTCATCTGGTAAATTATCAACTTATCTTTGACAGTTAAAAGTAGATAAATATCTTCTATTAACCGTGGGTTATCACTGCGATTGTGTAATGACCGGCACTCCAGTGTAAATTCGCTCAGGGCAACCCGATTTTAATATCGTTGCTTGAATAATCGTTTTCATTAGCTGGAATGCTGTTGGTTATGCTTGAACGGGACCAGGCAGTAGGTCCCGGATACCGGTCGTGAGGCTACGTTGGAGGTGTGGTTACACGAGCACTTAAGCATGCGTATCGAGGCAAGACAAGAAAGCTATTCTTTTTTTTATATAATATAATATTGTCGCGAGTCTGTCGGAGCCGGCGAGGTTTGCGCACCGGTGCGTCTCGACGTGAGTCGAGGTCGAGTCAGACGCGGCACGAAAAAAAAAGAGAAAGAAAGAAGAAAAAAAAAACAAACAAACAAACTAAATAAACTAAACCCACTACCCCACCCTAACCCACTACCCGAGCCCAACCCAACCCCCAAACCCACCAGCCCCTATCCCGCTCTCTCTCCTCTCCCATCTCTTTTCTCTCTCTCTCTCTCTCTCTCTCTCTCTCTCTCTCTCTCTCTCTCTCTCTCTGTTCCTCCCTCTCTCGGATCTCTCTCAGCCACTCACCCGGGCTCTCCCCTCTCTCTCGGATCCTCTCTCTCGCTCTTGGATCGCAGCTCCCCCCTCTCATCCGACCCTCTCTCTCTCTCTTGAACCCAAACCCGACCCGATCCGATCGCCGCCCTACCCAATCCTGTCGCCCCTCTCCCATCACCTCACCTCACCGCCCATCCCCTGCTCTCCCCCTACCCTATCAGCCGACCCCCTTTCCCCCTTTTAAAACCCGGACCCAACCCCTTACTCCTCTAATCTCCCGCTCTCTTCCTCTCCGATTCCTTTCTCTCTCTCTCTGATTTCCTCTCCCTCTCTGTGGACTGTGAACGCGGCAGCCGGCGCCGAAAGGAAATTAGCCGGTTGGAGGAGCCGCGACCGCCGCCAACGACCCTTCCCCACTGAGCAGCCCAGCCCAATCCCTCACCTCTCTTGATCTGTCCTTTTTCCCCGAGGAGGCTCACGCCTACTGTACCGGAGAGGAACTGCCGACGCCGGAGCTACCGATCAGGTCAGCACCCCTATGTCGTTTTCTCATCTTTTTTTTTTGGTGTGGATGCGACGAACCACCAGCCCCCCTGTCACCTTCCATTTGATCGTGGCCATGGCTGCCAGTTGTGCAGCCGACGAGGTCCGGCCCAGCCAAACCGGGTCCTCTACCGGCCACCCTACCACCACCCGGCCAGCATGAACCAGACCCCCTGTTATCCCCTTGCTCCCGCTGCGACGGTCGTCGACGGCTTTGCTGCCGGTAGTTAGACACCGGGTCTGTATCCCGCTGGCCGTCTTCTTTTTCCTTGTGATCCGACCGACCACCCCAACCTTGACTGACCCCTCCGAGTGCGATTAATCGCAACATCACACCGCCCCTTTTTCCTTTTAGTATTGTCGTCGGCCCTCACCGTTGAGTAGATTGTAGTAGACCTGACGATTGTTCAGTCGGGCAATCGTTGACCCTCATTGTGCTTGAAACCTTCTTAGGCTATGGTTGATTGCAACCTATGACCCCTCCGGTGTTGATTCCATTTCCAACCCTACAGTCGTCATGCCGGTTGAAACTTTCCCCCCATTCGTGTTGATCATGAATGCAGTCGACCTAGAGCCTACAGTAGGGCAACCCTTGTTTTGGCATAGCCTAGCACACATCATCAAACCTACACGAGCCGGGCAGATCTGTTGACTCGGGACATGCCTATCTCGATATTGGTAATGCCACTAACACATGCTAGTCTCCTCCTGTGCTATTATGCCTTCGATCGTTTTCGGCAATAGAATAATGTTCGTCGTTAATGCCCATAACGTAAACTTCTGACATCGTGTTGCATACCAATAGGTCGGTGTCCGATGACGCCTAAAATTCTCGACTCGGCCAAGTCGGGCCTAAACCTATATTAATCGGTAGAAACATTGACCATAGGCCCATTGTGTGTGTGTGGCAGTTCGCGGCTGTGCTGACCCAGTTGGAGACGGAGCGGAGGTCACCTCGCAGAAGCCCGTGTTCGACAACCAGGTGACATCTACTTTCTTTGCATGGTCTTTAATAGTGGGAAATGAGAATGACTAAAGGTAGGTATCCATAACGCTGCATGCGGGTCCCGCCGGACATCGCCGCATGTGGTCCAGTGGACCCCGCCTTGCATGCGGAGTCGCGAATCCGGCGACGCATGCTTAAAAATATTAATAATTAAATGATAATCTTTCTGCTGATTGCTTGGACACCGTAAGTAGGAATTCCCTTAAGTTTTGGAAATTAATAATTAAATAATAATTACCGGGGCCCACACTCCGGAGTGAAATGTGGAGACCCGGGCACACGGGAATACGGGTGAGTAATTTAGGCTTATTGTAATGTATGGGCTGTGAGCGCGGTACGAATCCCGGGGTAAAACGTCGAAGCTATTTATTTATTATAATAATCTATCATGTGGAACGATTGGACCCCGTGCGCGTAAGGGACGTGAACCACCCTGCACGCACCGCCGAAGACCAGTAGGCTAGGGGGTCACGGTCAAGGGTTGTGGTAAAGCCAATAGGATTAGCCTCTAGTAGGGATTGGCCTAGCAACTCTGTCCCGGGGTAGTTGAAGCCCCCAAAGTAACGCAAGTGGGGTGGTAGAGCTCTATCGTGAAAGATGGAAAATATCTTATAATCATTTGGGTGATGTGGGTATGGAGGATGCCGGCGAGAGAATTGACCCTCTACATCGATATAGAAGGCCCGGTAGTAATGCCCGACCGAGGGCAAGATGAACAAATTATCCGGTGTTCATTCTAGGAGATATGATTTATATTGTAATTCATAATTAAGCACTGTAGTATATATAACGGACTGTATGGTAGATAACCTAGTGACAGTAGGAATTGCATGTGAACATAGATTATTGATAGGCTTAGGTTAACCTTCTGTAAACGTTGAACTGCTTATGTAATTTAATTCAATTAAATATGTCGTCTCATATTTAAAGACTATAGGATGTCACTAGCCATTAATTTGGCTAATCTCCCAATTTCCCATTGGGGGCTACTCTTTCCCACGAGTAGACTCTCCTGCAGGTCCAGAGGTTCGGGAGTAGCAGTGGGAGGCCGGAGGCAGTTTTAGGGTTTCAGTAGTATTTTATTTTGGTATGTAGTTTTGTGGTAATGTAATGGGTGGATATTGTATAAGAATCAGTTAGTTTAAGATTAGTTAATTGTTAGAAGCATTGATACAGCTGGAGGTATTTTGGGTAGGCCTCTCTTTAAGGCCACAAGCCTAGGGTAGTTCACAGTGAAAATATAAGTATCTAAATGGCCTAATTGACTAGCCCTGTAGATAGGACCCCTAGACCAGTGTGCTGAGTGTCAGGGAGAGGGTGAGATTCCTAGCTCGCCGTCGAAGGCTTGAGCCTCGTGCTCCCTTAGAGGGATTCCTGTCAGCATGTGATGGCGCCGACAGGCCACACATGCTGAGAGGATAACCCAGTTAAAGGTCGAGCGTGATCATCTTTCTATCAAAAAAATTTATCTCTGTTTTCTTTTAAAATAAAAGTATTTTCATAAAAATTAAGTTTTAAAATATTCCTTGTTTCTCCCTTCTCCTTCTTAAATTTTGAGAGAGTCACAGCCCAGTGAGAAACCCTAATTGGTATAGATAGCTGACTAAACCTCAAACCCTTTTGTTTTCCTCATTTCACACCCCAGGGATCGGTTCCAGATTTCTGGGGCGTGACAGATTGACACTCATATTTGGGTGCAGGTTAGTAGCAGCAGTAGATCTTCAGTTCGGTAGTAGTCGGTGCCGGTGCAACAGTATGAGTGTGATGGAGCGTCAATAAGCAGTCAAGGACACTTGACATTTCCCTCGTTTTCTTTCTTCCGCTAGTAGTGGATCATGCTTGGAGCAATTTTATTGAAACTTGTATTATTTTGTTGGATAGCAAACAGTTCTCTAGAATCTGAGTTTTGTAGTCTTTGAATTAGTTCATGTTGTCATTGCTATCTCTTTTATCTCTATGGGATTTATTTAGTAATTTTTTTTAAAAAAAAAATCACCACCCTTCACGTCCCCTATTCTGAGCTGTTCTATTCAATTCTGGGACTACTCAGAGTACGGGGCGTGACAGTTGCTGCATGCGATGGGCTATGAGTGGGGGAATGTTACGACTAAGAACCTCTATATAAGAGAGGGTCCAATGAAGCCAGAGACACAAACCAAAAGTCAAGAGCTCTCTCCACTGTCACTGTTTCTTTCTCTCGTTCGTGATTTGGTTAATGTCTGGAGTACGCTAAGAGTCCCAAAAGGGTTACCTTAGATGCTAAAGTGGAGCCCAATCGTTCTACCCTGGGGAGCATTCGTCGAAAGCCTTCAAACACCTAGTGAGGCGGCGAAATAGCTTTCAGATCATTATACTTGCACAAGCCTCAACTACTGCTAAGTTCACTTTTTCTCCTTCCCTCTCTTTTTATTTTGCCATATTTGTAGAAGGCCTTAGGATCCCACCTAAACCTTACTTGATTGTTGTGTCAATATTTGCATGTTAAACCCCTCACCGTAGATCTACTATTTTTCTACACTAGATTTGTAAACTTATTACTGTCTCGCTAGTCATCGTTTATATGCCATAATAGAGTAGAATCCCAATAATCTAAAAGTTATTTTATTTCATTCTATTCTATTCCAATTAGATCTATCCCCTATATGAGAGTGTTTAGATCTAGTCTCTTGTTAACTGCTATACTTCCTCTCAATTTTCTTAAGTTTGGCGGTGTCAATGAAAACTTGACAAATTGGCATCAAATTGTCCTAGGAAGTTTGGTATTTAAGTTAGCCAAATGCTCTACCTTTTTCCTAGATCTGACATGGATATCAAATTTTTGAAAAGTCAAAAGGAATTCTTCCTAGATGACTACTGAGATGGAGAGGAAACCTAGCAAGTCTAGCTAATGGGAAGCCTGAACTATTCGATGGAAAGAACTTTAAGAGATGACAGATGAAACTTAGGCTGTATCTGACTGTTCTTAAAGTTGTCGACCTTCTCTCTTTAGAGAAGCCTACCCTAACCACTAAGGATGATGTCTCCTCTAACCAAACCGATTTAAGACTCCTGGGAGAGGTAGGACTACCTATGTTGGAATTATATCCTTAACTGTCTAGTCCCCGACCTCTATGAAGTGTAGTTCACCTGCAAGTCCGCTAAAGGCCTGTGGAATTCCTTGGAGAAGAAGTATGCCACAAAGAACGTCGGGTCAAAGAAGTTCGCGGTCGGGAAGCTACTAGAGTTCAAGATGGAGGACCAGAAGCCTGTAGTCTCCCAATATAGGAGATAAAGATAATTATCCATGAGGTCCTCGCAGAGGGTTACTATAACTGTGAAGGATTTAAAATGGCAACCATCATCGAGAAACTGCCTCCCTCTTGGAAGGAGTACAAGAACAGCTTGAAGCATAAAAGAAAGGAGATGACCCTAAAATATCTAGTAGTCTGAATCCGTATCAAGGAGGACAACCGAATCTCTAAGAAGAGGGAATGAGCCAATGAACTAAAAGGAAGGGATAATCTCGTGGAGGGGAAGTCTTCTAAGAAGAAGGCTCAAACTCCTAAGCCCTGGGATAAGAACAAGTTTTCCAAGACTCAGTTCAAGAAAAAGCTGAAGGAAGACTACTTCGTATGCGGCAAGCTAGGCCACCTGGCTAAAGAGTGTCGCTTAAATACAGCTAACCGGTCGAAAAACAAGTCCGAGGTGAATGTCGACCAGAGCGGCTACTTCTCTGCGGTAGTGACAGAGGCAAACCTAGTCAGCAACCTTGCATACTAGTGGGTGGACACGGGAGCTGTGACGACCAAGGTCCAATAGGCCAAGAGCCAAGACTCCTGAGGCTAGAATGCAAATATGGATGAGGTGAGGTGAGGTGAGGTGTACAAGGCCACGAGTTAGTCCCACATCACCTGGAGAGAAGGAGAACCTGAGCTACTTAAATAATTTTCCCTCTCAAATATAGAAGATGCGTTTTAAAATCGCGCGCCGCTATGGAATTCGTAAGAACTCCATAGTTAAGCATGCTCGGGCGGGAATGGGTGACCACACTGGAAAGTTCTCGTGCGGGCACTGGCAAAGCGGACAATATCTTATGTGTTTGGGGAGGATGTTATAAAATGGTATCAGAGCCGGTTCTCCTCGGGATGGGGGGGTCTAACCCTACACGAGGACGTGCAGCCCTAAGAGGGGTGGATTATGACGACCAAGATCCAATAGGCCAAGAGCCAAGAATCCTGAGGCTAGGATGCCAAGATGGATGAGGTGAGGTGAGGTGAGGTGTAAAAGGCCACGAGTTAGCCCCACATCGCCTGGAGAGAAGGAGATCATGAGCTACTTATATAATTTTTCCTCTCAAATATAAAAGACACGTTTTAAAATCGTGCGTCACTATGGAATTCATAAGAACTCCGTAGTTAAGCGTGCTCGGGCGGGAATAGTACTAGGATGGGTGACCACCCTGGAAAGTTCTCGTGCGGGCACAGGAAAAGCGGATAATATCTTGTTTGTTTGGGGCGGATATTACAGGAGCTATCCAATATGTCTGTGGGTCAAATAGCTGCTTCTCCAGCTACACACTTGCAGAAGAATGAGAGTCATTGTACATGGGGAACTCCTCATTTGCTCAAGTCGCTAGAAAAGGGAATATGATCCTGAAGTTCACCTCCAAAAAATCTTCTGACTCTGAAGGAGGTGCTGCACGTCTCAGACATCTGGAAGAATCTGGTCTCCGAAGCGATGTTGATCAAGAAGTGCTACAAGGTTGTATTTGAATCAAACAAATTTGTCCTAACTAAAGGCAGGTCTTTTGTGAGGAATAGGTATCTTGATGAGGGCTTATTTAAGCTTAATGTAACATTTTCTAATGATACCCAAGGAGGAAATAAGATAATTCTCAACTTTGGAATGACTACTTTTCTGAGAACCTATATATATGGAAAATCTATTTCGAAGAAGATTCCGAATGTAGAGTAGTCTATTTATTCACATCATCGACGCAAAAAAAGAGCACGACAACTTCTTCATACAGAAGAGTGATGATATCGAGAAGCTTGGATTGTTTATTTTGCCGAAAGTAATGATAACATTTCGAATGCTGGCTTATTGATTAATGATCTACAGTACAGACGAATATATAAGCATTAATGAATCTACTATAAGTTTTTGTTTGAAGAATTTTTATCGGACATGTACAATTATAGAGATGTATAAAGATGAATACCTGATATCAACCAATGACAACGATGTGGTGAGATTATAACAAAAAAGTAAAGAGCAAGGCTTTTCATGAATGTTAAAAAGTCTTGATTGTATGCATTGGGCATGAAAAAACTGTCCAAAGGCTTGGGCGGGATAATACTCGGGATATCATGGTGGACCAACTATTATTATTGAGGCAGTGACATCTTACAACTTGTGGATTAGCATGCATATTTTGGACTACCGAGCTCTAGCAACAATATCAATATATTACAGTCAGCTAACATATTCGCTAACTTAACTCAAAGTATTACTCATTCTGCTTGTTTTACCATTCAAATTAAAGAGTATGATGTTTGTTACTATTTCACCAATTACATATACCCCAAATGATCAACCCTTATACAAACTATTTTTCAACCTAGGGTCCAAAGAAACAATACATTGCAATGATGCAAGAATAATATAGAAAAGATGTGGAGGGCATTTAGAGTCCTTCAAGCATAATTTATCATCATTAACAGGTCATCACTATTTTGGGATAAACATGTACTACATGATATCATTTATACATACGTTATAATGTATAACATGATTGTCGATGATGAAAACGATGACCCATTAGATGTTGTTCATTCTAGCTCACCATATATTCAGAATGTTCAAGAGATTGAGGGGTCATCACGTTTTTGGGATAAACATGTACTATATGATATCATTTCTACATACTTTATGATGCATAACATGATTATCAATGGTGAAAACAATGACTCAATAGATGTTCTCCTTTATAGTTCACCATATATTCATAATGTTTAAGAGATTGGGCCAAATGAAACAAAGCGATTCCAATAATTCCTTACTCAACACAAAGTAACTCAAAGACAAAGATGGTCATTTGCATTTCAAAATACATTGATTGAGCATTTTGTGGAAAAAACATGACAATGAAATATTTTAACTAGATAATTACCGATGTAACATTTTCAATGCCTTTTAACTTTTGGTTATATATTTTACTATTTAGTGCTCATCGTTTAAGGTGTCCATTTTGAGTTAATATTCAAATTTCATCACCTGAATTAATAATAAATATAATCGAGTCCTTTTTATGATGTATTGATTTAATAAAAAAATACAACATTATCAAATAAATAAATAAAAATCATTTCAATAAAAAACATTATAATAAATTTTTTTTAAACATAGCTCTATTTTATATATATATATATATATATATATATATATATATATATATATATATATATATATATATATATATATATATATATATATATATATATATATAAGTTTATATTAAATGTACACTAAACTGTTCAATATTGATCTTATATTAACGATATCAACTAGATCTTTCTAGCGATACCAATTTTACAAATTTTGGCTCAATAAAATTCAAGATACGTTAATTTAACATATATGAATGTTTATTAAAAAGAATATGAAATGAATAATCCAAAAGGTATATAATTATCTAAGGGTAAATTGGGGTTTAAAAAAATTTAAACAGTATTTTGAAGGTCCGGATATGAAGGCTGAAACCCCCATCCCTTCAATTTGAAGGTGGGAATGAAGCCGGTTGGAGTTGTTCCCACCTTCAAAATGAAGGAACAAAGGATAATGGTCTGAAATTTATCTTCTAGAAGCACTTCAGTTTTGGAAAAATGAATCTGCATAAGGGTCTGTTTGGCTTGAGGGAGTTGGAGCCGGCGTGCTCCAACTCACGCGTGGGGTACAAACGGAATGAGTTGGAACTCCACCTGAAAACTGTGGGGTACAAACTCACGCATTTTCTATACAATCGGAACCCACGGAGGAGTTGAAACTCATCTGGTCGGGAGCCTCCGCACGGAACCAAACAGCCACTTTAGCGGAACACGCGTGAGTTGGAACACGCCGATTCCAACTCCCTCCAGCCAAACAGACCTTAAGAGCAACTCCAACCCATTGAAAATGAAGGGCGACCATGAGGATCAACAGGGAATATGCCCTTTTGAATTATGCACCATCTCAAATATGTGCTCCTTCGTTCTTGTCCCCTAAAACTAATATGATTATTCCAGATACAAAAGACCAATTATAAAAATATAATTTGATTATTTTAATTACCAAAAAGCCATAACTATTGTAAAATAATAAATATTGTTTTAGGAATCAAATTCCAGCCTTTATGTTTGAAGTTCCGAAACCCCCGTCTTCATTTTGAAGGTGGGAAATGAAGATTGGTTAGAACCCATCTCACCTTCAAAATGGAGATATGAAGGCCGGTTGGAGATGCTCTAAGAGAGACTTGAGTCTAGAAGCGATGATTTTTGTCAATGTTATATCAGAGTGAAATTTGAGATATTTTTGCAACGAGCACAATGTGTATGATTAAATCCAAATGGAATGAGGTCAAGCTTGAAAATATGTTGCACCATGAAAACTACCTATTGCATAACACAATCCCGATATTTATGATATAATAGAGCAGCAAATTCGGCTCATCCGGGGCTTTCAAGAGATCGTGTGGCAATGATAGTCTGCTTTACTTCCTATGAAGTTGGGAGGTTACAAAGCATCTCATTTCCAATATCAGTGATGGTGTTTGATTCCATAAAAAGCTTCGAAGAAAAATGAGTGAGATTTGATGAAGTCAATAACGATATATAATAATTCAAAAGACACTCACTCATATAACATAGTACAAATATTATTAGGCAAAATACGACTCAAACCCCAAAAAAAAAAATTCCAAAGCTTTGTTTCACCCTTGTTAATATTCAAGTTTGTGTAACATGGAAAATAAACGTGCACAAATGAATCTTGCCACATTCCTGTTCACCCAATCACCGCTAAAGAGAGGCCCAGTCGGTTTCTCCTTGAACAATAGTTGCATGCTACCCCGGGGGCAGGCGTCTTCCACACCCACTGACGTGGCAATCTTTGATTGGTTTGGAATGCGGGAGCCACATCTATAAATGCATGACAAATATTTTAAAATGAGAAATTCTATTCAGCCCCAAGGTTTTTCTGATTCCGCTTAGCCTGTTTGACATGCCAACATTCAACTGGTGGAGTAAAAGATTTAAATGTCGCTATTGAGTTTCAGCCACCGGTTGAATGCTGCCACGTCAATCGGGCTGAGGGAAATCGGGAAAACCTTCGGACTGAATAGCATCTCTTTCAAAATTTATCATTATTAAATACTTTGTGTGGGTCTCATAAAATAAGGATTTGTAATCATTTTTGTAGCTTTACCCCCATCTTCAAAACCAATCAAAGGTTGCCGCACAGTGCACCCAGGGTAGCATGCAAGTATTGTTCTTTCTCCTGTGGCCATCCGCTAGGGTTGTTAATGGGTCGGGTTCGGCCCAGCGCACACCATGCCTAGACCTGACCCAAACTTATGAGTAAGTGCTCATACCCGGTCTGGGACCGAATTAAAATCTTCAGGCTTCGTCCAAACCTGGCCTGAAACTATTTAGCAAAGCCCAAGGCCAAATCCGGCCCAAATTAAGATCGAATTTCTAGCGCAATATATATGTTTAAATCTTTATGTCTTTTCTTGATCAAGAAATAAAAGTAGAAAATAACATTGATTATAAAATACATTAAAAAGACGTGTGAAATAATGCTCCTAAAATCTGAGTATAGTTGGCACTTTTAAAATTAAATGATTCGTTGTATACATATTAAAAAAAAGGATTATTTTGACTTTGCCCTCCAAATTTTGACTTGAATTAGACTTTACCCCCCACATTTTCATCAATTAGACTTTACCACCCAAAACTAACTGTTCCGTCAGCTCACCATAAAGGGTGAGCTGACGGAAAAGAAATAAAGTTTTGGGGGGTGAGCTGACGGAACAGTTAGTTTTGGAGGGTAAAGTCTAATTAATAAAATGATGGGGGGTAAAGTCTAATTCAAGGCAAATTTTGGGGGGCTTGTAACTTAGTCGGGCGTGAATATTCGAGCTCGGTCCGGTCCAACCCAAAGATTTTGGCCCGTTACGCCTCGGGCTGGCCTGAGCCCATTAGCAGTCCTTGCTAGTTGGTCCCACTTGTTGCAACGCATGTGGTTCTCTTTACGAGCGTGACACGAGTTGTTGGGCGGTCGCAATCAGCTTCAACAGCTAATCATAGACCACAGGTTCCCTTTAATGGTTTTTTTCTTCGGGGATGATTAACGTGGGAGAGCCACAGAGGGAAGGAGCAACTGCTGACGTCAGTCAGCCAGAGCTCAAAGTTCAGACTAGGCAAGGACAGTTAATCTCCCGATGCTGACGTGGACCTTTTCCACTGGCCACACAAGGGTAGGTCAACCAAGTCTTTCTTGACCCCAAGCGTCCCTACCCATTTTGGCATACTGTTTTTGGCACCCCCTGTTACCCCAAAATGCCCTCCTCCCTCGGTCTCCTACTGAATCCGACATCGATAAGTGGCTATGGTTCACGCACGAGAAAGATAAAAAAATGAGGAAGGATGAGTAGGAGAAAGAATGTAGGGGGAGGAGGGAGGATGGCCATCGGTTTAAGATTTCGGTGTGGGAAAGATGGAAGAGAGAGGAGGAAGATGAGGGCAACTGAGGGTGTTGTCGTAAACGGAGGCGACGGAGGAGGCTTGTATAGCGGCTGAGGCGGAGGTCGATGGGGGCGATATCAATAACAGTCGACTGGAGGTTGAGGATGAGGGTAAATAGAGGATTTTTTTTTGTGCCATCACTAATCCATTATCCATGTGTACAAATAGATGCCCCGCCAAACAAACTAAAGCTACATCATTCTCGGTGCATCAAATAAATCCCAAATAAAAAAGGATGATCTTCCCGGACTGTGGCGAAGCTAGAAATTAACAGTGGACGGGGGCGACATTCGTTTAGTTTTAAACGTATAAATCTAATTATAAAGGATTTGAACCGACTACAAAAAGTAAATATTTTTATTAAAAAAGAGGGACTAAAACCCTAAATCATCCATCTTTTCACCAAATGAACTACACCCTTTTGATTATTGACTGAAAAGAAACATAACATAAATTCAAAGAGAGAGAGAGAGAGATCTCAAAATTAGTATGGAGAATATTTTATTCTTCATATACTTCAGAGAGAGAGAGAGAGAGAGAGAGAGAGAGAGAGAGAGAGAGAGAGAGAGAGAGAGAGAGAGAGAGAGAGAGAGAGAGAGAGAGAGAGAGAGAGTAGGGTTTCAGCCAGCATACCTATTATTCGGATTTCGGGGGGGGGGGGGGGGGTCAGGCCTAAACCTAAATGGCGAAGATGAGGCATTAGGATCACTCAGAGGGAAGTAATACTCAACGGAACCAACCTCGTCCGGAAACTCGATCGATGAGTCAGCGACTCAACTTCAGGTTGCCTCTTACTCGCTCAGACGTAGCGGCTCATTTCGGAAACGGAAGATCGGTCGACCGACCAATCCCCCCACAACTTCGATAATCAGTCGGGCCAACCACTCCTGCTCCAACGGAAGATTCTCCGCCAACTTACCAGATCTCGGCGCTCGACTTCCAGCTGCTGCAGTTGGCGAAACAGATTCCCACAGACGACGCCAAACTGTGAGGGATGATCTTCGTGCCGACCCTAAAACTCCAGTCAATCGAGTCGAGTCGAAGGTCCTGGTCGAACGTTAGTCTAGTTTGTTAGTTCGGATGCTGATGTCTTCGAGTTAAACTTCTGAATCGTCGAAAAGTTGTGGACACAAGGTATGATCTCGGAGTTCAGCTGAAACCTACGTTTCTGTGCTATGAGTAGCAACCTGAATTCACTGACACTTGCAATGAAGTGACCTTGACAGGCCGAGTATCACTGATTTCTTTTCGAAAAAAAGATCGGAAGGTCGGGATGTCAGAGCTCTGGATTTTTCGGAAGTCTGATTTAGAAATCAGATATTCGATCTCTTACACTTGTTGGGTATGCTATTTATAGAGTTTTTTAAACGAAAACCAGAGTAGAAGGTGATTTTCTACCGCTGTCGTCTGGATCCCGGCGGGGACTGGTGGGCTCTTATAGGTTTTGTATTGTTTTAAAAACACTTTACACCACTAAAGTTTTTTTTTTTTGGCAAAACAAAATCTGTAGGGGTTTTTTTTTACCAAATGTAACTATTCCATAACACAAAATATTACGGCGACAAAGTACGGAACAAACATCCAAGGACAAAGGAGGCCTCAAGGCCCATATATTTTGTTTTTTTTTTTTTTTTTATGAAATCTCGGTGGGGGGCAGCTGCCCCTATGTTGCCGATGTTGGCACCGCCTCCGGGTCCTTCTTTTGTGTCCCCGGCATAAGTCCTTCTAGTTGCTGGTGGTGAGGTTCCCTCGTCTCTTTTTATTCAGAGGCCTCAACCGTATCACACTGCCTTTGACTCGGCGGTTGCGTGCTCCGGCGATGGCTGCTGCTGCTTCTGTTGCACCGAAGAGGCGGCGGCGGCAGCACCTCTTCCTCCTCCTCCTCTCCTTGCACGTGTTGCTGCTGCTGGAACCACGCGCACGAGCCCAGCTGCCGGGCACGTGGGAGGTGCTGGTCGAGGATGCGGGCATTGCCTCCATGCACACGGCCGTGACCCGCTTCGGCACCGTCGTCCTCCTCGACCGAACCAACATCGGGCCCTCCCGCTTGCCACTCCCCAAGGACCACTGCCGCCTCGACCCCACCGATAGCCTCCTTCCCCGCGACTGCACCGCCCACTCCGCCCTCTTCGACCCCTCCTCCCGCAGCCTCCGCCCCCTCTCCATCCTCACCGACACCTGGTGCTCCTCTGGCCAGTTCCTCCCCGACGGCACCCTCCTCCAGACCGGCGGCGACCTCGACGGTCTCCGCAAGCTCCGCACCTTCGCACCCTGCGATCCCCACCAATCCTGCGACTGGCTCGAGCTCGCTGCTCCCCTGCTCGCCGCCGGCCGCTGGTACGCCACCAACCAGATCCTCCCCGACGGCTCCGTCATCATCGTCGGCGGCCGCGCCGCCCCCTCCGTCGAGTTCTACCCCCCATCCCCTTCCCGCCCCCTCCGCCCCTTCCCCTTCCTCGCCGCCGCCGGGGACCCCCAGATGGACAACCTCTATCCCTTCGTCCACCTCCTTCCAGACGGCCACCTGTTCGTCTTCGCCAACGCCCGCTCCGTATTGTACGACCCCGCCACCGGCGACGTCCTCCGCGAGTACCCCGCCCTCGACGGCGGGCCCCGCAACTACCCCTCAGCCGGCTCCTCCGTCATGCTCCCTCTCGACCACGCGGACGGATACACCAGGACCGAGGTCGTGGTCTGCGGCGGGGCCCAGTACGGCGCCTTCCTCCACCGGGAGACCGACACTCCGGCCGGCACCTCTTGTGGCCGGATCGTGCCAACCGACCCGGACCCGGCCTGGGCGGTGGAGGAGATGCCCTTCCCGAGGATCATGGGCGACATGGTGATGCTACCTACGGGAGAGGTGCTCATAATCAACGGCGCCCAGGCCGGCTCACAGGGCTTCGAGATGGCTTCCCGACCGTGCCTGAACCCGCTCCTCTACCGGCCCAACGAGCCGGCCGGGCTGAGGTTCATGACCTTGACCCCGTCCGGCATCCCTCGGATGTACCACTCCACGGCCAACCTCCTGCCGGACGGACGGGTCCTGATGGCCGGGAGCAACCCCCACTACTTCTACCGGTTCGACGGAGACTTCCCGACGGAGCTCCGGTTGGAGGCGTTCTCGCCGGAGTACCTGGCGCCGGACAGGGGGAACTTACGGCCGGTGATCGAGGTGGCCCCGGAAAAGGTGGCGTACGGGGAGGGCTTCGAAATGGAGGTGTCCGTAGAGCTGCCGCTGGTGGGGGTGGTGGAGGTGAACCTGGCGAGCGCGCCATTCGCGACCCACTCCTTCTCTCAGGGGCAGAGGCTCGTAAAGCTGGCCGTGTCTCCGGCGGTAAATATAGCGGCCGGAGGCGGGGGTGGCGGTCCGTTCCGGTATCGGATCGAGTGCACGGCTCCGCCGGACGGGAGGGTGGCTCCGCCGGGGTATTATATGGCATTCGGCGTCAACCAGGGCGTGCCAAGTGTGGCCCGATGGGTCCAGCTGGTGCCTTAGCAAGAAAAGGAGGAGCTGGCTCCAAAAAAAAAAAGGGAAATATTATTCATACCCCATAAATCTGTAATTAGCCTCCATTTCCAAGAAACTTGAATACACCGCAGTTTTTTTTTCATACCCCATTTCTATCCCAAAAATATCCTTCCCCCTTACACCCCACCTTCAATACACCCCAGTTAAATGGTCCGCCCCAACTTGATTATACCCCAATCAAACACATACCCCCTTAAATATACCCCTATTATATGCACTCTTGAATACACCCCACTCTTAAATAAACCCCATGCAGTTGGCTGGTACTTGAAGGCACAAGTAGAGCTGCAACTTGGGCGGGGCAACCTGAACCCAACCCGAGTCCAACCCGAACCCAACCCGAATTTGGGCGGGCTAATCCGAGCCCAACCCGAATCATTTCTCCTCGACCCGACAGGACCCGACACGAAGTTAGCGGGTCTGGGTCAAGGCTAAACGGGTTCAGGTCGTAAACGGGTCGACACGATAGACCCGTTTATTAAACGGGTCGGGTCCGGGTTTAGGGTCTGGACACGGTAGACCCAGGAAGACCCGTTTAGTATTCAATAGGTCATGTCGGGTCGGGTCGGGTCTACCAGCAATCCGATACTATAATATATAAAACCAGTGGGTCTTTCGGGTCAGGTCGGGTCAAGTCGGATTGGGTCAGATCGGGTCAACTGAATAGATCCGGGTGGTAAACGGGTCTTATCGGGTCTTATCGTGTCTACCTGTTTATTAGCGAGTCGGGTACGAGTTTAGGATCTAGACATGATTAGTTAAACGGGTCGGGTCCGGGTCTAGGGGTTTTGGACACGACACGAACCCGACACGACACGACACGACTCATTGCCACCCCTAGCTGCAACTTGGGCGGGCCAACCCGAACCCAACCCGACTTTGGGCGGGTTAACCCGAACCCACCCCGCACAACCCGACGGGTTGGGCGTGGGCTAAGTTTAAACGAACATTGGGTTGGGTTGAGGTACAAAAGACGCTGAGCAGGGGCTTTGGGGTTTGGGGTATAAAAAAAAGGGCATTGTTGGTATTAAACAATTGTTGAGTAAGTTATTGAGAAACGCTAGGGATACGGGGGCTAATTACAGATTTTTGGGGTATGAATAAAATTTCCCAAAAAAAATTCAATTCTCCTCATTCCGTCAGCCCGATTAGTGGGACCCACCGACAGCGGCTACGGACGGTTGGTGAGCCCGACCTCCAAAGGTGAAACACACTGCACCCAACTGTGTGCGGCTGTGATACATGCTGGGCCCACCAACAAGAGCGGAGAATTGAACTAAAAAAAAAAAACTGTCAATATATTTAATATTTAATGATTAATTAAAGTTCGATTAGCTTAACTAAACTGGGTCCTACTAAAGGTTGTAAAGCAGATGAATTCTCAACCCGGTCGGGTCCTACTAAAGGTTGTAAAGCAGACGAATTCTCAACCCGGTCGGGTCCTTCTAAAGTTGTAAACAAAGTTTGATTCCTTTGATGTATGATTCCCATTTCCGACTACATGAGGATAAGGAGAGGAAATCAATTCCTTCCACTCAAGGGTCATGATTGGTTGACAATCGGCAAAAGGAACTTTGTTGCCATCTTATAAACAAAGTATAAAGGGTGCTTTCTCTTCTCCTAATGACCTTATTCATAGAAAATAAAGAAAGCAGCGACAACTAATATGACTTAGCATCTCTAACCGATCTGCATATCTCCAAAATGAAGGTGGAAGGGACTCCAACCGGCCTCCATTTCCACCTCTATTTTGAAAATTTGAAGAACTTGACCTGCATATTTGGAGGGTTGGTGGGATTTGGAGGCCACCCCCCAAAACACTGTTTATATAGAGGGTTGGTGGGATAGAGGTTTTTAAAGGTTTTTGGGAGGATAAAAAATCAAAACAAAGATGGAGGTTGAAAAATTAGAGGCCACCGATTGAAGTACAACATAAATTGGAGGCCTCCATTTCAGCATATACCTAAAAATATTTTTCTTTTTGACTGCATTTTGCAGTTGTTCGTTGGAGATGCTCTGTTACTGAGTTTTTTTTTTTTTTTTTCATTCTATTCTATTTTATTTCTATACATCTAACTAACATTCCTACTAGATTAACTTATTCAGACATTAATTTAGACTATTGCAATCTAATACAATGTAGTTACAGGTGCCTGTCGTGATAGTTCATTCAAACATGAATAACAATTGTGACAGAGTTCTCTTTTTTTTTTTTCCTTTTTCTGTAGAGACCTTTCAAGCGCCGGTCGTGATAACTTAGGGGGGTGTTTGGCATCATTCCGGAACCGTCCGTTTCTATGCCCAGTTTCATATTTTAAAACTAATGGATGGTATTTGTTTCGGTGAAATGAAGGACTTGAGAATGATAATATATCACTCATGAACCATCGAATTACATTAGAAATGGTAATTGATGGGATTACCCTCTTCCGGATGAGGTTTTGGGGGTGTTTGGCATCATTCCGAAACCGTTTATTTCTATTCCTAGCTTCATTTTTAAAAACTAACGGATTGTATTTGTTTCGGGGGAATGAATGACTTGGGAACAATAATATATCACTCTGTGTGTTTCTATGCTAACTGGAGCGCTGAAGCATCGAATTACATTAGAAATAATAATTGATGGGAATATTCTCTTCTGGATGAGCGTTAAGCGTAACAACTGTTCCTCATGTCAAACACCCCTTAACTTCTGTCTTGATACAACTCCTCCTTCAATCAGACATTTTTGTAAAAAGACAATATTCATGACACACCAACTGCATTGAACCAAATCATGGTCTCAACTCACGTGGCGGTGAAACCCGCCATTGCCATCTCAAAGCCATTGTGTTCACATAGTTGGCAATTAACTAGCCAAGATTAACCCACCTAGGGATAGGGGAGTTGGTAAGCAACTGATGCTTTGGTGAGGAGGTTTTGGGTTCAATTTCTCCACCCCTCAAGTTACCCAAGAGTGTGTATAGTAACAATATTCTTGGAATGTTTAAAAAAATTTCATGAATGATTCACAAACTTAAAAGGCAAACAAAATGTTCTCCGAATTATTCGGTGGCCTAAGACTTACCTGAATAACCCTGAATTTTCATGAATCTGACTATTTCTATATGATATTTATTTATTTTAATTACAAGTACATGTTTTGATATTCATTGATGCAAAATAGATTGTTTAAGATTAGATTTTTGTATGATTTATGTTTCTGAACTTTTGCTGAACTCATTCCAAACTTTCTTGATTTTTTTTTTCCAAACTCCGAATCTTGCCCTCTTGCCGAATTATTCACGAACAACAAATTTGTTACTATGGTAGTGTCGGTAAACTTCCGAGTGGGCCGGATACCACCAATCCTTGAAGATTTCCCTATATTAAAGATTCTTGCACATTAAATACTGCAAATGTTTTAAGGTTCACATAGCACATCTTTATTAGCTCTTCACTTTACTCATCCCACTTTTTCTTCTGAAAAAAGTCCTCAGTCTCCACCACCACCACCATCATCATCATCAGGATTGGGTGGACTGGGTAAAGAGTGACGTTTCGGTTAGTCGGCATCTTTGTGAAGAATTACATAGCCACCACCAGTACTGAACCATCATCATCATCAGGTTTAATATCATCAGATGGGGTGGACTTAGTGAAGATTTGACGTTTCGACTAGTGCGCATCACTGTAGTCTAAGCACCCAATGAAGATTTACACAACCACCACTATCGACACCACCACCAGCATTCAAAACAACATCAGCAACACATCATATAAGCAAGTAAAACAACCATTCTGAACTCTCTGAACCAAAAACAAGCAGAGTGGGAAACCTGAAAGCCATCAGCTTCATCAGAGTGAATCACAAGTGAAGCTGCAGAAGCAATCTTTATTACAAAGTCGCAATCAATCTCGGATACAAAAGAGGGCACCCCAATTTTAGCTACAATCGATTACTCTAACGAAACCAAAGGACAAAGGAATTAACAATGTAAGCTTCACGGGTTATCAATCCTTTTTGATGGAAGAATCCCCTCCACTGATGAAAATCTACCTTCCAAAGAGACTCCAGAATCACACATCACAGTAGTAGGAAAGTAATCTACACATCGTTCGGGGCCGAATCTGCCCCCCCCCAAGGCGATCCAAACTTAAGAAGAGCAGCAAGTTCTCTTCGAGAGGTTCCCGGAATCCGCTACGTTGATGGTGGTCCCCTGAACGGGGGGAGTGGCCGTTGCTGCTGCCTCTTGGGCGGCGAGCGCCTTCTTACTTATTATGTGGTAAATCTCCGTTAGAATGGTCTGGAACGCCCTCTCGACGTTGAGCGCCTCCAACGCCGAGGTCTCCAGAAAGGACAGGCCCTCCTTCTCGGCCAAAACCTGGGCATCGGCCTCCTGAACCGCTCTTAGATGGTTCAGGTCGGCCTTGTTCCCGGCCATCATGATGACGATGTTGGAGTCCGCATGATCTCTGAGCTCACGAAGCCACCTTTGTACATTATCGAAGGTTTGCCTCTTTGTTATGTCGTAGACGAGGAGCGCTCCCACTGCACCCCGGTAATAAGCGCTGGTGATGGCACGGTACCTCTCCTGACCGGCAGTGTCCCATATCTGGGCCTTGATCGTCTTCCCTTCTATCTGGTAACAAAGACAAATTAGATTTAGTCGATAATTAAAATAAAATCTTGCAGGGATAACAAATAAAAGGGCGGTCTGTAATCTACAAGAGAGGTGAACATAGAGGTGCAGGTGTTTGAACACACTGACACACCTTGTAATTTTTAATTTTCTTTTTGCACTCCTGCTCTTTACATATTTACCCCTATTGTCAGATAAATGCATACTTTTGTATGACAAGAGTTCGTATGAATGGAATTTTCATATGAATGCTTCATGTATAATGTGTGTTAACGATCCAATTTTTAGACACACTTTACCATGTGCCCACTCCTTAAGAATGGGGCAACATCGAGACATGCACCACGGCACCAGAGCCAAAGGAAGATTAAGTTTGCAGAACTACTTGAAGACCGGGAGCTAGAATATGGGCCTCAAAGGTTCTCCTACAAGGACATATACATGGGCCACTAAGAGATTTGATGTTATCTAAACTAAACCTAAATTAAGAGATTAATTTGATATAAATTATACTTGCAAGTCCACAAATCGCTTTGCAGAAGCAACACATATTATGAGGTCGATCCCACATGGATTACGTTTAGATGGAACACTCTAATTTAGATGTACTATATATTTGCCCTAAACCTATTAGAAGATAAAGTTATTGGATTTTTGTTGATCAGTTGGCAAACTCTGAGTACAAGACAACATTCGAAGGTGACTCATGAAAGGTATCGAGAGAAGCCATGGTTTTTTCTCATGACAAGAACGACCACAGGCACGACCAACTCTGTTGCATCTATTGCAGTTGCATCTACAAGTCCAAATACAAACATGTGGCACTGTAGACTTGGGCATATGAGTAAGAAATGTGTGACGGTCATGCACTCGAAGGGTAAGTTGTCGGGCTTAAAGCAATTGGATATGGATTTTTGCAAGGACTACGTCAACGGGAAGCAGTGTGAGGTCAGCTTCAACAAAGTCGGAAGGCCTCGAAGGTTGCAAAACTATAGCTAGTGTGCACTGACATGTGGGGACCAGCTCAAGTAACCTCTTTTGGTGGATCTCAATATTACGTCACTCAGTGGCGGACCCAGGGTTTTTCTTCAGGAGGGGCATAATTATTAAATAGTAACTACAGTCGCTGCCTCACAGTCGAAGGCATCGGCAGGCGGCGTGACAACGTCTCTACCCTTCATTCGATAGCGCAACAAAAGGCCTATTAAGATTTTTCCTCTAGTGGAGGAGAATTTCGATCCTCATGAGTCCTTCGAAAATTTGGAACTATAATTGGCCGACTCGATCGGGGTGCACGGGTTGTAAATAATAGACCAGATTCTTTTTTCTTTTTTTTACTAGGGGGATTTCATACATACTCCCAAAAACCTATAAATAGGTCCTGATGCCCACTCGATTCTTATTCACTAAGGGCCATGGGATGAAATTTACGAAGATGCCACGTGCGCGGGAGGTGGCAGAAGGCGGTGGGTGTTGGCTGGACAGTGGTGGGCGTCGGTGGCCGGTAAACGGCGAGTCGGCTATGGGTCACCAATACAGGTGGCAATGGCGGGTGGTGGCCGGCGGCGACGGGGTGGTCCATGTGGCGGTGGGGGTGGGGGTCGGTGGCATGACAATGGATATTAACTGGATGGGGATGGTGGCCGGTGGGACAGTGGTGGCCACCTCCATGTGACTGTTGGCAACCAAAAGTTTGCTAGAATTTGTTTTTTGATAAATTACACTTTGCTCCCCCCTGAAGTTTAGCTCAAAAACATTTAACCCCCCTATAGTTAAAAAATAACATTTTGCCCCCCTTTAATTTAGTTTCGATCAGATAATTAATTACCAAATGAGGAAATCAAGTAGTTGACAAAAGGGCTATTGTGCGAACATTTCAAACTTTAGGGAGTGATTTGGAACAAAATAAACTATTGGGGGGTTAAGTGTTTTTGACCTAAAATTCAAGGGGGTAAGTGTAACTTATTTTTTTTTCCCCCAAATTGAGGGGGGGCTTGAGCCCCCCCTAGGCCCAATGTAGGTCCGCCCCTGACGTCACTTTTATTGATGATGCTACCAGGAAATTATGGATTTATATCTTGAAACACAAGTCAAATGTATTTGTTGTGTTCAAGAAGTGGAAGGCTTTGATGAACACGGAGACCGGCTTGAAGGTGACGTGTTTGAGGTCTGATAATAGCGGGGACGCCGGGGAGTACTGCGAGAAGTTAGGCCCTTCCATTCAGTATGAAGCTCCATCATAAAATGTAATGAGATGTTGGAAATGATCCGATTGATGAAAAAACGACGAACATATGATCTGATATCAAAGATGAAAGATTCACAAATGATGATAGGAGTTGAACGTTGTTTTGGGTGTGGCAATGACATTGAACAATCCCTCTAAGGAGTCATCTCTATCTAGGCTTGCATTGGATCCCCACTCATTTGCAAGGACTACGTCAACGGGAAGCAATGTGAGGTCAGCTTCAACAAAGTCGGAAGGCCTCTGAAGGTCGCAAAACTATAGCTAGTGTGCACTGACATGTGGGGACCAGCTCAAATAACCTCTTTTGGTGGATCTCAATATTACGTCACTTTTATTGATGATGCTACCAGAAAATTATGGATTTATATCTTGAAACACAAGTCAAATGTGTTTGTTGTCTTCAAGAAGTGGAAGGCTTTGGTGAACACGGAGACCGGCTTGAAGGTGACATGTTTGAGGTCTGATAATAGCGGGGACGCCGGGGAGTACTGCGAGAAGTTAGGCCTTCCATTCAGTATGAAGCTCCATCATAAAATGTAATGAGATGTTGGAAATGACCCGATTGATGAAAAAACGACGAACATATGATCTGATATCAAAGATGAAAGATTCACAAATGATGATAGGAGTTGAGCGCTGTTTTGGGTGTGGCAATAGGTGCTAATGTGACATTGATCAATCCCTCTAAGGAGTCATCTCTATCTAGGCTTGCATTGGATCCCCACTCAGAAGGCTTAGGTTCATAATCCAACCACCATTATCATTAGTGAAGTAAGATGCATGAGAGGAGTTGACGGATCTTCCTATGTTTTTCATTTATGCGGAAGGGGTTAGTCATGTGCCTAGTCTTGAAAGGGATTGGGTACTAATGCTAAGCTTATATAAACTACTGCCACCCACACATATGAGTTTTGAATCCCATGAAGATTTTCATTAGAAAAGTAGCTTCCACATATCAATAGGACCCCCATTAAACAGTTATCTTCAACAATTCATTGTAACTTTCAAAATTCATAAAATGTGTTCATCATATTTGATGCTAGTGTCTCCAAATATTTAAGATGTTGCCCTAAAGGCCATTCATGTACAATATAATAAACTATTTATGCCATAATTTTATATTATTATGTGTATATTTAGTTTGTCATTGTCTTTACATAATATCAGTAAATAGCCCACCTATGTGTATACTTGGATGGAATAACCAAGTGATTGGTGAGAGCAATGGCGCTCTTCGATCCTCCTTGGTTGCTTGACACTTTTTGATCCTCCTCGAGATCCTCCCCCCTCGCACCATTGAGAGTCGTCTCTACTGTTCGGATCTAGATCTGCTTGCTATGGAGCCCTCGCGGATCTCCATCTCGATTCGGCATCCTCTCCAGCTCCGGCAGCGGCTTCCATGCTCCTCCACTCCAGCTACTTCTCATTTATGTTGCTGCGGCAAATGCTCGGATTCCAGATCTGTTGCGGTTCCACTGCTTTGGATCCTCCAGCCACCTTGAGATATCCTACTCCTCTGCTCTAGATCTTCACCACCTCGAGATCTCCTCAGTTCACCCACCCCACCGCAGAATGTCCTCGCGCAATCCTAGAGCAATCACTACTCCTCTCTACTGAGGTCAGCCACCAATCAAAGAGAAAAAGTAGAGTTGAGCCACGCTACTTCTCTAAAACCCTCTGGCACCCTTGTTCTCTAAAACCCTATTCTGGCCACCTGGCACCCTTAGCCCTACTGCACTACTACATCAGCTGCCACCCTTACCCTCAGCCCTACTGCACCCTCCGTATTACTGCAACTGCACCTCAGCTGTAGTGAGTTTCTGCCACCCGCAGCAGCAACAGCCTCTAAGGGTTTCTAAGGGCACTCTGAAGACACCTCCCCGCTCGCCTCTGCGTCTCCTCACATTTGCACGACCATAGCCGAGTCTTCTTCTTTGGATCTCCTTCAACTCCACCCCCTCCTCCCGAGGATCTTCCATTCGATTACATGCGTAACTTCCTCCCGAGTTCAACGAACGTCCCTCTCGTCTCCTCCACCGATTGGGAGACCTGGGCAACAACCTTCCAGACCACATTCCTCGGGCGTAGTCTTCTTGGGCACCTCGACGAGACCAGTCATGTTCTAGGTTTGGCCTTCCCTGCCGCCCTTCACGGGTGGCGGTTACGTGATGCTTGGGTCATTGCTTACTTGGTGG
The DNA here is from genome assembly GCA_947650365.1 of Chamaelirium japonicum. Lineage (NCBI taxonomy): Eukaryota > Viridiplantae > Streptophyta > Magnoliopsida > Liliales > Melanthiaceae > Chamaelirium > Chamaelirium japonicum. The sequence continues at coordinate 44,467,745 of OX393552.1, read as the reverse complement.
CTAATGTTTGATTGAATGAAACGCAATAATCTTACTGCTCTTATAACGTCCGCAACGATCTGTTGTTCACTTGTTCCCTCGTAGAATGGTTCATGGAGTTCAGTGGGTCTCGTGAGTACGCTCTTCTCTCTCAGGTGCAGACTAAGCAACATGATGATCGGACGATTTAGCAGTTCCTTGCGCATATGGCGGCTAGTGACGGAAGCTTTAGTCACTAGTTCCTCATGTACCCTCTGTTAACAAAAATCTCCGATTTTTTGAATAAGTTTCGATTAAAACACGACTAATTCATCAATAATTCGTTATGCGACTCTTTCCCGATTTTTTGAAAAAGTCTAAATTTTCACGCTCTATCAGTTTCAGATGACCCTTTGGCCAGAGCAAGGACAGCTTGCTAATGCCCTAATCCACTAGGACCTTCCCACGCATCTAGTTGTTGTCATCATTGTGTTCGTAACCGAGGAGATTAGATTGCGAACTCTCCACTAGGGCCTCTCCAACTTCCTTCAACTTCACGGGAGTTTTGACAGCAGCTCAACATGCCCCTGCCGTCTTTTCTACTGCTCGTGATCGCTTTGTGTACACTCACTGCCACAAATCAGATCACATCATTGTCACCTACTAGAAGATGCGCTTGAAGAAGCGACAAGGGCCCAGGGTCGTGGTTGACCAGTCAGCACCACTGTTGTTGCTCCTGCTACCGTTCTGTCCCTTCCTCGTGGAGCACCAGACGCTTCAGACACTCTTCAACTCTTCCAGCAGCAGTTTTCCCAGCTCCAACTTTTCCTTGACCAGCAGGTGGGCTCCAGCTCCATCGAGGCTACCAGTGCCATGGCTCACTCCGCAACCCTTGACACGTTCACCACATGGATCGTGGTCTCTGGGGCTTCTCACCAAATCACTCCAAACGCTTCCCTGCTCATAGCTTGCAGTGACCTTGTACCGCAAATCCATTCGATGCACACCGCAGATGGGGTCTCTTCTGGCCATTTTGCAATGTGGATTGATCTCCGCCACCGCAGAGCCCAGCGACCGCTCCTCCTTACCTTATGTGCTACATGTTTCTAAGTTTCACATGCAGCTTATCTTCATTGGTAGTCTTTGTAACTCTGAGTGTGAGTTTCTCTTATTATTCTTATATTGTGCAGGATCAACGTACCGGTCGGGTGATTGGAGCTGGTCGTAGAACAGGCTGGGATGTACCACCTGGAGTACCTTCACCTTCCTATTTCCTCCTGTGTTTTGCGGGGTAGTCTCTCCTGATGTCAACCTATGGAACAAGAAATTAGGTTATATTTTTTAGCCTTAATTTAAGATATTACTCCAGATTGGAGCTCTAGGTCGAGGCACTTTCTCGTCGTTATCCACTTATACCAATTATAAGCTTGCCAAAGTTACAGCCCTATATTTCTCTTATAGTGTCTCTTAGAGTCGTACTCCATTTGATTTAGTGCATTTAGATAGTTTAGGTTCAGCTCCACTCTTCTATGTGTGGATATTGATATCATCTCTCTTGTGGATGATTTCAGCAGGTACACCTAGGCTTACCTCCCCCGACACTGCTTAGAGGTTCCCTAGGTCTACCAAACATTTGCCTTGATGGTCCACATGCAGTTCGGTTGTCGCATCAAGAATCTTCGGTCTGATTGCGCCTTAAGTACCTCTCCACTGCTATGCATACCTTTCTTCAGTCTCACGGGACCCTTTTCCAATACTCAGGTCTTCACACATATGAGCAGAATGAAGTAGTCGAGAGGAAGCACCGCCACATCCTTGAGACTATGAGTGTTCTCTTTACCTTCGTCCCTCGTACCTTCTGGGTTAAGGTTGCTTTGACCTTAGTCAGCCCCATCATCATTATCCCTTCGTCTGTTCTCTAGGGTGGTGTGTCCCCTCACGAGTGTCTTTTCTCTTCATGCCTTCAAATGCACTTGTTTTGTCATCCTTTCACCCTACGAGGATACGAAACCATCTGAAAAGATAGGTAAGTGCATCCTCTTGGGGATCAGTGCCAAGCACAAGGGGTATCGTTACTATGACTTCTTTACTCGTTGTCTTCGCATCTCCCAACACGTCTGCTTTGTTGAGTATGCCCCTTACAACTCTGCAACTCATGACATCACCTTCCTAGAGGCTCCTCCCACTTTGTCTCCGACTCTTGAGCCTCTTCCACTACCTTTCCTACCCAACTCCGTCACTCCCCACGTTAATGGGGACTTTTCCGGGTACACATCTCCTCCTTTTCATGTCGTCCTCACCTTATCGGGTTGTTATCCCTTTTTCTCAGGTATACACTAGTCGGCACACTCGTGCCACTTTTTCATCCTCCTCATATCGAGGTTGGTTCCTTTGGTACTTCTCGTGATATTGCTCCCTCTAGTCAAGGTTTGAAATCTCGGCCGATACCAGTATGTACCAGTTTTGCTCGGTTCGAGACCTGTACTGCACCCGATCCTGATACATAGCCCGTACTGGTACGTTTCGACAGGTTTAGGGTTTTTTATTTAATTTTTTTGGTTTTTTCCTCAACCAGTATCGGTCGGTATCGGCCGATACATACCGATCCGGGGCCAACCGATATCGTGACTGATACCATGATTTTAAACCTTGCCTCTGGTACTCCGCCTACTGCGCTTAGTAGTCTTCTCCGGTCGAGAATTCGTGCTCGCCACCCTGCTACCCTCAATGCGAGCACCGTTCGCCTAGCCGCTTTCTTTGCCTCTGAACCACCGAACGACTTTGGCTTTCCACTATCACTTCCTAGTCGCTGTAGTTTACCGCTCTTCTTGCTACCCTTTACTCTAACAAGGAGCCTCGATCGTACCGAGAGGTCGTCTAGTCCCTTAAGTGGCGGCATGCGATGGCGAAGAAGTTTCAGACCTTTGAGCAGACAAAGACTTGGGACCTCGTCCCACTCCCTGCAAGTGTTGAGTTTGTTAACTGCAAAACAGTCAACAAGGTCAAGCGACAACCTAATGGATCCATTAAGCAGCACAAGACTTGGTTGGTGGCCCATGACTTTACTTAGGATTACGGGATAGACTCCGAGGAGACCTTCGCATCCGCTGCAATGATGACAGCTTGTGCCCTCCTGGCGAAGTTGTCCGCCGCTGGCCTCTTCTCCAAATGAACACAAAGAATGACTTTCTTCAAAGTGACCTTTCAGAGGTTGTCTACATACAACCTCCTCCTGGCTTGCGCACTCACCCTCAGCACGTTTGCCATCTTCATCTAGCCATCTACGGACTCAAGCATTCCTCTCCTGCATGGTTTTAGTGCTTCAAACAACCAGTCACCAAGGTCAGTTTTATTGAGTTCTGTTATGAAACGGTGGTTGCATCGGATATGGATGCCCACCGGATAAAGACCCCCGGATTCAAGGGATTTAGAGATTTACCCCGTCTCTATCCCTATGGCATATTATGCCTATATATAGGGGCTTTGGTGAATAATAAACAGAGTTTTTCCCAACACGTTATCAGCACGAAAGCTGACGCCCCGGCCGACCCCATCGCAGAAGAGAGATCCGAGAGAGAGAGACCTTCGCGGCTACGACCTGACGACGGCCCTCGCGAGCCATCCGAACCCGACGCAAGAGGGAGAGAGAGAGACCAACACGGCTACGAACGGAGCTTGGCACCGAGACCTGCAACAACCCCATACGGCAAGAGATCTCACCACAAGGTACGCCCACCAAGCACCCCGGACGGTCCGTCACGGTTGAAACCCGACCGGAGACTCAACCCATCAGGCACTTCCAAACCGGAGAGCCATGGCCGACCTCCCCTCTATTCCCCGTTGGGTACGGATCCCATGGACGAGCACCGACGTCGCCGAAGGGCCTAACGGCGTCGGGTATCCATGGAGACCATGTCCATGAGGTCGGATTGGGGCGTAGTGACTCGTACAGATGGCGTTGTGGCGCCGTTACGGTCTGTTCGTCCCATACGATCTGCTCGTTAATGGCAATGGCACACTTTGAAAATTTAATTAACTCTAAGGGTATAATAGTACTTAGATTTGTTAGACTTACTATATCAGGCCCGACCCGATCTGTATATAGAGCAGGCCCGACCCGATCTGTATAAATAGCAAGCCCGACCCGTTTATCACATGCAGGCCCGGCCCGATTGCATAGTACAGACCCGACTGCACACTGCAGGCCCGGCCCAACTGAATTTATACAGACCCGACCCGACTGTATTGTACAGACCCGACCCGATGATATTTAGCACATACCCGACCCGACTGCGTATTGCATATCCAACCCGTCCATTCTTATATGCACTCACATACATTTGATTGAATGTTTTGATATACACTGTTCATTTAAATACTCTTTTGTAAGCCCGATATATAGCCAAATTGTTCAATCCATATATGAATTTTGGGTATCCGAACCATTCCGGAAGCATCGGTACGGTCAGATTTTGCTATTCCATAAACATTGTTTATATATTTAACTGTTTAGCTCCTAAGGTATCAATATGCAATATCTGTTTTATAAATAAGGACAAAATTGTCCTTAATTGCAACAGACTTTACGATGCACTTATATCTTATGTTTTCTTACATATTCCATGTACATAAGATGATATTTTCTTCATTAAATGTACTTTAGTTAATTAGAACCTTTTAGAAAAGCTTGGCAAGGCGCATGACGGTTACATAGAACCCGCTCTACCTTGGCAAGTGGTTTCTAAAAGGACCCTATTAATACCCAGTATTAATAGGCTTTGTACATGATATGTCAAATTGTTTTCTATAATATATCTCTATATGCACATGTGATGAATATGGTAATCATAGTAATTAATGAATATATGAACATGCGTGCATACATGAATATATAACTATGGTTAAGATAGATATCTTATATCTCGTAGTGTGTATTAATTTTATCATTGTTAGATAAAATGATTTTCACTATTGTCAGTGCCAATACCGAATATTATTTATTTATGGACATATGTTGACTAGTTAAAATGATAATCTTTAACCTCATCCATAGCCTGTGTGTGAGCTCGGCCCTTGTCAGCCGAGACAGTACAATGTGGCTATGGATACATCTTAACTAGTAGTTCCATAACGGTTAGGATTTTGATGTTCATAGAATCCGATAGTCTTTAATCTATCAATTAACTAGGCTCCTATCCCGTCCCCAGATGTCAAACCTTACAAAGTTGGAGTTCGCCGCACTTGATGTCAACGGCAATAATTACTTAGCATGGAGGCTAGATGCTAAGCTCCATCTACAATCAATCAAGTTGGGTAAGGCGATTATAAAGCCTACAGGCACGGAAAGCCTTAGTCCTGAAGACAAGGCTAAAGCGACAATCTTTCTGCGTCGTCACCTACATGTAGACCTGAAGAACGAATATTTAACCGTTGAAGACCCCTTAGTTCTGTGGGAATCCCTACGGGATAGATATGATCATCAAAGGGCTGTCATCCTTCCAGCAGCGAGGAATGAATGGATAAACCTGCGCTACCAAGATTTTAAATCGGTTGCATAATATAATTCTGCAATGTTTAACATCGTGTCCCGACTTGAGCTATGTGGAGAGCCAGTTACCCAAGGACAGATGATCGATAAGACTCTATCCACCTTCCATGCAACGAACGTCCTACTGCAACAACAATATCGGGAGCGAAACTTCCAGAAAATATCAGATCTGATTTCGGTACTCTTAGTTGCAGAGGAGAACAATAAAGTTCTTATGAAGAATCACAACTCCAGACCAACTGGAGCATTGGCGTTCCCTGAAGCGCATGCCAATGAAGGATACCACAGAGGTAGAGGCAGAGGAAGGTTTGGAAGAGGTGGTCGCCATAACCACTCCGGCAGAAGTGGCAGGGGCGACAGAGGTGGCAACCCCAGCAGAGGAGGCTACCGAGGTAGAGGCAGGCGTGGCCACCCCAGCAGAGGTGGACTCAATCCGCAGCAAAATACAAATTTCAAGAAACAAAGTAACAAGCCATGGCACGCAGAACAAGTGACGGAGGACTCTCCTTCTAATAAGTGGCCTACAGACACTTGTTTTAAGTGTGGGCGTGAAGGCCATTGGTCTCGCAACTGTCGTACATCTAAAGAAGAGGTGGCAAACTTTCAAGCATCACAGAAAGCTGAGGGTAATGCAATGTTTGCCCTCGACAATGATGACCTCCTTGAAGATGAACTCAATGAGATGCAAGGAAAAACCAAGCTCACAACTTCTGATTTCTTCAATGACAACTAGGGGGGACATGATATTTTAAGTGATAAACTGCTATCGTTTATTAGAACAGCTGTTTGATTTCTAGTAGTTAATATTTCATTTGCTTGTTAGACTGTCATATCATTTATTTTTATAAGAACAATTATTTGCTTTATTATAGTTGATATTTTGGTTGCTTGATATCTTTTAGATCTCTCTTATTAAATATTTCTTATTTCTTATAGAATCTAAGGGAGACATGTATATTGACTATAGCTGACCTCGCTCGGATTATAGAAGGCTCCGGTAGAGCACACCTAATGTTACTTAATGGAACCCATATCTTTATACAATCTGCCATATACTCTAGTAATTCTAAAAGAAATTTACTTAGTTTTAAAGATATAAGAGTAAATGGGCATCACATAGAAACCCTGAGCGAGGGAAACAATGAATTCTTATGCATAACCTCTAGTGTTGGAAACCAGAAGTTTACTATAGAGAAATTCTCCAATCTATCCTTAGGGATATACGTCACCCACATTGGGATTGTTGAGTCACATAAAAACATGAGCTAACAGCTCAGTACTAATCCAAGACAAATAGTGAGCCAGAAGCTCCATAATCCTATAATTTTTAATATCTGGCATGATTGTTTAGGATATCCTAGGACAATAATGATGAAAACGATCGTAGAAAACTTTTATGCTCATTCCTTAGCACATTATCAAATATTTAGAACCCTTAACATGTGATATTTTTACCGCAAGATTTGCGGATTGTCACATTGATGAGACAGTCTTCCCGTCGTTAGGGGGAGATAAGAAAGATAATAAACGTCCTGTCCAAGAAGGAACGACGTGAATTATCGTGGAATTCTTCCATTCTGTCTCATTTAGACCCCAGGACTCCCCAATGTAAGCATGACGTTAGGAGAATGACAGTAAATGAGTCTGGCACACGCCAGAAGCGTGGCAGACCTATAGGTTCCAAAGATTTAGCTCCCTGGAAGAGGAGATTAAATAGCATATCACACCATACAGCTCCTAAAGAAGCTGTTCTTAATATAAACTCTCCTGAAGAGAGGATTCATGACGGTCCGGAAGATGTCATGAATCAAAAATCCAATTTCCCCAAATTAAAGCATATCGCTCCGGAAGAGGTTATGCCCCAGATCCTAGAAGAGACTGGGAAAGAGGTACCGGTACCCAACAATGATGAGATATCTGTGTTCTACACATACTCAGGGGAAATATGGAATATAAAAGAAATAGTCGTTGATGATATATTTTTATATACTACGACAAATGAGATAATGAAGGGTGATGATAATGATACTGAACCATGTAAAATCCCTGAAGGATTTGATTTACCTATACGGTAACCTAGACAGTGATATATATATTAAAATCCCTGAAGGATTTGATTTACCAAACTCCAAATCTAGAAATACGCATTCAATTACATTAAAACGAGCATTGTACGGTCTGAAACAATGCAGAAGATTGTAGTACAATCGGCTCAGTAAATATCTGTCTAGGAAAGGCTATAAAAATGATACTATATGCCCATGCGTATTTATTAAGAAATCCCAGAATGGATTTACAATAGCAGTAGTATATGTAGATGATATAAATCTAATAGGATCTCCCGAAGAGACTGAGAAGACTGCTGGCTATCTTAAAAGGAGTTTGAAATGAAAGACCTGGATGAGTCAAATGTTGCCTCGACCTGCAGATCGAACGCAATTAGGATGGGACCTTAGTCCATCAAACAAAATATATTGAAAATCTCCTGAAGAGATTTAATACGGATAAGTGTTATCCACTTGTAAGGTCTTTAGATGTTAACAAAGACCTATACAGGCCTAGAAAAGAAAATGAAGACGTCTTGGGTCCTGAAGTACCCTGGGTCCTGAAGTACCCTATTTAAGTGTAATAGGTGCAATTATTTATTTATCTCAATGCACTAGATCTGATATTCTATTTTCTGTTAATCTACTTGTTAGATATATTTCTGCATCTACACATAGATATTGGAATGGTATAAAGCACATATTTAGATACCTAAAGGGGACATTTGACATTGGTTTATACTATTCATGTAAAAAGACTAACCCAATTGGATATGCAGACTCTGGTTATTTATCTGATCCCCATAAAGGGAGATCACAAATATGTTATGTGTTTCTTAAAAGTAATGCAGCATGCCTAGCTCAAATTCAAAGTGGCTTCATCAAAGGCGACTCTCCCCAAAATTCTTCTGTACCCATGAACTCCAAGAGAATGAAGAGACTATTATAAAGCAGGAGAAGTCAACTAAGAACCTGACAGATCTCTTCACCAAGGCGCTTCCAAAGTCTACATTTCAGAAGTTGGTGAATCAGATTGGCATGAGGAGACTTCACCAACAGAGCATATGAATTTTATTTTAAATTGATGTATTAACAGGGTGGGAAGTAGCATCTTAAATGTATTAGGGGGAGGGAGTATTTTTCTTTTGAAGATTGATGTAAGCAATGCTTGTAATAGAATGTAGGATAAAGATGAGGGGGAGCATCCTGCAGATGCAGATGGAGACATCCAGAAGAATGTCTTTTGCGCATTGTACTCTTTTTCCTGCGATGAGGTTTTTTTTCCCACAGGGTTTTCCCATCGAAAGGTTTTAATGAGGCAGTGTAAGTCGCACCCACTAAGATTCCAGAAGAATCTGAGATTCCAGACGAATCTGTTCCTGAAGAACTATGTTCCTGAAGAACTACGTTCCTGAAGAACGCATTGTACTCTTTTTCCTTCACTAAAGGTTTTGTCCCATTGGGTTTTCCTTAGTAAGGTTTTAACGAGGCAATGTTTTGAAAAGTGGGCATCCAAGGGGGAGTGTTATGAAACGGTGGTTGCATCGGATATGGATGCCCACCGGATAAAGACCCCCGGATTCAAGGGATTTAGAGATTTACCCCGTCTCTATCCCTATGGCATATTATGCCTATATATAGGGGCTTTGGTGAATAATAAACAGAGTTTTTCCCAACAAGTTCGAAGGACCACTCTGTTTATGCTATCCTCACCCCAGAGCCGAACGATTCTCCCGTTGTACGTTGATGGCATAATCATCACAGATGATAACACAGGTGGGATCACCTCTTCAGTAGCACCTCCGACGACAGTTTCAGATGAAGGACTTAGGTCCCCTTCACTACTTCCTCGGTCTTGAGATCACCCACAGTGAGCAAGGGATTCTGATCTCCCAACAAAAGTACACCGCTGACATCCTCAATTGAGCTGCTCTTTTCGATGATCACTCCGCTTCCACTCCACTCGACCTTCACGTGAAGCTTCGGCCTACAGACGACGAGTCTTTCTTAGACCCTACTCAGTACAAACAGATTGTTGGTCAGTTGGTATACCAATGCATCATCAAGTCCAACACTGCCCACGCACTTAGCATTGTCAGCCAGTTTGTTGAGGCCCACGCTTTGCTCACTACGTTGCCCTCCTGCAGATTCTTTAGTACCTTCGAGGAATCATCACCTGGTCACTCTTCTTGTCCTCAACTTCACCTCTGGACCTACGTGCCTACTCTGATATTGAATGGGCTTGAGACCCGACTACTAGCCGCTCAACTATTGGCTACTGTATGTTTCTTGGCGACTCTCTCATCTCATGGCGTAGCAAGAAACAGGAGGTTGTTTCTCTCTCCGATACTAAGGCAGAGTTTCAAGTCATGACCTCTATCAAGAAGGAGATCATTCACCTTCAGTGTCTCCTTGGGGATCTAGGAATTGAGATTTCTATGCCTATAGCTCTTCATTGTAATAACCAGAGTGTCATACAAATTGCTAAGAATCCGGTTTTACACGATAAGGCGAAGCACATCGAGCTTGATTACTATTTCTCTCGAGAGTAGTATGAAGCTCGGACTATCACTACCTTATATTTCCTCTGGATAGTAGATCGTTGACTTCTTTATAAAAGTTGCACCCAACTCCGCTCTTCCAGTTTCTACTTAGGAATCTCATGATGATCCACCTAAAATTTAAGGGGGTGTTAGAGATACTTGTATGTATTAGGACTTACATCATTCTATTGTGTATGGAACCCATACCCTCTTTTACATATATAGGGCTCTTGTCCTAATGAGAAGAAATTCCTTCTCTCTCTTTCTCTCCCTCCTAGGGTTACTGGTGACAACTCAAGTGACAAATAAAAGCTTAAAATATAGACATGCATGCATTCATATATATATAAACCACACCATCAAATTTTATTAGCATTTTGAAGAAACCAACCCATATAGACATATGAAACTGACATTCGTAACGACATCAAAGCTATGTAGTCAAAGGCATACCTAGCAGGCTAGCACGCCTAGGCTCACCAAGCTCCTCAAGGCTCAACCCTGGTGCCTCGCTTAGGGAGTGCCTAGTCCCCTTAAGTCACAAGTGTGCCTAAATGTGCTAGTTGCGCCCAGGGCAGGCGCGCTAGAGCGCCTGATTTATATCCAAGATTTTTTCTTTTCTTTTTGCATTCTTTGACTTTTTTCCAATCCATTTCTTCCTTAAATACGAGCTCCCTAAACATCCCCCAACCCTTGATTTAATAAAAATCTAAGTTCATCCCGAAACATAGATTTGATCCAATTCGTATCCAATTTCGGTTTATCTCCAAACACAGTTAGAGTGCTTTCGACAATGTCAGTGAAAAACTCAAAATACAATTTACCCTCGACAATGCTATACATGTTATTTATGTTCTTACATCAATTTTTTATCTTGTAGACTTGTTATTTTAACTTAAGTCCATAATCAAGATATTTTAGTTTTAGACTCTATCAGAATTTAATGGGAGATTCCAGTTGATGTTATACTTATGTTATTTGAAGTTATTTGCCCTCTTTATCGGTTTTTATATCGTGGTTTTTATGTTGCTTTCTTAAATACCTTGTATAAAAATTAATTTTATGTAGGGAGTGGAAATTAAAGGACCTCTAAACCCCACTAAAAACCATAAAATATAGATATAGTAAAAATCCCACATTTGAGCCTAGGTGCGCACCCCTTGCGCCTGGGCTGCACTTGGGCTTTTTGCATAGCATCCAAGTAGCAAATATTGCGAAAATGATTCAATCAAGTTAAGTGAGCATTTGTCTATTATAACTTCATAAGTTCACTACACAAATACAAGTTAACATAGCATATTCAGTTACAAATCGAAAAAATTGAAAATTTCCATCATAAGTTCACTGCAATGATACAAGTTTCTATTGAAATAGTTATCTCAAATAGAAAAACAAAAGAGAAAGAACATAGAAGATAGGAGACTTCCACAATCACCGATAAGGGTGCGCTCGGATGTACTGCAAAACCATGATATTTTGTAATATCGCAGGGATTTGTAAATTACTAGTTACAACTTCACACAAAGAGATGCTTTGGTTTGTTTTGAAAATTCACAAGATCCCCAACAACATGGTAGCAAAAAATTTGCACTTCAAATAGAATATTTTGAGCCCATGAATTTACAAACTTATATAACCTCAATTGAGCTCTCTCTTTATAACAACCAAACACATTCAAAAAATAGAAAATTCTAGTTTTAAAATCTTAGATTTTTCAACTAAAGGGAAAGGCACAAATTATGATTTAACCATACAGCACCTCCAAAAAACAATCTAACACAAAAACATTGCCCAAATGCATCAAAACTCATTTGTGTTGACTTCATTTCTGAAAGTGAAGAACTGCCTAAAATGTACAGAGAATCAAATTAGCATACTCTAAACTTTTCTGTAAAAAATTGGTCCCAATACTTTCCAAGGGAACCTTTTTCCAGGTAATTAGGGCATCTATTGTTTGTCAGAGCCTGTTTGACTGTAATAAATTATGGGGAAAATTACAATAACCTCCCATTTATTCCGAAAATTCGAGAAGTTCAGATCGGAGAGAAGAGGGGGAGAGAAACAGCTCACCTGAAGAGTCCTGGTGGCGAATTCGACGCCGATGGTGGATTTGGACTCCAAGCAGAACTCATTCCGCGTGAACCTCGAGAGGATGTTCGATTTCCCGACGCCGGAATCACCGATCAGGACGATCTTGAAGAGGTAGTCGTACTCGTGATCCACCCTATGAGCCATCTCTCCTCAGATCCGGATCAGATCAACACCGCAAATCACTACAAGATCCGAACAAAAAAAAAAAAAAACAAGCACATCAAATCCAGGTTGAATTTCGAGAAGAAAAATCAAGAACAGGAAAGGGACGAGCGAAATCGGCCGCGAATCGGAACGACGAAACCCTTCCCTACCTGAAGCCAGATCCGAACGAAGGAACGCCCCGAGAGTTTCTCGAAGGGCAAAGAAACGGGAGGAGAGCAATGGCGATGAAACAGAAAACCGAGGAAAGGGCATTTGAAACGGGCCAACGCCATTTTGAGGGACGCTCCGCCCACACTCCTTCGAGGGAGAACGGATGTCCACACGCTGTGGAAGCCGTACGTCGCAGTTGACGAGCGTAAAGCTGGCCGAACCCAGTGATGTCGGTGCCGTTACGATTCGAGCGACGGGTGGGATGCACGGCTATAATTTTGGTTCGGTGAAGTTATTTGGACCTGTACAGGTGCGCACATGCGGAAGTGAACGATCCTGCCAACTATTAGGACGTGCGAGGGAGTCAGACCCTCTGGTGGGTGTTGACCCGCATAAAAACTTCCATCCGCCGGTCTGCGTGGCCACCGACGGGAGACGCACAAGCGGACGTGATGTTTTCATCGGCCGAGGGGGGAGTTCTATGCGGGATATTGGAGAGAAGAAGTCGAACTCAAATAATAATAATAATGTTACTTCTAAAATATATGAACAATCTAATAGTATCTAATACTAGTGAATGTCTTCGCCCATCGGCACTCGGACATCCGCCTTCAGCGACAACGTGTCTGACGGCACTCAAACTGCCACCTTCGGCAGCTGCGTCTACCTTTGTGTGCGATTCACTTGTTGGAGAGAGAGAGAGAGCACTAATTAACCTTCCAAAAATAGTATTAATTAGCATCAAATGCCAATTAAACTACATTGAATAACTATTTATCATCTTTATAGTTAGTTTTTAATATCTTTATAGTAGGTTTTTAATAGGATTTATGAGAGAGTCGTATATTCACACATGGTAGAGAGGGACGTCTCGGCTCGAAATATGACAAACCAATTAGGGTGAAGGAGATTTTGGCATTTGTTACCTATATGTTTTTGGATAGTTATGAATATGATTGGGGATTTGGAGCCATTTATTAGGTAGCCAGCCAATTGGGTCAACAGACGGCTGTGATATTTACATAAAATTGGACGGCTACGGGATTTTTTTTTTCCTAGTCAGCACAATACCGTCGTGCCATGTTATATAGATACTACTAGTGCAAGCCCGTGTCTGTCGGCACTGCAGCGGGCCACCTTTGGCGGCAACATATCTGTTGGCACTGCAGCGGACCACCTTCGACGGCAACCAACCTGAACGCCTTTGGCAACAAAACACTTTCGACGACAACACCGACATTCATAGGGACACCTATTTTCTCTCCCGTATCGATTGGCACGAAGTGGGTGCTTTCGGCGTGACGAACTCCTCCTCCTTCTATAATCGATCAATCACATCGGCGACAACACATCTGTCGGCACTGCAGCGGGCCGCCTTCAGTAACAACACACGTGAACGCCTTCGGCAACAAAACACTTTCGACGACAACTACATTTCCTTGCTTGTGCCGATTGACACGAAGTGGGCGCCTTCAGGGTGACCAACTCCCCCTCCCCCTATAATCGATCAATCACAACTGTCTTTATTCGATGGTTTGGGGTGGCCAACATTTCAGCAGGCGGGTTTATAGCCGTTAATGCGAATAACGATCACGGGATGAACGGTCAGGTTTAGTGCAGTTTAAATGGGCCGGGATTTTAGGGGTTTAGTGCAGTTTAAATGGGTCGGGATTTGAAACCCATAGAGAGTTGGTTGCCGGGGAATTAGAGATCGTGTGATGATTTTTGAATGAATGGTTAGATCTATTCGATTCATTTTTGTCCAGTCAGCTTTTGTTTTGTCTAGTCTGCACAAAACCGACGTGCCATGTTATATAGGGTTTATAGTCATTGAATGGTTTAGTGCAGTTTAAATGGGCCTGAATTTTCAGGGTTTAGTGCAGTTTAAATGGGTTGGGATCTGAAACCCATAGGGAGTTGGTTGCGGGGGAAATAGAGATCGTGCATTGATTTTTGAACGAACGGTTAGATCTATTCGGTTCATTTTTGTCCAGTCAACTTGTCCTAGTCAGCTTCCGTTTTGTCTAGTCAGCACAAAGCCAACGTGCCATGTTATATAGATAATACTAAAATGTAGACCTATGCCACTTTTGAAGAGTCGAAATCATTCTCTAGTGTGTGAACATGGCTCTCTCTCTCTCTCTCTCTCTTTTAAATCCTATTAAAAACGTACTATAAAGATGATAAATATTCATTCAATGACTATTTAATGATCATTTGATATTAATTTAAAAAATCATTAGTACTATCTCTATTTCTTTCTCTAACAAGTGAATCATCCGGACGAGTGAATCGCAAAATGCATGCAACTGGTGGCTGAAACCCACTAGCGACCTTAAAGTCGTTTACACTACCAGTTGCACGTTGCCACGTCAATCAGGCTGAGCGGAATCGAGAAGACCTTTGGGCTGAATAGCATTGCTCTATTGGTATACCTATCATAGATGAGGATCTTTCTGTTTCCATCATCAATTTTCCTTTTCAAATTGACCACATCTTCTAGTATGTTAATATTTTGGCTACCTTACAATGCCAAGTTGTCAGATTCTTTAGAAGTGACCAAATATAGTGACCGAGAACCAAAATTTTCTTGAAATAACTTGGCTTATCATTTCAAAAACTAAATGTGCAAAAATTCATAATACATTGAGCATATATGAAGGTAACCTATTTGAAAATTTGGTATAAATTACTGACATCAAGCATACCCCCTAAATCATCGGTCCCGTAATTTTATTTTTAGCAAAAAAAAAAAACCTTCATATGGCATTAAACTCCAAGTTTTCCAAACATATCTATAATAAATAGTAGGGAACGCACTTCGAAACCCTCCCTATGAAGCAGAGGGGGAAGAAAGCAAGAACACACGCGTGCACACACAGGGAGCGGGAGAGAGAGAGAGAGAGAGAGAGAGAGAGAGAGAGAGAGAGAGAGAGAGAGAGAGAGAGAGAGAGAGAGAGTGGTTGGAGCTAATATCGAGGTAAATCGTAGTCACCAAGGAAAGGGTGGGGTGGAGGGAGTGCACAACGAGGGATATCACACACATGGAGATCCTGAGGGAGTTTGTAACCGCTGTGGGATATCATATATGCATTGGGGTCGCCAAATGTTTTGCCGCCGAAGGCAGCCACATCAGTGCCGACAAGCACAATAAAATACTCTCTAGGTTGTACTCTCTGGCCCATGACCACCGGAGGCGATCGATGGAGTGCCGATAGGCACGTGCATTACTAGGTGTACATGTAAATTTATTTTATTTTTACATAAATAAAATAAAATTTTTGCAGGTCTAAAGAGCAGGGCAGCATTGGGATCGTTAATCTGCGCGAGTTCAACAAAGCTATGCTCGCCAAGTGGTGGTGGAGGATCCAGAGAGGTGTAGGAGACATCTGGAAGGGGGTTGTCGCCAGCAGGTATTTTCGCCGTTTCTCATCTCTTCACTCGAGATCTCGTTGCACGGGGACGATCTCTCCATTATGGAGGGGTGTGTCCAGGGTGTCCCACATTTATCGGTGCAGGTCAAAACTGATAGCAGGTAACGGTTCGAGGATCAAATTCTGGAAGGATATTTGGCTGGGTAAATTTCCTTTACGCTTCTCGTTTCCCAATCTTGTTGTCTTGACTCCGAATAGGATGGCCACGATCCATTCTCAGGCAACTGTACATAGCGGCATTTGTGGGTGCAAATTTTGACCGGAGGTTTCACAAACAGCGTGACCCACCAGCCCTGCCTGGGGGGTCCACAAAGATGACAGCATGAGCCACCACCCCTGCTTGAAAGGTCCACAGAGACGACAGCGGGACCCACCAGCCCTACCTGGAGGATCCACAGAGATGACAGCGGGACCCACCAGCTCTGCCTGGAGGGTCCACAGAGATGACAGCGGGACCCACCAGCCCTGCCTGTAGGGTCCACAAAAACGATAATGGGACCCACCAGCCCTGCCTGGAGGGTCTACATAAACGACAGCGGGACCCACCAGCCCTGCCTAGGGGGTTTGCAGGGATGCCAGCGGGACTCACCAGCCCTGCCTGGAGGATCCCTAGATACGACAGCAGAAACCGCCATTTTTCTCGATTTTCTTTCCAGAAATTCCTATAAATAACAGACCATACCAATGTAAAAAGGATCTGAAATCTTATTCCTGATTCCAGAATCACTTTCAAAAAACCAGAGCTCTGAGATTTCAACCCTTCGATCTTCTTTTCGAAGAGATCAGTGATACTCGGCCTGTCGAGGTCACCTTCGAACAAAGTGTTAGTGAATTCGGGTTGCTCCCTATAGCACGGAGACGTAGGATTCGGCTGAACTCCGAGATCACACTCTCTGTCAATTTGATATCTTTACGGTTCAAAGCCTAAGTTCAAAAGACTCCTACGAACGATATTCGAATCAGCAATCTAGACTAACACTCGATCAGATCTTCGACTCAACTCGATTGACTGGTTGGGCGGAGTATTCGGATTGGCACGAAGATCATCCCCCACAACATCATGATCTGGCGCCCAAGGTTTGAGGGGCCTTTTCCGACGGAGCACCTTCAGGAGCTTGGGGATCTTCTGAACTTGCTTAACGAAGTTTTGTTGATGGAGGAACCAGATTCAGCGGGCTGGCAGTGGACTTCTTCCGGGGAGTTCTCGGTCAACAGCCTTTATGGATTCCTCAACTTTGGCGGGGTGAGATGCCCCCTGGCAAAGGCTATATGGCAAGCCGGCAGTCCTCTCAAGACTTGAATTTTCATGCTTCTTGCCGTTAAGGACCACATTCTAACGAAGGTGAATCTTCTCAAGCGCAGGCATCCGGGGGTGACACCTGGTGTGCGCCCTTTACGGGACGACGGAGGAATCCACAGACCATCTGCTACTTTGATGTGGTTTTTCGAGAGAAGTGTGGGCTCACTTCCTGGGGAAGCTGGGTGTGCGATCTTCTCCGGCGTCAGTAGTTTCCCTTTGGAGAAAGTGAAGACGCAAGAAGTTCCAGAGACCGCAGCGGAGGGGTTGGGATGCTTTGGCGATCGACATTTGCTGGGTTTTGTGGCTTGAGAGGAATCGGCGGACCTTCCAGGCGAAACGGTCTTTCGAGGAGATGGTTATCTCGCATTGCAAGTCGCAACTCCTCATGTGAACTAACAATATGAGGTCGGGCCCGAGTGATTTCCTTTTGAATGTCTGTAATTAGCTTCTTAGTTCCTCCTCTTCCCCCGCCTTCTCTTCTCCCCTATACTTCTATTTTTTTTTAATGCACTGGTAGGGGTCTAGGCCGAACCCCCCCCCCCCCCCCCCCCCCCCTTATTCTCTGAGAGGGATTTCTCAAAAAAAAATAAAAAATGTTGTACTAAGCTGGTTGCATGAGTATGCACACGTGCCTACTAGAGATAACTGAAGTCCTTCACTGTGTGCCGCACCGAAGGAGCACGTTGCGTGTTGATTGCAACCAATTGTGTTTTACCACCAAAGGCAATCATGATAGTGTTGATGGCCATGCTAAAGGCACCCGCTGCATGTCAATTGACACGGGCTTCCACTAGTATATTAATAATCTAATGGAACTAACTATAATACTAAAATGAAGCCTTTTGTCCAAGTGTTGTGACATGCGGACCACTTTTGAAGAGCCAGAATCCTTATCTCGTGTCTAAACACGATTCTCTCTCTCTCTCTCTCTCATAAATACTATTATAAAGATGATAAATACTAAATCAATAATCATTTAATGATCATTTGATGTTAATTAGAAAAATCATTAGTACTATATCTCTTTCTGTCTCTCTAGCAAGTGAATCATCGAGACGAGTGAATTGCAAATGCATGTGATGTCGTCGGTTTGTGCTAAGTGGCATGCATCAATCAAATTCATTCGAACATTACCCAGGTTTCTTATTAGTGATAATAATAATGATAACCAATGGGCTCTTGTCCGAGCTCTCTCTCTCTCTCTCTCTCTCTCTCTCTCTCTCTCTCTCTCTCTCTCTCTCTCTCATGTTGGAGAGGTTCCATGTTCGACTCCCGGTATAGACACAACGTAACGAACTTTTCCTCAAGGTTGTTTGTTGTTGCTTTCCCCGTTTCGATCTCTAGACCTCTTTGAGCCCATGCTCCAACTTCCTTGGCTCTGATTGGCTGACTGGTCTATCAAAAAAATATAGTAATAATGATAATCTCATTTGAAGTTTAGAAGACCAATGATCAGTTTTTGCTATCCTATTGCTATATTGCACTTGCTTGTGGCCCAATCATGGTTGTGCCACATGGACCATTAAATGAAAAATATCAGGGTCAAACCCATGAGAGTTGATAAAGCAAATGATTCTTGGGTGAGAAGTTGTGGGTCCAAGTCCTCCCCACCTCAAGTTACCCAGTAGTGTGTAAGGAAACTTTCGTGTGGTCCATTGCTCTAAAGGTTTTAGGACACCAACCGATCTCAATAAAAAACTAAGTAAATAAAATAAATACTAGTGTCAAGGTTTAAAAAATAAAATATTTCATAAAATTTTATGAAATTTTTTTGTTTTTATCAAGTACCGAGATGAAATATCACCCTCAATTTCACCCGGCTTGGAAACTGCAGGATATTTTTCTCAAAATATTATAAAATATTTCAAATATTTTTTTTTTTGAGAAATTTCAGGAAATGTTGGGTTTTGGCTCAACTGCACCCTAAGTTACTTGGACTTAGTGGGTAATTAAATTAGTCGGGCCCAGAGGTATGTGGTTAATGGATCGTAAATCGAGCTCAATCGTACAGGTGTCAGGATTGAATCTGGTCCCAACTCCGGTGCAATAGGGGTGCGCCACACTTGCACATCTATCTATCTATCTATCTATCTATCTATCTATATATATATATATATATATATATATATATATATATATATATATATATATATATATATATATATATATATATATATATATATATATATATATATATATATATATATATATATATATATATATACACACACACACACACTAAAATGGAAGCCTCTCTCCCGAGTTGTGACACGTGAATGTATTTTAAAGAGCTAGAATTCTTCTTCCGTGTGTGAACGCGACTCTCTTTTAAATCCATTTAAATGCCTACCATAAAAATGATAAATTTTAATTCAATGGCATTTAATGGACATTTGATGTTAATCTCTTTCTCTCTCATAAGTGAATCATACTCACTTAAGATTTCACACTTATTCAAAAAATTATGATATCGTCTTCACCAAGTGGCGTGCATCAAGCACATTCGGGCATTGCCAGGGTTTCTTACTAGTAGTATAATACTAAAATGGAAGCCTCTCTCCCATGTTGTGACACGTGGACGTCTTTTAAAAAGCCAGAATCCTTCTTCTGTGTGTGAACGCGGCTCACTTTTAAATCCTATTGAAAATCTACCATAAAGATGATAAATACTCATTCAATGGCAATTAATGGTCATTTGATGTTAATTTCTCTCTCTCTCTCTCTCTAACAAGTGAATCACACTCACTTTAGATTTCACACTTCTTACGATGTTGTCTGTGCCAAATGACGTGCATCAGCTCAGCCGGGCATTGCCCGGGTTTTTTACTAGTTCCATTAATAAAGCCAAACTCGTGGGAGATCTAAAGAGGCAGGGGAAAAAAAGGGGGGTGTGGTATGTGTGGGATATAAGGGGAGGGGGGATCACGATCCCCCCAGTCATCTGATCTGGTCTGTGCAAAATCGAATAGGAGAGAAAGAGAGGGTGAGATTCCCCCTGCGTGCGACCCCCTCTCTCCTCCCATCTGTTCGTCCGCATAGAAAAAAAAACTAAGAAAGAGAGAGAGAGAGAGAGAGAGAGAGAGAGAGAAAAGATTTTAGTCCTTCTCTCCCCTCGGGTTTTGTTTATTAGAACTGGTGTATTATAAGCTTGTAAAACTCTGGGTTTTGATCTAATAATAAAGGATGAATGTTATAATAAGTTTGCAGCTATGATCATGTTAGTCGCCTCATCATGATAAGCTGTTGGGGATGACAGTACATAGGAAGTCTTCACCATGGTCATCACCAGGCACGTTTGTGACCGAACGGAACCAACACGGTGCACAGATCGGTGAGCAGATACCGATATACTAAGCTGTGTTTTCTGCTCAAGGTAAAACGATCATAAACCTTGAAGAACCACGACTAGTGGGCTAACTAGTTGTGTGGTGCTTTGGCACACCAATGTGTAAGGGTTCAATTACGTAATACAAAACCACGGTGTGCTGGGTTACCAGACTGGCGTCGCATCGGCATGCCACTCTTGCAGACCATCTATACCTCTAACGGGAGGTGCGTTCATTGGTCTGACTTACGTTGTACAAAATCTAGGCATGGTGGTCGTTAGTTGGACTATTAACCGGGTTCGGTTACTTGACGGGGTAATCAGTAGTACGACATATATGGCTAATATGGAAGGAACCGAGTCATATGGTAGGGCTGGTAATTCTGGACCCGACACAAAGTTAGTGGGTCTGGGTTAAACGGGTTCGGGTCGTAAACGGGTCACACGATAGACCCATTTAATAAACGGGTCTGGTCCAGGTTTAGGGTTTGGACAAGTAGACCTGGAAAGACCCGTTTAAAATTCAACTGGTGTGTTGGGTCGGGTCTACCCGTAATCTGATTCTATAGTATGTAGTACCATCGGTCTTATCGAGTCAGGTCGGGTCGAGTCGGATCGGGTCAACTAAATAGACCCGTGTGGTAAACGGGTCTTATCGATTTTACCTGTTTATAAATGGGTCGGGTGCGGGTTTAGGGTCTAGACATGATTAGTTAAACGGGTCAGGTCTAGGTCTAGGGGCCGGTTTTGGACACGACTTGAAACTAGACACGACACAAATCCGACCCGACACGATCCATTGACTTTTGGTTATGTTGTTGATATTTCGTATATCAACAACTTTATGTGATCGGATTTTGTTTTTGATAAAACAATATTCTTATCTTTCAAATGTTTAGAGTATTATACATGTACACAACATTCATATAGATACAAAGCTATACAGAGTTCTTCTACACCTCAATAGAGTGTAGAAACCATAACTTAAGTATTTCAAAGTGTGTATCTATACTTAATTTATGATTGTTCATGACTTAAAAAAAAATAAATTATTTAATCAATCTTTTTCTCATTTCTATAAATCTATAATATTCCTTCTCTGTAGAAATATTTTCAAGCAATATTTACATTAATTGTGTATCAAAATATTGGTCAGAATTGAAATTCCGAACCTTGATCGGGGTACACTTTGCTACAGAATTGAAATGCCTCCATATTGAAAAAGATTTGTTCACCTTCCTTAAAGAGAGATGAACATCATCATCCTCCCCATTTGCTCATTTAAAGGGATATGGATATCTTCTCTCTTTAAGGACGGTGAACAAAATAGTTCTCCACATTATCTTTTAGTAGTCCATGTGGCACATCTCGATTGGACTATAAGCAAGGGCAACATAACAATCACTCAATCAGGTAGCAAACAAATCTGTTAAGGCAGCCACTAGACTGGCCCCCCGATGAACCTTTCACCCTCGTTGTGTTTTGGACACTTCCCATGCCTCACGAACTCATGGTAATTTTTGACGGTGTTCTTGATCATCACTCTCAACGGGCGAGAGTAGGGTTTGTTAATTTTTGACGGTGCTCTTGATCATCACTCTCAACAGGCGAGAGTAGGGTTTGTGTATGGGTGCTATTACTTTGTCTTTATTTTCGGTGCAGGTGGTAGAAGAATGATGACTTTGGGCGGATCTGCAAGAGGCAGATGAAAGGTTCCCTACGGCGGCCTTATGGATAGAAGACGACTCTTTCCACAATCCAACTCATGCATTCCGAAGAAGATCTTGACCCGATTTTGGAAGACAGTCGTGCTCTCATTTAACGTCGGCCTCGGCATCGCATCTCTCACATATTTCGGGAAGCCAACGGGGTTGCGAATTGCTTGGCCACTAGGGGACGAAGACACTCTTCAGTTTGGATCGAAGACTTTCCTAGGTCGAAATTGGAGCTAGTTGGGCGCGACATGAGCAATACTGGATTCCTGCATCTTTGTAGACGTTGTTGGATTTGGATCCGCTTATCAGAGTCGCAGCGGAAGCAAAAGATAGATCCGAAGATCATACGGTGTATGTTTCATTACAATTAATTCTACAAAATAATCTACATGCAAATCTATGATCTTAGCATATGTGCGGACACCCTAGAGGCATACTACGATCTACGGAAGACATGCATAAATCTAGTTAGATGTTTATAATCATCATACAATATGGATCTATGATCCGGAGATAACGGAACAATAAAGAACCGCATTTGAATCGCAAGGGAAACTGTTGGATAGCACCTTATCCTTTGCGAATTGAAGAATCCTCGAAATCCCATCTCTGAGTGCAAGGATTACGAGCCGACGGAGGAATCCGTTGCGAAGACGATGGCTAGCCGCGAGATCTCCTCCTTCTCTTTCTCTCTTCTTCCTTCTCCTTCCTTCCTCTTTCTTCTCCCTTCTTCTTCCTCTCTTTTCCTTGGCTGAAACCACAAAGGAGGAGTAGAAAAGGGGGGTTCGGATTTTTGGAGGATATGAGGCACTAAGGCCGGCCCACCCTCTCCCTATTCTACTTATAGGGCCGGTCCCCTAGTGCTTCAAGGAAGCTAGGGCCGGCCCCTAGTAGGTTAGGATAAATGGGGATCGGTTTTAGGGATTTCCAATGTCTATCGTGAAGCCTGGACGAAAACGCCCTTAATAAAAAGTGAAAAACTGAAAGAGAGACTGAGTGAGGTGCGCTACTCAGAATCGAGTTCCGTCAGCGCCTATGAGCTCCTGGAATTATTCCGCTCATTCTAAGATCTATATTCAATGTGTTCTGAGCCATATTTTAGTATCTACCAAAATACCCCTATGGCCCGTAACACATGTGAATTAGGTTCTTAGGCTCTGGGCTTGCGCTCCATCGTGCTACTTCGCATCCAACGTATCCAACTAGGTCGGGGAACAATTCCTATACGCAATGACAGGGTGGAACCTTCAGGGTTCGGGATCTCTAGCTCCAACCGGATCCCTGATTAACTGTTCCGGTGACACACCGAAAGTTCCGTTAATCAATCCTAATCCGATTAACCCGCGTACCCACCCAGAGTGCGACACGAGTTGAACGCTAGTGATCCTAAACTTATGTTACTCCCTCGTAACCCTGTTCTCTACTATACTCCGATAATCCTTAGTCCCTCCTATTACTGGTGCCATGATACGACTCGGGCGGTGGGGAGCACCGTCAGATCCCGATCAATTATCTGACTAGGGTTTGATGACTTGTCATCTATAAGACCACACACCTTTCGCTATTATGCCTAGCATCCGGAACATCGTCAGTCATACTGACAACCACCAGGCCTGGGTTAACTGTGTGGACAGATTGACTCATCAAAACGTACCCATCCAACACTGAACGTCAGATAACCTGTAGGGATTACATGTCACTCAAGCGCCAGCCGGGTAACCCAACGTACCGTGGTATTGGACTATGGAAGGTCCGCACATGTTGGCACATCAAAGCACCACACAACTGGTTGGCCCAGTGAACATGGTCCCTCAGGGTTAAGGACAGATTATCTATAGTAGTAAGACGGTTTATGCACCAGTGTCTGAATCACTGAACTGTGCACCGTCTTGATTCCTGTTCAACATGATCATCATGCTTGGTTAGGTGAATGTGAATCCCACATTCCCGTAGTGGAGACTTCACCACATCCTCTACCTGCCAACAGCTTATTCTCGGTGAAGCGACCGGTATCACCTAAGCTGTGAACTAGTTCTAGGTCTACACATAACTGGTCCACTGGGTCTTCCAAGCATGGATCCACCATGCGCCTCAGTGGCCTACTGTGTTCTATAGGGTCCTTTATTATTATATGTGTATTAACATATACCATAGTAGTATTCTCATTAAAGCAATAACCAAAGGCATCTTTATTAATGTTTATACAGAAAATCCACGCTAAGGACACACGAGCTACAACAGACGCTTCTTATGAGGCTTTGCCCTTTGTAGTGTATTTTTCCCACCAAAAAAAAAGAGGGTAGCAAACATGCTCTCGCTATTTAGGCTCCCACTTTCTCCTCTTTGGCTGAACCATGTAAGCCTATGGGTTTTCAGATGTGGCCCAGATGCCCACATGTGAGGTTCACAATCCATATAAGGCTAAAACATAATAAGGATGGGCCTGGGTGATTGTTGATTGGGCTTTCCATAAGTATATATGCTCTGGGCCTAATTTTGAGATCAATCCTATCCGTTGGATCTGTTGATTTCTCTGATGGGGAGAAGTCATAAAGGGTTATAAATAACGGTACTTGGTCCCCCTCCTGGGTAACGACATCTCTACGTTAGTTTTCTGGATACCCCCTCTGTCCACACCAAAGAGAGATCCCTCTTGTCTCAGGGAGTGGAAACCAAGTCCGGGGAACACGCATCGGAGATCATGATTCGCACAAATTCTTCATCTATGAATTCTTCCGCTTTTGGTAACAATGAAGAAAACACGCACACTCAAAAAATAAAAGGCCTCGGATTGAAGCCCCTATCTCCAAACAACATAGGGTCTATCCCTTGCGACTATCTGATTTAATTATCTCAGGATCTCTTTGTTGTTGGGGCGTGTTTGGTAGCAGAAATATTCAACTTAAGATTGGGAAAGTAAAGTACGAGATTCTCTCATGTGAAACAACTTTGACATGCTTCGTAGGAGGGTATTCACGTGGGAATCATATTCCGTAATCACCCTATATATCTTATACAATTGGTGGGAAAGTAAGTAACGTCTCATTCCTCTCTTCTCCCTTGGTAATCTCATTCCCCCCAACATGAATAGCTTTCCCTTTCCTAAGTTAAAGATCCCGGCTACCAAATGAGGCATAGATGATGGTCTTTTCCTTTCTTGCCAATTGTAGCAAGTCAATATGAAACTTGGTTATGCTCTCGCCGCTCGGTAGTTATGGGAGAAACGACACGTGTACCTTGAATCTTATGTGTTGTCCTCCTAGAGTCGCCTAGAATGGGGTAGTACTTCCCAGTCTTAGACATCCCCCGGATGACGGTCTTTGAACCGCCTTCCACCCAAAGGTTCACATTGTCAATGATGCGGGGCAACATCCCTCATACCTTCCCAAATCCCTCCCGCCTTCGCCCCAGGCATGGAGTTTAACACAAGAGGGGTGCAACCATCAAAGTTTAACTTGAACTCCCCCTGACATCTGTGGAGCCCATCTGACTGGAACCTTTTTGCATTCGCCATGGCTCTCATGCCAACCCCTTCTATGTTTGGTTTAGGCCTACATCAACAAATGCGGTGGATGGTGGTGGCTTATGATACTCTTCTTGGACCTCCCCTTACAAGCTAGTTTTGTGAGGAGACGGGTATCCAAGGGTTAAGGGACCTAACACTGGTATCGGAGCTCAGGTTATCCGATGCCGTCGTGTTACGGTGTCACCGCTTGCCGTCCCTAGGCCCATGAGCGATAGGGGAATTCCGAGAGGGCCCCACGGAGAGGTATCCCAAGTTCTGAGGACTCCCATTACTGCTGGGGGCAATTGGGTTTAGTCCCACATTGACAACAAGGTAGTTTCTGGTGGCTTAATATACCCACCTTCATGTTCCAAAAATTGACATCGACTAATAAATTGACACTGCCATAGTGCCATATATGGAAATATATCATAGGAATATTTCATAGTGTGGAAATATTGTATTTTTATGAAAACGATAAAAATATTATTTTTTTAATGAAATGTTTCAACGAAACTCTTAACAACCTTAAATCAAGTTTAAATTAACACTTTGGAACACTTAGAACATATTTCCACACTATTTAGGGGTGTAAGGCTTCACATACCATGTATTTGTATGTTGTATTGATGCACAACAATCTAAATATAAAAATGATAAAAATATTGATTAAACGATGTAATTTTACAATGAAAGTTTGTACATTTATAAGTCAACACTATACACTTTGGAACAATTAAATATCATTTATATGATATTTACTAGGTGGAACTCTAAATAGCATGAATTCTTTGCCAAATAAATAACATTATAAACATTTATATATATTAGAATGATATTTTGTACAATTACAAACCAACATAGGCACACACATTGGAATGCGTAAATAGTATTTCAAGAATATCTACATGTTTAAAGATATTTAGACTTTTTTTTTCTAATTTTTCCTTTGAATTTTTTTTTTTGATTTTTTCCTCAATTTTTTATGCTTTTCGTTTCCCTCAAAATATTATGACTTATTCAAGAATATTATGACTTATTTCAATATTCTACAATTTTTGTACCGGTCGATTCTGAGTGCATATTTTAGATCGAGTATTCATTTTCCTGAAATATGTATGACTTTTTATGATTTATTTAATTTTTTTTCATCCTTGATCACCTTGGACCTCCTCTTACAAGCTGGTTTTGTGAGGAGGCGGGGGTCCAAGGGTCAAGGGGATCCAACATGACTTGTCCGACACCCCCCATCAAAGATATTCTTATTCCTATCATTTCACATTTCCCAAGCTCAATAAGAGTATAGACTCCCCAAAAAGATATCCTTATTCCATATGTACTAATACATGTACTCCCATACTGCCTTCATCTATCAGACTCGTGCTTCATTCATGTCGGACTCAGGTCCAGGTTCGAATCCTTTACGCCTTCATTGGTTGCTAATGACACAAAAGCTTTATAAATGGACGGGTCTATATACAACCCACAAAATACAAAAGTCAACTCTAACTTAAATTTGAAAAAATATCCAAAATTCCTCTGTTTAATCCCTCCTCTTTTGTTATTGGCAACTCTCTCCCACTTTCGCTGTTGCCGACCATGTGCAAGCAGCCGGTAACCCATCACCGCCACTTCCTCCTCATCCCCTTCTTCCTCCACCTCCTCTTTCCTTCTCCCCCATCCTCCTCCTTTTTTCTCTCCTTCTTCATCCTACTTTTTGCTCCCCTTATTTTTGCTCCTCCTCCTTGAAATCACAACACTCAGCTTTACTAGGCTGAATGCACATTATGTGCATTTGACCACCCTTGTAGAATGCAGAGAAAGTGCATTTAGCCTAGTAATCCCGAGTGTTGCAATTTTTAGGATGAATAGGGAAAGAGGAGGGGAAAGAGGAGGAGGAGGAAAAGGGTAAAGATGAGAAAGAATAAGAGAAAGAGGAAGGGGATGAGGATGAGGAAGAAGAAGAAGAGGAAGAATGAGATACAATGATGACAAGTTGGATGGGCGAGGGCTGTGGGCGGTGAGCAGCACAGGCACGATGGAGGAAAAAAAGAGGGTGTCTAAGGATGACAATGGGTCGGTTTGGGACGGGTCGGTCCTATCCCGAACCCTTCCTGTTATATTTTATCTCGTCCCATATCCGTTTCAAACCCACGTAGGGTTTTAGGGGCAATTTCCAAACCCATTCCAATTAGCATTAGAAAAAGACCCGTGCTTGCCCCGTCCAGTTTATGCTTTGTGGGTTGGGTTGGGTTGGATCAGCTTCACAAAAGAACTAATACAAATTCATCAATAATTGAAGAATGATTAAAAATTTGATAAGTATTATGATTATGTATGCTCTATTAAAAATCATTCAGTAAATACTAATTCATGAATAATCGGAGTCATTTATCAGTTAATTTTGCGGACTCATGCAGAGTTATTCATATAGGGTATATAACCGGGAAGGATTAGGGCGGGTTGGAGTCAAACCTGAATCTGATTTGAACCCAATTGGGCCTGCTTTTGAGTATCCCAAACTCATCCCAATAGGGTCAGATCGGGTAAGTGTCTTATAGGATGGGGCTGCCTACGGAGAAAAGGCGTGTCGTTGGACTGGAGCTGCCTAAGATAAAACGAGGGCCGTATGTAGATCCACACTTTATAAATACCCAGAGTGATCACCCAGCCGAAGCAATCAGGCAGACAGGGCAAAGCGAGGGAAGATGGAGAGGCTGCATCGGATCTTCTCGGGTGCCAGCGGGATGGGCCACCCGCCGACGGACGGGCCGCTCCTGGACTCGTCGGAGCAGGTCTACATCTCTTCCCTCGCACTCCTCAAGATGCTCAAGCATGGTACGCGTTCCTCTCCTCACGACTCAGATCTAGGGTTTGCTCTGTCTCACTGTTCCATCTCTATCTCTCTGATTTAGGGTTCCTAATGTTTCTGTACCTGTCGATCTTCTTGAATTTCGATGCAGGTAGAGCGGGGGTTCCCATGGAGGTGATGGGGCTCATGCTCGGGGAGTTCGTCGACGAGTATACCGTGAGAGTGGTTGATGTCTTCGCCATGCCACAGAGCGGGACGGGGGTCAGCGTCGAGGCTGTCGATCACGTGTTCCAGACCAACATGCTTGAAATGCTCAAGCAGACTGGAAGGTCTCTCTTCGGCTCTCTCTTTCTTGTTTGGTATCTTTTCATCTATGCAATTTTAGGTGCAGTATCCCCATTGTGGACGCTAGAGAAATCACGGCATCCTATATGTGATCTCAACTAACCTCAGCTCCTTAGTTGAGATATTTACTATCAAACACAATTTGTTTCGTCTATCAATATTAAATTTATAATTAAATTTATTTTCGTGCTCATTTGATCGAGTGCAATGCATCGGAACCGTCTGTTTTTTTTTGTATAATTAATTATGAAGTAAAGGTTTTATGGAAACCAAGTTTTGTATCTATATTATGCTTCCATAACCATGTTAAAGATTGTTAACCTAGTATCACTTTATGGCATGGAAAAAATAACTTTAATGGCCATAATGAACATAGCAAGGAGCAATTAGAAAAAAAAGTACAATGAGATTCATACCTTTCAAGGCTGAACGGTGGTAAGACTTTTGGAATATTTTTATTGCGAGGATAAATGAGAAGCACTGTAATGTCGCTGCGTTGTACATTGAGGAGAGTTGTTGTTTTGTTCATCACCCTTGTTCTATTGCTAATTTGTAATCCGTGTGAGTATATCCTCTCTTTTTCTTTTTTCATTAATTTTTTGGATTTATGTATAATATACTGCTTACCATGGATTGAAATTTCGACCGAAAGACCGAAATTTCGATGAAATATTTCAGTTTCAGTTAAGACCAAAATGAATGGTAGGTGCAAAACCCAATTTTGGTCAATTTCGGCCATTTCAGTCAAATTTCGTACAATTTTGATCAATTTCGATTTATGTTTTCGGAACCAGAACTGGTACTATAAATTATGGTTCATTTCGATCAATTTTTGTTTTAAAACTAGGAATATAAATTTTAAATTTTGGTCAAAATTTTGGTTTCAGCTTGTACCGAAACCGGACATGAAACCAAAATTTAAAACCTTGTTGCTTACATGTGAAACCCTATCGCGCACAGTGGCACACACACACACACACTCTCTCTCTCTCTCTCTCTCTCTCTCTATATATATATATATATATATATATATATATATATATATATATATATATATATATATATATATATATATATATATATATATATATAAAAGGGAGCCTAGACCTATGATGCTGCACCTTAGGTGTAGTTTACCATCGTAGAAGTTTTAGAATTTAATGATTTTTGGTGGATGTGTTCTTTAGGGTAAGGTGATCATCTTCATAAAAAACTAGTAAATTCTAAAACTTCTAGGGTCATCAAATGTTCGAACCTTTATCGACCGTTCACTGTAACCATTAATTTTGCGTAGCATATTTGATTACACTAGATGTTTTAGAATTTGTTGATTTTTGGTGAGAATGATCACCTTATCCTAGACAACACATCCACCAAAAATCATCAAATTCTAAAACTTCTAGGATGGTAAACAAGCAAGAGATGCAGCAACGAAGCTACACCTCAGGTGCAGGCTCCTTGCCCCCCCCCCCCTCTCTCTCTCTATATATATATATATATATATATATATATATATATATATATATATATATATATATATATTATCAACCTAGTGTCAAACCGAACACCGATTGTCCTCGCAATTGATAAGCAACTTCATATCAGCTGCAAATGGATTGGATATAAATATAATGTATTGTAAACAACATCAAACTGAGATGGATAATCAAGATCTATACAACTATGCTTATAAGATTAAAAAAAAAATCATAAACTTATCAGGTTGTTTAAGCTTTGTAAACTTATTAGGTTGTTTAAGTATCATGATATGATAGAACTTCATAAACTGATAGAACTGATAATGGTGTTGAATCATGCATGCTTCATGTTTCCATATGTCCATATGTGAAAAATAAGTTAAGATCAACTCCAAGAAACAAAATCACTAAAATCAGCCTAGATTCATGCAACTTTTAACAAATACAAAGCTGGATCTGTTGTCCTACGTGTGGGAGTCTGGTATGCGTTAAGTGCTTGAAGCAGCGGATCTTAATGCTGGTGAGATCTGTTGGAAATATGGTCATTGTGAAGTGTTTGATGCGAGGAAGATTGATGTCGGTGAGATCTGGTTGGCATGAAGTGCCCGAAGCAAGGGAGCTTGATGCGAGCGATAGCTTCACGCAGAGGGAGACAAAGTGAGCGAACTGAAGGACAATGTTTTTTATAGTATTAGTTGGCCTTAATAGGGACATCAACTTCCAGGTCCTAGGATTTGGGAGTGGGGGTTCGAGTTATATATATAGAGAACCTGATTGTATAGGGAACGAAGAAGAGAGCTGGTTGAGATGTGAATCTGTTCGAGAAGAGGATTAAAATGGTGAGTCCAACGTTGTAACGCTGCGCCCATCATGAGGGAAATGCTCCTTTCACAATCCATGACCAAGGAAACACTACTTTTGCTAACTTTTCATTGCCAACGTGACGTGAGATGATCACGACCATCCGTTGCACCCAACCTAGACTGTGAATCGTAGTCAGGTGTAACTGGCAGGCAAACAGACCGCTGTGATCGGTTGCCACGCCAAGTTGGCAATGGAAAATTTTTATAAGTGTATCTATATTTGGTTTATGACTATCTAGGGTTTCACTGAAAAATTTTATTAAAAAATAAATATTTTCATCATTTTATAAAACTACAATATTTCTGCACTATCAATATTTTCACAAAATATTTTCATATCTAAAGTGTCGAAATATTTGTCGAATTAAAAATTTCGAACCTTGGTAAGAGAATATTAAAGCAAACTTTAGTGCATGAACACCATTGCAAAATGAAGTTTCAAAGTTCTATCACATTATAGCATGCCCGAAAGCCTTTATATCTGTTTCAATAGGAATGTTCGACTCTTCTAGTTCTACGCCTATTTACAATGACTGAAGTGAATTGATTCGTCTGGAGGACGCTAGCACTGCACTGGTACGAGGACACAGGTACGACACGACACAGGTATGCCGATACCACAAATCCTAAAAAGGACACGGTACGGTGAGGACTCGACAAAATAATATAATAATTTTTATTTATATTTTATTTGTGTTATAATTCATATATATTTCAATAACTGAAAAAATATCATAGAAAATAATTAAAATAAAAAATTAAAGCATATTGAATTGTAATCGTTAGTTACACCCAGCCCGATTGGTGAATCGTACACAGTGCTAAATGGCATGAAAAAGAACAGCTGTTTTTCAGTTTTGGCTTCAACCTATCTGAAACCTCAGAGGATCAAATGGGTTAAAGCCAAAACTGAATTGTAACCGGCCGTTACAACCAGCCTTACTAGTGAATCGCATTCAGGCCCAAATGACATGCAACAGAACGCCTACGATTCAATTTTGGCTTCAACCTATCTAATCCTCAGATAGGTTACAGCCAAAACTGAATCACAACAGCGTGTGACCCGGCCATATATTGAACAACCCGTTAACCGGCCGTGTATGGCGAGTGTCCGACTCCCGGAAGCATATGGGACACGACACATGCGTGTCCGGCGAGTGTCGATGTCCGACACGGGTACGGGGGGCTTGGTGAAATGTCCGTGCTTACTAGGTTAGCGCAGATGGTGGTTGCAATCCCCTTTGCCACATGGTGGTTCTCCCTAGTGATTAGTGGCTACGGGCTTCGTATTGAAGGTCAGCTCGACAAGCGCTGTCTTGCATTGTGAGTCTTTGACACAATCTCCTCTTGCTATTTGTATGGATAAAAATATTGGTCACGGATAAAATATCGATCGACCGGAAAAGCGGTTTGAATCGGGTGGTACGAACCGGTATCAGTCTGAATAGGTCCAAACCGGTGTGAATTGATTTTTGGTTTCAATTTTTTTTAAAAAATAATAAAAAAATACAGAATAATCTAATGCTGGTTTGTTTATTTTTTTCTTCCATTTGTAAAATAGTTGTAGGTATGAATTGGTTCTCCTAAGTTATAAAGTCATTATATTCACTGTATGATTCTAACTTGCGGAATTTGATATAGTTATTAAATTTTATATATTGGATTAGTATAGTATTATGCTTAGGGATTACAAAACACAACTCATGATCATTGCATAATTTATTATAGACTAGGAATATAAATTACTCATGAATCATGAATTTATGATCATTGCATGTACACGACTAACATGACTACATGAGTCATATTTTATAATTTCACATAAAAAACACAAATTCATAGTCCTAACATGTTTAGCAAATTATATATATATATATATATATCCATAACTTACAAGAGTAGATAATTAAATATTTTCCTACTTGGTACCACATGGAACTTCGGGCATACTGCATTTCATCATCATCTTTGCCTCATGGCCTGGGTGACTGGATGGTGGCAATGTCGGATATTGTTAAAAATTATACACAAAATAAGCAAAACCCCCAAAATTTACATGAACAAATCATGCAAATTTGGAGATGATGCTTGAAATCTTATAGATCTAAACTTTGATGGCATTCAAAGGTTAGATTTGGCTCATATCGATAATTTTACAACAATTATTTGTTTTTTTTTTAAATGCAAGAAAACAAAAAAAAAATAAAAAATAATGAAAACTTGCTTTCAAATGTGATTTTGATTTTCAAAATCAAGTTTTGGGCTTCAAATCTTGCAAATCCAGCTTGTTTGGAGCTTCACTTCATGTGGGGATGAAGAAAGATGCACCAAAAAATGCAATCGGAATGAAGAAAACCCCCAAGCCCATGCTATATACTGTCTGCCAGTTTGAATCGGCCGGTTAAAATCAATATTTGGTTGAACCGATTGATTTTTATGTGATTTATCCCTCGTAGCCGGCATCAGGTAAATATCGGTGCAGTATAGTCCGGTTTCCGGTTTGAACCGACCGATATTTTAATCCTTGTTTATTTGTGAGACACCTCTCTCAACGACTCTCCTCTCTCTCCCTCTTGTTTGATTGGAACTCCGGCGTCACGACTGGTTGTGCCGTTGATGGTAGAGAGAAGGCTTAGGAAACGATGGTCCCATTTGATTGCGAGCCGCGACTCAATTGGAGCCACAATCCTGCTTTGCCTCATCGACCAACTAGGGCTTCTTGAGTTCCGGCTCCCGGGGGTGGTCCACGGCAGATCTATGAGAGCTCCATCTCCATCGAGATCTCATACCCCTAACCGTAAAAGTTAATGCGTTGCACTCGAGGTGAAGAAGCATACGGAGATCAACGAAGTTATTTCAATGGTTTCGGAGATTGTAGGCATATGAAATCCTAACCCTAATTGAGAGAGAGAGAGAGAGAGAGAGAGAGAGAGAGAGAGAGAGAGAGAGAGAGAGAGAGAGAGAGAGAGAGAGAGAGGATCATCCTTTGAACGTTGAAGGATATGAGGACCCTTTGGCCTTCACCCCATGTTTGCTGAGGTACGATTCACCCGTTCGATGGTTGTGATGTACTCTCCCTTGTGCCACACGTTCAAGAGATGGAGGTGGATTCATGTAGAAGAAGATTAACAGAGCAAATCCAAAACTCTCTCTCTCTTCCAACGCATTAGAACTCTACACGTTAACACCTGACTTTACTAAAGCGTTATAATCTTTTTTCAACTTCTGGGTTTCAGAGAGGGCTGACGTGGCATCACCCGGTAAAGATAGCTCAGATTTAGTATATAATATTTGTTATCTTTAATGCTTTTGCTTATAATTCCACATTGATGCTTTAAAAAGTTTACATGTTTGTATATTTGACTATATGAGATATCCATATATTATAGGGTGCCAAATCCAACAATATAAGCCGATTGGTTAAATTGGGTGGTAAATCCATATGCTTATGCAAGAAATTTATTTAAGTTATTTTGATCTTGAAGTTCTTGTACATTTCCTTGGTATGCTGATGTTCAATGCTAATAATTCGGTGTGTAGTCTATACTTTGTGGGTACCCATTATGTCCACCACTACAATACAATTGGGTACTATCTCACCATTAACCCCTCACGAACCACCGGTCACAACAATCTTTAATGCCTACAACCGGAGTATGCAACACCATTATATTATTCCACGTTCTTTCGTTACAATTTTTTGTTAGTGTGTGATATACAATGTTTAGATATCGTTATTGTTGTCGGTATCGCCAACTGGCCCGGGGAAAGGTTGGGGAGTTTTTTGCTTATTTATCTCGTTGTCACTACAAATTGGGGAAAGGAGAAAAAGAAGAGAAAAATGGGTAAAATAAAGGGATTTTAGGTTTTTATTTATTTATCCTTTAGGCTCTATAGACGAGTGTGAACTGTCAGACATTTTCTGGAAAATATCTGGCGCTTTCTAAAACAACTTATGAGTTTATGAATAACTTAATTTAAATTTGAATTAAACATGTTCAATCTCATCATAGTTGTTGCATAACATGTTTATCATCTATTTTGATTGAAGACCTGAAGAGAAATATTAAAAAATAAAAAAAATCTCAAATTTGAAGTTTTGAAAATCCCCAAATCCGCAATGCTTAGCCTCAAATCTTAAACCATGGGGGCGTCAAAATTACTCAAATTAAAAAATGGGCTCTCCAAGTGATTTCAAAGAATGGGGAAAGCCTCAAATCTTAAACACGGGTGGCTTTTTTATATTGTTGGCCATCTTTTAACTGGAGCTGATCATTTTATTGGTGATATAGCAATAAATTGCCGATAAATCACAAATAAGTCATTGATTTCCCGTAAAAAGGGGAATATTTGATTATCGTGTCGCTGACCAGCAACAAGAAAAAAAATCAGCTATTCATCGCCTTTTATCGAGAATATTTAAAGCCATAACGATATCTATATATATATATATATATATATAAATATATATATAAAGAGAGAGAGATGCTATAATGTGGCATGCGGTACATGCGACACCGCACGTCAGCCATCTGATGCACCTGTTGCGTGCATCACATGCACGCAGTGGTGCATCAGCTGTGATGCACGCAGCAGTGCATTAGACGGCTGACGTGCGGTGCCGCACATACCGCATGCCGCATTATAGCATCCCCATATATATATATAAGGCTGTTACGGTGCGGTGTATGGTGCACGCGGTCTCGTACCACAGCCGTCCGATGCACCATTGTGTGTGTCGCACGTAGCGGGTTCATTGGACGGCTACGGTTCGAGACCGCACGCCGCATTATATATATATATATATATATATATATATATATATATATATATATATATATATATATATATATATATATATATATATATATAGAGAGAGAGAGAGAGAGAGAGAGAGAGAGAGAGAGAGAGAGAGATGCTATAATGCGGCACTGCACCGCAGCCGTCTGATGCACATGCGATGCACGCAGCGCGTGCATCAGACGGCTGCGGTACAGTGCCGCACGTACCGCATGCCGCATTATAGCATGCCCATATATATATATATATACTGTGTATGTGTAGCTTGTGGTAGTAAATAGCTTGAGAGAGAGAGCTAAGGGGAAAAATCCTGTGAGTTATGACAATAATACTTTGGGTCTTGTAGAATGTGTGAAGGTTACCTATTATATGCCTAAGACAAAGTGCAATATGACATCATTCTCTGCTATTATTCAAGTTTCTTATTCAGGTTACAACTTTAGCTCATATATCATGTAAGAACTCAAAATCTAGTAAATACAGTAATAATTAAATAAGCCTTGAGGGTTCTCTTGAAAATCTATTGTGCATAAATTCATGGGGTGGTCCGGGTGGAATCCATTCATTTCGAGGATTCACATTACAAGGGCTCATCATTACTACCAAAAGATACTGGAGATGGGTAATCCTTTTATATATGGAAGTTAAGAGATAAAGCTAAAGAAAATTGTAATGTAAAGATTAATGCCCGCTTAATATTCTAAATATAAAAATTGCACCAATAAACTATTCAAATTGGCACGATATCCTCAATGCTTAAAATGGGTTCTAGCTAGTTTTAGTTTACGCTAAATGAGACAGACCGAAACAACTGGGTTTCAAATTGAAACTTGCCAAAACTTGTAGATCCGGATTTGATCGAACCTTGGACTCGGTTCCGGCCAAAGTTGATACAAAACGATGCAGATGGAGCAATATAGATCGGAACTTCTAACCATTGTTATTAGGTGATTCACATGTTTTCGAGGTAGACTTCTAGTTCATAAGGCTTTTCAATATCTTTGATAGATTTCCTTTCTTATGTTTACCCTTTTGAGATTCTCTACCATGTTGTTTACTGTGCTAATTTATACTTGTCATATGGGTACAACTTGTAATACATTTTCTCTTGGATTTCTCAAAAACTCCTCGTGAAATAATTGTATGAGATAGTAGTAGAACCACTCATATCCTTAATTGCTTACTTAGGAGTTAGGATCCTTAGTTTATAAATTGCTTCCAGAACTATTTCTGGAGATTATTTTCGATTTATCATATACCAATATGAAAGTCATCTACTAACTTGAGGGAATTGGCCTGCGATACATATCTAGAACTCTGAAAGGGTGACTGTAGAGTTGTATTACGCTAGAATCTTCTAAGGATTTTTGTCTTATGATATTATTATCACGATAAGAAAGGTGACATAATTTTTCTCCTTTTATTTAATGATTATGTAGATATTATGCAATATGCCTATTAGAACCAAACATAATTGGGATTGTACCCAAACTAGGGTTTCAGGTAACTTGTACAACCTACAACCTTACCACCCATTCTCATGTAGACGTATTTTGTCGTTTCACATGTCCTCCATTTTAATCAATAACAGTGTTCTAAAAAACGACCCAGGGCCGCCTAGGTACTAGACGGCCCCCCACCGCCTAACCTATCTTATAGGCATTGTAGAAAAACGACCAAGCTCTCAAGCGGAGCTAGACAGGGTAAAGCGGCTGCCTAGGTGGACCAGCAGGATAGGCGGGCTGGTTGATAATATTAACAGTTTTCTAATCTTTTCTACAGATTCGTACAAAAAATCTAGGCGAGCTAGTCTAGCCGGGCTTATGCGGGCCAGACGGACTAGTTGACAATATTATATATGATATATAATATCAAAATAATAATTAAAAAAATTTAAAAAGCCAAAACGCTTAGACGCCGCCTAGGCGCTAGGCGGTCCCCCACCAGCCGACTAGCGCCTAACGTTTTTTAGAACCTTGATCAATAGTGCTGAATACTATCAGACCATGTTTAGGTGGAGAATATGATATTCTAGATGTCGACGAATAAGGAAAACCGAGTCATGGTTGTTGCTACCATACGTACAAGGCCAAGATGAAAGGTAGGGCGGGATCAAGCTTTCAAATGGATGGAATGTAGGCTTCCTAGTGAATGCAGACCCCATGAATGAATCAGTGACCACATGAGCCTTCCTGGGTGAACACATTATTTGAGTTTTGATCCTCCTAGGGAGCCAACTTAGATATTCTATGCAGACATTCAACATAAGATGGAAAATGTTTGTATGGATGGTTCGAATAAGTGGGGAAATTTTTTGTCAAAATGACACCATTGGTGTGGATGAGCCTGGTTAAGTACAAGTTCTACTAGTTAACTTGGGTGGGCATGGGTCTCAATAACTGACTTGGGCTAGCCTTGGTCTTGTTCAATTTGAGAGCATGATGTGTAACCAAAATTTGACCAATTGAGCTTGGACCCTAACCATACTGACATTGACGAGCCCGAGTTCCAGCTGTATTGACATCACCGACTATCGACCCATATTCACACGGTTAAGCTTTGGGTCACTTAACGATATTTATTTAGTGAGATTTGGGCTCTTAGCCAATGCAATTTGGTTAACCCTGACAACCCGTATCTCCTTTATTGGTTCACCATGTCAACTTGGGTAAGCTGTAGTTCACCCATATGTCATCCATTGATTAACATATGACTTAACATGTGAATGGTTGTCATTCACATTTGTCATACGTTGGTTAAATCAGGCTAAATAAAATCGAATCTGGGCTTGCTCATACTATTCAATCTATTGATTCGGGTTCATTCACGTTTGGCATGTTGGTTATGGTAGGATTGCACGAGAATTTGGAACTGCAGGCTCACACCTTTCTCACTTCTCATTTGGTTAGTTATAGTTTTTGAATTTGGTTTAGACCCTAGCTCACCTTTTTGCATTTGTCATTTTTTGTTAAGTTTATATAGGACCTCAATCTTGTGAATTTGGTTCGACTCGAGCTCACCCCTTTGTTACTTCTCATTTTGGTTAGTGCTTATGGGTTCAATCTTGTGAATTTGGTTAAAGATTGTTCACCCATTTGCATATCGGTTGTTGAGGATGGTTGGTTCATCTATGGTAAGTTAATTTGGTTAGACTAGCGCTAGGGTTGGCATTTTTGGTCTCGACACGGCTGACCCGACACGAAGTTAGTGGGTCTGGGTTAAACGGGTTCGGGTCGACACGATAGACCCGTTTAATAAACAGGTCGGGTCCGGGTTTAGGGTCTGGACACGTTATACCCGGGAAGACTCATTTAAAATTCAACGGGTCGTGTCGGGTCTTCCCGCAATCCGATATTGTAATATATAGTACCAGCGGGTCTATCGGGTCACGTTATACCCGGGACACGTTATACCCGGGAAGACTCATTTAAAATTCAACGGGTCGTGTCGGGTCTACCCGCAATCCGATATTGTAATATATAGTACCAGCGGGTCTATCGGGTCAGGTCGGGTCGAGTCGGATTGGGTCGGAACGGGTCAACTAAATAGACCCATGTGGTAAACGGGTTTACTCGTTTATAAGCGGGTTGGGTATGGGTTTAGGATCTAGACACGATTAGTTAAACGGCTCGGGTCAGGGTCTAGGGATTTTGGACATGACTCAAAACTGGACACGACACGAACCCGGCCCGACACGAACCATTGCCACCCTAACTAGCGCTAGTCCACATTTTTTTGGGTAATCCCGCATGCATGTGAATATGGCAGCTCGGTTGATTAATCATTTTGGGTCTTATAAGGATATGGGTACACTGTCAACTCCCTTTCAATATGTTTAAACCTCAGTTTTTAAATGTTAATTTGTTGACATTGTACAAGAAGGAAAACTAATGAAAAATGGTTTGTATGTTAATTTTCACAATCATTTTGTCGGCTTACACGTCTTTTTTATGTACAATTTTTTTTCTGGTCCAAAGAGAGAGTCCATGAGGTACCAAACACGCATGCATCTCCTGGGTTGTGGGTGTTGGGGGAAATAAACCCTTCAAGACATATATACACATGCATATCATGGGAACCTATAATCAAAATATATGGGAGGAGTCGATATTTTTCAAGGATCTTGCATTGTGCAGAAGAACCATATTCATTTGGATGTTCTCCTAAGATGCATTCCATAATATAGGTCCGGATCATAATCATTTCCTCTTAAAAGGGAGTTTCTCGAATGACTTTATAACTAGTGAATGATGACTCAGTCTGGGTCTAGAATCATAGACATTTACAAACATTGTCTCTTGATTAAGTTATCTCTGAACATCTCTATATGACTATTCTAGCTCATCGAAGTTTAATTACCAGATTCAAAAACTTGGTTTCACACTCGGTGTCGGACCCTCCCGAAGAGTTTTAGTATGGGCACTTTCAAAGTTTTTGTGGTTTCAGTTTTGCTATTACTAAAAGTTAAGAAATACCAAAATCACAAATCGGCACTATTCCTGGTATG
This sequence comes from Chamaelirium japonicum, assembly GCA_947650365.1. Classification (NCBI taxonomy): domain Eukaryota; kingdom Viridiplantae; phylum Streptophyta; class Magnoliopsida; order Liliales; family Melanthiaceae; genus Chamaelirium; species Chamaelirium japonicum. Next base: position 44,427,161 of record OX393552.1, on the reverse strand, counting down.
CCATAGTAGAATATAGAGTTTTATGTGATCTAGGACATTTAGGCTGTAAAATTTTTCAAATAGAGTTTGTTGTCCAAACAACTAACTAGTTCAAGCATCCGCTTTTGAGTAAGGGTTAATTATCAATTATCTGTCAGTTATAACTCTGATCAAATATGGAAAGAGATTAGTGATTGGTAATAAGTAGCGACGTTGAACTACGAACGTAGTAAATATACAATCCTCCAATTAAGTGACAATTACTCCTCATATATCATATTTTGGAACTCAAACCCTTTAATGGCTAAAAAGTTTGAGCTTAAAAGTAAATAGCTAAACATAATTGTCAGTGAAGAATTGCATAGAGCTGAGAATAGGTGGCGGTATGACAAGTACTCATTTATCATATTTTGGAACTCAAAACCCTTTAATGGCTAAAAAGTTAAAAGTAAATAGACTAAACTTAATTGTCAGTGCATAATTACCTAGAGTTGAGAGCCAGTGAAGATATGACTTGTTAGAAAAAAAAAACTAAATTAGGTGCTATTTCAATATTTCTTCAAATTATTCGGAATAATGGTAAACACTAAACTTTCACCACAGGAAAAGAGTTATGGCCAGACTTATAGACGGATTTAAGAAAACAACTCTAGCAATGTTTTAAATAGCGTTAGGCGGGCCTAAGGCGATATGGGAGTTTCGAGACGTGGTAAGGTGGACATCTGGGCGGGCGCCCAGAGATTGAGGCGTCCAAAATTTTATAAAATATTTTACTTAGAATTTACATAACTACTATGTTTTCAGTGTCATCCTTCTTCTAGGAGTTCACAATGGCCAAGGGTGCCACTATTATCATTCTTTCATGTAGTCACAATGGACCAAAGGAGGCACTATGCAGTAGCAACATAGTAGTGTACTAGTTAATGATGAACATGAAGGAAATGAATGCAGAAGGGAAACTTATGATGACTGCTTTCCACGGTCGCATTGGTAGTCTTGTGTTTTGTACATCGAGGATAGCAGATCCCAATTTATGTGGTCCGGTTGAAGGCCCAAAATACTTAGACGGACGCCTGAATCGCTATTTAGAAATTAGAACAATGAGCTCTAGACCAGATTAAATCCGACATTTAATCATATGGCTGTAATGTTAGTTTTCTTATCAGTCTAGTATGTAAAGATATTCTAAGTTCTAAATATGCAGTTATGACAGGATTTCTATGCATAAGCATCACCTCAACACGAAAACCAATAATACGACTCAAAAATAGATGAAATTTGATAATGGCGCGATCTCATTTATCTACCCGATCCTTTTTTCCCACATGTTTTGATGGAGGTGGAGTGAGATATAGGGATCTATGGGTAATTTGAGAAAAATGCGAGGAAAAGATAAACTTGAACATAAATCCACTGCAAGGGATGATAAATCTAATTAAACATAAAAATGGATAATCCTGTCATAGATTACATTGTATTAACTTTGGGAGGTCTTTAAATGACGAGATCCTTCGTTGACCCAAAACTTATTTCGGTGTACCATGTTGGTTTCAATGATCATGGAAAACTAGGTATAGATGTGATCCGAATTCATTACTTCTAAGGATCTATAAGGCTGAATAATTATTGCGTAACATTTTTTTTTAAATTTTGGAACCATTGTTTTAAAGTACTAGATAAACCTAAGGCGGTAGGGAAAATCCAAGGCAGCAAGACAAAAGGTAGGTGCCTAGGCCTCACCCAGAGAGTGAGGCACCAAAATTTTTAGAAATTTATTACGTTCTAGAGCTGAACCTTGTGCTTTGCGTTTTTACTCTTCGATTGTAAAGATCGAGATCTCCTAGGAGGTGTCGAGCACTTGCTTCGGTCGGGCGCTTGCTTCCTTCGATAGCTCATGCATCCCCCTGTTCTTGTTTCAAATCACCATCGGCTGCCTCCACTTTGCTCTTCCGCTAGCGGCGCTTGCTTCCAGCCACATTGTTATGTTTTGTTGAGCCCTTGCAGTCCTCCATTATGGAGGCCCCTACTTGTGGCTTTCGTAGCCTTCGGTACTGCCAGGTTATCCTGCAGTCCTCTATTTTGGAGATCGTTGTTCGTGGCTCATTACCTTCAGTACCGCCGATTGAGGATTCTTCCTCTGGTTCGTCCTTGATCGTGCTTTCTTCAGCTCAATCTGAAGATTCTTCTCACTTCTTCTGTTACCTTCTCCGGTTTGCTATACTACTCTCGGTATTCATTTTTTCCAGTCGGCAATCTATTGTTCCATCTTTCTACAGGCCAGGAGTGTTGGTGGGGTGGTTAGCCTTCATGCAGGTTAACTTGGTTTCCCGGTTAGCCTTGGCCCTTGGTTGTCCTACTTGTAGTTCAATCGGTTTTCAGGTTTGTTATTTTGCATGCTGATCGGATGCTTTTGTTCTACTCTTACAAACTCTATGTGGATCCCCCTTTGAGGGGGGGAGCCCCATTATATTTGAGGAGCCCCCTTGAATGTTTCTCCCATGGTGTGCCCTTTGGGTTTCTTTCCATGCTAACGCATGTATTTTGGACTTCTTCAGATTTATTCTACCTGACTATACAGTTTTACTTTTTAATATTGCAGACCTGAGATGGTAGTTGGATGGTACCATTCGCATCCAGGCTTTGGTTGCTGGCTGTCTGGTGTCGACATAAATACACAGCAGGTGAGTCATTCTATCATGTTCATTGGGTGTTATCTTATACTTGTTTCTTGGACTCCACGATCTTTATTGGTTTGTGTTATTGTATTCTGAGGAAGAGCAGTATCATTTTCATGTCCTAGTTCTTGAACTATTCTTCATGCTTGCAATGTGGTTCAGGCAATTGATGCGATGCCCTTATTGTGTGGTCTAATTGCTTGGGTTGCCAATCGCAGAGTTTTGAAGCTCTGAATCCAAGGGCTGTCGCGGTTGTGGTAGATCCAATCCAGAGTGTCAAGGGAAAGGTGGTGATCGATGCCTTCCGCTTGATCAACCCTCAGACTATGATGCTGGGCCAAGAGCCTCGCCAGACTACATCCAACCTCGGACATCTCAACAAGCCATCCATTCAGGTTTGACTGTTTGTGTTATAATAGTGACCTACAGAACCCAAAGTTGATTATCCTCTCTCTGTTTTACCCACAGTTTGCTTGCTAAAAACCAGGCACTAATCCATGGGCTGAACCGTCACTACTATTCGATAGCCATCAACTACCGGAAGAACGAGCTTGAGGAGAAGATGCTGCTGAACCTACACAAGAAGAAGTGGACTGATGGATTGACCCTTCGGCGGTTCGACACCCATTCCAAAACTAACGAGCAGACGGTGCAGGTATTTGCCGACTAGGATTCCTGGCTTTTTCTTGCTCTGGTGTGATCGATAATTACTTTTGAGCGAATAATAAAATGAGAATCGATCGTTCATGGTGGAGCAGGAGATGCTGAATCTAGCCATCAAATACAACAAGGCGGTCCAGGAGGAGGACGAGCTGCCCCCAGAGAAGCTGGCGATTGCAAACGTAGGGCGGCAAGATGCGAAGAAGCATCTCGAAGAGCACGTCTCAAACTTGATGTCGTCAAACATTGTCCAGACGCTCGGGACCATGCTAGACACTGTTGTGTTCTAATGGACGACAGTGTACGAATCGCAGAATGTCGGCTCTCAGTTATTTGCTCCATCGACTCCTGTGCAGGTTTAGCCCCCAAATGACAGTATGATTGGTGCTAAATGCCTTTGATCAAGGCTACTACCAAGTAAGTCAGCTATCCAAGTGTTTTTCTTTCTTTTGAACTGTAGTTGCTCTTCTTCATTACAGCGTCTCTGACCGCAGTCTGAACATGGTTTGAGCATAACCGTATTCTGATCAGATGTAAACTTTTCTTGATTCAAGCTTCCCATCATTTCTTGGGATGAAGTCTGGGAAATTGGAGTATCATGCAAAAAGTTATTTTGAGTGACGAGCGGTTGGCGAGAAGAGAAATGAAGGGTCTAGCGCCAAATAGAACGAGGTCTGGGAAATTGAAATCTTTGAATGAAAGAGATGGAAGTTAGGGGCTTGGTTGTTGATATAATTAATGCGAAATTTATGGCAAAAATGTGATTGCTTTTGGTTTTTTTTTTTTGATTTGTTATGCAGAAAAATGGATAGGTCTTATTTTGGGGGTTATTAGCCTAGGAACCCTCTAACGAATCCAACATTAGGATAAAACCAGTGAAAGGTTTTCATTTGAGCTACGACCCCTCTAACCAACCCAATATTAGGATAAACCCCAATCGTTTTTTTTTTAATCCCGAGACCACCCTCTCCTCTCTCCGACCACCTGGCTCTACGATAGTGCGGCAGAGGCTGTAGGCGGAGGTGTCGGCTTGGGTTTGGTTTAGGTTGGGATTTCTAGGTCTAGGGTTAGGTTAAGTCCGGTGGCGGATGAATTTGAAGGGAGGTGAGGGGTATTTTCGTCCATAGTATATGAGCTCAAATGGAAAGGTTGTCGGGACTACAGCTCGAAACCATCTCCTAAGATGGGCTTCTTGCTAATTCCTCCCCCTTTTTTTTTTTTAGGAATTATGGCTGGAAAGGGGTTTCAAGGGTGCTTTTAGATCGATCCACACTTAGGTCATAAAAGACTTGAGAGTTCTACAAGAAGACAATATGACCTATATGTTTTGAGAACTTAGGTCATAAAAGAGTTTCCAAGCACACAAGATGGTGAGGTAGAGATGTGGATGCAAATATGTGCCACAAAAGCTGGATGGACCAGCAGGATATGGAAGAGATTTGAAGTAACATTGACAGAGGCCTTAGGTGCCACGTGGTGATGTGGCACCTCCCCTCCCTGTCTGAGCATGACTCACCCTCTTTGTCGTCGTCTCTCTCGAAGCACAACTCACCCTCTTTGTCGGAGAACGATTTTGTTCCAACCTCCTCAAAGAGGTTGGAGCATTCCCCCTCTCATTGTTCCATTTTGAGGGTTTTTGGTCATTTCACAATGATGAATAGTGAAGTGGACCAATGAGAGGGAGGGGAATGCTCCAACCCCTTTGAGGAGGTTGGAACAAAATCGTTCTCTTTGTTGTCGTCTAGAGAGAAAATCCATTTGAAATAATAATCCTAATCTATTATTAGTATTCATATTAATGGCAAAAATTTGGTTGCTTTTGATTTTTTTTGATTTATTATGCAGAGAATGGAAAGGGAGTTTTCTTTTTCTTTATTGGTAATATAATAATGGATGGAAAGTGGTTGCGAGGGTGCTATTAGATCTATCCATACTTTAAAGACTTAAAAAGAGAGTCCAACTAGAAGACAATGTGACCCATATGTCTTCAAAACTTTGGTCATAAAAAGAGGGTTCAAGAACACACGATTGTGAGGTAGAGATGTGGATGCTTAATACGCGCCACAATAGGTGTATGGATCAGCATGGAGGCCTTTATTGCCACATGGTGACGTGGCAGCCTCTCCCCCCCTCTCTCTCTCTCTCTCTCTCTCTCTCTCTCTCTCTCTCTCTCAGCATGACTCACCCTCTTTCTTGTCATCGTCTTCCTTAGCTGTTGTCGTCGTTGCTGCTGGGCGGGTTATGCAGTGAGAGGAGAGGTATGGAGGGGCATGGGAAGGGATATGCTTGTCTTAAAAAAAAAAAAAAACCCTGGTAGAATCTAACAGTACAATATTAAAATGGAAGTCTCGCGACAAGCTTGACATGTATGTGGAGCCTTCTCTCACTAGGTTTTAGGGTGTGAACCTGAGGCTTAGTCCAATTAATCACAGAAGTCGTCATATTAATTACCCAATTGATAGCATAAACATTTATGGTCCTCGGAATGTGAATCGACTCCTTAATAGCCGGTCGCATGTTGAGTCTCCTACCATCTCTCAGTTGTGATACCTATCTCGAGAGTGGAGTGGCATCATACCCATCCTGAGCATCTCACGGGGATACTACCTAGTTCCCTTTAATAATTGGGTATAAATTCCTCTAGGTTGGAGTCGAGTCAAAATTGCACGACCACTTCAAAATATCTATATATATACTAAAACGGAAGCCTCTTTCTCGTGTTGTGACACGTGGATGTCTTTTAAAGAGTTAGAATTCTTCTTCCGTGTGTGAACGCAGCTCTTTTTTAAAACCATTTAAAAACTTATCATAAAGATGATAAATTTTCATTCAATGACATTTAAGGGTCATTTGATGTTAATCTCTCTTTCTAACAAGTGAATCACACTCATTTCAGATTTCACATTTCTTTGAACAATTGCGATGTCGTCTTTGTCAAATGGAGTTCATTAAGCACATTCGGGTATTGCCCGGGTTTCTTACTAGTATATCTCAAATCCAAGCCTCAATAATTCACTCTTCTACTTTTTTATTTTTTATTTTGTGAAGAGTACATACTTGTGCTGATTATAGGGTGCCTGTAAGTGCCATTGTTTAAGAGAGACCATGGTTCGAAGCCTACCAACGTACTGTAGGAGGGTAAAGTATTTATTTTTTTCTCGCTAAATACCGAGCCTTGTTTCTGCAAACAGATGCACCGCTTTATTTATACACCACATGATGTAAGATAAGTCTGGGATTCGATCCTGCAACCGCCCAAGAGGGAAACAGTGGAGTTAACCATTGGGATACAGCCGTAATAATTAGCAATCTGAAGCAAATGTATGTCTGTAAAATGGTCTCATAGAGTAAATAAGCTCGCTCGATAGCTAATTTATGTCCCCGTAATTCATAGAGAATATACACACAATCCGGGGAGAGGGGAAATAAGCTCGGCCAAGATCAGTAGAATTTCCATGGATGGCAGTCCAGCTTGGCGCAGGCGGAGTCCCAGGTGTCCCTGCATTCGCCTCCGACCCCATCGCAGCACCGGCACGTCAGCCCGAGCGACGCCAACACCTTCACATACCCTGTCGTGCACAACCACATGTCATGATTGAAATCCATCCAACAATTGGAGACAACTTAACCTTGTATATATGCTCACTAACTAGCTACTACTGACTCTCTCTCTCTCTCTATCTCTCTCTCTCTTCTGTGTGTGTGGGTGTGTGTGTGTTGAGACACTAGGAATTGAAGAACTTTCTAAAAGTTATCCCGAAGGTATACTTGGCAGGATTGAGCTTCATGTTGTATCCTTTATAGTACTGAAAGATCTCATCAGTAAGGTGATCTCACTCGAGTTTGGCTCATCATAAGCACATCATTGATATAGGTGTCCATATTTCGTGCTGATTTGGTCCTTGAACATCTTGATTACCTACCTCTCATCCTATGTGGAGAGAGAGAGAGAGAGAGAGAGAGAGAGAGAGAGAGAGAGAGAGTTTCTTGGACTTACCCACTTGCTTCAGGAAGGGAAGGGGTCTGGCTTCTGCACCTCTAGAGATGAGAGGCTGGAAGCCAAGGAAAAGCAGGAGCAGCAGCAGAGGGAAGTAGGATACGTTCTGCTGTGCCTCTGAGCCCATGGGGTTTTTCTGTTTGTTGAGGGGCTGGGGTGAGAGTCTCACGAGCAATCTGCAGTGGGGATTTGTAAGGGCGGCCGGACGGCCCTTTCAATGTAAGCCCGTGTTGTTAGAAGTTTCTTCCAAATGGCTTGGATGCGTGACATCTGGCATTTCCGACGGGCTGTGCCGGATGATGTGATGATTGGAGCTACTTCATGAGAGGGCATGTTGTGGACCGTCGGATGCAACGGCTGTCGCGCATCCAGTCCCATTTGAAGGGAAAGCTAGTACGGCGGGTGCGGCTGCATGCCTCCGGCTTCTGGAAGCAGCCCGCCGGACTTGGCCACGCGTTTGCTCTCCCTTCACGTCTCTCGTCGGCAGCCGAAGCTTCTTCTCGTGGTTGGGGGATGGGTGGGGACCCACCCCCGTGTGTGAACGCGTGACCCATTGGCAGAGGGAAGTTTCGTGCTTCTTATCCTGCCTTCGGTCCCTTTCGACGAGAGTGACACGAGGGGGGACGCCAACGGGCAATTGGGCTGTTCCTGCTTCCTCTCCTCCATGATGGAGAGGTTCCTTGTTCGACACTGTGGAGCAAATTTTTAAAAATTTTAAGGTCCAAAAATCAAATGTTGGGGTTAAAAATTCAGAAAGAAGGAGCTTATATAATTTAAAAATAATTCTAGCTAATATCTATAATAAGGGGTTATCTTTTGAATCTAGGAGGGGTGACCCTCCCCTCTAGGGCTAGCAATTTCGGATCCGACACGGCAGACCCGACAAGACCCGACACAAAGTTAGCGGGTCTGGGTCAGGGCTAAACGGGCTCGGGTCGTAAACAGGTCGACACGATAAACCCGTTTAATAAACGGGTCGGGTCCGGATTTAGGGTCTGGACACGGTAGACCCGGAAAGACCCTTTTAAAATTGATCAACGGGTCGTGTCGGGTTGGGTCTACTCGCAATCCGATACTGTAATATATAGTATCAGCGGGTCTATCGGGTTAGGTCGGGTCGAGTCGGATCGGGTCAACTAAATAAACCCGTGTAGTAAACGGGTCTTATCGGGTCTACCCGTTTATAAACGGGTCGGGTACGGGTTTAGGATCTAGACACGATTAGTTAAGCGGGTCGAACCAGGTCTAGGGGTTTTGGACACGACCCTAAATTAGACCCGACACGAACCCGACCCGACCCATTGCTACCCCTACTCCACCCCCCCCCCCCCCCCCCATCCTACGAATGCATAATTGCTTTCCCTCGAGGCTGTTGTGTCTTGTTTGTGCTCCAGACTTCTTTTGAGCCCTTGTTCTAGCACCCTGTCCTCTGACCATTTGGATAGTCTAATAAAAAAGAAAAAAAAAAAAAACAGAGACAAAGACTAAAGCGAGACTTTGAAATATTTAGAAAAATCATAATCTTAATCATCAAGCCATGTCCCATCAACTTGGTGTAGTTTCATGAATCATTCTTCACCCATTATTTATATTTAGTAAATCTAAAGAGGAAGTTTACCTAAAATTAGATCCTTATCAGCCATTCTCGATCCGACTATTAATTATTGAGAAAAAAAATATCAGTGTTGGAACTGATTTTATTCAGGAGAGTAATGATCCAATAAGGCGTCCCGTACGTAAGGTGGACGGCCCTGATTAATCACAGGGCCTGTTGGGAGTCATCTCAATCGTGGACGGTGGTACGTAAACCCAGCACACAATGAGATGGTGTGTGTCTTGGTGAAAGAGTGTGGGGTCCGTAGAATAGATATTGGTAAGGAGAGTGGGGTATAGTATAAAAATTAAAATAATTATAAAGTAGGGTGATGTGGCACCCTATGCAGTAAAACCATATTAGATTTTTTTTTTTTTGGGAGACATAAGGGCCGTTTGGCAACTCTTATCTATTTGAAAAATCGACTATTTCAAATAAAGGAGTATAATTGTTTAAAAAAGAGATCTGTTGGCTGTAATCCTAAACTTGTTTGGTTACTCGATCTATTTGAAACAGAATCTATGCTTAAGGGGCACTTTGTGTCTTTTTTATTTAGGATAGGATTATACCCCTTTTTTGTGTAATTTTTTTCACTAATTTGATAAAGTACATTGTAAGAATTATAACTTCACCGTACAAAATTCATAAATTAACACATATTATGTTTAAAACAATGCTTCCACCAAAATAAAAGTTCCATACATTACTCAATAAATAGCTTAAAAGGTACGAAATGCCACCACCGTATAAAATTATATATTATTTGCTGCAAAAAGTGCATGTGCAATCTCATCCCTAACGAGTTTCATATGCAACTGAGCACTCGTATCCACACTTGCGTCATTCGCTTCGGTTTGGACCTCGGGATCTACAGCCAGTGGCGGACCCAAGATTTTTCCGCAAGGGGGGCATAATTATTAAAAAGTAACTACGGTCGCTGCCTCATTGTCGAAGGCTTCGGCAGGCTGCGTGACAACGTACCTACCATTCCTTCGATCGCGTAGCAAAAGGCCTATTATGATTTTGCCTCTAGTGGAGGAGCATTTCGATTCTCGAAGTCCTTCGAAATTTGAAACTATAATTGGCCGACTCAATCGGAGTTCACGAGTTGTAAATAATAGACCAGATCCCTTTTTTTTTTTGTGGGGGGAGGGGGATTTCATACATACCCTCAAAAACCTATAAATAAGCCCCAATTTCCACTCGATTCTTATTCACTAAGGGCCATGGGATGAACTCTACGAGGATGTCACGTGCGCGGGAGGTGACAGACGACGGAGGGTATTGGCCGGACAGTGGTGGGTGTCGGTGGCCGACAAACGGTGAGGCCGGCCGTGGGTCACCAATACGGGCGGCGATGGCGGGTGGTGGCCGACATGGGTGGTGGTTGGAGGTGACAGGTGGCCCATATGGCGGTGGGGTGGTGATCGGTGGCATGCCGGTGGATATTAACTGGCGGGGGGTGGTGGTCGGTGGGGAGGTGACGGCTGGTAGTGGCCACCTCCATGTGAAGTTGGTAACCAAAAGTTGATTAGAATTGTTTTTTAGATAAATTACACTTTGCTTCCCCCTCCTGAAGTTTAGCTCAAAAACATTTATCCCCCCTATCGTTAAAAAACAACATTTTATCCCACTTCAATTCAGCTTCGATCAGATAAAAATTACCAAATGAGGAAATCAAGTAGTTGACAAAAGGAGTATTGTGCTAACATTTCAAACTTTAGGGAGTGATTTGGAACAAAATAAACTATACAGGGGCTAAGTGTTTTTGAGCTAAACTTCAAGGGGGTAAGTGTAACTTACCTTGTTTTTTCCCAAATTGAGAAGGAGCTTCAACCCCCCCTAGGCCCAATGTAGGTCCGCCCCTGTCTACAGCAACCTCCAAAACAACATCGTCATTGTTCCTGTCAAATTAATTTTAAACAGAGTAAGCATTGGGTACATATAAAATTAAACAGAACAATAAATGTTTGCAACGCACAACAAAACTAATAAGATACCATTTGAAATTTAAAAAATAATACATAAGTCCAGCATCCAAAAAGAGCAAGATAGGTACGATTTAACAACTACTAATATCCAAAAGCATTCAAAAAGAGATATAACATGGTCTAATAAACTAAAACCAAAACACTTCTTCTCTCCCTCAATCTTAGAGACACAAGTCCCTTAGCCATGCATAACGCGACTCTGCCTTTTCAAATCCATCCACATATCTCTATTATCTTTATCACGGAAAGTATGGAGACCACACATAAATATGTCGGAAGTCTCCTCAATATCTTTAGTCTTGCAAGGATGCAATGCACTCTGTGATTGTGGAAACTTTGTGTTCCGCTACCTTCCCTCCTTCGATAGACAAAAGAACATCCAACATTGCTACGCTCGAGTCCTTTGTACTTTTAGGGAGCTGTGGATGTTTCTTTCGTTTGGTTCTCATGAATTCCGATTCCAGTTTGGCTACACAATGTTAACCACACATTGTATTATCTCTTCATGATATCCAGGGTATTTTTTAATTGCCTTTGATTATAATCATAACATGTAGTTTCATTAAATTTATCGACGATAATCTTCCAAGTTGCTGGATTAAAATTCACACCAGGTCGTCCTGCGGCCATCATTTGTTCTATTCATAAGTCTAAAAAACCCTTCTTCATATTGTCTGTCCATATTGCCCTTAAGATGTCAACTTTCACCTTTCATTTACTCGCCAATTTCTTATAAAGAGAAGAAAAATCCAAAATGTTGGAATGAATTAACACGAGAAATTGGTTCAAGACCACAATGCTCTGAATTTGATGTCATTCATCATAAACAGAACTCCAACATATACAGAACTATAAAAAAATTTATACATTAACCTAATTGAATACTCATTAGCATCATAAATATATGTTAATACAAACGCTACTGCCACACCCAACTTCTTCACCCAATTGAATATACAACACATATAGACATAAGCTACTTCATCACAAAGGGATAATCTGTTATTGACAATATGTTCATAAATTACAGAACCTCACAAATACATGAACATCACAAATGGAAAACACAAGCAATCCTAAATGCTTGCTCTTCGGAGTCTGTTGTTCAAATGGATCAAATCCAAAAAAATTTCTCATCACAATCTATTGTTCAAATAGATCGGATCCAAAAAAATTGCTCATCATAATCTATTGTTCAAATATATCGGATTCAAATGGAAAACACACAATCCCAATATAGGACATCACGAATGGAGAAAAAAAAAGTGCAAATCGATCGAATCCAATAGAGAAAAAAAACAAAAAGCCCCCAAAAAACTGTTGTTCAATACATGAGAACTCATTTTTCACATATTTTTCCAAAGATTCAAAAGCCCAAAAAAAATCCCAAAACCCATTCGATCAAATTCAAAAACCCAACAAAAAACCCCATACATGAAAACCTCTTTTCCACGGATTCACCCAACTATTTAAAAACCAACCCCCCCCCCCCCCCCCCAAAAAAAAAAATCCATTCTCACATAATCAAAAATCCCAACAAAAATTTCCATACATGAATACTCCATTTCCACCAATTCATCCAAAGAGTCAAATACACACACCCCCAAATAACCCCAATACCCATTCGAATAGATTCGAAAACCCATATATGAAAACGCCAATACCGTCTCTTTGGAGACTTCTCCCTCACGGTCTCCTTCTGGAACCGAGCTAACGGGTGTTCCTGAACGGTGACCTCGGTGTACGGCCCTTCTGACCACTCACTTTCGTTTCAATTCTGGCAGGAACTGAGAGTGGTGCGTTCGGCCTTTCATGGGAGCTGGGTGCTGAACGGAGACTTCAATGCTACCAGATTCATCGGGGAGAGAAGTGGAAACCAGGGCCATCCTCGAGAGATGGAGGCCTTCTCTACCTTCGTACAAGACCATAGCCTGATTGACCTACCGATGGAGGGCTGCCGGTTCACCTGGTTGAACAGGAGGGAGCATCCGATCTTCGCGAGGTTGGACAGATTCCTCATCTCCGGAGAGTGGGAGGCCATCTACCACCTAACCATTACGTCGGCCTTGACCTCGTTCATTTCGGACCACGTTCCAGTGTTGTTGGACGTCCGTGAGGGAGCTCGTGTCCAACCCCTTTTTCGCTTTGAGAAGATGTGGACCCTGGAGGTGGGGTTCGACAAACTGGTGACAGAATGGTGGGCTTCTGCTCCTTCATTGGCGAACTCGGCTCTCAACATCGCTTCCAAGTTACGATTTTTGAAGCGCCAGATGAGGAGATGGGCCACAGAGCACTTCGGGAACATCAGTAAGCGGAAGGAGTACCTACTAGGCCGCATTAGAGATTTGGAGATTCGTGAGGAGTCTGGGACGCTGGACCAGGACGGTCGTGAGGCACGGGATGGCCTTTCCTCGGAGCTGCTGGACATTCTTCGTAAGGAGAAAGTAAAATGGAAGCAGAGATCGAGGGACCGTTGGATAACTTTGGGGGACCAGAACACGATCTACTTCCACCGCATTGCCAAAGGCCGCCGGCGCCAGAACATGGTCACCTCTCTTAGGGTGGACAGAGAAATGCACGAAACCAGAGTAGGGATCCTTGGTGGGGCAACCCAATTTTTCAATCGGGAGTTTGTGTGGGACTCGACCTAACACCTCAGACTCGATTGGGACGTCCTTCCCTTTGCTACCTTATCAGACCCTGACCGGCTATCCAACCCCTTCACGGAAGAAGACTTTAGACGGGCGTTCTTCGATCAATTGGTGGACGGGGCACCGGGGCCCGACGGTTTCCCCTTCCTGTTCTTCCAGAGATATTGGGATACTCTGAAGTGTGACCTGCTGCGCTTCTTTTCTGACTTCTTCACGGGAAAGGTGGATTTGAAGACCCTTAACCACTCGTGGATCATTCTCATTCCGAAGTGCGACGGGACGGAGTTGATCTGGGAGTTCCGACCTACTATCCTCTCGAACTGTATTTACAAGGCAGTGGCGAATGTGATCTCCTCTAGACTTTCGACAGTTATCTCTGATTTAGTTGGGCGGTCACAATCCTCTTTCATTAAGGGCAGGAATATCCTGGACGGAGTAGCCACTGCCCAGGAATTCATCCTCCACCTTAGGGACTATAAATCTGAGGCCTTTCTCCTCAAGCTGGACTTCGAGAAGGTGGCCTCATCGCTGGGATCTACGGCAACTCTTGGGAGGTCTCCAACCTCCACTTCGCAGACGACACACTGCGAGTGATGCTGCTGTGCTTCCGGATGGTTTCTGGCCTAAGTATTAATTTTGCGAAGTCGGCCATTTACTACTTGGGGGAAGATCGGGAGACGTTGCGTCGTGTTGCGGGGATCCTGGGATGCGGGATTGGGAGCCTTCCATTCAAATACCTGGGACTCTCGATCTCCGACCGTCGTCTGTCGCGAGAACCATGGCTGGAGCTGATCTAGAGGGTGGAACGGCGGCTCGCCGGTTGGAAGAGGAATCACCTCTCCATTGCCGGAAGTCTTACCCTGGTGAACTCGGTCCTGTCCTCCATACCATCTTACTTCCTCTCCGTTTTTCTTCTTCCGGCTTGGGTAAGAGGATTGACAGGATCATACAGAACTTCTTTTGGCGCAGGGCAACAGGGAATTCTGGGTCTTATTCCCTTCTTGCCTGGGGAGCCACGTGCAAATGGAAGGAGTAGGGGGGTTTGGGTATCCTCAACCTCCAAGAGTTCAACCTAGCCTAAAGTGGTGGTGGAGGCTGCAGAACAGGTTGGGAGATACTTGAAGGGACCTAGTCACGAGCCCCTATTTTAGGCGATGGCCGATCCTGCAGGTGCGATTCAGGGTCTCAGGATCCGTCTCACCATTATGGAGAGGGATCACGCGGGTGTCCTCGGTCTACTGTTGCGGCAGTAGATTGATCGTGGGGAACGGCTCCTTGGTGAGATTCTAGGAAGACATCTGGCTTGGCGACATCCCACTGAGAATGATTTTCTACAACATTTATGCGTTGGCCACTTCGAAGACGTGCTCGGTTAGGTCCCAGGCTTCTGTTCGGGGAGGGACAACCATCTGGCGCCCGAAGTTTGAGGGGCCATTCCTGACGAAATTATTGCTCGAGCTAGGCCAGCTACTGGACCTCCTCGGTGGGGTGACGCTCAATGCGGAACTAGATTCGGCGGGGTGGAGGTGGACAACTATGGGGGAGTTCTCTGTCTGCAGCTTCTATGAATTTCTGAACTTCGAAGGGGTCATTTGCCCTTAGGCGAAGGCGATTTGGAGAGCTAGATGCCCACCGAGGAAAAAAATCTTCATGCTGCTTGCTTTCAGGGACCGGATTTTGACCAAGGTGAACCTTGAGCAGAGGAATCACCCGAGTATTTCAGACTTGACCTGTGAGCTTTGCGGATCGACTTCCGAGACCACGGACTACTTGCTTTTACAGTGCAGTTTCTCGAGGGCGGTGTGGGCCCACTTCTTGGGGCGCATACGATTGCGTGGGCATCCAACCTCAATCCAGATCTTATAGGGCACTTGGAGGCAATGAAAGATCAGAGGACCATCCGGAGGGGCTTGGACACTCTCGCGATCGGGATTTCATGGGAGATTTGGCTAGAGCGCAATCGGCGGACCTTCCAAGCCAAGCACGACTCAATGGACCACGTGATCTTGAACATCAAGTCATGTGGCCGCCTTTGGGCTTCGACCCTGCGGTAGGGGCCTAGGGAATTCCTTTGGATCTTTGTAACTCGGATCCGAGGTAGCTCTTGTAATAGCTTCCATTTATCAATAAACTGGTAGGGGTCTAGGCCGAACCCCCCCTCATTCATCGAGAGGGATTTCTCAAAAAAAAAAAATCCCCAAAATCTATTGTTTACACATGAACATTACAAGATTCATCCCCATTTCATACAGATTCAAAAACCCCAAAAGAAAAATCCAAAACTCATTGCCACATATCCAAAAAATTCTTACCTAAGAGATGATCTCCAGCTCAATTCCGACAACGATCTCTATAAGATTAGATTTTTGGGCGATCAGTGCAACGAACGGGAGCGATGGACGACGCAAGGGATCAGAATGGTTTTTTGGATTGATTGTTGTAATATGTGTAAATGGACAAGGGTAGTTTCGTCAGAATAGCTCTACCAAATTAGAGAAAATCCCCCTGTTTCAAAAATCTCCGATCAGCTCCTTTTTCAAATTGAGGTTGGGGTCTAGAACTCTATATCGAGTAGAGGTTTTCATAACTTTACCAAACGCTCTAATTGAGTTGAACCTTTTATTCGGATAGAGGATAAACACTAAAAAGGCATGATAGTGTTAGGTCCCTAACAAGAGGTCGGTTTAGTAAAAATGACAAATAACAAGATGGTTTTGCATCAGGTCCTTCTTAAAAAAGATGCATTTTATGTAAATATCTTCGCTGACTTTTCTCCCATTTAAATAACAAAACTATCCATAATACTAATATGACAAATATTACTCTTCAATGCAGCAAAGAGTAACAATATGTACTGTAGCAAACATTACTTTTTATTAGCAAAAGTTTAGTCTTTGCTACAGTAAAATCACTGTAGCAATTTTTTTTCTTAGGTGAAATCTTGTTAAGAAACTCTATATTTTTTGCTATAGTGATATCTCTTTAGCATTTTATTTTTGAGAAATCTCATTAATTTATTTTACTACAATAAAATCATTATAGCAAATGGTACTCTTTTTAACCAAAATGTTACTCTTTGCAAAGAGTAACATTTCGGTAATAAAGAGTAAAATTTGCTACAATGAAATCATTGTAGCAATATTTTTTTTAAGAAATTTAGTTTTTTTAAAAATTGCTACAATAAAATCACTGTAGCAAATGTTATTTTTTATTACTGAAATATTACTCTTCATGTGATTTTCTTGTATTGCTGCATGTAGAGGTAAAATGAACATTTTTTCAAATGGAAGGACCTACCACTAAAGCATGTATTTGCCGTCCTTATCGCTAAAGATGATCTGTTATAAGGACTTATCGGCCACCAATTTGCACCAAGTCCCTGACAAGAGATCGGTTTAATGAAAATGACAAACAACAAGATGGTTTTCCACTAGGTACCTCTTGGAAAAAATGTATTTAGATCGAACAAATCCATTCGTTGACTTTTCTGCCTTTTAAATGATAAAATTGTCCCTAATACTAAAATACAAATGTTACTCTTCACGTAGCAATGTTAGTCTTTATTACCAAAATTTCACTCTTTGCTATAGTGAAATCACTATAGCAAATTTTTTTTGAGACATCGTTTAAAATTTCACTAATTGGGGATGGATGTAACGGACGGCTGTGATCGTGCCTCATCAGGTTGGTTGAAGAAAAGTTGGCAATCAGGTTGGCTGAGTAGCATTTTCCATTCCTAAATCTTGTGCACTTCGAGACACATTCCTACTACTTGATCGAGCCCGAGTCTTCCAATGTGATTTCTTTTGGCTCAACCACTTCTCAGAGCTGATCACAACTCATCTTCGAGTCAGCCTCTGGTACATGGTACTCAGTAAAAATTTAAGAAATTGAAAGTGCTCGATACCATCATGTTTGGAGGAAGGATTAAAAGTATATGAATTGTTGTTATTTTACTTTATGATATTGTATAATCCAGCTATCTTTTTTCTTAACTTCTTTATATCAGCCTTTTAGAAATGAGTTCAAATCTCCTCCCGTCCGTCGGCCCCGTCGGTGGGCCCGATGGGTACATTGTGCGACTGTGATGCGCACCCGGCCCACCAACAGGGGCGATGAATTGGAGGAGATTTGAACTCTTTTAAAATGAGTAGTGATTCGATAAGGTGTCCGTCAACGGACAGCCCTGATGAAGTAGGACCAACCACCTTGGGTGTGCATCTGTTCGAAACCAACCTATTTAAGCAAAACCCAAACTGATCCAACCTTGGTCGGTTTTGAGGTATTTCAATCCGATCCAAACCGAACTGAGATTGGAATCCAATCCAATTAAAGTCGGTTTGGATTGGATTGGATGGTCGGTTTGGGCTTTGGACCATATTCTTATTGGGCTTTATTTTTCCTTCTATTATGCCCTAATTTCAACTTAAAAAATTATTATTATTATCAAATCATTAGACCTAAATAAGATTTTTAACTGATTTTGAGTCATCCTACAATTTTGCAAAGAATATTAATAGCAAGGTATATGAAGGCATATGGTATATTTAATAAAATATTATATGTATTTACATATGTCGGTTCGGTTCGGTTCCGATAGGGTTTAAATTAATAAAGAAAGGCTTAGCCTTAAGTCCTTTTTAGAAGATGCTATATTAGCTAAAGGACATGTAATGTCTCAATATTGCACAAGGTCCCTCCCGAATATTGTATGCTACAGCAAGTCCGATGTGCTTATTTACCCCTTCACGTGCTACAAAAAGAGTATCCATTCGTCTCCAAAAAGAGTATCCATTTGTTGGTTGACACTATGCATGTAGCGGTTCCTACAGTGATTTCACTATAGCTGCTACAATGATTTCACTGTAGCTGCCATAGTAAAATCATTGTAGCAAGAGTATCAATTCGATTTGGTAAGAGTATAAATTTAGCGAATTGTCTGTTGCTACAATGATTTCACTATAGCAAGAGTATCAATTAGTCGAATGGATATTCTTTCTAAAGATGAATGGATACTCTAGCTACAGTGAAATCACTGTAGCAACCACAACATGCACAATGTCACCTGATGAATAGATACACTTGTTGATGACGAATGTATACTCTTTCCGGAGACGAATGAATGAGAAATCTGATATCAAATCATTCCGACCATGTGGGTCAACGATGATCAATTGTAAAAGACTATTCTCCGACGAATCGATGTGGAACAAGCAATCCAACAATAATAGAGAATAACAAAGCAAGAAAAAAGCAACCACAAAGTAATCACAGAGAGAGTCGAGAGATTTACGTGAAAACTCTTGTTGGAAAAATCACGGGCGAAGACGATCGAACGATCCACTAGAACGAAAACCAAAGGGAGTTACAAGCAATGCTCAACTCTAACGAGATGAACTCCCTTCGCTGAGATCACCTCATTCTTCCCCAAAACCCTCACTAAGCCTTTCCAAGCCTCCCTCAAAGTAAACAATGTTTTTCTCTCATCTCCCGAAAACCCTAGACCATTTTATATATCAAGGGAATATATTACATAAGCTTAATCTCGAAATTCCTCTCAAAACAGCCCAAACAGGAAATTCAAAACGTGTTTGACTTGGGCTGACCCGTGTTGCCTGGCACAGTCGTGCGCATGACTGCCTGTAGCCAGTCTTGTCTTTTTGATGAAAGACATGTCAGGAATGTTGGGCTCTCGTGCACACAACCCGATAGTTGTGCACACAATCACCTGGGGAGAGACACGTTCGTCTTTTCAGATGATGAGTCGACTTTTTCGGAGGGGGCCAGGTCGTGCGCATAAGTTGTCTAGGTCGTGCACATAGCCCCTAGAGTCGAGCCACATCTTCAACAATCTCCACCTTGGCAAGAAGTCCATATCAAAATCCGATCGTCGTCTCCACATGCCTATGACGGTGCCCAAAGATGCCTCCTCGGCATCACAAAACACTCAATTCCAACGAGATGAACTCCCTTCGTCGAGAGCATCTCCTTCTTCCCCAAAACCCTTACCAAACCTCTCTAAGCCTCCCTCAAAGTAAATAATGTTTATCTCTCACATTCCCAAAACTGTATACCCCTTCATATACCAAGGGAATATGTTACATAAGTTTATTCATGAAATTTTTCTCAAAACAGTCAAGTGTTTTCGCTGTAGTAGCTACAGTGAAATCACTGTAGAAATCGCTACATGTATAGTGTTAATCGGCGAATGATTGCTCATACCAAAGACGAATGGATACTCTTACTAGAAATGAATGGATACTCTTGCTAGAGGGATAGTTTTGTAATTTAAAGGATAAAAAAAAAGTCAACATTTTTGTTTAAGGACTTGCAGTACAAATGTGTCCTTCGGGAGGGACTTTAGCAAATATCCTAACAACTTGTATACTTTAGCTTAAATAAAGACCCGTGGAGAGAGATTTAGGACTAATTAACCAATATATAAACTCGTGAACCGATTCAATCATGTCAGTTTTTTAAAAACCCAATCCAATCTGATCCAATGAGTGAGTCGAAACCGAACAAAATTGGTCGGTTTGGTTTGGTTTGGATCCTGCACACCCCTAGAACTTGCCTGTGCAACTGGACCCCTTATTGGATTATTTCTCTCCAGAAATGGCTCTTTTCACAGATCATGTGTCCTCATCCTTCTCTCGATTGCTATTTTTTTTTGTTATTTTCTTGTATCATCATAAGCTTTGATCATCCATAATTTGTTCATGAAACTCATGATTTATTAGACTCCAGGCTTGGAGCCAGCATGACATCAAGAGATCATGAGAAAAGAGGCGAGCCAGCATGACATCAAGAGATCATGAGGAAAGAGTCAAAAAGGGCTTCGACCTTCCTCTTTTCCATTCGAAGAATGAGTAAACGGATCCACTTAGTTTTGTACCATATCCACTCATTGATGGGCTTTTTGTGTGCTTGTTAATGGTTTATGGTTTCCATCCTCTGGTCTTTTCCATCTATGTGGAGCTAAAATCGCTTTTGCCCTTTATATATTCCATTGTATGTATCCCATGTCATAGTTGTCTGTTGCATCCATACCCTATCGGTGAATCATACTCAACCCCAACCAGCTGAATTATCCTGATGACATTGGCTCCTGCTTCGCACCTTCTTGAAATAAGGAGAGAAGTTGTAAAGATGTATTCATGTATATACATACATTTAGTGTATGGAGGACTCATATGTATTGACCATATATTGGCTTATATTGGCTTTTGGCCTAATGAGAGATTCCATTTCATTCTCTCCACAACCCCTTGCTCTCTCTCTCTCTCTCTCTCTCTCTCTCTCTCTCTCTCTCTCTAGGATTTGTCAAATGGTATCAGAGCCAGGTTGATCGCTTGCGCCATAACCGCCCCCCCCTCGTCTCCTACGATCTCTCGTGATCCCGTGACGCCACATCGTCTCACGATTCCATGTGATCCAGTGCCGTCCTGCGCAGTCCTTCATCATCTAGCCATCCGCAGCCCGTGAGATCCTGTACCGCTTCGCGAGATCCCACACCGTCCTGCGCAGTTCTGCGCCAACCAGCCATTCGCAGCCCATGACTTCCCGTGCCTTCTTGTGCCATCCCGCACTGTCTCACAATTCCGTGCTACATCCGTGAGATCCTGCACCAGTCTGGAGCCCACGGCGCCTCTGTCCATCGCAATCCTGCATCCTCCTCCTCCTTTTCTTCTCCAGCCGATAGCCCGCCGCGAGTTCTGTCGATCGCACTACTCTTGAGTTCCTGAGATTGCGAGCCTCTGCATCACTCAGCTCCTTCTGTCAATCGTGCGACTCTGCTAGTCCCGTTGGCTGCCTGCCCCTCCTTGTGAGTCCTCCTCCTCTGCATCGTACGGCCTCCTCCTCCTTCTCTGCTCCAGCCGGCAACCCACCACGAGTTCTGTCGATCGCGCAACTCCTAAGTCCCTGAGATCGCGAGCCTTTACATCGCACGACTCCTTCTGTTGATTGCGCGACTCTGCCAGTCCCATCGGCTACCTGCTCCTCCCTGCGAGTCATCCTCCTCTATTTCGGTAGCCGACAACCCAAAGTCCGCACCTCCAGCTTCCCTCCTTGCAGCCCTGTCGTTGCAGCCCAGCCGGTTGTGAGATCTGCAGCCTGTGTGCTCCATTGACGCCTCTCTTCGAGCCGCCTTGGTATACAGATACTGCTGCTCTCTTCTCCGTAGCCTGCAGTTCGCACAACTTGCTGGCTGTCCGATGTCCTCTGCCGGTCTCCTCTCTGTGTGCGCCTCCACATGACTGGCCATCGGGTTGTCTCTCCCTTTCCTCAGGTTTAGTCTCGTCGGGCTACCCCTGTGTCTCAGTTTTCTTCCTTCTCAAAGGATGTCAGCTCCCCTGCTTTTGAGCATACTCCTATTTTTTTTCGCCTACTGTGCCTGCTCCGTCATCATCTATCGTGGATCTGTTACCGCCTCGCTACCCTTAGTGCCAGCACCATCCACCTGACCTCTTATGCCATGACACTGAGCTTTCTGACCGCTTTGGCTTTACCTCTGTATGTAGTTACTCGTCTCAATTTACTGCCTTTCTTATCACTGTACACATTGATCAGGAGCTTCAGTCCTATATGGAAGCGGTTTAGTTTCCTCAGTTGCATCAGGCTATGAATGAGGAGCTCTAGGCCTTTCAGCAGACTCAGACATGAGATGTTGTCTTGCTACCTTCTGGCATTGAGCCTGTCAGCTGCAAATGGATCTATAAGGTCAAGCACTGACCTGATAGATCCATTGAGCGACACAAGGCTTGGGTGGTAGTCCTTGGTTTTACTCAGGAGTATGGCATTGACTACGAGGATACCTTTGCTCCGGTGGCTCAGATGACCATTGTTCAAGCTCTTCAGGTGGTTGCAGTCGTTCGTCGCTGGCCTTTTCTTTAAATGGATATGAAGAATGTCTTTTTTCACGGTGACCTGTCTGAGACTATCTACATGGATCCTCCTATTGGTCTTTGCATTCCTCCTTAGCACGTGTGTAATCTTCGTCGAACCATTTATGGACTCAAGCAAGGTCCTCGTGCCTGGTTTGAGCGGTTCCGTCATGCTATCAGGGAGCTTGGTTAACTAGAGTGCAGTCTGGACCACTCTATATTTTTGAGGTCGTCCCCGCAGGGCCAGGCGATCCTACTATTGTACATGGACGACATGATCATTATTGGAGATGATTCTCCTGCGATTGCTTGTCTTTAGCAGCACTTGAAAAGCCAGTTTTAGATGAAGGACTTGGATACTCTTCGCTACTTTCTCAATTTTAAGGTTGCATACATTATAGATAGCATTCTGCTCTCTCAGCAGAAATACCTTTCTGACATCCTTAGTCGTGCTGCCCTTTTAGATACTCACACAATAAATACCTCTCTTGAGCTTCACTCGAAGCTACGTCCTACAGATATAGTCCCTCTTTCAGATCCTACTCGATACAGGTAGATTATGAGACAACCTACCTCTACATCACTTGGCCTGACATTGCACATGCTGTCAGTATTATCAGCCAGTTTGTTATAGCTCTATGCTCAGTTCATTTCTGTATTCTTCTTCGGATCCTCCGATACATTAGAGGGACAGTTACCCACTCTATGTTTTTGTTATCCTATTCTTTTCTCACTTTTCGAGCCTACTAAGATGCAGACTGCGCTGGAGATCCGACTACACGCCGCTCTACCGCTGGTTAATGCTTGTTTCTTGGCGACTATCTAATATCCTAGCACAGTAAAAAGTAGAAAGTGGTGTCGCTTTCTAGCATTGAGACTAAGTACAGGGTCATGGCCTCCCCGACCAAGGAGATAGTTCACCTTCAGTGTCTCCTTAGTGATCTCGATGTTGCTTTCTCCGGACCTACTCCACTTCACTGTGATAACCGGAGTGCTATTCAGATTGCTAGCAATCCAGTTTTTTATGAGAGAACAACGCACATCGAGATTGACAGTCACTTCGTTCGACATGAGTATGACACCAAGACGATCTCACTACCCATTGTTCCCTCAGCATAGCAGATAACTGACTTCTTCACGAAGTCACATCCTATGTCATGCTTTCGGTCTTTGATTGGCAAACTCTTGGTGCATGATCCACCTTGAGTTTGAGGGGGCTCTAGGGTTTGTCACAAAAATGATTACGGAACCTCACTATATGTGAAATTTTTACTTAATTGCACGATGCTGAATATTTGAGTAGTTGTTACTTTTCTATCTGAACCATCGACTAAACTAGTTTATAAATAGTTTCAAAATATTTGTATAGGGAAAATTAGTTCGGACCGCAATGTAATATTAAAAAGTCCGTGAAATGATAATTAAAGTTTACTCCAAAATCACATATTAGGTTCACTCAAGTCTACCACACTAATATGGAAATAATAAATGACAGAAATAACCTACCAAAAGATGCATTTAATGTGACGTAACACGTAAACATAATCTTTTAATTTTTTGCTGTTGCTCGTCGTTGCACGCACTCCATACGTTTCAATTTTCAACCATATCTTTTTCTTTATATGTGTAAATCGGTTGTATAATTTGTTTTTTACATCCATTTTTTACAGCAGGGACACAAGCCATGCATAAATGCTCGCTCACTTATCTATATAACATGGCACGGCGGTTTGGTGCTGACTAGACAAAATGGCACAAAAGATGACTAGACAAAATAAATGCTGAGAGCAGTGTGCGGCCGGGGTTAGTGTGCGGCTAACGTGCGAAGGAGTCGGGGGTGCATGGACCGTCCGATCGACGGATCCAACGATCGGGATTCACCCAACCATCGAAAATCGTTGTTACTGTGGCGGCCACAGTAACAACGATTTTCGGTGGTCCGGGTGAACTCCGGCCGTCCGATCGGCGTGAATCGAACGGCCCAAATTCTTTCCGCCCCGGTTTTGGTGGTTCGGATGAACCCCGGCCGTCCGATCGGCGTGAATCGAACGGCCCAAATACTTTCCGCCCGGTTAAAAGTTGTAGCCGTTCGATCGAATGATCGAACGGATGAGATCCCGTGTGAATCAATCGAATAAGACAAAAAGTAATGATAGTAATATAACATGGCACGGCGGTTTGGTGCTGACTAGACAAAATGGCACAAAAGCTGACTAGACAAAATAAATGCTGAGAGCAGTGTGCGGCCGGGGTTAGTGTGCGGCTAACGTGCGGTGGAGTCGGGGGTGCACGGACCGTCCGATCGACGGATCCAACGATCGGGATTCACCCAACCATCGAAAATCGCTGTTACTATGGCGGCCACAGTAACAACGATTTTCGGTGGTCCGGGTGAACTCCGGCCGTCCGATCGGCGTGAATCGAACGGCCCAAATTCTTTCCGCCCCGGTTTTGGTGGTTCGGATGAACCCCGGTCGTCCGATCGGCGTGAATTGAACGGCCCAAATACTTTCCGCCCGGTTAAAAGTTGTAGCCGTTCGATCGAATGATCGAACGGATGAGATCCCGTGGGAAACAATAGAATAGGACAAAAAGTAATGATTACTATCATTACTTTTTGTCTTATTCGATTGATTCCCACGGGATCTCATCCGTTCGATCATTCGATCGAACGGCTACATCTTTTAACCGGGCGGAAAGGATTCGGACCGTTTGATTAAAGCCGATCGGACGTCCGGAGTTCACCCGGACCACCGAAAATCGTTGTTACTGTGGCGGCCACAGTACCAACGATTTTCGGTGGTCCGGGTGAACTTCGGCCGTCCGATCGGCGTGAATCTAACTGCCCAATTCCTTTCCGCCCCGATTTTGGTGGTTCGGATGAACCCCGGCCGTCCGATCGGCGTGAATCGAACGGCCGATTTTGATCTATAGATTCGGTCCTCCCGGCCGTTTCAAATGGGATCTAACCCCACCAACCGTTGGGGCTCGGCCAGGACTTACTCCTCTTCGTCAACATTTTTTGAGAATTTCTCAAAAAAAAAAAAAAATTCTTCTCTAATTTACTGATATTTGTTTTCTTATTTCTCTTTTTTTTAAAAAGAAGAAAAATCTGGATCTTATTCTCTCAAGATCTTCCTTCTTCATGTTAATTATTTCGATCGTAACACTGTTATTTGATTTAACAACACACCCATTTCTCCATTAAAAACAGTGCAGGTTTGATCTGACACCGCACTGTTATTTTTGTGCGTGGTGGTAAGGATGGCGGGGAGCAACGGCAACGACGAGTTCAGCTTCGCCAACGGCGGGGGGACGTGGTGTCGTGGAGCGAGCTGTTGCCGAAAGTTTTTTGTTGCCGAAGGTGGTCAGCTGTGCTGTCGTCGCATACAACGTTGGGGGTGAGGGTGGTGATGCCCGGTGGGGTGTTTTGCCGCCGAAGGCGGCCCGCTGCAGTGCCGATAGGCACGGGCATGCACTAGTATAAAATATGATAGAGGAATCACGCTTGAAGATCGATAGGTCTTAATAGCTGTAATATACGTTGTACGATATTAACTTTATGTCTAAAATAATATACACCACGACTTGCGGTTCTTGGGTAAAAACATGGACGCCATTGCTTTGGGCCTCAACCAGGGGTAGGGCATAAAAAAAAAAAATCTTTCTTATATGAGGCCAAACTCAAACTCAAAGTCTTACAGGCCCACAATCACATATCTAAGACCACCATACTAAGCCTTCAAGTCATGTCATGTCGCACGGTGCCCGGGCCCCCCATGAAAAAGGAAGGGAAAAAAAAGTTGTATCACATGGAGGCCATCTCGTTGAGGGGTAGCGCATCATGTATCATCGTCACGAATGTCTATGATCGCGAGGAATCCCCGTCGACATTTCACCTATGACCCAATAGTGCATCACACAGGGTCAACCGTCAACCCCTAGTCTAATCTAACCTAATAATCTATACTATATACTAAAATGGAAGCCTCTCTCCCGTGTTGTGACACGTGGACGTCATTTAAAGAGTTAGAATTCTTCTTCCGTGTGTGAACGCGGCTCTCTTTTAAATCCATTTAAAAACCTACCATAAAGATGGTAAATTTTTATTCAATAGCATTTAATGGTCATTTGATGTTAATCTCTCATACTATATACTAAAATGGAAGCCTCTCTCCCGTGTTGTGACACGTGGACGTCATTTAAAGAGTTAGAATTCTTCTTCCGTGTGTGAACGCGGCTCTCTTTTAAATCCATTTAAAAACCTACCATAAAGATGGTAAATTTTTATTCAATAGCATTTAATGGTCATTTGATGTTAATCTCTCTCTCTCTAACAAGTGAATCACATTCACGATTTCACACTTCTTCGAACAGTTGCGAAGTCGTCTTTGCCAAATGGCGTGCATCAAGCACATTCGGGCATTGCCCGGGTTTCTTACTAGTATAATACTAAAATGAAGCCCTCTCTTCCGTGTTGTGACACGTGGACCTCTTTTTAAGAGCAAGAATCATTCTCTCCTGTGTGAGGGCTACTCTCTCTCTTAAATCATGTTAAAAATCAAATATAAAGATAATAAATACCCATTCAATAGTATTTAATGGTCATTTGATGTTAATTATAAAAATCATTCGGGAAATGTACCATTTGATGTTAATTATAAAAATCATTATTTGAAACGTACCATTTGATGTTAAATGGAGTGAGTGAATCACACTCATTCCAGATTGCACATTCTTCGAATGGTTGTGTTGTTGTATGTGCCAAGTAACGAATATCAAGTTCATCCGGGGTTTGTACTAGTAGTATAATACTAAAATGGAAGTCTTACAAGGAGGCTGTAGCACATGGCGATCATGCAAAAACTCGAAAAGGTAGAACCTCTACCCTTCAATGTGAACACATAGAAATTAAAATCACATTAAATGATGTATTCATTGGTAGCATTCGTTTGTTTTTTATTCGGTTTTCTTTAGAGAGTGACTCACATGCGGCTGTTGGGGGCCATGTCTTTCTCATCAGAGGGTTGAGCGAAGCCCGGGCCTCGCGGGTCACATTATTAGTCTAATATATATATATATATATATATATATATATATATATATATATATATATATATATATATATATATATATATGGGAGGGATGCTCTTACTTATGACCTCTTACTCATATAGTTACCTATGATCTGGGTCGTCCATTAGATCCCGACGTACGGTTTGGATTAGATAGGGAGTTAAAGCAATGGTGTCCACATTAAATGCCCGTATTAAAAGCCCGCATTAAATGCGGACACCATTGTTTTAACTCCCAATCTAACCCGAACCATACGTCTAGATCTGATGGACGGCCCGGATCATAGGTAACTATATGAGTATGAGGCCATGAGTAAGAGTATATATATATATATATATATATATATATATATATATATATATATATATATATATATATATATATATATATATATATATATATATATATATATATATATATATATATATATATATATATATATATATATATATATATATATATATATATATATATATATATATATATATATATATATATATATATATATATATATATATATATATATATATATATAGGGGACGGGGAGCCTGGACCTCAGGTGCAGCGTCAACGCTGCACCCGGCTCGGCATGGTTGCCACGTGTCCCAAAAAATCCAGAAATCGGATCAGATCAATAAATGCCGCTCAATTTTTCAACCGCCCGATTGCCTCGATCCAACGGATCGGATTCCCCCGGAACCGTTGTCTCGCTGTTACTGTGGCGGCCACAGTAACAGCGAGATTTTGGTCCAGATGAATCTAATCTGTTGGATCGAGGCAATCGGGTGGCTGAAAAAAAATTTGCGGTTACTATAGCCACTACAATAACCGCGATAATGTTTTCAGCCATCCGATCGCATGAATCCAACGGATCAGATTCACCCGAACAGTCAATTGAATCATGGGTGAATCTGATCCGTTAGATCCTTGCGATCGGACGACTGAACGCATTATCGCGGTTACTGTAGCGGCTACAGTAACCGCGAAATTTTTTCCAGTCGCCCGATTGCCTCGATCCAACAGATCGGATTCATCTGGACCAAAATCTCGCTGTTACTGTGGCGGCACAGTAACATCGAGACAATGGTTATGGGGGAATCCGATCCGTTGGATCGAGGCAATCGGGCGGCTGAAAAATTGAGTGACATTTATTCTGTCCGATCCGATCTGATTTTTGGATTTTTTGGGACACGTGGCATCCATACCGAGCCTGGTGCAGCGTTGACGCTGCACCTAAGGTCCAGGCTCCTGGTCCCCATATATATATATATATATATATATATATATATATATATATATATATATATATATATATATATATATATGAGAATACGGGGTATGAGCTGACATCACAATTGCTCATTTGAGTAGTCACCGGCAGTCGTCCGATTGGCGTGGAATCGAACGACACAAATCCACCCCGCACCGGCAGAATTGTAGCCATCCGATCGGATGATCCAACGGATGGGATCCGTGGGAAACAACCAAATCGGACAAAAAAAATTGCGGATATACTAAAATAGAAGCCTCTCCCGTGTTGTGACACGTGGATGTCTTTTAAAGAGCTAGAATTCTTCTTCCGAATGTGAAAACGGCACTCTTTTAAATCCATTTAAAAACCTACCATAAAGATGAAAAATTTTCATTCAATGGCATTTAATGTTAATCTCTCTCTCTCTAATAAGTGAATCACAGTCACATCAGATTTCACACTTCTTCGAACTGTTGCGATGTCGTCTTTGCCAAATGGCATACATCAAGCACATTCGGGCATTGCCTGGGTTTCTTACTAGTATCTATACTAAAATGGAAGCCTCTCTCCCGTGTTGTGACACATCGACGTCTTTTAAAAAGCTAGAATTCTTCTTCCATGAGTAAACGGGGCGCTCTATTAAATCCATTTAAAAACCTACCATAAAGATGATAAATTTTCATTCAATGGCATTTAATGATCATTTGATTTCTTTCTCTCTCTCTCTCTCTCTCTCTCTCTCTCTCTCTCTCTCTCTCTCTCTCTCTCTCTCTCTCTAACAAGTGAATCACACACACTTCAGATTTCACACTTCTTCGAACAGTTGCGATGTCGTTTTTGCCAAATGGTGTGCATCAAGCACATTCCGACATTGCACGGGTTTCTTACTAATATCTATACTAAAATGGAAGCCTCTCTCCCATGTTGTGACACGTGGACTTCTTTTAAGGCGCTAGAATTCTTCTTCCATGTGTGAACTCGGCTTTCTTTTAAATCTATTTAAAAACCTACCATAATGATGATAAATTTTCATTCAATGACATTTAATGGTCATTTGATGTTAATCACTCACTCTCTCTCTCTCTCTCTCTCTCTCTCTCTCTCTCTCTCTCTAACAAGTGAATCACACTCACTTCAGATTTCACACTTTTTCGAACGATGCCATCTTTGCCAAATGGCGTGCATCAAGCACATTACTAAAATGGATCCCTCTCTCTCTCTCTCTCTCTCTCTCTCTCTCTCTCTCTCTCTCTCTCTCTCTCTCTCTCTCTCTCTCTCTCTCTCGTGTCGTGACACATGGATCTTTTTTGAAGAGCTAGAATCCTTCTTCCGTGTGTGAACGCATCTCACTCTCATAAATCCTATTAAAAATTTAAAACTCTACTATAAATATTATAAATGCCTATTCAATGGCATTTAATTGTCAATTGATGTTAATTAGGAAAATCATTAGTGCTATCTCTCTGTTTCTAACAAGTGATCACACCCTCACGAGTTCATCCAAAAAAAAAAACCCTGACGAGTGAATCACTCAATCTATAGCGCACACTTCTTAGGACGATTGTAATGTCGTTTGTGCCAAGAGGTGTGCATCAAGTTCATCAGGGTATTGCCCGGGTTTCTTACTAGTAGTATTTTATAATGCTAAAATTGAGTCCTCTCTCCCGTGTTGTGACAAGTGGACCTCTTTTGAAGAGCCAAAATCCTTCTCCGGTGTGTGAACGAGGCTCTTTCTCATAAATTCTATTAAAATCCTACTATAAAGATGATAAATACCCATTCAATGATATTTAATGTTAATTAGAAAGTTATTAGTATCTCTCTCTAACAAGTGAGCACCCCAACGTGTGAATCACACTCACTCCAAATTGCACGCTTCTTCACATGTCTGTGATGTCGACTATGCCAAGTGGCATGCATCAAGTTTATCCGGACATTGCTCGGGTTTCTTACTAGTTCAATAATAAAATGGAGCCCTCTCTCCCGTACTGTGACATATGGACCACTTTTGAAGAGATAGATCTCATGTGTGAACACGAGTCCCTCTCTTATTAAAAAAATCAATAGTACTATCTCTCTCTCTCTGATAAGTGAATCACCCCTAGACTATGAATCACACTCACTCCACATTGCACACTTATACGGACGGTTGTAATGTTGTCTGTGGCAAGTGGCGTGCATCAAGTTCATTCGAGCATTTAGTAAAATACTAAAATTGAAAACCCTAACCTAACTCCCTGTCCGACAACAACCCAACCCCTCTTGAAAAAAAGAAAAAGAAAAAGAAAACAGTTGCCCCTCCCCTAAGTCCCTCTCGTTGCTCTATTGTCTGCCGTCTCGGTTGTCGATCGGCTCGGTGAATCTAATCTCCAGGCTCCACCCTGCTGCCACTCTTGGCCCTCCTCTGAGGCCCCTCTTACCTCGAATCCCTTCGGACCTCTGACAGTCCAACGACAACCTCTGGTAACCCCCTAACCCCCTCCCCCCCCCCCCCCCTCTCTCTCTCTCTCTCTCTCTCTCTCCGTTTTGTGTTATATAAAAAGCTAATTGGTTTTTACTTTTTCCCCATTGCTATTAGTGCTCTTCCCCACGTCCTTTTTGGCTTTTTCTTGAAATAGAGAGAGAGAGAGAGAGAGAGAGAGAGAGAGAGAGAGAGAGAGAGAGAGAGAGAGAGAGAGAGAGAGAGAGAGAGAGAGAGAGAGAGAGAGAGACTTTGCTTTTGATTATTTTTTTATAAATTTTATGTGAGTATGTCTTAATACGCTAAAAAAATATATATGATTTGTATTTTTTGTGTATATGTATAAAGATGGCACAGCTTTGAAAGTTTACTTTGGGCACCCAAACTCCTAGAGCCGGCCTTGGCCGTGAGACCATAAAGTACGGTTTTAAGACAAAAATTTAGATGCATTAAATACACACACTTACATACACTAGATCGCGTGTTAGGCATCTCGCTCGAGAGGTCTCAATAACAGTAATATGAGTAATGCTACTTGTACAATCTAAAGAACAAGCCAAACTCATGAAGCGGTGGCGAGGCCTAGGGGTCAGTGCATCGGAATTCACACCAAGCACTGACCTCTGGGCCTCACCACCACTTCTTGGGTCTGGTTTGATTTTTTGATTGTTTTTTTAGATTGTCCGAGCTAGTAGAATTTCTTCTGTAATATATGTTGTAACTTATTAATAATAGTCTAAATAGCAGTTGTATACACTGTGAGAATACAAAAATACGGTTTTAGAACACACAATCTTAAATACCTTGAAATACTCGTTCACTTATATAAAATATGATGAGGCGTCACGTCTGAAGATAGGTCCCAATAACTTTAATATACGGTGTAAGATGTTAATAATACATCTAAATAACAGTAATATATGTCATGAGACTAAAAATAATAATTTTAGGACACATAGATTTAGATGCATTAAATGCCCGTTTATTTACATAAAATACGACGAAAGCTTAACACATAAAAATAGGTCCTAATAACATTAATATACGTTATAAGTCATTAACAATATGTCCATATAACCACCAGGGGATATGGGAGTGGGTAAGCAACTAATGCTTTGGTGGTGAGATTGTGGGTTCAATCCCCCCCCCCCTTGTTGGGTTACCCAAGAGTGTGTAAGGAAACTTTTGAGTGGGTCACTGCATATTTTGGGAGGGATTAGTTTGAGCTTGAAGTTGGTCAATTGCTCGACAGGTTTCAAGACACCCGTTGATGTTAAAAAAAATGTCTATATACTTCGTGAGATAATAAAAATACGGGTTTAAGAACGAAAAACATGCAACAACAAGTGGTGAAAAATTAGGAGATTGTATTTACGTGTTACGCCACATTAAATGCTCCATAATAATTTTGGTGCATTTATATCATTTCATATTTCCTTGTTAGCTTGGTAAATGAGAGTGGACTCAATTTTAAAAAATACAAGATTTTGAGGCAGGTGAGCCTTACAGATCTTTTGACGGTGGACTTTTTATTACATTGGGGTTAGGACTGGCAATTTCGGACCCAACATGGCAGACCCGACACCAAATTAGCGGGTTTGGGTTAAACGGGTTCGGGTCGTAAATGGGTCGACACGACTAATCCGATTAGTAAACGGGTCGGGTTTAGGTTTTGTCTACGACCCGTTTGACTCGTTTAAGACCCTTTTAAAATTCAATGGGTCGGATCGAATCGAGTCTACCCGGCATCCGATCACAGTGTCACTTAGCCAATTAGTCTGCCGTGTGGGTCTACCCATGGATGGAGAGTTACAGCAAAATATACAATTAAAAAATAAATAAATAATGGATATTAAAACGGGTCTTAGCGGGTTTTGTGGGGGATGATCCTCGTGCCGTCCGAAGACTCTGCCCAACAGTCAATCGATTCGAGCGTTGGTTCTTCGACTTGAACTTTGAAATAGAAAGGAGAGTGAGTAAAGAAGAGTAGAAAAAGATGTGGTCTCAAAGTTCAGCCAAAGCCAACATCTCCGTGCTAAAAGGAGCAACCTTAATGTAGTGACCTCGACAGGCCTAGTGTCACTTGTCTGTCTTAGAAGGAGAAAGAAAGGAATGTCAGAGCTCTGGAATTCGAAAGTTTGATCAGAAAATCAAAAGATTGATCTGGAATATTTATCTGGTCTGTCATTTATAGAGGTTTGGAAATATCCGGAATCCTGGGTGGTTTCTGCAGTCGGTTTGACAGGCTCCAGGCAGGGTTGTCAAACCCCACCGTCATTTTTGTGGATCCCCAGGCAGGGTTTGTGGGTCCTACGGTCGTCCTTGTGGACCCCCAGGCAGGGCTAGTGGGTCCCACCGTCATCTTTGTGGACCCCTAGGCAGGGCTAGTGGGTCCCATCTCAAGGTGTTGGCCAAATTTTGCACCCACGGGTCTACCTGTTTATAAATGGGTCTGGTATGGGTTTAGAGTCTAGACACGATTAGTTAAACAGGCCGGGGCCGGGTTTAGGGGTTCTAGACACGACATGAAACCAGACCCGACCTGACCCATTGTCATCCCTAATTGGGGTATAGGGTATACTTCTATTTACATTAAGGTTATACAAAACTTTCCTATTAAGAGTGGTTCACAGTAGGGGTGGCAATGGGTCGGGTCGGGTCGGGTCGGGTTGAGAGGGCAAAACACCCAACCCGAGCCCGACCCGTTTAATAAACCGGGTCAAAAACTAAACCCCAAACCCGACTCCTCTAATAAACGGGTTGACCCAACCCGACCCGTTTAATAAATGGGTTGGGTCGGGTTGGCTCAATAGAGCCAATAAAAAACGCTAATGTTTGAAAGGATTGGGTCGGGTTTGATCGGGTTAGGTTGGGTTTAATCAGGTCAGGTCGGGTCGGGTCGGGTTGACACGACCCATTTGGTAAACGGTCAATCGGGTTATGAGTACAAACCCAAACCCGACCCGTTTAATAAACGGGTTAGTCGGGTCAACTCGTTTATGACCCGAACCCGTTTAGGTCAAACCCAAACTTGCTAACTTCAGGTGGAGTTAGCGGGTCAGGTCAAGGATTGCCAACCCTAGTTCACAGTTCAAAGCTTAATTGTAAAAGGTCCAATAACTTACAAAATGGCACATATGCCCTTCCATTAATCATCTAGTTAAATCGGTTTCACGTACAACACGACCAAAAGTTCATGAATTATGAAACTTTTATGCCGTGTTATGAAATCCTAACCCTAACCCTACTTCTATACCCTAAATAGTGAACCCGAAATCTAACCCTAACTTTAATTACATACCCTAAATAGTGAACCCTTACCCTAACCCTACTTCAACGTCGCTAATAGTGAACCCTAACCCTAATTCTATACCCTAAATAGTGAACCCGACCTAATCATAAACCTAACACAAACCACTATAGCAGTCCGTAATCACTGTAGCAGTTCGAAATCACTATAGCAACAATACCGCTATAATAAGTCCTGTGATTATTAGCTGGGAGAGTATCTTATGGGTGGTTTCGATATTTTAAAAAATTAAATCATAAAAAAGATTGAAAGAGGGCCTCTTATACGAACAATCAAGTTTATTTGATTTGCTCTTAATCTAAACCTATTTCGTGGATTTCATGTAATCGGATAGTATTTGGTGGCCTTAATGTAATCCAATACTATTAGAGTCAAGTTCTCCTCTGGTCGATGGGTCCGCTGTGCATCACATCTGCACGATTGGAGGATATCTGATCTCATACTATTACAGTGGACCTACACCTGATTACCTCTTAAATTTCCTTAAATATAATTTAAAGAATAAGTGGTTAATGCAAAACTGAATATAATTAAAATAATTTTTTTTTCCAACACTTTAGACTTTAGAGAATATTGTCACAATGATGGCCTCCTATCCTCATAGAAGAGCAGTGGACTACCGGCAGGCAAATCACTTCATGTATTAGATCAGGGGTGGACATAGGGCTGATTTAATTATCTTATCTTGAGCATTATCCAGACTGAAACCCACGTGAGTCCCAGGTGGCTTTGGGCCCACCAGCTCACATCATATTTGATCCCCTTTGTCACCATGCCAACTGGAACCCTTTTATGGAGGATTGAGTCTCATCCGGCCGTCCGATCCAATTAGCAGCCCGTACCGTACGGTGGCACTCTGTCCTCGAGAAATTTGCAACCGTGGCAGAGAATGAGAGAGAGAGAGCTATGAACAAATTGCACCAAGAAATAAAGCAATTAGTTAAATTTATATGGACAACTTGTCGAATCAATTTGAAGTGCTTAAGGCACCCACCACCCACCACGGGATAGGAGAGTTGGCAAGCAACTGATGTTTGGGTGAGGAGGTTGTGTGTTCCACTCCCCCCCCCCCCCCCCCCCCTCTCGCCCTTCAATTTACCTAGGAGTGTGATGGGATATTCCACACTGGGTCGGGGTTCACTCTCCGAGTCCTCCACGTTCTTCACGATGCATCAACTTTTCAGTGTTGTATGATCATCTAAGGTTGTGCAATCCGCTTTGCCGCTACAGTTCGAAGGCATCTGGAAACCACCGATTAACGACAAACACGCGCCTGGTCCGCTCAAGCGCCAAGTGTTGTACCACTAGACGGACGTCCTCCGACATTCGGTAGCATGTGGGGGCCCTCGGAGGCAAGAAGGGTTTTCTTCCAACCTCCTTAAAGAGGTTGGAACATTCATGGCTCTCTCATTGATCCATTTCAAGAGCATGTATGTTATTTCATACTATTAATCATGGCAAAATGACCAAAAGCCCTTAAAATTGGCCAATGAGAGAGCAGTGAATGTTCCAATCTCTTTAAGGAGGTTGGAACAAAATTGTTCCTCTCGGAGGCTTAGTCACGGCTTATGTGTCGTCCCTCGCCTTCTATCATCAACTTTTGGATTTTTTTCGATGAGCGTCATATTTATTGTAGCCATCTTGAAATTCTTGTAATTGGTAAAACTAATCATGCTAATCATTATTAAGAACCACTAATTATCTTTTTTTTTGAAGTAGAAGTGTTTGTCACTCAAGGTACTCCTAAAATACCTCCAAAATGTTGCTCACACACAAAATACTTCTTCCTCTAGTGCATAACATATTAACATTTCCTTGTAAAGAACGGCACTAGAGGGAAGAAGACGGGGACTAAAGTTTCATTTGATGCGTTGTTATCAAAATTTTTAAAAAACGGATCAAAAGTTTAAAATTGTCAAAAAGAAGGACCTTTACGTTAGTTGAAGCAGAGTACGAGGGTTTTCATTCACTTGGCGTAAATGAGAGGGTCAAACTTTTGTGATCAAAACATCCTTTTATATTACGCCAGTTGAACTAGGGTAAAAAATTGACGACCGCTTACTTTATGTCGAGAATTCTATTATGCCAATTCAACTGACTTAAAAGAAATATGATTTTGGCCACAGAAGTTCAGCCTTCTTATTTTTTTTATTTATTTTTTTTGTTGGTCAAGTTATAACCTAGTAGTAGAACCGCACGGATACCACCCCTTTGAAGGAGAAAATTTTCAGCGCATTATGCGTACGTTACTACTATTACCCAGAGCCTATCAGCACGCTTTAAATGCTGGGGACCACAACCCTCATGTGCTGGGGGCCTGGGGCATGCTACTCCATGTCTCTTGAATCACAATGGGCCCCACGATTGTAGCGTACAAAGGATGTGCTGAAAATTTTCACCTCCGGCAGGGTTCGAATTGAGGACCTACTCCCCAAAGGGTGCAACGAGACACGAACTAACTGTGTTAACAGTTGGCACAGTTGGGTACACATTGGAATCATTGGACGTTATCGAGTCATCGACACGGCGATTCTTAACCATCTTCGTCTGGTTTTGCCGTTTATATCCATGTACACGTGTCGACCGAGCTCTTTTCTGGGCCTCGTAGTGGTGTCGGCCCCACAAACGCCGGGCCTCGTGGGCCCGTTTGCGAAGAGGATAGGATATAATCGAGTTCGGATCTCCTCCAGTCGGTTGGCCCCGGTCGGTGGGCCCGGCGTGCATCACAGCTGCACCCAGCTGGCTGTAGTACGATTCACTTTCGGGTCGCCTGCCATCGTGCGGCTGTGATGCGCGCGTGCCCACCGACTGGAGGAGATCCGAACTCGATATAATCAGCACACTGGGCGAAGAAGGAAAATACTATTCAACCAGACAACATATTTTATAGACCCGATCACAGCCGTCCGTGACGGGGTATGTAAAGAGTCCGTAAACCTTGCTCAGGCGAGGGCAAAAGTCGCAAAACAGAGAGAGAGAGAGAGAGAGAGAGAGAGAGAGAGAGAGAGAGAGGGGGAGGGAGGGGGGATTGGGGAAGCGAAGGAAATAGAGGTAGATAATGAAGAGGATTCTTCGGGATTTGATGCGTGATGCTTTGATTTTGTTCTGAGTCGCGGGGGATGAGGAGCGCGGAGAGACAGGGGGGGATGCAGGGTTTTAAATAGCGGCACATGGCCCAGGAGGTGGAAGACACAAAGCAGGAGCAGCGTCGACCCCCTGTCTTCCCTCTCGACCCATCTCCATCGTCACGTGTTCCCTGTTCTCATCCCCTCCCCCCTCGTTATCCCTTCTGGGTTTTGGGTATTTAAGAGAGAGAGAGAGAGAGAGAGAGAGAGAGCGTTAGTTTTCTGATATTGTTGAGGAAGGAGGTGATGGAGGAAGGGAAGAAGCCCTCACCTACTGATGATCTTGCTGGGTCCAAGTATACAGCTTCCTCTGCTGTCCACTACCCTGCGCCTCACACAGGGGTAACTACTACTTCTTCCTCCTCCTCCTCCTCCCGTTTTGTTTTTTATTCCACTTTAATGGGTTCTTGATTCTTGGCCTCCTTGACCACCCAGTGATGTGTTTTGCTGTTGCGAGTTGAAATTCTGATTCTGTTTCTTGGGTCGCAATCACTCTGTTTTTCTTGGTGGTAGGATGAGCAGGGGATATCGTTCACCAAGTTCACCAAGGACGCAGCTTTCTTTGCTGTCCACCCCTCTGCACCTCATACAAGGGTAACCACTACTTCTTCCTCGTCTTCCTCCTTTGTTTTTGACTCTCCTTTAATGGGTTCTTGAGTCTTGGACTCCATGGCCACCCCGTGATTTGTTCTGTTGTTACGAGATGAGATTTGCTGTCATGTTCTGTTGTTACGTGATGAGATTTGGATGACAGCTCTCAATGGGCTCTTCGTTCCTGTTAATGGGTTCTCCTGATTCTGTTTATTGGGTTGCAATCCGTCTGTTTTTTTGGTGGTGTTAGGATGAGCAGGGGATATCGTTCCCCAAGTTCTTCGAGCGGTTGAGCCAGGTACCGGTGAACCAGGTTCAAGCTCAGGATCGGGGAGATCTCTCCATAGACGAATTCCTGGAATTGTTGAAGAGCCAGTCGCCGGCTGCAGGTCTTCTTCCTTCAGACATACTTACTCTTCTTCACTTAAGATTGGGGCTTCTTTGTTTCGTTATTAGATCGGTGTAGAAATCGTTTACTTTATACAATCACTGAACCTTTTATCCTGATGTTCCTCTTGCTGAGTGTATATGTGATTCATGGTTCTGTTTCATTCGAAAGATCATTATTGCAAGTGTTTCTCGATGAACTATAGGAGCTGTGATGTTTTTGACATAAATTTTACCATGATGAGGCCCCCCTTTATCTTTCTTTATAACTTGTGATTCTGGGACATGGAATAAAAAGTTGACAACTTTCCTAAGAAATCATCGAAATATATCCTCTCATTTTTTTTTTTTTGAGGATCCAACATAGGAATGTCCTAAATTTTGACCAACATGTGACTGAAATCCTACATCCCGTCTTTTTTGGACAATTTCGCTGTGATTTCATAGTTATCATTAAAAAATTTGCCTTTTTCTGAAAAAATCCATCTTATTCCTCCATTCGTTTTTTTTCACAACCGACATTTGAACAAAAAAGATCAAAATTTCACTGCAATTGGACAAATTTTCAGCTAAATCTTTCCTTAAAAAATACAGATTTTCTATCGACATTTGACTGAAATTCATTAAATTCCCTTGTTTTCATCGACAGATACCGACATCGGAGTCAACATTTAAAACCTTGCTCTCAGTCTCATGTCATGTACTAAGATATATGCCTCACAATTGTATCCTTCCCCATCGTGTGAACATTTAGGATAGGTAATGCTTGGTATGTGCTAATATGATTTTTTAACCCATATGAACATTATATGTAGACATTCTCTTTGAATTAGATCTTACTGCATTCTTACTCCCCATTCTCTTAGTGTTGTAGAAAAAAGCATCGACCACTTCTTTATTTTCTTCATAATGATGTCGAGGTGAAACAAATTGTAAGAGTTTATTTCCATAACATCTTATAATTGCACAGAGTAAAACTTTGAAAGGAGTAGGGCCACCAGTGTTAAGGAAAAGTAAACAAAAATAAGATTCAACCACATTCACATAAAAGAGAGAAAGGTTTTAATGAGGTTCGACAGTTTGCCTACGCCCTCACGCCACGCCAATTCCACTATGCTTCGAAGCAAAATACTGAGCAATCACTCGGTTACAAGCACTGTTTTATAGCTCGGCCGAATCAAACCGAGTTGACTCGACTCAACTCTGGCAGATTTCAAGTCTAATTTTTTGGCCTAGTCGGACCGACTTGGGATAAAACTTGGCCGTGTTGGACAGAGTTTACTCAACTCGGTTGGCTTTAGAGTTCGAGTTTCGAGTTTTTGAACACTGATTACAAGAGTTTCCCTCATACTCGCCTTTTCTATATCTCATAACTCACGAATTTGGGTTTTATAGATGTTTATAGATGTGACTCCAAAGATAAATACCAAAAGATCCCCTCCTAGTCGAACTTGACTAACTCAATGCAAGTCAACATCCTTATCTCGACAAACCAAAACAATAATTGGTTTTTGGGGCGTAGCGCACGATCGTCTTGTCAGGGTAATAGCTATCATGCTCCACACATAACAACCAGACCTCTATGATTCAACAATCTACTCCTTTTTCCGGTAATATTTTTACTTTAAGAAAATGGTGATGATGTATTAGAAAATCAATAGCTTCATGGAAATGAATGGTGTGGGGGATGACAACAATGTATGTACATATGATGCGTAGTATTCTAAAAAGCGGCCGCCTAGGCGCTAGGCGGCCCCCACCGTCTTGCCTAGGCCCTATGCGCTCCAGAAAAGCGGCCAAGCTCCCAGGCGGGGCAAGGTGGACGCCTAGGCGGTCTAGGCGGGATCAGGCTAGCCAGGCAGACCATGTTTGCTTTTGTTCTTATTAATCACTCAATCTTGAGTTATGATTATATACTTGTTCTCTAAAATAATGGTTTGGGATAATCTTGAACTTATATTAATTTTTAAACATATATATTATATAATATCAAAATACTAATTAAAATAATTAAAAAAAAGGTAAAACGCCTAGGCGCTGCCTAGGCCCCGCCTTGGCGCTAGGCGGCCCCCCACCGCCCGACTAGTGCCTAGCGCTTTTTAGAAACTTGATGGTGCAAGACCCGAACTAAACTGGTTCGAATTTTGGCTGATTTGAACATAAACCTCCCTCGACCCCAAAATATGCCCCATTCCTGATTTGGCCAAATCAAATTCAAACACCACCGAATCAAACTCGTTGCAGCTATTAAACCCAAACATGGCCTAATAGTTTGAATCACCCAGAATCGGATGATTTAAACACGAACCAGCTGAATCAGACTTGAATTCTTGATTATTATTTTTTTGTTTTTTTAATACTTTGGCTCGAACCCGAACTTGAACCGGTCCGAACCCGCTGAACCGATTCATTTTTCGCCTGATCGAAACCTGAGCCAGAATTCTCAAATCTTGGTTCAGTTGGCTGTACAACATCTCATGCTGTGCACCTAGCAGCCGTGGAATCCATGAGGCTCCATTACCTAGCTAGGTGTTGAACAACAGTTCACCTATGGGCTTATTCCAAAAGTTCGTTCCTTACATACCTGAGTGCAGCCATACATTTTTTGATTAAAAAAACTAACTTTAATTCTAGACAGTCAGAAGTGATGACCTCAACTATTGCAAACTTATGCTTCCAGGTTTCAGCTTTCAAGGCGGCTCGAGCAAAAGCCAGAGCATGCATAACACGGACAAGAATCAATTCTGTCACAGTGTCGCAATAGATCAGTGTGATATCACTTCATCTGTGGATTATGGTAGTCGGGACTACTACCCTCCATCCAAAAGTACCTCTGAGGCTCCTTACGTTGTAAGTGATAGCATCAAGTGACAACTGACAACTACTAAAATTTTCCAAATTTTTTTTGCTTGGCTATAGTACGAAATTCATCTTTTTTCTTTTTTTTTTTTGTCTTTTTTTTTAAAGAGAAGATAAGTTCAATGCTCTAACATGCATTGCTACGTGTTTTGTTACCAGTATAAAGAAAGCGAATTGGACGAATTATATAAGACATGCACTGATACTAGAGGGAACTGGTGGCAAGGTATATCAGTTAGAAGGGGAAGAATTTATCTACATAGCACGTATGGATAGAAGGATAGCTCCTTAATTTCTCCATTTTTTTACTCTTACAGGTTCTTTTTACTATTGAATATACAATCAAGACCAGCATTCTCTCCATTTAGGTAGGGAGAAGGTATGTTAAAATTGTGAGCCGAGAAGAAGTTCCAGATATTTCATTCTTTTATTTTTGTCTGAATAATACTTTTTAGCAGTTCCCAATTATTCGTGAATTAGTGTGTTTTTCCTTGCATTTAGCTTGTCTGCAAATTTCCTCGTGTAGTGCGCTGGAATAGTTTTTGGCAATAGGAGGTGGACGAGATTTACTCCTGTGTTTTGCATCATAACTGATTGAACTTCTCAAATCATCTTCAATCTCTCAGTAATTCCTTATGCATAATTTTTCTGCGGATTTTTCTGTTCTCATTTTTGTTTGAGAGTGATTGACCCTTTTCTGATGGTCTTTCTTTTACCAGTTACTTGTTTTTTTAGCAGTACAATATTAATGAGCTATGGTTTATCTTTTGATCCCATACTGTTAAGTTTTCCAAAATTTCGAACACTGCATATATTGTTTTAAATATAGAAAATTCTTTTTAATTATAAGATTTTTCCTACTAGTATTTGAGCCTGTTTTCAATCATATCATTTAAAGATGATAAGTAATGTAAATGGTAGGCATGAAGATTGAGAGAGCATCCATATAATTTTTCCTTTGTTGACATCGGCTTCTCAGAACTTATACCCTGAAAGTATGTGTTGGTTATTTGGAAAGAAAAGGACATTAAAGTTTCTCAAGATTAGGATTGCGATAGATTCTTGATGTTAGATACCCTCACATCCCAAAACCCGGGTTGTAAGGGGAGGTCCACAACGGGTATATTAAACGGGTGATGGGTGTCTCCCTCACCGATGTGGGACTTTCCGTTAACACTCCTCATGCGGAACACACGTGGCAAGGATCCTCCCACGCGGAGCACTCGTGGCAAGACAATCGGTAGGGAGCACCCGAAGCGGAAGTAGGAGTAGGAGACGGGCCAGCTCTGATACCATTAGATACCCTTACACCCCAAAACCCGGGTTGTAAGGGGAGGTTCACAACGGGTATATTAAGCGGATGATGGGTGCCTCCCTCACCGATGTGGGACTATTCGTTAACACTTGGAAAGAATGTTATTTTTTTATTCTCATTATATTGGGAGACCTAGGAACGTTTTTGGGAGACCTAGGGGTGTTTCCACACATTAATACAAGCTTTGCATGCTAACTGATGGTGCCAAAATTGTCACCAGCTCATTGTCCACGTGGCAGTAACGGAAGGCGACGCGTGGAGACATTAGGGTCCCCCTGGGGGTCGTCCTCACCTTTGGATGCACCTTGAGCGGCCTCGGTCGATCGAAGGGGCGACTTTGGATAGCCAAAGAAAAAGCTCCCCCGAGGGTGAGCTCGAGATTCAAGGCAAATCCCGACTTTTGGGTAAGCAGCATTGTAGCCAAAATAGGACTTGGAATTCAAAGAACACTCCCAACGAATCCGGCCTTCGCCCTCACGACCAGCTCGCACGTGGAAGAGGTCGCCCGTAGCTGGCACTCGCAGCTCGCCTGGGAGCTCACCCTGACCGCACGCGATCAGCTTGCACGCAAAAGAGGTCGCCCATGGCTGGTGCCCGCAGCTCGCCCGGGAGCTCGCCCTGACCGCACGCGAGCAGCTCACACACGAAAGAGGTCACCCGTGGCTGGCGCTCGCAGCTCACCAGGGAGCTCACCGTGACCGCACGCGATCAGCTCGCACACGGAAGAGATCGCCCGTGGCTGGCGCTTGTCGCTCGCCCGGACATCCTGACCACACGCGATCAGCTCGCACGTGGAATAGGTCGCCCGTGGCCGACGCCCAACCGCATGCGATTAGCTCGCACGCAGAAGAGGTCGCCTGTGGCTGACTTCCACAGCTCACCCTGACCGCACGCAGAAGAGGTCGTCCGTGGCTGACGCCCACAGCTCGCCCGGGAGCTCACCCTGACCGCAAGCGAAAGAGGTCGCCCGTGGCTGACGCCCACAGCTTGCCTGAGAGCTCACCCTGACCGCCGCAATCAAATCGTACGCGGAAGAGGCCGCCCGTGGCTGGCGCCCACAGCTCGCCCTGACCACAGCGATAAGATCGCACACGGAAGAGGCCGCCCGTGGCTGGTGCCCACAGCTCGTCTTAACCGCACGCGATCGGCTCACCCACCAAAGAGGTCGCTCCTGACATAGTTTGAAGAACACTTCAAAAGATTCAGCACCTACAGCTCGCCTGAGAGCTCGCTCTAACCGCACGTGATCGGCTCGCCCGCGGGTGTCGCCTACAATAAGGCAGTAACGAGTCGACAGATGTTACCACCCCCGTGGAACTACATGGGCAATTGTGAGTTACATTAGCCGGTCAAGGGCGGTCTAGAACACCCCAGATTGGAGCCTTCCAGAATCTCCACCTGGCACGGACAAGATCGGTGCCCCCTCCCCTCACCACCGCCTGACAGGCTAAACAACAAAGCCCATTAAAGAGCCCATGTGGGCTGACATGTGAAATGTAAAAGGTGCATGTAAGAGCGGTCACGTGTCATACTCTGGCGATCTGCAAAAGGTCTATAAAGGTACAACCCCCGGATCTAAAGTACAAGTTCGAAACTCAAAAATCCAAACATTTTCCTGCTTCTGAGCCTGCTCCCTTTCGAGCCATCACTGACTTAAGCGTCGGAGGGTCTGCGCTCCTCA
The DNA here is from genome assembly GCA_947650365.1 of Chamaelirium japonicum. Taxonomy (NCBI): domain Eukaryota; kingdom Viridiplantae; phylum Streptophyta; class Magnoliopsida; order Liliales; family Melanthiaceae; genus Chamaelirium; species Chamaelirium japonicum. The sequence goes on along the minus strand of OX393552.1, from coordinate 44,382,672 downwards.
CGGAGACAACCATTCTTATGTTTTCTTTACCCTACAGGTTGAGCGACCAGGCTGGAGATTTTTCCCCCGACACTGACCTTCTCTAATATCAAATATCATCTTCCCATTCAGCTTAAAGGTCTAGAAGAGCTTCTCAAACATCGTCTTCACCATTATGCTTCATGGTAGCTCGCTTAATAATTAATAGCTTCTGATTATATTCATAGTTAGAGTTCGCCAAGGATTCTATGCTTATGCACTAAATTTATAGTGAACTATTAACTAATGAGAATTGATGTTGACATTACGGTATTTATCATGATTCTAGCTTGGGATGTCACTTTCTCCATAATCCCAAATTTGATACTTATTGTTGTTTGCCCCAATGTTTAAAATAGTGCCGGTTAGGTTGGTGGCTCTTGGCCAGGTGATGCCTTAGACCCTTGGCACTAGGCAGACATCTAGGTAAATAACCAAAAAATGATTTTAAAAAAATTATAATTCACAATTTGAATAAATGATTTTTAAACCAAAAATAATTCGAAAGATTATGTAAGTATAGAAATGATAGGATTTTTTATGTTTGTGAGGTTGATTGCAATCAATATAAATGCATAAACTTGGTACTGACTAATGAGTAATGAACATTCTTTTTTTCTTGTCGGGCAGACACTAGATAATAAAATAAGAGGATAAACTAAGTCTTTCCGGCATTGTTTTTTTTCCTCCATTCCGTTTATTCCTTGGTTTCTCCTGAGCAGTGCTATTTAGCCTCCCACTTTGTACTCACGGACCGGGCCACCCTTAAGTGGGGTTAGAGCCGGCACTTTGCCTGTCAGTGGGGGCAGTGTGCAACAGACAACTGTGATTGGTGCAATGCTAGGGTGGCCTAGTTCGAGAGGACAAAGTGGGGGGCTGAATAGCAGTTTTCTTTTCTTCTTTTGCCCCTTCTTTCTGCTGTTCCCTTCGTGCTATCCTATGTCGGTCCAATAAAGGTTGCGAGTGGCGAGTGCTATTAGTCGAATTTGTGGCTACCATTCCCCCAATTAAACAACGAAAAGGAAGAACACAAAAATGAGAAAGACAAGTAGAAAAAAATGTCTTTCATTTTTTTGTTGTTGAGAAGGTTGCCTAATAATTTCAGTTTTATCCAGGCACATGACTAAATTTTGATCGTAAACATTAACACAAACAATAATCTTAATGGTTTCATCTCTGATTGACTCTAAGAAGCCTTCAATTAGTCCTTGTCTGTATTGTTTTGGATTCTCGTTTCCAACTTATGGTTCCAACCTTCACCGTGCATCATCTACCTTACCCTCTGGTTCTCCCATGATTTTATTCATATATGCAATAATAAAGCAATCTTAGTTTAATGAGACATGTGCAATACCTAGTTTAGTAGTTTAGGCATTGGTTATTACTTCTCTCAACTTCTATATTTTTCTTGAGCCTTTCAATTTCTTTTGACCCATGGTGGGCATAAGGAGGAAAATGAAGCTTCAGATAACGCAAAAATTCAAATTAAATTGTGTTGTCTATCTTAATTTTTGGGCGGGACTGTTTGTAAAATTATATCACTTAGGTGGACAAATAGGAATAGCTGACCTAAAGTTAGATTGAGGGCTAATAGACTTAAAGCCTTGCCATGAGAAGTAGTAATGAAATACGGAGAAAATGGTTTAACCACTTTAACGAAGACCATGGAACGAGAGAAAATCCCTGAGTTTTTCACACGCAACAAACCACTGATTCTGCTCTCACATTTTCCCTCTTATTTTCCGTTTCCCCCCCTTTTTTTTAATTGTTTGTTGGCTAATATCACATTTTGACCACATTAATCTTAGTGGACGGGCAACTATGAAAGGGCTACATGTGCTGCTCTGTCATGACTTGTACAAAAATCTTAAGACTGAAACCCTTATTGATTATGAAGAAAACGAGCACTAAAATGAGAGAGGAAAGAGAGACAAGACTTTGGTTCACACGTGAAAATGTTTCAAAAGGTGTCAGCACGTGCATGATCAGGGTTTGCATGGATCCTTAATATGGGGACAGTGGGTGTTCATATGGAGAAAATATTTAGTGGGTCGGACATGCCACATCAGCCATGTATCCCCCACACCCAATGCACTATTAAAAGTTCGTATTTTAGCTAATGTTGTCACCACTGATTAGTAGTGCATTGGGTGGGAAGATATACGGCTGATGCGGTACGTCCGACCCACTGAATATTTTTCTCATTCCGTATGATGGTTTTTAATGACCAGAAATAAAATCAAATTTATTTTTATTCTTATTCTTCTCTTTGCTTGATTTGGTCTTGTTTTCTTGTGGATTCAAAATTCTTACACAACCGGAAAAATTTCTTTAGAACCACAAAAAAAAAAAATTGTGATTTCTTGAGCACGAGGGTTCCCCCAGATGATTCAAAGACTTGTGGATGATAAACGAGTAATCGTACTGTACCTGAGCGTCCGATAAACCTTACGATCGATATGTGATGCAGATTACCTGATGATGTTTACATTTGTTGTGCTAATACAGGTACATCAGACAGCGGTGGAAGATTAGATGGCAGCTAATTAGTCGAGGTGTCAGCTTGGAAGCAATCGATCAATCGATCTTCTTCTTCGTTTCAGTTTAGGGGTGACAAATGTTATGATCTGCCTGCAATAGTAGAGCAGTAGTAGTAGGGTGAAAACAACAAACTTGGCTGATGCTGATCATGGGTTTCGGGGTCCTGTAATCTGGGTAGTGAAAAAAAACTATTAGTCCTTAAGCATCTGGTTCTGTGTGAATTTTGATGTCCCTTGTAAGTAGTTGGTTATTTTGTTTGATCTTCTTTGTATTTGGCTTTTTTGTTAGTATGTAACCATATCTGGACCCTTGACCCAAAGGGTCCTTGTAGCTAACCATCCCATGGCTTGACATGCAGTCGTGGGTACCACATGCCATTTGTGGTTACATGGGAATACCATATGTTGAATAGTCCCACATCCTGTGCTCTAAGAGGTTAGCCTTTTGGAGTCATAGGGTGTTCTAACATGGTCTCAGAGCTGGATCTGTCTCCTGCTCCTGCTCTGGGTGCGGCTCCACTGATTGTCATGCGCGCTTTGTGTGGGGAGTGTTGAATAGTCCCACATCGGTAAGGAAGGCACCTATGGCCGTTTAATATACCCGATGTGCTCTACCCCCTCTAAGGGGGTTAGCCTTTTGGAAATATGGGGTGTTCTAACACCATATACGGGTTTCGAAGTATTGTTCTTTTTATCCCTGCAGCCAGCATGTGACCAAGACCCTACGTACAACTGTGCAGGTGGGCATTGATCCTATAGCAAAAAAAAAAATAACAATCTTTAGAAATTGTTACTCTTTTGCTACAATAAAATTCCTGTTGTAATTTTTTTTGTGAAATCTTATCAATTTTTTTTGCTATAGTGAAATTACTGTAGCAAAAAAGTAACAATTTGTATAAATTGAGTAACAATCTTGTTGAGTAACACTTTGTGCATATTGTTACTATTTTGCTATAGTGATTTACTGTAGCATTTTTACTGTAGCAATTTTTTTGAGTAATCTTGTCGGAAAAAAATTGCTACAGTGAAATAATTGTAGCAAAAGAGTAACACAATCTTTGCAGATTGAGTAACAATCTTTGTAGAGTAACAATTTGCGTAGATTGTTACTCTTATGCTACAATGAAATTAATGTAGTAAAATATTTTTCTGTGAACTCGTGTCAAAAAAAAAAAAATAGCTACAATGAAATCACTGTAGCAAATTTGCTGGTTGGAGTCCTATAGCGGCAAGAACAAAGGGGCATGCACTACGGGGCAATTTGGTCATTAAAATGGGTTAAAAGTCATGTGTGGGACTTCCTCTAGCTGGATCCTTTTCGGGAGGGACCTGTTGCAACACCATCTTTTTGGGTGTCCTTATCCTTAAATGTATATCTCTTGTCAGGAACTTCTCACTAAGTCCCGTAGCGGCAAGGACAAAGGGGGATGCACTAAGAGGCAATTTGGTCATTAAAAATGGATAAAAATCACGTGTGGAACTTCCTCTAGCTAGATCCTTTTCAGGAGGAACCTGCTCCAACACCATTTTTTTGGGTCTCCTTACCTTTAAATATATCTCTTGTCAGGAATTTCTCACTAAGTCCCCCAATTTTTTTTTTTTTTTTGTGCTCCTGTAATTATCAGATTTCGAATCGTTGCTCTAGTGCAATGGCACTTAAGAGGTGCCTCTCTAACCAGGATGGATATGCCCTCTTAAAAAAAAAAAAAAAAAAAAAAATCAACTGTATGAATTGATGGAATTTCAACTGTGGAATTCCGAAAGGGTTAGTTTATTTCAACAGAGTTGTAACAATGGCTGCCGCTGCCAACCGGTAGTGGCTGGTGCCGACGGCAGCGACTTATGGTGATGGCTGGTGGTGGTGGCAGACTACGGCATGTGGTGGTCGACTGTGAGGAGTTCGTACTCGACCGAATTAGGGATGGCAACGATGCGATTTCGGTGCGGTTTTGGGCAAAACCGAAACCACACCGCACCGCCACACCGAAACCACACCACATCGCGACGGTGTACCATATGAAAAACTGAAACTGCATCATGCGGTGCGGTGCACCGCGATTTAACATTACAATGGTCTAAACGGTGCGGTATTGGGTAAAACCGAAACCGCACTGCACCGAGACGGTTTTATATTTTGGCAAACCAAAACCGTACCAAGCGGTGTGGTTTTCCGCGGTTTGCGGTTTTAAACCGCACCGCTGCCATCCCTAGGCCGAATTCTGATGTAAATTCCAACTTTACATTCTTCATGGGAGTGAATGTGTTGGGGGCATGCTGAAAATGCACGAGTCGCAATCAAATGGGCCGTTTATATAGGAATTGGATGCACCTTGTACTTCACCAATCTACATCCGATTTTTTTTTTTGGGGGTAACAGTAGTACATTACATAGATCAAACCAGGGTAGAGCTTAATTGAGTTGTAATCGAATCGGCTCCTCTAGAGTCTGTCCATTCTTAGCGATGGCAGCAGTGCGGTTTAAAATCAAAAACCGGTGTAAACCATACCGCATGGTGCGGTTTTGGTTTGTCAAAATCTAAAACCGTCATGGTACGGTGCAGTTTCTGTTTTGATCAAAACCGCATAAAACCACATCGTTTAGAACTTTATAATGATAAAGCGCAATGCACCGCATCACACCGCACCAAAACCACACTGCTACCATCCTGATCCGTTCTCAAAGTCTTTGGAGTCGGGCCCACGATAAACCACACTTATTGTTCTATCAGCATAGATCAATCACTTATGGGTTGCGACTATTCTAGGGCAGTCTAGTCCCACTTTATGACTGGCCTAGGGGTTAGGCAGATCCCGGACTCCGTGTCTGAGTTGTGGAGTCGTTGGCGGCACAAACGCTTCAGGGGCCGAGACAGATGTGCTTGGGACTCGCTAGCAAGCGGAATTTCATGGTCCTTATGGATGGACCGGAATCGGAGGTCTTTCGAGAACTGCTCCCTGTCGGTGGACAGAGTGATCCTCTCCACGAAGTCACTAGTCCACCTATGGGCATCCTGCGCACCAGAGGGAGTGAGGGCTTCCCTACAGCGCATTTGTACTTCCATTACCTGAGCTATAACTCTCTCCTCCTTTCTTACTATTAATAAACAGGTAGGGGTCCAGGCCGAACCCGCCCTCAACATGAGGGATTTCTCAAAAAAAAAAAAAGCCACATGAAATGAATTGCCATGGGAGATGGATCAGATCTGAAGCAAAGGATAAGGAATTAATTCCACATGACTGAAGATACCAAAGGCTAGGTTTTTTTTAGGGTGACTTGGTGAAAATCCCTTTTGAAAAGATGCTTTTAAGCTCCAGTTCCGACAATATTTTGGTTTGAGCTCAAAACCATATCACACTTTTACATTAAACCTTTTTTAACCTATTCAACCCCTATCAAATGATTAAAATACCCCTTCTATTACCCCTCTGTAGCAACCGAACTTATATTTTGCTAACCCGAACTGATACTCCAAAATCTGCTACAGTGATTCTGGAGTATCAATTTGGACAATAGAGTATCAATTCGGTTGCTACTGCCAAATCATTGTAGCTGCACTATTGTTGCTATAGTGATTTCACTATAGCAGCAGAATTAATACTCTGTTGTGCCGAATTGATATTTCATTCGAGTTGCTACAGTAAAATTACTGCAGCAATCGAATTTATACTTTGCTAACATGAATTTATACCCCATTCAAGCTACTACAGTGAAATCACTGTAGCAATTAAATTTATATTTTAAAATAATTATAGCTAAAGTGAAATCACTGTAGCGATCATTGTGTTTTGGATATACTATTGGGATTTCAATATACAACTCATGTTGAAAAAAAAAATTTGAGCGAGAGACTTAATGCTCTACGCAAAACGTAGATAAGTTTATCAAACCCCAGGGTTAACTCGAGGGGCCTTTCCCTATTTTATTATTTAATTTCTTCTGTAGAAATTTTGGATGATTTACATTTCGGATCCTAATAAAATTTCCATCATTTCGAAGAAAATTTGTAGCAATAAGCAAATCAGATTTGGGGGATTTAATTTCTTTTTGTAGAAATTTCGGATGATTTCTATTTCGGATCCTAATAAAATTTCGATCATTTCGAAGAAAATTTATAGCAATAAACACATCAGATTTGGGGGATTTAATTTCTTTAGGTAGAAATTTCAGATGATTTCTATTTCGGATCCTAATAAAATTTCGATCATTTCGAAGAAAAATTGTAGCAGTAAGCACATCAGATTTGGGGGGAAAGGCCGGATCTTGAATACCCAAGAAGATAAATGGTGGGTCGGAGTTGATGGATCAGCGAGTGAAGGCGTAGAAGACGACGCAGATGTAGAAAAGCATGGCGGCGGGGACGAGGGTGACGAGCGGGACGACGGCTCCCGCGGAGGCGGATCCGTCGCATCCGAGCCTCCCCAGCTTGATCTGGACCATGTTCACGAGGGCCAGCATCAGGAACCCGCACCCGAACACCGACCCGACGGCGGAGGCCAGGATCCCCCCTCGCAGCACCGCCTGGTTGACGCGCGCCGCCCTGCTGCCGTCAGTGGGGCGGGCGAGGCGGATGGCCTGCTTGATGCAGAGGGCGACGAGGCTCGAGAAGAGAAAGGCGGAGAAGGCGAAGACGTGGAAGGAGACGAGGTCCTCCTCCACCCCGTTGCCGGCGACGCAGTCCCCGGAGACGAGGCCGGAGGAGGGGTCGGAGGGGTTCCAGGCCAGGCCCACGAAGACGGCGAGGGTGAAGAGGGAGTTGACGTTGACAATGCCGTCCAGCGCCGTGATGTGGATGCTCGTCCCTCCCCCTTCGCCGCCACCGCCGTCGGATCCGGTGCTCCGCTGGTCCATTTCCGAGATAGGCGTCGCTTGGGTAGGGTGAGAGGAGTGTCGTACGGCGAATCAGGTGACGTGCCGCCCCTGCTCTTGCTTGACGGAAGGGAACTTAAGGTTCCATTTCGCATCAAGTCCTGGGACAAGGAACACTTTTTTACCATGGATTCTTGTTGACTTTTTTCGATCCTTGTGCTCCTGTGGGGGACGCTGCAGATATATCTCGATCGTTTGATTGAATGTAAAAGGGTATGGGTGAGATGCACCTTTCGTGCTGTGTGTAATGTACAAATCGGATGCATCTCGAACGATCCCTATTGAGTATGGATAAAGAGAGTCGTCATATTGAATGTAATTTCATAGTCCATAGGCTTTGAGTTCATGAAATCGGTTGAGTCTTGGACTTTGGTCAAAAGTCTCCACATTGTATTGGGATATTGTAGAAAAAGAGAATGTTGCAGAATGAGAATATTGTAGAGAGGATATCATCAAGAGGATCGTTCAAAGAATCTTATAGAGGGAGAGACTATTATAAATGAAAATGTTGTAGAGAGAATATTGTAGAAAGAAAATGTTGTAGAGAATGGATGTTTGAAAGAGTGAATGTTGCAAAGTGCATATAGAGAAATAGTTGGAGAGAGAACAATTTAGAGAGTAAAATAGAGAAAATGTTGTAGAGAAAACATATTATAGAGGAGAAATGTTATTCAGCCCGAAAGTTTTCCGGATTCTGCTTAGCCCAATTGACGCCGCAGCACGTGAGTGGTGGTTGAATCTCACTAGTGAGATTTAAATGTCGCTAGTGAGATTCAACCACCACTCATGCGCTGCCATGTCAATCGGGCTTAGCAGAATCGGGAAAACTTTCGGGCTGAATAGCATTTCTCTATTATTGAGAGAATATGATAGATATAAAATATTGCAGAGGTTGAGTATTATAGAGAGTGTCATATGAAGAGTGTTTTAAGAGAGAATATTGTAGAGAATGTTGTAGGAAGAGAATTTAGAGTGAATGTCAGAGAAAGGAAATGTTGCATAAAGAGAGTATTGTAGAGTAATTGCTGCACACAAAGGATGTAGTGAGACAATATTGCAAGAGAATGTTGTAGAGAGAGAATATTGTAAAGAGAAAAAATGTTAGAGAGAAAAATAGTGCAAATCGAAAAAAAAGTAGAGACAGAATGTTGCAGAAAAAAATGTTATAGAGAGAATAATGTAGAGAGAATTGTCATAGAGAGAAAATGTTGTAGAGAGAGAGAGAGAGAGAGAGAGAGAGCATGTTGTAAAGAGATAATACTGTAGAGAGAGGTTGTTGTAGAAAGAGAATATTGCAGTGTTGCAACGAGAGAGTTATAAAGAGATTCTACAGAGAGAAGGTTGTAGGTGAAAATGCAGAAAAAGTAGTAAAGAGAATGTTATAGAGAGAGAAGCTGCAGAGAAAACGATAGACTGGATATACCCGAGAATTTTACCTTAGTTGACCTTCATCGTGTTTCATAGCCTACTTCAGTTTCAGTTCAGAGAATTCCATAACCAACTGCAAAGATATGTTAATCTAGTTGTAAGGTATCTTCATAGCGACAGATGAGTTTGTCTGTAATTTGACAGTAAATTACCACTGCCAAAGCTCCATCTCCATTGAATTGTCGTACCAAATTCGGTGTTCCGTACTATTTATTGAGTACCTTCATAGTAACAGTGCTTGGTGCCATACATTCTTTTTCCCAGATAAATATTAAAAAATAAATAACTTCCGTACTATTGAGTACCAACTCATCTAAAAGCTCAGCTGTTAGAGAGGGGGGGCAATAATGCATACATTAGCAGTTTTCACTCAAATGTACTTAGACTTCTGGGAAATTCAAACAGGGCTAAGGATCTAGCATTTCTTTCAAGCTGACACAATCTCGGAAAGGAATACATATCCCGGATGTCAAAGATACAATCCCCATGAATTCATATCTGAAACCCATTATCAGATTTGAACTGTAACATGAAAACCATGCGATGTTTACAAACCAATCACACGAATCAATACAAGGATGTAGCAATGCATTGATATAGTACAAGATGAACTATGACACCATCAAGCTAACAGAAGCAAACTTAAAAGTATGTTTCTAGAAGTGATGAGAATCACAATGGGCTCTCATGAGAAACTTCAAGCCGCCTAATGTGAGCTCCTGACTGCTTTCGAGCTCTCGTGCTGTGTTCAAGGGACCAAGCCTTCTTGATTCATGCTTGGAACCGGTTTGCTACTGTTTTTCTCCCGCACCTCGACACCCAGATAATCCGTCAAAACTTTCTTCACAGCGAATCCATGACCGCTATGCTTTCGGCTGATGAAGGGGGACATCTTCCCCCTTGCCGGGCTGACTAATGGAGCAGGTGAGAAGTGTGGAGTGGTGTATGCAGTTGTGTATGGAGTGCTCGAGACAGGCACCGAGTATGGAATCAAAACTCTCTTGTGAGGAGCGACACCGGTTGTAGGAACCAATGAAAACTGATCTGATTGTTTAGTCAGGTCATCAACATAGATCAGATCATCGATACGAGCAATGATGTTAAATGCAATGCTCTCAAGAACCCTGGAGTAGCTTTCTAGTATGGATTTCCCAACATCCTGAAAGTTTCAATCATGAAAAGCCAATCAACACCCGAAAGATTTTGCTTAAAAATAATAAATTAAGCTCGAAATTGGGAGGAACTCGAACCTTGTTGAATTGGATTTTGCTCATGTCCAAGGTTGTCTGCGTGAGACCGGGGAACCGCTGCTTCAAACATAGCAAGAGGCTCTCAGCACGATCAGCAAGTAACTCTCGTTTCTCCGCATCCAACACCAAGTCCTTCACCATGCCCCAGGATGATCTATGATGTGCACGATTAGTTGTATTTATGGGCTTCGCAAGTGCACTTCGACGCCATACATAAATAGACGTCTCGACACGATTGGCAATCTCCAGAGCTTGGTATTCAGAGGATAAATCAACGCAATCGAGAAGACACTCAGGGGAGAACTGAACTGAAGTGATATAACGGTAGATTATATCACCTAGGCTGGCTCTTCCATTCTGTAATCAGGGACATGACCAAGATTTTAGAATTCGGGTCCGGGTTCGGACTAGGAAAAATGAATGGGTTCGGGTTCATTCGGTTTCGGCTGTTTGGCCACAAATAGTAAGAATAACATAAGGAAATAAGAAATTACGGTCATACGCCCGATTCGGGCCCGAATCAGTCGTTTCAAATCCAAATCTTGTGATAAATGAATCATGGAATAATTAACAACTACATATGTGTCATTCAAACTAACTAAACAATGATATGAACCAAATCCGAATTAGACCCGATTCGGGGATCGGCAAAACTCCAAACTGGTTTGGGTGAACCGGTTCGAGTTCGGACGAACCCTCAAACAATGGGCAAGACAAACAAATTGATCTCATACATTGATGGATTAGGATTCGAAATATTAACCATTAGATAAATAAAGGCATAACAAACAAAAAATCGGTGGAGGGCCACCTTTGGAAGCGAGTCGAGGTATGATAGTGGAACTTCCATTTCAGCCAAAGCATTGCTGTTGATAGCCAATGCAGCCTTGAGGATTTGGTTCGTGCATTCGCGCTTGTGCTGCAATTGCTTTCTCATCTTCTCATGGAGACCACCGGGAGGGACACGAGGCGTGGGCAGCCACCACTTCTCTTCTTGATGCTGAAGGGGTCTACGGAAAGAGGCTGAACCATTAGAATTTGGTGCCGATATACCTTGATCGACGTACCAAAATTCTGGATCACTAAAACCATCTAAGATTTCCTGTGAAGGGTGAAATACGTTAAAAAAAGTCCTGAATTATGGTTGCTATAGAGAGGAGTATGTCGAGTCTCACAAAGAGCATATTGTCTAATTTTCGGAGTGCTGGGAGATTGATATAAAGATCTGATCGCGGTCTGCAAGTCATGACCTGAAACATTAACGGAAAAATCATGAGGAAACAATAACAAAATGAGATTTCTGAGCACTCATATCAACATACGAGACCAATGACAATATAACATCAAAGGGTTTAATTAAGAGTACAACCAATGAATAGAATAAAAAGGGTATAAATCATGAAGAACTAAAAAAAATGATATGATCATGCAATCAAAATAAATATTGCTGTGATGTACTGGGCAGCAGTGAGCTAAATCATAATCAAGTATTTTGCTGAGGATCCAGCTACCCAAGATAAACATTTCAAAGAAAATCAAGAAATGCGTCATAATGATTAATGACTTATCAATTCATACTAAAAAATGTTTGAACTTCAGATGTAAGAACACAGATCTTCCTTGCAGCGGAAAATTTGAACCAGAACTGTGACTACCTCAACCTTGCTCCCATCAGGAAATGTTTGCCAAGAGGGTATCAATTCAACTATGTGGTCACTAACACAGAGAAGCCAGTCCATCTCTCTTCGCCACATGCGCTTCTTTTCAGGAGATAAAGGCTCTAACCTCCATAGCTGTCCGAAAATGGTGGCTAAAATAGTACAGAAGAAAATAGAACTTTGAGAAGGAGTCGCTGGATATTATATATACCAAATCAAACAAAATTCACGACATAAAAGTCAACCAAGAAAAACACAGAAATATAAACATACCACAAAGATTTGTGATAGCATTCGAGATTGCCAGTGCAGTGCACACCCCTTTTCCACACCCTGACATGTCTTCTCCAAGCAGCAACTTTGAAAACCTCTCCTTCATCATGTCGATATCTGATAGAATACAAAACACAACCCAACTACCACAAATTCATTCGACAATAGAAGTAGAAATTATATGCCCATTGATCATTTGTAAAACAAAATAGCATTAATCCAGTCACTAATTCCATGCCCCCTCAAAACCGGTTGGGAGGGAGGGGGAGGGGGCAACAGGTATATGACGACACAAAACTCCCACGCAGAGAGAAGCATCAACGGGGAGAAAGAGGGTGCAACGGGGCCACTTGGGGAGACGGAGTGGGGCCTAGCTCTGATACCAAGTCACTAATCCCGTGTCCCCTTCAAAACCAGTTGTGAGGAGGAGAGGGCAAAAGGTATATGAAGATACCGAACTCCTACCCCTAACCGATGTGGGACTATCCGCTCAACAAATCCAAATTCCAAATCACTCTACTGTATTGATCAGAAAGTCTAGGGTTTAAGCCTCTTCAATGAGATATAGCATAAGAAGCAAGGACAATGATGAGGGAGTGGGGGGGGGAACCCAAAAATATTATCAACATTGAAGGGTTTAAGCCCTTCCAATGTATGACATTCCTCACTTTCGATCGCAGTAATATTTGACTGTGATGATTATTGGCGAAAAAAAAAAACCAATAAAGAAATCCAGGAAAGATTAAGAACAAGGAAAGATCAGCACCTGAAACATTGGGCTTCGGCTTATCTGTTCCACCATCATCCTGATGGGTTGATGACTCATCCTCCCTTTCTAAATCAGAAACTGAGCTCCTCTGGATCTGGAAACCCAAAGGTTCGGTCGGCTTCGGCGACTGCTCGGAGCTGCCACGGCTCTGTGGCTCTTCACTGGACGATGATTCAGAGCTCATACTGCTCCCGTGACGCTCCTCTTCCGCCGAATCACTAAACGACTCTCCCTCTTCGGCATTCACGTCAGACCCATCATCAGCAACGCCGCCCTTCACCATCAAACCCTCCATCCCTAGCTCCCCTGTTTCCCCAAACACAGGGCAACGCCAAGAGATGGCAGTCTTGGCGAGATCCTCCTTCGAAACGGGCTTCCTCAGCACAAACCCATCTCGCAAGCGAGCCCTTTGGAGGGATCTAGAGACCCAGACGGCCAATGGAGAAAAGGGGTTGAGGCCGGAGGGACCACAGGTCGCTGCTAATGGAAGACAGTGGCTCTTGGTGACCTCCTCTGCTTGGTGGGTAGGGGTACTATCCATAAAAAGGCGATCATATCCGATGGGCAAAGATGGACTCTCTTTCCCCTTTTCTATATGGGGAGGATGAGGCTCGCCATGATCACAGCCGCTTGCTCTAACACATGATTTATCTGAAGGGAGATGAATGAGGAAGGAGGAGAGCGCCCTTCTCTTTTAAATTCCGCCCCTCTCTCTCTCTCTCTCTCTCTCTCTCACTCTCTCTCTCTCTCCTGTATTTGGATTTTAAATTGTAACGGTAAACCCTAAAGGATGATCTCCCCTCCGCCCCTTTGTCGCCTCCTTTTCTCACCAACTCTCAAGAGTCATGACCCAGCAACGTATTTTCTCCACATCTTTTCGTACATCCTGACGTGGCATCTAAGGCACGTGCCTCGTCAAGTACGAGGCACGGCGGATGAATCAAAAGAAAAAGATACTAGGAGAAAAGATAGCACAAAACCCAAATGACCCCTCCGAGAACATTTTTGCTACCCGATTCCTTTGCTGCACTTGTCTAGTGCCTAATTGTGGCCTGGCACATCGTCCAAAAAAAGGACATAATGGGTAAGTGCAATGGCAATAATTGTAGTCCTATTATACCCTTTCTTTTGGTTGATGTCGCAGTCCACGATTGGGCTGTAAGCAAAGCAATCGTGTCATAATCAAGACAATTATGATCGAGGAGGTTTAAGATACCTTCTGACCCAACAAGATAGAGTTCAAATCTCCTAGTCCTACCCACTATAGGGGATAGGGGGCGTTGGTAAGCAACCGATGCTTTAGTCATGAGGTTTTGGGTTCAAGTTCTCCCTTCCCTCTTCTCGAGCTATCTAGAGACGTATAGGAAAACTTCCGAGTGGGTCGGACGTCCGAGACCGAAGTAGGTCCATTGTCCAATGGGCTTGGACGAGTCCAGTGTGGGCCTGATGTATAAAGCAGCCGTACGATGATTGTGCAGTTGATTGGAGCTTCGAAAATTTACATAATTTGTTTGAATTAACTTTAATTATAGTAGTAAGAATAACGAGGAAGATGATGATAAGGATGGGCAATGGCCGTTTTGTGTCGGTTGAGCTCTCACCCACTGGTGGGTTACTTGCTAAGAGGGCATCCTTTACTTGCAAGGGCCTCTCACGTCTTCAAATTTAATAATGATGACTCATCATGGTGTGCTGGTGGCTCCAACCTCTGAGCTCTCTCCATGTTTAACTGCAACCGTTGATCTTTTGAGATCAAAAGGCACCCCACCCCCTCTCTCTTTTTCGTCTGTGGGCACAGCCCTAACGGCTAGCTTGCTTTTAGGTTTCAAAAACTCTGGAGGCTCCTCCGTCTATGTGGCGCGCCCTCACAAGTCAAAGACTCCCCGACCAGTACCACTACTACAGTTGGTGAGCTCCTTGGACCACTGGTCACGGGTTCCACGTTACTCTGCCAAACTGACATGGCACGATCACAGCCATCCGCTGCATGCAACCCCATGCAGATAAAGGGGAAGTTTGAGAAAAACCGTCTGTTTCGATGTAAGTCCTCCGGGAAGTCGTCCAAGTGACGGAAGTAGCCAATTTCGGCTGTTTGTTTTTGATGTAACCGCCTCCGAACTTGAAAGTAGGGGTGGCGATGGGTCGTGTCGTGTCTAGTTCCGGGTCGTGTCCAAAACCCCTAGACCCGGACCCGACCCGTTTAACTAATCGTGTCTAGATCCTAAACCCGTACCCGACCCGCTAATAAACGGGTAGACCCGGTAAGACCCGTTTACCACCCGGGTCTATTCAGTTGACCCAATCCGACTCGACCCAACCTGACCCGAAAGACCCGCTAGTATTATATATTACATTATCGGATTGCGGGTAGACCCGACCCGACACGACCCGTTGAATAATAAACGGGTCTTCCTGGGCCTACCGTGTCCAGACACTAAACCCGGTCCCGACCCGTTTATTAAATAAGTCTATCGTGTCGACCCGTTTACGACCCGAAACCGTTTAGCCCTGACCCAGACCCGTTACCTTCGTGTCGGGTCGGGTCGGATCCGAAATTGCCAGCCCTACTTGAAAGTCCCACTTCTGAACTACCCGCAAAAGAGTGTTTTTTGTACCTCTCGTACTGGGAAGTGATTAATGTTGCCATGTCACGCCCCACATCCCACAATATCAAAGTGGAGAAAAATCGGATCATCGATAGCGCCACAGGGTTTTCTTCTTTCCACGCCGCTAGGGCATCATCTTCCCCGCTGCATGGTTTCATCTTCTCCATTACAATGTTTCATCTTTCGGACAGCCAATCATCGAATCGAAAAAAAACCCCTCATCTCTCACTCTTGTCACCGACCATCGAATCGAATCAGGTTAATTTTGATTACGTCCCTCTTCTGACCACAGGGATAGGATCTCCAGTGATTCCAGCATCAATTTTGTCTCCCTCCCTCCGCTGACCACCACTGATCGTACTGATTATATCTCCGTCCAACGATTCAAGTAAAGACCCTATTTATTGATTGGCTTATCTAACAACAAATCACGTGCCCTTGGATGGCTATAGAAGCCCAAGCTGAATTCCACGTGCTTAGCATCACTTAGAAGAAGAAAAAAAATACAGTAGAAAAAATTTGTATTGAATAGTGATAAGGGTCAATTCCGGCAATTCTCACACTTCCATGGACGTCCAAACAACCCTTTTATGGATAGGAGTACGTACAAAACTCAAGGCGTCTCCTGTCGATAGCTCAGAGGGTAAGAAGTATACAATTCGTGACATTGGTCGAGGGTTTGAATAAGTGCTACGGCGTACATTTCCCCCAGCTCTATAGTGGTGTGTCTCTCTCTCTTGCTTTAGCGGCAAGCCTTTATGTTGGAGAAAATTAGGAAGGAGGGGAATGACTGGCAAGGCTTCAAGCAGTATCTAAAGACATTAATTAGAAAGTTTTTTGCCCCCAAATAAAAGATCAAGTTGCTGCGGGGTTCAAGATAAATTCGTTCCCAGGATGCAACAAAGCCCGAGAAATCGCAACCAACAAAGTTGAAATCCCCCCTTGAAGTCTCCGTAAAGCCGTTGGTAAAATGACTAAGAGAAAAGGGAAAAATGAGAAAATCTTTCAAAGTTGATTTCTCTCTCATTTTATAGACCCGAGCAAACAAATTGTTGAGTTGTGTTAATTTGTTTATAAAACTACATGATAGTTCCTTATTTCGGTTAACAAACGGTTGGGACTCACACCCTTTGAACCTAAACGACTCCTAGATATTCTAGAGTCCAAAAAGGTTAAAGTCTAAGTATATGTTCCATCTAGATCCGAGCCCAACTTGGGTCCACATGGGTGCGAGCGAAATGATCCCGTATCCGGCCTTTTGTTGCCAATTGCTTATGAAAATATCTTTTCCATATGTAAACAAGCTACCTACCGTCTTTATCCCATCTGATATGGGACTAATCATTAGAGAGTAAAACCCATTCCATTCTACACGAGAAGTTCGATCCTTGATCTATCTTGTGCTGGCACACTAATAGATGATGTATTGATCACTCGACATTCCACAAAAAAAAATATACGAGGAAATAATAAATAGGTATTAGAAGTATTAGATATTTTAATCGTTATTAGACTTATCTTTTCCATTCCGTCCAATTTCGTCAGTTAATCATTGGCTGCTATTCCACACTCCTAGGTTTTTTATTAGACTGTTTTGCCTCTTACAATGAAGAACACAATTTTGGAGGAAGAAGATGAAAAATTGTTCAAAGTTAGTATTGAAATTTTGGGATTTGATGATTTGGAAGAAATCTTCATCTTCTACCTCCTCGAATAGGTATTTAAAGATTTGGAAAAGATTCTCATCTTAGGAATTTATGGGTTTAGGGAAGATCTTCATCTTCTTCCTCCCGAATGGGTTCCTTCCTCACAAATGTGTTTCATCTTCTTCCTCCAGATTGAGTTCCTTCATCACTAATGGGTCTTATTTTCTTCCTACCAAATCGGTTTCTTCCTCATGAATGAGTTTCATCTTTTACTCACGATTGAGTTCCTTTATCCCGATTGGCTTTTATCTCTTTCCTCACGAATGAGTTTGTGATGACCAAGATCCAATAGCAAAGAGTCAAGACTCCTGACACTGGGATGCCAAGATGGATAAGGTGAGGTGACGTGTATAAGGTCACAAGTTAGCACCACATCGCCTGGAGAGAAGGAGATCCCATGCTACTTATATGATTTCCCCTCTCAAACATAGAAGACGCGTTTTAAAACCATGCGCCGCTACGGATTTCGTAAGAACTCCATAGTTAAGTGTGCACGAGCGAGAGTTGTACTAGGATGGGTGACCACCCTGGGATGTTCTCGTGCCGGCACGGGCAAAGCAGACAATATCTTGTGTGTTTAGGGCGGATGTTACAAAATGGTATCAGAGCCAGATTCTCCTCGCAATGGGTGGGTCTAACCCTACACGAGGGTGTGTAGCCCTAAGGGGGGTGGATTGTCACGACCAAGATTCAATAGCCAAGAGCCAAAACTCCTGAGGCTGAGATACCAAGATGGATGAGGTGGGGTGAGGTGAGGTATACAGGGCCATAAGTTAGCCCCATATTGCATGGAGAGAAGGAGATTCTGAGCTACTTATATAATTTTCCCTCCCAAACGTAGAAGACGCGTTTTAAAACTATGCGTCGCTACAAATTTTGTAAGAACTCTGTAGTTAAGCGTGCTCAAGCGATAGTAGTACCAGGATGGGTGACCATCATAGGAAGTTGTCGTGCGGGCACTGGCAAAGCGGACAATATCTTGTGTGTTTGGGACGGATGTTACAGAGTTTCATCTCTTTTTCCCAAATTGATTTATTTCTCATGAATAGGTTCCTTTCCCACGAATGAGTTACATTTTCTTCCTCATTCTTACTCCCAAATGGGCTTGTTTTCTTCCTCCCGAATGGATTCTTCCTCGCAAGTAGGTTTTATATTCTTTTACACGAATATGGGAATTTTCATCTTCTTCCTCACGAACCCTTGTGAATTGGTTTTTGACACTGGATTTGAGAAAGAAAATAAAGTTATTCCTTACGAATCGATTTTTTAATACCAAATTTGGGTATTTTCTTCATCTTCTTCTTCAAGATTGAGTTTGTTAACAGTGAGGGGCAAAATGGTCCACTAAAATACCTAGGATAATGTAATAGCAGTCAAACATGTTTGACTGACGAAATTAAATGGAATGAGAGGGGGGGCAATAACGATTAAAAGGGGGGTGGCTTACTAAATAACATTTAATTTTAGGGGGATAAGGCTAAAAAACCCTTCTTCTAATCAAGTATCTCTTTCACTGAGAACAACTTTAATTACTTAGTAACTCGACAAGTAGCATGACTTAGTCAAGCTTTAGTTTTACAGTGATATAAAAGCACATCATAAAGAGAACTCATTTACACAAACCAAAATTGATTATCTAAGTAGCTCTTAAATCATCATCATCGTGTCAAAGTCATCAACACCAATTAAACTAGAAGGTGGTGGTATATATGCCCAATCTTTTTTTTTCCTTGAGAATTACCTCCAATCGTGGGGGAACGGTCTGTCCTTGACCCCAACCAGTCTATTAAGTTTCAAAAAAAGAAGTTACACGTAATGGCTAATAGACATCACCATAACCAAAAGGAATCATAACAAACAAAGACTAAGCTACGGACAATAATGCTAATCGATTTTTAGTGTTTAACTCTAAAATAAGCAAGATAGCAAACAACACTATAATCGAGGCTAAAGATAATTCCTACTTTGAAAATATTTTCCCTTATAAGACTAGGATTAGCACTAGTATCAATATCGATAACTATGCTACAAGTTCTAATCAGGTAACCCAGGTTGAACCTGAAGTCCAATTAGAACCTGAAGACCAGATCAAACCTATAACCCAAACGGAACCTAGAAAAAGTAAATATATCCATGTAGAAAAAGTCTTTGACAACTTCTATGCACTATTGGTGGAAGGCTCTACCTCTATCTATACAGATGCAATGAAGTCTATGGACTCACCTTTTGGAAAGAAATCATAGATAATAATATCTAATCCAAAGTTCAAAACCATACCTGTGTACTCACTGATTTACCTCATGGTTGCAAGACCAAAGGGTGCAAGTGAGTGTTTAAAAAAAAAATTAGGCTCAATAGCTCAATAGATAAATTTAAGACACGACTTGTAGCCAAGGGTTTTACCCAAAAACCTAGAGTATACGACTTTGATGTCTACTCACCTGTTGCTATGATAACCATGATTAGAATCCCCGTCGCCTTAGCTTTAATTTATAAGCTAATCATACATCAAATGGATGTTAAGGCTACTTTCATAAATGATAATTTAAATGAAAAAATTTAGATGAACCAATCTGAGGAATTCATTACACCTGGACAAAAGAAAAATGTGTGTAAACTTATTCAATCTCTATATGGACTCAAACAAACCCCAAAGTAATGGCACATGAAATTCGATAAAATCATCTTATCCTATGGATTCGATATTAACACCATGTATGAATGTGTCTACCATTAAGTAGATGGTGACAAAGTTTTTATCTTATGTATGTATATTGATGATATCCTTATATTTGGTTCAAACATACAAGTCGTAAATGACATCAAACACTTCATATCATAAAACTTCGATATAAAATATTTAGGATAAGCCAATGTTATTTTAAATACAAAACTACTAGAAAGAACAATGGACTAGCATTATTCCAATCTCACTATGTCGAGAAAATCCTTAGAAAATTCTACGACTTTCACTGCTAACTGGTATCCACACCATATGATCCAAATAAATATTTGAAGAACTCATAACTTCCACTACAGAGTGAGTATGATCAGATCATAGAATCGCTAAAATTTCTAACAAACTATACTCAACTTGATATTGCCTACGCGATAACAGACTTAGTAGTTATACGTGTAACCCAGATGGGATCCACTAAAACAAGTTAGAAAAAGTCTTTTAGGTATCTTAAGGAAACAATATCGTATAGACTGTACTATAGTAGATGTCCAACAATATTGGAAGGATACTCTAATGCTAACTGGATTAGTGACTCAATAAATATTAAATCTATAACCGTGTTTATATTCATATTAGGAGGTGGTGCCATATCTTAGAAATCAACCAAACAGACCGTTATCGCTAAAAGCTCTATGGAATCCAAAATAATAGCTCTAGATGCCACAAGCACATAAGTTGAATAGCTTAGAGATCTTCTATATAAGATCCTATTAGTAGAAAAGTCACTATCGGCTATATCTATTCATTGTGATTGTGGATCAGCTATTGATAAATATAATCAAGAGAATGTTGATTTGAAAATAAATCAACATATGGAAGTGAGCACAGATCACTCAGATATAAGATGAAAAATAAAATAATTACTCTAGATTTTGTTAGATCCGAAAAGAATTTGGTAGATCATATAACTAAGGATATTTCTAGGACAATGGTCTTAAAGTCATTAAGGGGGATGAAATTAAGCCCATTAGAAAAATCACCACTGTGGATGGCATGTACGAGCCCGAGGCAGGGCTGTGGACTACACTGTCATCTTCATGGCCTCCAGGCAGGGCTGCGGGTCCCAGTATCGTCTTCGTGGACCCCAGGTAAGGCTGCGGGTCCCACTGTCGTCTTCGTGGGCCTCATAGATCTCCTCGATTAACCCTAATATTTATCCAGGGTAGACATAGTACTCCTTGGTTAGCCCTAACATGAAGATCAATTAAAATCGCATCGAATCTTTGAAAAGTGTGAAACCGATAAATAAAGAAAATACATACAAAACGATATGATCAAGAATCCCTATTCTACCTCTGTAATCTCACTCATCACATGACTCTCAGGTGAGCATCTAATGCCGTGAGATAGACCGTTGAGTCATCAAATGATATTGAACCGCTATGATGCACATGTTTGATCTTCAGGAGCCTAAATACTACTACAATTTAACAGTAAATGGCTTACATGCAATTTCTCACAGATTGATTTGGACGAAAAAACTGAGCCAACAAGATGAGACCCCGCAAGCGTTAACACAAGTTCAGATTTAATCTCATAATTCATCTTTTCCTATTTATTTTTAATCAATGACACGTCCATTGTTAGATCAAGCCTCTTCAAATTCTTCAACAAATCCTTCCATTTAAGTTTGAGGCTTGCCTCTCCTAGGTCCCCCTTCTAAGTGTCCACCTCCTTAATCCTTGTAGGGCCCTCCTTTGATCTATGTTCAGATTAGTCAAATCATTCCAACTTTTATTTCAAAAATTATCCTTAAATGGTGTGCCTAGAATCTTCTAGGTTTGATAGGAATTTGATGTTTATAACACTATCCCTCCAAAGTTTACCATTCATCCATCTTCATCTTAGTATTGTCATAATAGTATATCCATCTTTACTCGCGTACTTCCTTCGTTTTCCTAACAGTCTAGTACCCGTTTTTTTGAGATGTATAACACTCTAAAATACATAATATTAGGGGGGGCAATGGGTCAGGTCGGGTCGGGTTCGTGTCGTGTCCAAAACCTCTGGATCCGGATCCGGGTCCGACCCGTTTAACTAATCGTGTCTAGATCCTAAACCCGTACCCGACCCATTTATAAACGGGTAGACCTGATAAGACCCGTTTACCACACGGGTTTATTCAGTTGACCCGATCCGACCCAATCCGACTCGTCCCGACCTAACCCGATAGACCTGCTGATACTATATATTACAGTATCGGATTACGGGTAGACCCGACCCGACACGACCCGTTGAATTTTAAACGGATCTTCCCAGATCTATCGTGTCCAGACCCAAAACCCGGACTCAGCCCGTTAATTAAACGGGTCTATCGTGTCGACCCGTTTACGACCCGAACCCGTTTAACCCTGACCCAGGCCCGCTATCTCTGTGTCGGGTCTAGCGACTTTCCTAGTTCGATCATCGATTGATACAGTAAAGATAATGAAAGATCGAGAATAGGGGATCCATCAAATATGACATATTTCAATTGCCATTAGCATCATTCCAACAAGTTTAAGAGGTCATATCGCTTCGCCTCAATATCAGATTTAAGAGATTGTACATATGTTGGAAAGATTTTTTTGAGAACTACTAATGCTTCTTTTGGTCGATTCCAATATCTGAGGTCAAAATATGTGTTCAAGTACCAGATGTATTTTAGATTCGAATTTCGCCCAATTTCGATGGTTTTAGGGGAGTTTTCTATTTGTAGTAGGGGTGTCAACGGATCGGGTCGTGTCGGGTCTATAGTTTCGGCTCATATCCAGAACCCCTAGATCCGGACCCAACTCGTTTAACTAATCGTGTTAAGATCCTAAACCCGTACCCGACCCGCTAATAAACGGGTAGACCCGATAAAACCCGTTTACCACATGGGTCTATTCAATTGACCCGATCCGACTCAATCCGACTCGACCCGACCTAACCATATAGACCAGCTGGTACTATATATTACTGTATCGGATTGCGGGTAGACCCGACACGACTCGTTAAATTTTAAACGGGTCTTCTAGGGTCTACCGTGTCCAAACCCTAAATCCGGACCTGACCCGTTTATTAAACGGGTCTATCGTGTCGACCCGTTTACGACCCGAACCTGTTTAGCCCTGACCCAAACCCACTAACGTTGTGTCGGGTCGGGTCGGGCCTACCTTGTCGGGTCCGAAATTGCCAGCCCTAATTTGTAGTAGATCATTTGAGATAGAAAGGTTTGGAAGACATATCTTACATAGAGAATAAAATCCTACACAGGTTTGGAGGTTGTATCCTATCAACCTTCTCGTTTTTGAATTGTTAGCCCATCCTTGCTCTGAACTTCTTATATTTGTCTTTCATTACTGCTAGAGAATGGGATAAGAAACTTTGGATGGATAGGAATCTCTTAAGGCTAGGATTGTTAATGGGCTGGTTTCGGTCGGGCCACCCCATGCCCAGGCTCGGCCCAACCCGCCCTGGCCCAAACTTATGAGTGTGTGTGTCAATGTTACAAAAATTGGTTTTGATAAAAGAATAAAAAAACCGCTTTTTATGTTTAGTCCCATATTATCCAGAGGGAGAACTTTAATGCATATTTAATAGAACTCCCTTCATTGGTCTTTGTAGTTTCTCAAAAGCCATGCTATAGCCCACCACACACACGCACGCGCACGCCGAGCCCAACCGGGACGGGCCGAGTCTGGCACTGGCCACATGGACGCAAATGGGCTTTGGGCCTTCTTTTATATTGAATTTTAATTTTTAATTGAGAGTTATTCTTATTGTAACATGCTTTCCGAGACTGAGTAAGATTCATTGAACCTAGACCTCTGCACTATCGCATGCAACCGCTACACCCGACAGAGTAGTGAATGTTCTTCAGTACGGAAACCGCTGCTGCATGCTAAGGGCATCTATATAAGATAAGGTCCAGTGAAGCCACAGAGCACACACCAAAAGCCAAGTGCTCTCTCCTCTCTCTCTCTTTATGTTTCTTTCTCTCATTCATGATTTGGTTGTTGTCTGGAGTACACTGAGAGTCCCAAAGGGATTCCCTTCGGTGCTGAAGAGAAATCCAATCGTTGTACCCTGGAGAGCATTCATCGGAGGCCTTCAAGCACCTACCAAGGCGGCGAAATAGCCATATATGTAGAAGGTCTTAGGAACCCACATAAATCTTGTTTAATTGTTGTGACAACCTTTGCATGCTAAACCCTTTAACCGTAGTTCTATTGTTTTTATAAACTATATTTGTAACCTCTATTCTATCTTGATAGTCATCGTTCGCATGCCATAATAAATTAGAATCCCAACAATTTGAAAGCTAATTTATTTCGTTCTATTATATTCTGATTAGATCTAGCCCCTATACAAGAGCTTC
Source organism: Chamaelirium japonicum (assembly GCA_947650365.1). Taxonomy (NCBI): domain Eukaryota; kingdom Viridiplantae; phylum Streptophyta; class Magnoliopsida; order Liliales; family Melanthiaceae; genus Chamaelirium; species Chamaelirium japonicum. The sequence goes on along the minus strand of OX393552.1, from coordinate 44,358,475 downwards.
GGAGGTACCTACAAAAAGACCGAAGCTCTCCTCCGAGCCCTCTGACGCTCAAGTCAAGGAAGAGAATAACAACATGCAGAGAACCATACGTGGTCTAGGGTTTAGGAGCGAGAAATTCCTTACATGCCTATGAAGGGGCGAGGTTTTCTTATAGACCTTCTCATACTTGTCGTGTGCGTATTGCTTGCGGGAATTCCTTCGAGAATCTCGGGATGATTATGGCGGATCTTTCTCGATCGGACGCCATTCGTTTATTTCCTTCTATGCTCCTGTTAATCGTGGGCCCCTGATTAGTCATGGGCGACCCTTGACCTTAATGGATAAGATATCATCGGGATCGTCCAGCCTGGCGAATCCCCTGACGTTCGCTGAGGCCCTTAGGCTGTTAAGTGCGTCTCCCGATCTTTCCTCGTCCAAGGGCAGCCCTTCGCCGCCTATCAAGTCGATCTTCTCGGGGGGTTGGGGTTGCAAGGCCAGGCCCACGACCTGCCCGACCTTTCCCCGACCTGATTTCTACCATGGGGCTCGAATTCCTTCAAACCCTTTTCAGGGCTCACCCATTGCCGAGGGCGCAGCCCGTGGACCGCATCGAGCCCGGTCCAACCAGTCTGGTTCTTCAGCTCTCCAGGCAGGGCTGAGTTGGGCGATTCCGTTGTACACGTGTCATCATCCGATCGGCATATCGGGAAACCCCTTCTACTAATACAGCAGCAAATACAACCGCAACAGGAACAACAACGATAGAAACAAAAGAAACATATGGAGCATAGTGAGAGAGAGAGAGAGAGAGAGAGAGAGAGAGAGAGAGAGAGAGAGAGAGAGAGAGAGAGAGAGAGAGGACGAAAAATGAGGAGTAGGAGGAGGAGGAGGAGGAGGAGAGAAAGAAGAAGGATAAGGAGAGAGAAGAAAGAGGAGGAGGAGAGGAGGAGAAGGAGCGAAAGGAGAGGAGGAAGGAGAAGAGAAAGGAGAAGAGAAAGGGGGAGAAGAGAGGGTGAGGAGGGAGGAGGAGGAGGAGCGAAAGGAGGAGGAGGAAGGAGAGGAAGGGGGAGAGAAGGGAGGAGGAGGAGAGGAAGCAGAGAGAGGAGGAGGAGAAGGAGAGGAGAAAAGAGGAGGCGGAGGAGAGGAAGAGGAGGGAGAAGGAGGAGGAGGAGAGGAAGGGGTTTCGATCCCTGCTCGCCTCATTGGATGGCTCCCAACAAGTAGCATGACCTGTTCAAGCTCTAGTTTCACAGTGATATAAAAGCACACCGTAAATAGCACTCAGCTACACAAACCTTTGATTACTGAAGCAATTCACAAATCATCATCGCCTCGTCAAAGTCATCAACACCAATTGAACTGGAAGGTAGTGCTGTATAAGCTCAATCTTCTTTTTTTCGAGAATTCCCTCTAATTGTGGGGCGTGGGGGAGGGGTTTGGCCTTGAACCCAACTTGTCTATTAAGTTTCAGAAAAAGAAGTCACATGTAATGGCTAAAAGGTATCATCACAACCAAAAGAAATCCCACAAACAAAGACTAAACAAGATCAGCCCAAAATCCCCTAAGCCAAGATTTTTTTAAAAAAAACCTAAGTCTCGAGACTTTGAAGTTGTTGACTTTTCAAGTCCCGGATATGAGCGAGCAGAGACTGTACTCTCCACCTCATTTGGTAGCGAAAAGCCAAGAGAAGAAGCTATATTGAGGATAGTGTTGTCCTCCAACAAATAAAGCGGGAGTCTTTTCTTCATCGTCCAGGGTTAACATCTGACTTGGAGCTTCAGAGGATAGTTCATTCTTATCCAGCATCAGTTTTTAATATGGTTGAAGAAAAATATATGAGATTTAACTTCAATATCAATGCTAGTCCATGCAACTTCAAGAATAATTTTACAACATCATGAACAAGCTTTCTTTAGAATCAAGATTAGTGCTTCTTGATAAGGGCAGCTTGTCTATCAAATTTGATAGAATTTTAATATGCAACAAAGAACTGAAGAAAGTGAAAAATGAGAATGCATACAGGGAACAGAAAGCCACCAACAACAATGACGAACATGGACTCCCGCATCACTCCAGGAACTCTTCCATCAGCCCCTAGTATCCATGCACAGATATTGTATTAGAAGAAGATAAAAACCCGAGTCAGAGGCTGAACCAGCGATGACAAACCTGTGAGATGAACGGTTCAGCATCCGTGCGCTTAATAAAATGCAACGATTGCTGTGTGAGAGATACTTCATGATCATCAAGACACACCACACCAATGTCATCGAGTACCCTAACTCGAATATAAGGATCCTTAGGGGGAACCATGTCCTGCAAATGCATTGCCATTTGTCAGTACAAAAAAAAAACATAAAAAAAAAATGGTGCGCTCAAGTGTACCATCACAGCAAACAGGATTAAGAGGAAAAAGGCAAGACATACCAAAGTCAAATCAAGATCCAGTTCCGACATGTATGACTCTATGGCTGCGGAGTGATTTTTGAAATACTCTTTCTCTGAGTAATTCAGTTTTTCCTGAATTTCTAAGGGAAGTTCACGGCCAATTTTCCATCTCAAGCTCTGAATAATTTCAGCCCGGTTGTACCTATTTAATTACATAACCCAAAAATAGAAACTTTGTAAGTGGAAATGCTTTGGCGTCGTGTGTTACCAAGAAACTTTATTTTCAACCAAGCAAAAGTTATGGAAGTATTAGTTACTTACATGTAAGCCATGAGACATCGTTTATTACGGATTAAAGAGAGATGATGTATAACAGCACCAAAATGATCATCGTTTTTAGTTGTCTGTATGTCCAAGTTCTCATCCCGAATTTTCCTGTTTCAGAAAGGTAGCATATTACAGTGCTGAGAGAAGGCGCAGAAGACCAAATTGGTCCTTACACAAACAGCGGTTATGTGTTTGTAATATCTTTGGTGAATTGTAGATGCGTTGGGCAGAGGAAAGAGTACCTGATCAACGATTGGAGCTGCAAGTTATGCTCGCTGCATTCCTTTATGACATCATTGAATGCATTTGTCTGCATTATCAATTTAAAAATACATTGTTAAAAAAAAATAGTGAATCTAAAATATGAAAATGAAATTCTTCAAATCGAGAGACATATCCAAGAGCTTACTGCACTTTTATTTTTCAACATAATGATTAGAAAGAAGACAAAAAAGTACAATGAAAATTGAGATATTGAGCTTAGAAAAAAAGATTTTTGATGTTTAGCCTACAATAATAAATGTCAAATCCCCTCTAACCATTATAGAGTCACCTGTTTGATTCATAAAGCAGCCATTGTGATGCGTAAAGGCTTGCCAGTAAAAACTGAGCCATAAAACTTCTCCGATATTCCCCAAAGTAGTTGAATAATGTTCTAAGCACATATCTCAATAGATGCACATTCATATAGTTTTATGTAGTTATTAAACACCACGTCTTCTCTAAGATAAAACTCCTCATTATCTATACTATTCTTATAAAGCTGAGGCATTTGGTGCCACGTACTATGTAGCAGCCTTTCCTTTCCATTTTTTGTTTCTATATGAGAATAAAAAGAAAAAAAAATTGATTGATATTAATGATGGTGGCTGGGGGGAACAACAATGAAATAAACGGATGAAACACTCATTAATGAGATAAATGGACCCCATTAGTCTCTACCCCATCCACTCCTATTTCCCGTTTTAAAAAAATCTTAATCACATGAAACACTCATTAGTGAGATAAACATATCCCATTAATCTCTACCCCCTCCTCTCATCTGTCCCATTTTGAAAAAATCTCCTTCGCCTTACATACAACCTACAACGTTTCGTGTTACCATATATCATATATATTTATTATACGTTGGATGGCTTTTCTCTCGAACGCCTAACAAAGTGGAGTAAAGGATGTGCGATCCGATCGAGCGGCATCACAACCGTTCGTGCATCGCACGGGATTAGTACTAGTATTACAAAGTTGATACATCCATTTATATTGTGTTGTTATCTACCAAAGTTAGTTTCATTCAGTATCTGGTATATCATGCCTAGGGAGGGAGTAATATAAAGTGTAACAACCTTTGTTTTCAAGTTTCAAAAGGTGTTTTGAAAAACACACACACACACACACACACACACACACACACACACACACACACACACACACACACACACACACACACACACACACACACACACACACAGAGAGAGTAATAATCAAGTGCTCACCCTTTTGGTGCACAACTCATCCACTACAACTTAGTAGACCTACCTAGAGGTTTCTGAGTGTTCTGATTTTTTATGGAAGTCTTATCTATCTATGCAATAGATAAAACATCCATAAAAAATCAGCCATTTTTATAACTTCTAGGTGCATCAATATGTGATCCTTAAATTAACGGTTAATATGAACAGCCGATAATGCACATAATGTCTTATCATGATAGAAGTTGTAGAAATGGCTGGTTTTTTGTGGATGTCCTATCTATTGCATATATAAGACATTCACAAAAAATCAGCACATTCTGAAACCTCTAGGGAGGTCTACTAAGCTGTAGTGGACGAGTTGTGCGCCATAAGGGTGAGCACTTGATCATTACTGTATATATATAACCATCAAGCCATGTCGGCATGCCCCTTCTACTTGTGGTCGACTTTATGAATCGTTCTTCATTATTCAATTATATTTAGGGAAATCTACCCTCCATGAAAGTTTCTCTGTGTCTTTTCTAACAACTTCGATCAATGTTATTCTAGATCTTTCCCTCCTCCTTGGACCTTACACACTAATATGGGACACTCTCCCTATCGAGGCCGCCTCTGCTCTACGTTGTACATGCCCAAAACATCTTAATATGTTCTCCATTATCTTGTCCACAACTGGTGTCACTCCAATACTTTCTCTGATACATTCATTCCTCGCTCAATCCCTCCTAGTTTTTTCTTACATTCACCTCAGCATCCTCATCTCTTTAAGGGCCAACATTCTAAACCATATAACATTGTGGGCCTTATTGTTGTCTTATAAAATTTACCCTTAAGTTTTAAAGGCATGTGTCGTTCACATAGTACTCCCGAGGCCCTTTCCACTTCGTCCAACCAGTTCTAATTCTATTGGATAACTTATAATACATGTTAGGGAAGACATGTCCAAAAAATTACAAGTGTGCCACTATCTCGGACATATCCGATCGTCCAAAATGTAAAAATGGGTCAAGATCTTAAGGAAAATGGGATGGAGAGAGTAGATAGAGGAGATAAAGATTGGGGGGTTGTAAAAAATTGAGGGGTTTTTATTATAAAAAAGAGCGATTGATGGGTTAACATCACATCATTTTTTTTCTCCCCTCTAATGTCACTATCACCACCACCCACCCTAGGTTGGTGGGATATGTTGGTGCCTGGTACACACACGCACACACACATAGAGAAAGAGAGAGGGTGGATAGGTGGGGGGCTGCACACGCGCGCACACACACACAGAGGTGGATTGGTGCGAGGCTTCAGCCACACACACACACACAAAGGTGGATGGGTGGGGGAGGGTTGCGGCCACAGCCGCCACACACAGAGAGGTAGAGAGACGTATAGAGGGAGGGTGCAGTCGAGGGTGTGTTGCCGCCGAAGACGGTTGTCTGAGTACCGACAAAAAAATGTCGTGCCTGCTGAAGGAACTCGCTGCATCTCGATCGGCACGGACTTCCACTAGTATCATCATATATCACTCCATTCTTCTGTATGACAAACCCGAAATATCAAAAACAACCACATTGTTGTATTTCTTAGTCATCAATTGTGAATGGGGTGTCTGTGTATGTATATGTGTGTGTGTGTATATAATATTAATATATATATATATGGGGGCATGCTATAATGCGGCATGCGGTAAGTGCGGCACCGCACCGTAGCCGTCTGATGCACCCGCTGCGTGCATCGCATGCACGCAGCGGGTGCATCAGACGACTGCGGTGCGGTGCCGCACGTACCGCATGCCGCATTATAGCATATATATATATATATATATATATATATATATATATATATATATATATATATATATATATATATATATGAGGAATGGGATGCTGCCTATCAAAGCAGCATTTTTTGCTGCTTTGAGACATTGTTTGACCATCCTAGAAGTTTTGGAATTTGATGAAATTTGGTGAGGGTGTTGTCTAGGGTAAGATGATCATCCTCACAAATTTTCATCAAATTCCAAAACTTCTAGGGGGTTCAAATGGTCGAAGCAAAATCAGTCGTCTGGAGTCACCGTTAAAATCTGCAGCATTTTGCTTCAACCATTTGACCCTCTTAGAAGTTTTGGAATTTGATGAAAATTTGTGAGGATGATCATCTTACCCTAGACAACACCCTCACCAAATTTCATCAAATTCCAAAACTTCTAGGATGGTCAAACAATGTCTCAAAGCAGCAAAAACGCTGCTTTGATAGGCAGCATCTCATTCCTATATATATATATATATATATATATATAGGGGCATGCTATAATGCGGCATGCGGTAAGTGCGGCGCTACACTACAACCGTCTGATGCACCGCTGCGTGCATGCGATGCGCACAGCGGGTGCATCAGACGGCTACGGTGTGGTGCCGCACTTACAGCATGCCGCATTATAGCATGCCCCTATATATATATATATATATATATATATATATATATATATATATATATATATATATATATATATATATATATTAGTGTGTCCTTGCCATGTTTGTGTCCTATTATTTTAAGATTCGTCGTGTCTGTATCTGTGTCAGTGTCTATATCCTTGTCCGTTTTTGTGTGCCCTAGAGTATAATCTAGAGACCTAGTTATCCTACTGACTACTGAGGCAAATTTCCAAGATCATATGTTTGGACATACAGTTAGGAAACAAAAGCGGCATAACGTACATTTTGAAACTTGTGAAGATAAAACATGGATTTTCACAAGCAACGCCTATTGGATTAACAGAGTGAATTACCTACAATTGAAAGCATGTAAAACTACACCATGGGATCGCATGATTTACTTGCAGATAAAATGCATATTCGTATAATTTTTTGAGAGTAAATGACCAAATGGAACAATAACCGATTGTAAATTTGTAATGGAAATGAAGTGTAAAACAGTGACCTTTCATTGAGATTGAGTAAGCAAAAGCATCATACATTGAACACTGTAAGCTGTCCTGCTTCACAGCAGGCTAGTTCATTCAGAAGCTGAGATGCTCGTCTCCCATACATTCCGGCTCAGATATATCCACTTATCTAAAACATATAAGGAAAACATGTGTGCATGAGTATATCAGAATTATATCAAGGGTAAATTACACTTTGCCCCCCTGAAGTTTAGCTCAAAAACACTTCCAAATCGCTCTGTAAAGTTTGAAATGTTAGCACAACACCCCTTTTGTCAACTACTTCATTTCCTCATTTGGTAATTTTTATCTAATCAAAACTGAATCGAAGTGGGCAAAATGTAGTTTTTTAACTATAGGGGGGTTAAGTGTTTTTGAGCTAAACTTCAGGGGGGGCAAAGTGTGATTTACCCATATATCAAATTGTGCTTGCAAGTACGTAGTCTGATCACAATCTTAAGGATGTATGCTATTGCAATTATATCCTGATAAAAGTAATGCAAGAATAATAATTTGGTGGGAAAATGATATAAAAATAAGAAGCAGATGTTGCCATCTTAGATTAGGTAGAACTTTCACCTCAAATCCCATCAAGATTCGATTTTAGACCGATCCCATTTCCAAGAACCCACAGTAGAAAGGGGAGAAGTTTAGATCCAAGGAAGCAAGAACAAATCTGTCGGAAGTGGATCGGTGGAAGTGAATCGCCTCCATGCTAGACGGTGGAGGCTCTCATTGAACGCAAGGGGTTTTAGGGCAAGGGGAGGGATCTCCATTGGAGGACCGCTGGTGGAGGAGGATCGTCGTTGGGTGGCAGTTGATCGGGTGAGAGCACTCGGAGCATGAGTCAAGACCAAAGAGGGGGGAAAAAAACAATATGCATAAAAAAAAAAAAATGATTACCGTAATTTATATTCCAATCAATTACAATAAAAGGATTTAAAATCATTATTATTTTATTATTTTGAGAACCTCTTGATGTCTCATTTGAGGGAGGGTTAAGGCAACCCCCTACCAGTTATTAATTCGATCCAAGCGGAAATCGGTCTTGGGTACCAACCCCCAAAGACTTTACCAAATCACCTAGCTGACACTTACAGTCATGCCAATTCATAGGGTTGTGATAAGTGTTCCAAGGTAACTAGTTTGTACATTGTTATCATGTATACTAGACTAGTACCACAGCCAAGCGATACAATTGATAACTAATAAGATCAAATAGTTGAATTTCATAATGGAATTAGATGCTATAATTTGTCTGGGGGCTAAACGGTAAAGTACAGCTCAACATCATGAATACTTTGCACCACTTATACCACATGTAAACTCGAACAACATCAATTGAGTAATTTCTAGTCATAAATAAGCCCCTTTGAGAAGCAATGACTAGGTTGGTTGACTAACCTGATGAAAAGGAAGTGTCGTCGGACGTGTCGCCGGACGTTTCCAATTAGATCGAATGGTGAAAACGAACATGAAAATGAATTGGTTGACTAACCTGATGAGAATCAATCGATCGCCTGCCTTGGCATCGAAGGGATTGGAGGCCGGGATCGAATCAAAGAAACCACATGCACAGGCTGGCCAAGGCCAGTAACTAGGAGGTAGAAAGGGAGGGAGCGGCGTGGATACGGGGAAGAGTTGTTAGCCGATGCCACAACAAGGTGGAGAAAAAACTTCAATGGGGAGGCTCTATTAGGGACACCAAACCCAAACCTTTGGATGGAACACTGTTATTTGAACATACAATTATGTCCGTGAGTACCCTTATCCCCTATGTTGCACTTGAACCCTTCCAATCTGGTCTCCATGAAGCTAACTAAAATTAGTACCGACTGTTCCTCCTAATTTAGCTCATCCTTATGAGTCCCGACTTCTAATTGTCTCGTGATCACCATCTTACTTTGATTACGGCTAGCCAACCTTGGTGGTCAGCAGTTCATGAAAGCTACTCAATAAGACACCTAATTCCTCTCGCCGATTATGGAATGATGCAGACGAGCCACTACGTGCAGTTTTTCTACAGCTGATGGCGTATTTTCATCCGTGCCGGAGATCCAGGAACCCGATCGTCGATCCGTCTGCATCAGTGGAAAGCTTCATCGAAGCCCCACAGTTTTGGTTTTTACTTTATTTCGATCCGACCAGCGGATCGTTAGTTATTTCAGTTTTTATTTCTGGTTTGGGTAGGTGCGAGCCATGTTCGCATCCGGTTCGAGCCACAGATGCCGAACTGACTCGTTTCTGTGTTTACTTTTTAGCCATAGGATGTTAGGTTAGAATAGATCTCAACGGATGAGATTCAAAGGGAAATTAAAAAACCCAAAACCCTAGCCCAATCCCCACCCGACCGGCCCTCTCTCTCTCTCCCGCGAACATGCCCGCGCGTCCCTCTCTTCCGCGCGTCCTCTCTCTCTCTCTACCCGACCGGCCTCTCTCTCTCTTCTTTCCTTTCCTTTTGTGCCTTGTGCCTTCATCCCCTATTTATTCTAAAAACCCTAATTGCAAAGGGAGATGAATTGAATTGAAACCCTAACAACGGAGAAGCGGATCGCTTGCTCGGTGTATCTCTTCCGACGAAATCCTCTCGGCTTCTTGTCTATTTCTTCCTTCCGCACGCTTCTACCCCGTCGCCTCGCTATTCATTCTCGGCTTCACGGAAGATCGACGTGGAGTTTCTTCTTCTTCAAGATCATCGTCTCGGCTTCTTCACCCCGTCTTCTGAGCCACGCCTCCCCTTCCGCGCCGTTCATCTGCAACCTCGGAGCATCGGAAAGCTGCCGGCATTGACCGAAGCACGGTGAGATCGATCCTCGATAATCTTCATGTGATAACCTGCTTTTCTACAACCGACCTTATTGCTGTTTTACCGTAGGAATCCTAAAATTCTGTTTTCCCGAGAGTCTCATCCGTTAGGGTTTATTCGTTTAGATCTTTATTTGTTCTTGAGACATTGGCATATTATTTGAGATAGTGATTGTTATCATTGCTGAAATTCAGTCCTTATAATCTGAAATTATTGTTCTTATTGTCAGTTTTATGATCTCATTGACTTAAATCTGATTGGGATTGAATGAATGTTGAATAGTGATTCTAAACATTGCTGAAATTTGTTTACATATGCTGAAATCTGATGTTTAATGTTCTAAATTCTGCACTTGGATTAATTTAAGCATTACGCATTCCATCTAGTTGATATCAGATCGCATCATGGAATTTCTACGAACTATTTTGTGTTCTCTAGAATCTAATGTAAACTATCAAATCGGCCCGATTTTGGCCTGCAGCAATCCTACTTGATTTGTAAGTCAATGTAGAGTACACTAGACCTAAGGTTCACAACATATTTTATGATTTTGGTTCTAGTCAAGTAGTAGTAGAGGTCTTATGGTCTTGGTTGACAGTTATTAAGACTAATTTCTTTTCTTGATTTTGTTCGATGTATTCCAAATGCATCAACACTACCTAACGTAATGCTCATATCAATGACCGAGATAAGCCACCTCTCTTTAACGAGAAGCTCATGATATTACAGTCTTACATGTTAGATGTCCAGTCTAGCAACCGACTACGAACCTACTTAAGCGTGCATGCTAACTCATATCTTATGTATGTGGATCTTATCTACATACCTAAGTTACCTTAATCATACTAAAGTGGACTGGTGGATTTATGCATCTCATGTACATCGATTGATTAGTTTTAGTAATGTTTAGCTAATTCATGTGTTGGGCATTGTTGGAATTGACATGTAGGATACATCAAACCCAACACCATCAATGTCACCACACCGTCCAGCACCGTCGACACTACCATCTCCATCTAGTTCTACCACTAACACTGCCACTAGAAATTGCCGGCTTTGGCTAGCAGCAGCGACCATCGACGACCATGAATAACTTCCTGGAGGGTAGAGAGAGATATAAAGAGAGGGGTTGCCATATGGATAATTAACTAGGAGAGTACCACGTAGGCCATCTCTCTCTCTCCCCGTAATGTATTTTAATATAAATATATTCGTAAAGATCAATACTTCGTTGCTTTGGCCCACAGCAGTAGTCTCATGCTTATATGATTTTTTTTTAGGTGGACATGATGCAGACGGAGGGTAATATGCCACTGCTAGGGTTGGGTGGGATTCACGTGAGGGTTACTTGCACAGGTGGAGTGGAGTATAATTCACCTAGAAGGTGCTTGGATCGGAGGGCTAGGTGCGATCCATCGACCACCACGGCCATTGGGATTTAGTGCGATTCACTCCGTTGGGGTGCCTATCGCCGAGGATGAGTATGATTCCCGATTGGAGGAGCCTGTTGTTGAGTTTGAGTGCGAGATAAGGGTGCCTGTCATCGGCCTCCGGTATCTGTCGATCCTGCATATAGCTCTGCCTCCTTGCTTTCCAATCACCGCAAAGGAGTCACCAAGGATGTTGTGAACTTGTGTCACGCCCCAGAAATCTGAAGACCGATCCCTAGGTGTGAGTTGAGAAAACGAAAGAGGGTTTGGGTTTGGTAAATTAACTATACCAATTAGGGTTCTCATAGGACGTCTTCTATGCTCACACATAAGGAAAAGAAAGAGGAGGGAAAAACAACGAATCTTTTTTTTTTCTAAAACGATTTTATTAACAAGTAGAGAAAACAAAAATTGTCATAGAGAGAGAACTTCTTCAACAAGACTCGACCTTTAAGAGGGCTATCCTCTCAGCATGGGTCGCACATCAGTGCCGCTAGATGCTGACGGGGGTCCCCCTAAGCAAGCACGAAGCTCAAGCCTCCGACGGTGAGCCAAGTAGCCTCACCCACTCCCTGACACTCGAGTGCATCGGTCTAGAGGTCCTATCTACAGGGTTTAATCAATTAGGTCTTTTATATGTACTTATATTTTCATCATGTTCATCCTGCACCGGTCTAGAGGTCCTATCTACAGGGTTTAATCAATTAGGTCTATTATATGTACTTATATTTTCATCATGATATATCCTAGACTTGGGGCCTTTAGAAAGGCCTACCCAAAAGAATTCAGCTGGATCATTGCATCTAACACCCACAGAATACTAACTCAAGAACCTCTTATTCCAACACAATTACATTGTTTGAAAAGAAAAAACTACGAGACTAACATACTAAAATAAAGACAAAGCTGTAACTCTAACTCTGCATATGGACTCCTACTGCTACTCCTGAGCCTCTGAACCTGCAGTTCGGTCTAGTCGTGCGAAAAAATAGCTCCCAATAGAAAATTAAGAGATTAGCCAATTTAATGGCTAGTGACATTCTAGTAGCCTTTAATAATATGAGACAACCGATCTAATTGAATTAAATTATATTTACCAATTTTAGTATTATCAATGTTTACAGAAGGATAACATAAGCCTACAAGTAGTCTATGTTCTCATACAATTCCTACTGTCACTAGGTTGTCTAACATAAAGTCCATTCAATATTCCACGGTGTTAATGAACAATTAAATAAGACATCCATCTTAATGTCACTAAATTATCACACTCTACAGTTTCCTAGTCCAACATCAATATTCTATAGTTCTTAATAATGATCATATAAAATATTTATCCTAATGTGAACCCCGGATATTTTGTTCATCTTACCCCCGATCGGGCATTACTATAGGGCTTTTTATTTCGATGTAGAGAGCCAACTCTCTCGTCGTGCATCCACCAACACCATGCACAATTCACCCAGAAGATCATAAAGGGTTTTTCGTCTTTCACGGTAAAGCTCTATCGCTCGACTTGTTTTACTATGGGGACTCCAACTATTCCGGGACAAGGTTGCTAGGTCAATCCCTACTTAAGGGCTACTCCCATTGACTTTACCACAACCCTTGCCCATGACCCCTAACTTACTTTTCTTCGCCTGTGCACGCAGGGTGATTCACGGCCCTTACGCACATAGGGTCCCTACATTCTAACCAGGTAGACTATCATATTATTATTCCCATACACATATATTAAAGCTGCAAAAAGTCTATTTAGTGATTAAAGATTTTCAACAATTTACCCCAGCTTCCGCACTACTCTCGCAACCTATAAAAATACTACAGCAAAGAGTCGCATTGCTCTTAAAACGATTCGGCCAGCACTTCTCGAAAACCAGTGTAATGAGGTCGTCATATTCCTTTAGGAGGGTGGGTCCCAATATTTATTATTTAAGCATTTATTGGTTCAATTTAAAGGAATACTTAATTACAGTCTTCAAGTAATCAATAAATAATTGTTATTATATTATTAATGTTTTAAGCATGCGTCGTCGGACTCGCGATTCCGCATGCAAAGCGAGGTCCACTTGACCACATGCGACGATGCCTGTCGAGATCCGCATGCAGTGTAATGGACACCTACTCTTAGTTATTCTCATTTTCCACTATTAAAGATCACGAAAAAGAAAGTAAATGTCACCTAGTTAGCGATCGTGTTCTCTTACTAGTCTGGCCTCTTATCTGCCTCCGACTGGATCGTCACATTTATGAACTGCCAAGTACACACGACGAGTCTATGATTATTAATTGCTACTAAATATCATTGGGTTAGGTCTGAGCTGGCCGAGTCAAGAAAATTTGGGCGTCAATGAACACCGGTCTACTGGCACACAAAATAATTGTTCTAATTGTATAGTCTTGGTTAATCGGCATTGCCGACGCCAAGGGTCATACTATGGTTCGATTGTAATAATCCGACTAAAAGGTCAAACCAGCATCAGGAGCTGACACTAGCATGCTTCGTGCTCCGAAAGAGCCTTCAGCATCATGACCTAAGTGTGTACAAATCGGGTTGGGTCTACGCAAGATCGACGGTTCGACTCATCATTCGCCCAAGATGACCTTGTGCTAAGGTGAGAATATGATGGTTGTTACTATGATGATAACGAGTCGCATGAGCCTGAGCTCGGATTGACGACGGCTATTATGGCTCAGCCAGTCGAATCCCGGGATTGACAAGGTTGGGCAAGTGGGCTGCTGGACAGCTCGCCGCCGTGCATAGCACGACGATTCACATGCCACAAATAAACAATGGCCATGAAATTGCATGACCCAAACAGCATAATCCCAGAGTTTGATGGTTTCAACGATTGTGACCAAGTAACACAGCTTTCGAAAGTCGTGATACAGTCATAGGGATGGATCGAGGATCGAGGTCAGGCACGACAAGGGGTTATCAGCACCGAATCCGGTAGGTAGGATGGGGGGTCGACCTTATGCAACAATACCAAGGGTCCAGGTCTCGGCCTTGGGATGGCAAGGTGGCAGCGGGTGGTGGTCGGCTTCTGTCGAATGCCCAGCCGACTGCAGCCATGAGAAGTGGTGGAACCAGAGGGTCGGCTGGGCTGGTTGGATCCACAACACAAAGAAGAAAAAAAGAATGGGGGCTGACCCGATCAGAAGGGAGGGAGTCGGCTGCGGCTCCTCCCTGCTCCGGCGCGTCCTCCTCCCTTGCCCCTCGCTCCGGCTGCCGCGTGCAGCCACCGTGAGACCGTCCTCCGCACGACCACTCCTCGCGATGGCCACCACAGAGAAAAGAGAAGCTCCGCCGGCCGCTCCTCCTCTTCCTTGTGCCGCAAGGTCTCCGCGTCGACCACCCGAGATCCCGAGAGAGATCAAGACAAGGGGAAGATGGTGGGGAGGGGAATCGAGATTTCAACGGGAATGGGGCTATGTTTCAGGTTTAATAGAGGGAGAGAGCAGCACTGAGTCACTGACATGATTAAAGGGGATTGAGAGAGAGAATTGAGAGGGAGCGGGAGAGGGAAAGGGGGAGGGAGAGGGGATTGGGTTGAGTTGGTTTGGTGTTTTTTTTTCATCCGATGTTGATCAGACGGTGGGGCTCGAAAATGAAGTGGAAACGGGTGAGGGTTTGGGGGGATCAGAGGAGATGGAGATGGAGATGGAGATGGGGTAGAGAAGGGAGGTAATGGGGAGCTTAGGCTCATATTTTTTGATTCGGGGTTAATGGGATAAGATCAGATCCCAAAGGATTAGGTGAAACCACCATGTGAGCTTCTCAACCCTTGTCCCATTAGCCTAGATTCATTGGGTTATATAAATCTAAATCAATAATACCAAAGAGTAAAAGTTGTTAAGCTATCATGTGTAGCTGCACTCTTTTTTTTTTTGGTAGGAACTACGGAGGATCTATTCATGGTGTCCCAGTCCTGAAAATCGGAGCGACATTACAATTATTAAATTGTCTCATTTCAGAGGACACCAGAGACGAAATACAATCATGAATGAAAATGGAAGAGAAACCGACCCGCTCCCTGAGCGCAAACTTAGCTAAGGCATCTGCACAACTGTTCTGGTCCCGCTTGACATGGAAAAATCGGCACACCGAGAAAGAACGAGAGATAATCCTACAGTCAGATACGATGTTCTGTGTCTGCCATGGTGGAGAGATATCTCCATCCGACAGGATGTCGATGAGGACTTGATTATCGCCTTCCACAAACACCGTGGAGGCATCAAGTTTGCAGAGGGCTTGCAACCCAACAAGGATAGCGCGAGCTTCAATCTCGAGCACCTCGCAGGCCTTGAAGATGGCCCCTTCAGAGTACATGTGGACTCCATCACTATTGCAAATGATGACACCGATGGCTGACATCGATTCACCTATCGCCCCGTCCACATTAACTTTCAGCGTTTTTATGTCCGGCGGCAACCAATGAGAAGGATGAGGTGCCGGATCCCTAAGGATGCCAGAAGAAAAGTCCCTAAAGAGGATGTTAGAAGTCATAATAACTAGATCTGGTTTTGGCCTTACTCGATCAAAGATCCATCGGTTCCTTGCCTTCCATATGTTCCAGAGTATGATAGTAGCGTAGCTGAACAGAGTCACCTTAGATATCTTTGGGGACAGAAGCAGGTTGATCCATTGGTCCAAGGATTGTTGTGGCTCATCAGTGAGTAATTGCAGATCTGACCCAAACCAAACTGCTCGAGCAAATGGGCAGTGAAAGAGAAGGTGCACTTCAGATTCCTCCTCCTCTTTACATAAAGAACAAGCCTTGTCCACGTGAGGAAGGTGGGAAGCAATTCTCCTCGTAGTAGGAAGGCATCCCCGCAGTGCCCGCCAGACGAAAATCAGGGCCTTTAGCAAACAGTCTTTAGACTTCCATAGGGCTTTCCAATTGATATTCAATCGTCGAAGATGAGGCCTCATTGAGTCTAGCAAAAAGGGACCAATAGCCGATTGAATAGTGAACCGGCTGTTTGAGGACGGGGTTCACAATAAATTGTCCGAGTTCGGAGAGATAGCTAGGTGGATCTGAAGAATCGCCTCAATTTCAATATGATGAAGTTCAAGGCTGACAAGTTGATCATATCTTGAGGACCTAAAAATGGGATCAATAAGATCTGACACATAGGGATCGCTCCCTCTCTACTCGGTCTAAAGATAGCTCGGTCTAGGAGACCTGGAACCCATTGTTCGCCCCATATCTTAATGGAGGAACCATCTCCCACTCTCCAACATATGTATGGTCGAATTAGGTCCCGACCCTTCAATAGACTACACCAAGTTCCCTAGTCACCCGTCTTTGGCTTGTCAGACCAGAAATCTGCAGCTCTCAAATACTTATTGGCGAGAACACGTACCCACCAATAATCTGGGTTCTTCAAGAAGGCCCAAGCCATCTTCATGATTAGGGCTTGATTGACAACTGTGATATCCTGGAACCCGAGGTCCCCTTTCAGCTTTGGTTTAAGAAATTGATTCCATCCCAGCAAGTAGAGATGCCTTCTATCAGGCTCAAATCCCCACCCAAAATCCCATTGGATAATATTTAATTTATCTGTGATAGCTTTTGGAATTAGCATAGTAGATATGAAAAAATTGGGGATAGTGGACAAACTGGACTTGAGGAGCACAGATCTCAAGTT
Source organism: Chamaelirium japonicum (assembly GCA_947650365.1). Taxonomy (NCBI): domain Eukaryota; kingdom Viridiplantae; phylum Streptophyta; class Magnoliopsida; order Liliales; family Melanthiaceae; genus Chamaelirium; species Chamaelirium japonicum. The sequence goes on along the minus strand of OX393552.1, from coordinate 44,341,479 downwards.
CACCACATTGGGTGTTCGGATCAATGCCACGTCTTGTCGGGTCAACGTCGTGACCCTAACCATGGAACATACCAAGGACGTATTATCCATGTATCTAATCGTGTGCACCCATGCACACTCACACACGTACAAGTAACACATAGTCATTTCATTCAACTTCTGTTGCCTCGCAACCCAGACCCAAGACCCATGGTCCGGTCCAACACAAGTCCAACCAAATACGCACATCGACAAAAATACTTATGCAATAGCATAGACCAATTTTAATTATTTCAAGTAGAAATATTACTACATGCAAAAAAAATTATGTGCAAAGACTGGAGTGCCCTTAATGAAAAAAAACTCGAATGTATCAGGCATTACAACTTGATTGGGATGGTCACATGCGGCTGCAATCAGCTTGTGCCCAAGTCGTGAATCATTAGCTTGTTTGGTTACTACTAGTGATGGCTCATGTGAATTTTAACCCCAGCTAGCGCTATGGTAAGCCAAGGAGAGAGAATCTACATTGATTTACCCTTGTCCGTGAAAACAACAGGGTTGTTATTCATACCCCAAAAATGATGAGTATACCCCACAGTACATGGGAAAACCATTTCCCTTTTTTATGCCAAGAATGTCCCTACTATCCCATACCCCATTCCCCCTTTTTCAGCAAAACCCATCCTCCTCCTTTCATACCCATCCCCTTCGAATGTCCATACCACATCACATCCTCGCTGGCACATTCGTCACCAACAATTCTCCTCGTCATCCTCTTTTTCATTATCGAAGTCATCATTGCCTCCCCTCCTCTCTCCTTCGCCTAACGTGTTTAGTAGTTTAATACCGAACATGTTCGACACTGAACTACCGAACATGTTGATTATTGTTCGGCAGTTAACTATCGAATATTATTCAACATGAACATGCTGGGTGATGAGGAGGGAAAAGGGGAGGCAACAACAGTCCAACGATGAAAAAAAGGAGGACGGGGAGAAGGGGGGGAATGAGAGGTGACAACTACTCCGACAATGAGGAAGAGTGGTGGTGGCGGCTCTGATAGTGGGAAAGGAGAGGAAGGAGGAGGAGGAGAGACAATGATGTCGGAGACGGATGTCCCAACGAGAAGATGATAAGGTATGGAGGTTCGAAGGGAATGGCTGAATGGGATATGAAAGGGGGAGGCTGGGGTGGGCTGAAAATAGAAGCTACCACCCCCCCACAAAAAAAAAGGGGGTGTGTGTGTAAAAGGGAGTAATTTTGCGAATGACTTAAAATAGTCGCCCCGAACCACTGAATCGTTGTGGTTCGTGGCCCAGCCAACGACATAAGTTCCCACTCGTTCGATCAGGCGACCCTTATGATGGGAGCCCCATGGGGTTCTCTCGGTGGCTTGTAGATCTCAACAAGCCGGAACCGCCTGATCCGACGGGAATAACAGGTGTCTATGGTCGGACCCTCTGGTTTGGGTGGCTAAGCTAAGGGCTTTAGTAATTTTTGGGTATGGATAAAAGTTTTTTTTTTTTAAATAACATTTTAAAAATATATAATTATTAAAATATCATTATAAATTTTATAATTTTAAAAGTGACGCTCTGACGATCACGTGGCAGGTGAGCGCCGAAAAATGCATCGTCACGTTGGCCATATATATATATATATATATATATATATATATATATATATATATATATATATATATATATGGACTCTCACTGAACTCTGCAACCGGATTGTAGTGGTTAGTGTCTAAACTAAACTCTACAACCTAGATACATTGTTTAGTTTCGACATTAAACCCTACAACCCGGATGCAATGTTTAGTGTCTAAACTAAACCCTATGTCAAAACAAAACCCTCCAACTCGGATGCAGTGTTCAGTTTCGACACCAAACCCTACAACTCGGATGCAGTGTTTAATGTCTAAACTAAACTCTACAACCCGGATGCAGTGTTTAGTGTCGAAACTAAACCCTACAATCCGGATGCAATGTTCATCGAGAATCCTATGCGACTTATGTGGCGGTGCCCTTTTCGACATGGACCTGCCATGTGGCTGTCAGAACATCACTTTTGAAATTATAAAAGTTATAATAATATTTTAATAATTTAATAAATTTAAAATGTTATTTTGAAAAAAATCCCATGAATAAAATATCCAAAACAATTTTTTATGAAATAATTGATTGATGGCTTTTTTTAAAATAATATTTAAAACATAAATATTTAACTCAATAGCGTTTGATTGAAAATATTTATCAGTTTAGCGCTCTGACAGCCACGTGACATGTTAGCTCCGTAAAGCGAGTCGCGATATATATATATATATATTTTATTTCAAGTAGAACCTTATATTTAAATTACAGGGCTTAAACCCGATATTCTGGACACCAATTTTAACCGAAGCCCCCTTATGTAAGGTTCCCATACTTAGTCGTTTTCTCGTTGGATTTCGGGTAAACCCGATATCCATAATATCGAGTTTAAACCTTGTAATCAAAATACTGGGTTCTACTTGGGAAAAAAAATATCGCGACTTGTTTTACGGTTGTGATATGCCACGTTGTTGTCAGAGCGCTAGTATGATAATTACTTTTGATCAAATATTATTTATTTAAATATTTTAATTTTAAATTTTATTTTGAAAAAATTCCCTTTATTGATCTCATTAAAAAAATCCTAAAATATTTTGTTTTCCCTCTCTACGGCAATGGTAAATATCGTGATGGTCTTGAAAAGCCATGCTCGTGAGTGGGGAGACCAACGCAGCTGAATCATCATCGAAGTTTTCTCGTGAGTAGATGCTGCTGAACCACGTGACACGCTCGTGAGTCGGAGACCAACCCAACTGACCCATCATGGGCGTTTTCCCCTTGCCGTACTCGAGCAGAGGCACCGGTTTCTCTTCTCTGCAGAATCACTAGGGCACAGCTTCGCCGGAGCTGCAGCTCTCTCCATTCGGCCGGCCTTCAAACTCGGCGGAAGAGGACGAGGGATGGCCGTGGACGAAGCCGCGCAGAGGGAGTTCGTCCCAAAGAAGAAGAAATCATCATCGGAGGACGACGACAAGAGGTATCACTCCTCGTTCGATCTTCTTATTCTCATGTAATTTCTGCTCTGATCTCACTGCGGAAACTTCAACGAGCACTTTCGTCAGAATTTCTATCGAGAAGAAAGAGATCAAAGAACTCATCATTTGACGCGTGCATCTGTTCTCGTGTGTACCCAATCAGATCTACTTCAGATCATACAGATGTCCTCAGACCTTTCTCATTACGATCGAGATGGATGGCTGGTTTTTAGTGTAAGAGGATGAGAAAATTTTCGATAAGTAGGAAGTGGGCAAACAAACATGAACAAAAGGAGTAGCCAGTGAAAGTTTGATGATCTTTGCATCAAAACTGGCATTCATATGATGCATGCTTATGTTCTTGTAGAGGCTTTTGGATAATTTCATGACAACAATTGGCTAACAATCAAGTGCATTGGTCCACTGATGAAAATAATTGGCTTATAATCAAATTATTGCTGTTTAAGGAACCAAAATAGGCATTTAAAAAATTAATGCTCCAAAATCCAAATGTACACACCACAAGTTGACTGTAGGTACATTGTCGTGTGGGCTCATTTTGGTTATCCTCAATTCCAGTTTACGACGAGTCCAAGCCTTGCGAATTGGTGGTTAACTTGTTGCACCTGGTTACCAAATTAAACAAGGTTGTATTGCACTCCTATTAGCCAGAATTCTGTGATTTAGTTGAGACACCTGCATCAGAACCTAGGTATCGCCTCCGTATTCTCTCAATAACATTTCCCACTCACTTTTCAACCAATCATTGAACATTGCGGCAAAAGCGCAGTGGAATATCTCAGTTTTCCTTCACCGAAATGATAATTATCGTGACGTATCGCGGTATATCATGAGGTTTCGTGGATATTCACGAATATTGACGAAATATATGGGAAACCGGCCACCTCGAGATGATTTGATATCGACTCTTTGATCCTTGGCTACAAGTAGTACTCGGTACCAACCTTACGTCGATTGGAGTTACGATATTTGATGTTCTGTATTTTAAAATATAGATTCCGTATTTACGCCAAAAATCAATGAAACACACAACCATCATGAACGAATTTTTTTTGTTCCACAATCTAATTTTTTTGCACACAATTTCTTAACTTTTGTACCCAAAACCACTCCTGCATTCGAAGCTTATCGACACTACTTAGATCACCCCAGATTGAGCTTCTTAGTTAGTTTGGGTTGTTCACATAGATATAAGGTGCATAAGTAGCTGTAGCTCCAACATACCATATCATATCATATTGCTAATTGGACAGAACATTCAAGATTTCATCATGTAAAGATTCGTGATCTATGATAGCATGATTAAAATTAATAGTCCTTTTTGATGGTTCAAGGAATGCTCCCTAGTTTGATGGTTAATGGACCCAAAATTGGCACTGAGAAGACCAAATTCAATAGTGAACCAAATTCAATAGTGATTCACATAGCACCCAAAAGTCTGTCCAAAGCAGTCCACTATATATCCTCCACAGCATATAATCAAGGACCTGACTAAATTTAGGTCCACATAAGCCTGCAACAATATACGAAGGGATATTAGTTTTGCATTAATTTCATTTATTTGTGTTTATCTGATTCAAAACCTATATATGGTGCGTCCTCCACAAGTGGGGAAGAACAGCGAAATATGAAAGGCTCCTCCAATTAAGTTGACTATCAGAAATTAATGGACGCTTATATTGTTATAAAATATGCACCGAACGAAGCTAGAAACAATCACCTATTGATTTGACACCACCTCCGAATACCTAGTCATCAAATATAGTCAATTTAATTTTCATATGTGGAGATGTAGAGCTGGTATATAATTTTCATCTGTGAAGATGTAGACCTGGTACATAAGAGAAGCTGATTGTATTAGCCCAAACAACTGGTTATACTGTTAGGTAGTTCGAGCTGATGTAGGTTATCTAATGCTGGTACTATCTGAAAGAGCTTTTTTTTTTCCCCAAACACATGCAATTTTGACAAACTTGAAGGAAAAAAGCAAAAACGAAAGAAAAGGAGTAAAGAAGAAAATACTGGGAGGAAAAAAGGTGATTGCAAAGGAGACTTCGTTTCACTACATACACCATCACCAACCTCTCATAGTCTCTTTTGTATTTTCAAAAGAACATGTTCCTCATGGACTATTACTCAAGGTATAGATTTGCGAGTCAGATATGCATATCTTCTTCTTTTTATTTAAACTCCTATAAAAGTACATTTTATTTTATAATTATTTTTTTGTAAAATATGAAAATTATAAAAGCTTTTACCTAAATCGAATAATATACATACTTGCACTCAATTGTTGACACGTCTACTTTTGATATCTGTAATACTGTAACAAACCTAAATTTCTAATTTACATTCTTAGTCGTTGTAAACTTGTTATTATTAGTGCAATTGTAATTCAAGTAACTATCACTTATTAGTCATATATTATCCCAAAATAAGCTTCTATTTTGATATACATTTTATAGTTTTTCTCCTCTTTTTCTTTGCTTGATTATATATATACCTATATGCCACTCAAATCTTTTAACATATTTACCCCTTTAACATTACAAATCGTGCATATATATATATATATATATATATATATATATACTTCCTAATTTAGACAAATGTGACTAGATGCCTTCCCATTGGGCTCCATTTCCAATGTTAATGCAACTAAAGCTAGGTGGGATTAAGAACTAACTTAACCTGGAAACTTCCACATCGTCTCCCTCCTCCCACCATTAATAGCAAAAATAACATCTTCTCGCTTTTTCTCTCACCAAATATTTTGTGGTTTAGGTGATTGGTTCTTCTCTCATGATCTTCTTCAACATGCTGAGGGAGGGAAGGAGCTTAGACGATGTGAAGAGAGAGGTGGTTTAGGAGTTAGGATAGTTATATCCACAAAGGTGATAGAAATTTGATTGATCTTGATGGTGTTATTTGGGGATGTCGAGTCTACAAGAGGACACCCTTATTTAGCCAAGGACCAGCTGTTGAGTCCTACATGCTCCTCCAAGAAGGCAATTTATTTTCTTAGAGAATGAGGACTTAGGCTCATGTCTTTAGGAGACAAAGCAGGGGTTGGAAGTAATGACTAGGGATGGCATCGGTGCGGTTTAAAACCAAAAACCGTGGTAAACCGCACCGCATGGTGCGATTTTGGTTTGCCAAAATATAAAACTGTCGTGCGGTGCGGTTTCGGTGTAGCGGTGCGGTTTCGGTTTTGACCAAAACTACATAAAACTGCATCGTTTAGGCCATTATAATGATAAACCGCAACCGTACCACACCGTACCGTATGGTGTGTTTTTGGTATTACATAATGGTACACCGTCGCGGTGCGGTGCGGTTTCAGTGTGGCGGTTCGTTATTGTGGTGCGGTTTCGGTTTTGCCCAAAACCACACCATTGCTGTCCCCAATAATGACTAGTGGCCAATGTTTGGATTTGGGTCTCGTGTGGATTAGGTATTGTGACGGGACGCCCTGCTTTTGGGCTCCATTTTCGATGTTAATGCGACATAAGCTAGGTGGGGTTAAGAACTAACTCAACCTTTCACATTGTCTCTCTCTCATCCCACCCTTAATAGTAAAAAATAACATCTTCCTCGCTTTTTCTCTCGCCAAACATCATGTGGGTTTGGTGGTTTGTTCTTCTCTCATGCTCTTCTTCAACGTGCTGAGGGAGGGAAGGAACTAAACGATGGGAAGAGAGAGGTGGTCTAGGAGCTAGGAAGCACCGATACGGATACGGGGATACGGATACGGGAATACGTGGATTTTTAAAAAACTAGGATACGCGGTACGGCGGGGATACGTTTGTAATTTAATATATATATATATATACATATATATATATAATATTAATAATTAAATATAATCATTTTTGTGCTAGAATATGAATAGTAAATAGTTTGAAAATAATTGTACCTTCAATCCGTCCAGCAGAAGAACAGCAATGTGGATTTCAGTCAGATTGTTAGGGTTTCGGTTGAAACCGTTAAGGTTTCGGCGGCTAAAACCCTAACAATCCGAGCGAATCTCACACGAGGCTTTGGATTTTTAAAAAAACCCTTCGATCATTCCTTTAATCATGTGATTTGAAAAAAAAAAACAAAAAAAGTAACTGTGCCTTCAATCCGTCCAGCAGAAGACCGACAAGGTGGGTTTTAGCCTAATTGTTAGGGTTTCGGTCAAAACCGGCAAGGTTTCGGCGGCCGAAACCCTAACAATCCGAGCAAAACTCACTCGAGGCTTTGGATTTAAAACCCAGAAAAGCAACTTTGCCCTTCAATCTGTCCAGCAGAAGACCGGAAAGGTGGATTTCGGCCGAAATCGGCAAGGTTCGGCGGCCGAAACCCTATCAATCCGAGCGAAACTCAGTCCGTCCAGCAAAAAAGAAGAAAAGGAGAAGAGAAGAAAAAAAAAAACATGAGCACTGGTCATCGTCGCCTGGTTGGTGTGGTCGCCGCCTCGTCGTCGTCGCCTGGTCGGTGTGGTCGCTGCCTCGTCGTCGTCACCTGGTTGGTGTGGTCGCCGCCTGGTCGCTCCCCCTCTCTTGCTTTCCAACAAGGGCGGCCACGGGATCTCAGTCTGAGCGATCTGAGGTTAAGTTATAACCGAAAAAAAATCACATCCGTCCGTTACACCAGTTGACGTGGCATCCAATTAGTGCGATTCACCAGATGGGTTTGACCCATTATCACTTACACCCCCTCATGTTTAAAACCCAACAAATCCCCACCTTTATTTCGAAAAACACACCATTTGCACCCCCTCCTGGTTATGTTTTGGGTTTTCAAACTATAGGGGGTGTAAGTGATCATCGCTCATAATACAGGGGGTCTATGTGTAATTTATCCTATATAATATAAAGGAAAATGAGTTCCTATGACATGTCATAGGGAGTACCCTATGACATATGGTGAGTTAGTAACCCTAGAATATTTAGAATGTTCTGAATTTTTATGAGGATGATCACCCTATCTTAGATAGGACCCTCGCAAAAAATCGGCTCATTCTAAAACTTCTAGAGGCATCAAATATGATTTTCAATTTAACGGTTAAAATTGATGGCCGATAAAGCTTCTAGTATTTGATGCCTCAACAAGTTTTAGAATGCTTTGATTTTTTGTAGACATTCTATCTAAGGTAAGGTGATCACCCTCAAAAAAATTCAGCACATTCCAAACATTCTAGCATTACTAATTCACCATATGTCATAGGGTACTCCCTATGACATGTCATAGGAACCTAGCCCTCTAATATATATGTATAATATTATATATTTAGACCCAATACGTATCCCCGACGTATCGGGCCGTATCCCCGACGTATCGAGCCGTATCCCCGGTATATCGGGACGTATCCCCGACGTATCGAGCCGTATCCCCGGCGTATCGGGCCGTATCCCCGACGTATCGGGCCCGTATCCCCGCCGTATCGGATTTTTTTTTTTTGTTTTTTTTTTAATTCCGATACTTCGTAGCCGTATCGGATACGTATCCCGCCGTATCGGGCCGTATCGGAGTATCGGGAAGTATCCGATACGGGTACGGCACCTGTTTTGAAGTATCGGTGTATCCCAGTCTAGGAGATATGATAGTTACAATGTTACATCAACAACGGCGATGGAAATTTGATCGATCCCGATGGCTTTATTTGGGGATGTCGTAGGAGGACACCATTGTTCTTTATTTGGGGATGTCATAGGACACCATTGTTTACCCAAAGATTAGCTGTCGAGCCCTACATACCCTCCATGAAGGCATCCTATCTTCTTAGTGAATGAGGACTTAGGCTCATGGTTTACGAAAAAAGGTGGTCAATTTTTTGATTTGGGTATTGTGTAAACTAGGTATAGAGACTGATCGAGGAAATTTGACTATGCGACTTGAGGTCTAACTTCCAAGAAGATAAGGATTGAGCCTGTGCTCACAGGTCATTAGGATGAGGGCTGATTGCTGCGTAGTTGGCAGCTAGGTCACGAACCTCGGATACCACTTGGCGTAGTAGGGAGTGCATGCATGAAGCTTTGATAGTACTTGATGCAGAGGAGCCAGATGAAGAACATGATCGAAAACTTCGGACGCATGGGAAAGACGAAGAACACTGTTTTTGTTGATAAAACCTTGAAATCCACCAAGCAAATAAATTTGGAATCCACCAAGAAGGTAGAAGAGAAAAATTTCTAATTTTTACCTTCATGAAACTATATAGCAAGTGAAGATTAGGGCCCTTTAAATAGACAACAAATCCAAAAGATTACAACTCCAATAAGAACAAGACTAGGACTCCTAGTAATACTCAAACACACATGATAAAAATAAAATAAAAACTAAACAGGCTGCTAGGCTGGGATTTTCATGTGGGCCACCATGTTGTGCGGGGTGTGTGGGATGTGGGTGTCGCGTCCTATATCAGATTGATTCTAATATGGGAGTTATATACTTGTTTTGTGCATTTTGGAAGATAGAAACATATGGATGAAATTAAATATGGGAGGTCATTACTTTCATCATTTCATTTACATAGTATCCGATTGTTTGCATTCTTTAAATTTTCCTATGGCTAATAGCCTTGAGAAGGGAAGAAAAATCTATTGAAACTCTTTCATATATATCGCGCTCCAAGACTAGTTGCGGTTAGGTTGCAACAATGTTTTAAAAATTGGACCAGATTGTTCACTAACCCAATTGGACTTGATTCGGTACTAGTTCTCGTTTGGTTTTGATTGGATAAAAGACTGCCTAAAACCCATATGAACCAAATGCTTTAGCATTAAAACCTGTTAGACCACTTAAAATGTAATTAATTGCACATTGAAGCAAGGTGTCATATGTGTAATTTGAGCTCTAAAAAAGTAGAGCACGACAACTAGGGCTCGAGCTAATGATGACCATGTCACAAACACATAACACGTAATACCAAAACTGCAGATCCAACTTTTCCTTTATGAAAACCAGCACTAAATATGTATCGATAGAAAATTATGTAACATACTTTAATCGGTTCAACCTTTCAAACCGACAGTTGAACCACTTTGGACCGGACCAAGAAACTTTTTGGTTCAGTGTTCAATCCGACTTTTTAAACATTGGTTTGTAGTATGAAATTAACCCTTCTTTTCTTACCTTTATACTCTCCCAAATACCCTCCTTATTTTGAGCTTTACGACTTGTGTGTAAACTCTATTTGTTTATTCTAAACTAATGTATACAAGCTATGTGTTATGTTCTTAACTTTTTTTGCATATAGCTCTTTTGAAAAGTTCTAAAAGATATAAATCCAAGGGCATTTATCTCTTTGAACTTAACATTATTCGACCATCATCTAAATTGAGTGGTTGAACATCACATACCAAATATTTTTGAGGTAATGTATGCAATTTGTAAATGGAGGGGTTACTACACAATAAACTGTTTTTAAGAGCATATATGCATTGTTTTCTTTTTTGCTATACTAAACTCCATTTGATAGTATACTTGCTTGCTTATGGTCCGACATTGAGACCCATGCTTCGATGATTCGTTCAAACCTAAACCGTCACCTGAATCAGTTCGGATTCTCGCCTATCCGCTCCGGAGCACCCCCAAATCTGATCTGTTTCGGATTTTGGTTGATCTGAAGCGAACACCTCCCCAAGCTTGAAATATCCGCGGTTCGGATCTGATTATACTAAACCGACTGGATCAGGTCCTAAACATGCTGAATTAGAGTCGATTTGGCTGAATCAAACAAAATAGGTCGAACACTAGACCTAAACTCGACCCTGGCCAAGTCAAGCCCATGCCAATCGTACTAGACCAAACTTATTTGAATTTGTGGACATCCTTTTTCTGATGTTTAATATTTTACAAAATGGCCAAAGTTTTTCTTTCACTCGGTCTTAACCCGAATCCAAACCTGAATTCTCGAACTTTGTTGAGACAAACCCCTACCATTCCTTGAGATCGAGGACCTAATATCAATGCATATACCTTGTTGGTAAGCAACTAAATGGTAGCTTATGGAAAAAATTGAGGCCCGCTTGAAGGTTCAAGTCTTTAATGAAGTTTATTTATTGTTTGCCTACTAGTACGATAGGGTAAGTATCGACAATGACTCTTTGTGACGTTTATGGCTAAAACCCCCATATAATCCTGATGCTTCCTAGGTCGTTTGAGCATAGATTGTTCCAAGATATGTTTTACCACTTAGCACAATTAGAATCAAATAAACCACATTAAATTCAATTTATACCAACAACTGTGGCTTTGAAAGTTAATTATATGCTAATGCTTATCAAACATAGGATACATGGCTCAAAGTCATATCATTGTATCAAGTCCCCATATATACTTACGAAACCTCTAAAAATCAGTTCTTTTTTATTTTTTAAAATTTCTCTTTTCATAAAATTACAAAAGAAAAATATGTTTCTTCGTTCTTTGCCTACTTTATTTTGTTTTTTTTGCCTAAAATTTGTGTGAATCAAACACGATATGTTTTTGGAACTTGAGTCTCCCTAGATGGCCTCACTTCGCTAGCACCTATGAGTGTTGGGGATTGGAATAGAGGAATTTTCAATTCATCTCTTTGGGAGTTTTTAGTCTCTCAAGAGAAAAAATTAGTGTGACCATTATGTACAAGGTTTTGACGCTTGGAAGGAGGTCGGGTTCGTGCCAACTAGACAAGGATAATTGTATCATGCACTTAACCTAGGTCCACTATCCGATGACCTATATGGGAAGTACCAAATGCCTGATATCATGTGAGTGTTTGATACATGTTATATGCGACACTTGCATACCAAATGCCTGATATCATGTGAGTGTTTGCAGGCCACAAAAATTGTTTCCTATTGTCCTTTGCAAGTGCACCACAAATATTTGGTGTCAACTTGCTACATTCGCTAGCAAGTCATTCCGTGAACGAGGTCAATTGTGCATGTGCCTCGTACAATATAGTCCTGCAGCACATCAGTCGGGTTTCTATTAACTAAGACTGTAGTTCATTATTTGATTTGCACGAAGGATAGACCATGGTTGGTCTTGATTTGTGCATGACCAAGTGATGCAGGAGCATCCATCGGGCACTTAAAAGTTAAGTGTGTATAAATTGAGTAAGTATAGTTAACCGGAACCTTGCTAGGAATCGTTTTGAGTATTTTTATTATTTGTATAGGTTCTAGGTACCTTTTTGATTTTCTTACAGCAATATAGGACTTAGATGTAATTTGGGTCAAAGCGAGGGTCTTTTTGGCCTTTTGGTGAGAAAGGCAGCAATGACTTTTAAAGAACGTAGCCTAACTACAGGATAATGATTATAAGCTAAAACAACATTGTTTGATGTTTAATTGGAAGCAAAAAAAAAAAAGAAAGGAAAAAAGAGTGAGGATCGGGATCTACTCTCTCGAGGGAAAGCGTTTAAAACTCCATCCCATGGGACCCACCTGCTGGTGAGAGGAGTCCCCTTAGGAGAGGGATTCTTTTCCTCTCTCATATTTCCTTCTCAAATCCTAAAAGGCCAAAGTCTTCCCACTTACAAGTGAGTTCTCTTCCTTGTCCTATTCCTATATCTATATGTACAAATTCACAGAAAATTGGAAAATTATGATTAGAAGTACCTAAGTGGTTGTAGTCTTATTTTTACTGGGGTTATGTTCCTATTTCTGAGTTACAAATCATAGATCGTTAAGTATAATGATGGGGCCTCCATCCCTTGGAAGTCAATTTCAATTTATTATGCAATAAATTTGATAAATTAAATTTGCTGAATTGTCTTTTAGAAGAGCTCGATTTGGTATTCTACCTCTCTTTTTCCCCTCTCTCTTCTCTGTTGGGGATGACCTTTCACTAATCCAATCATCCAACTTAAGTTTATGTTAGTGGAAGCAAAAAAAAGAAGGAAAGAGAGGATCAAAATCTACTCCTCAATGCGACAAGGGTCTGAACTCTCTCTTCCCGTGGGACCCGCTCGCGGGTCAGGGGAGTCTGTGACTACTATTCCGTGTGTGAGGGATTTTCTTCCCTCTCTTTCCCATACTTTCTTCTCAAATCCTACAAGGCCACATGCTTGTTTTTTGGGGGAAGTCTTCCCTTCTACACAAACACATTGAATCCTATTTCTTATGTTATTCTTTTAATTTGTGGACTGTGCCATGTGTCTTATGTTTTCACTCTTGCTAGAATTCTGTGCAAAGGAAACCATTCATTGATTTAATGATTGAAATTTCATGCGAGTGATGAGTTTTGGACTGATGTGCCTATGAATAACAAAAGATGTTGTCAACACCTGCTTGTGCTCCTCTATCAGAACTGTTTCTAATTAAAATATTAAATTCCAACTTCACTTTTGTTTTGTATCACCAAAAGATTGTATTGGTCCCAAATCCAGCAGTTATATGCAACTATGCCTTGTTATCCCCCCTAATAACAATCAGGAATGTGCTGTGCCTGTGATAATCTAATGCAGAAAAGGTGTTCTTTGGTATCATTCCCAAATTTGGTATGCAGAAAGCAGGCCATATCAAGGTTTTCTGGTGTATGAATTTATATTTCGTTATTTAAGCTTTAGACTATTTATGGGATCCAATTGTTTAAATGTCCTATCAAATAAAATTTGAAAGTTTACATGCCTGGGGCTCCTGATTTTTCTTTTCAATAGTTTTATTTTCCTTCACTACATTTACTAGCGTCATTTTTGCCTCTTGCTGTAGATAAGTGCCGTCTTTTTATTTACTAAGGTAAAACATTTCTAGTAACGACCAGCCAGTCCTGGTCAGGAGAACAGCTTCATTAGTAGCATCTTTTTTGCCTCTTGTTGTAGTTAAGTGCTCTCTTTCCATTCACTAAGATGAAACTGTTCTAGTAATTACCTGCCATTCCTTTATGCTGCTCAGGAGGAAAAACATCACTCCTGGAAGCTTTATGAAAGCAATCATCCGATCAGGAGGAGGTACTGAAAAACCTGTAGAGGGAGATCAGGTAATCTCTATAATTTTTTTGTTACTTTCTGTTAGTATGAAAGTATAATCCATGAACAATGTATTCTTCTGTTGGAACATTTGATGATTGGTCTGCTTGGTTAAGCAATAAAAAAATTTCGTGCTCAAAAAAGAAACAATTTTGTGTTAACTTAGATGTAGATCCCCAAGAAGCACTTGGATAACTGAAATCCTGAGATGTTTTCAGTGTTCATTTACAATATTTTACTTATTGTTGTCGAAATTCATTGAATTATATTTTGTACATGACTCCTTTTGATTGTTTGGCCCCTGTACTTTAGTGTTGAGTTCGTTTTCTTATTACACATTCTTTTTTTTTTTGTCTTTGGTGACTTGGATTCCTCGTTCGTTATACATGAAAAAGGCAGGAACCATTAGAAAGTAAATGTTGGAGATCGGTACATTAGTTTTCTTTTTATTATTGTCATATTTCTGTTATTATTTTGGTTAATAACAGAGAATTCTTTTCCCATTAGTAATTACATGTTTCTTGTACTCTCTCGCTTGCTGGTGAGAGTTAATTAGAGCATATGTGGACCTACTGTAATTCTCCACATGCCAAAACGAGACTGTAATTGTGTGAAATGAGCTATCCCAGCAGGTTATAACCTGAGTAGGATGCATCATTTTTGTATTCTTTTGGACGCTTTATTAGGTCGTAAAGCAGGAGCAATGTTGTCTCGCAAAACGGAAGCAATCTGTCTCACATATATTTTGGCAATAAGACATTCCAGTTTCAATTTCTCTTAACAATAAACTGCCTAGAAATATGTGTGTTAAAAAATTGTAGAATCAACTCTCTGTCTATTTCACTTGGTGCTTACTTATTATTTTTGTTGCCACTCATTTGCAATTTACATATAATCTGCTGTTAACTGTTCTAACATGTTTCTCTCAAGATTCCTGGATTATTGTCCCATATTGTACCATTCTCAGGCTACAGGGATACTTATGAGGTGGTTAATTTTCTAGGTTATATTTCATTGCACTACTCGTACACTGGATGGAGTTATTGTTGACTCTACACGATCAGAACATGGAGGTAATTATGCACTCACCTGACAGTCCACAAGTTATTGATAATATAAGTTTATTTTCAAGTTGTAGCACCTTCCCTCCATTTTTTTTATCCTATGTGGTTTCATCTGGATACATCTTTTGAAGAGGAAGTATATTAAGGGATTTTCAACAATCTGAAAAAACACTTCAATGTACCTTATCCACAGATTCCTAGTAGAATCCTTTTCTTGGAACTATGGTGTCTACAAGTCCTTTGTGGACTTCAAAATGGGATCATGAATCGAATATCCAAGAACAACTTCACAATTAATTTTTAGATGAGGGCCTGGGATTGGGCCCAATTCACTTGTACTACTTTTCTTGGGACTCAAACTGAATGCATTTTACTAAATAATATCTTGTAAATGCATGTTCAGGCAACATTATCCTTGTTCGATTTTGTTCACGTAAAGGGTAATTTACTGTGCTTAATGTAATCAAGCATGCTATTAAGGCCTTGACTTGCTAAAATAAGTATCTTGTTGTTAGTTTCTCTTGCTTGGAGAGGTTACTTTGCGAAATTGGTACTGTTGGTGTTTGGGTTACTACATTATAATAGAGTATCATAAAGTAATACCTCAAGAAACAAATTGTTTCATTTCCTGCCATATTTTGTTTGTCCATGTCAACTTCGTAGTCTCGTAGTTGACCCTCTACTAGCTCATTATTCTATTAAGAATCTTTGGAAACTCAAATGCAAAAACACCATGGCGAAGTATTTCACAATATGATCTCTCAAAGGAAAAAAAGGATAAACCTTCGAAGTGACTTTGATCCATGGATAAAAATACCGGTCGCGGACAAATTATCGGCCGGCCGAAAAAAGGTTCGAATCGGGTGGTACGAACCGGTCCATACCGGTGTGAATTGATTTTTGGTTTCAAAAAAATTTGAAAAAATAATCAAAAAATCCAGAATAATCTAAAATACTGGTTTGTGATGTTTTTTTTTTCATTAGTAAACTAGTTATAGGTATGTACCGGTCTTTTTAAGTTATAAAGTCACTGTTTTCACTGTATGATTCTAAATTGTGGAATTTGATATAGTTATTAAATTGTATGTGTTAGATTAGCCTAGTATTATGCTTAAGGATTACAAAACAATTCATGACCATTGCACAAACATGAATTACACAACTAATACGACTACATGAGTCATATTTTACAATTTCACATAATAAACACAAATTCATAGTCCTAAAACTCCTAACATGTTTAGCAAATAAAATGCATATCCATAACTTACAAGAGTAGAGAATTAGATATTTTTACCTACTTAGACTGAGTAACTTAGTACCGCATGGAACTTCGGGCAGGCGACATTTCATCATCATCATCATTGCCTCGTGGATGACCAGATGGCGGCAATGTCGGATATTGGAAGAAATCATACACAAATGACTGATATTGAGGCTCCCCGTACGAACTTCCAAGGAGTTCGTACGGGGAGTCCCAATGCTACCCATCGATGATTCTGGCTCTGGCTGAGGATAATATGGTGGTGGGTAGTGTGATGGAGGATTTCCATGTCCATAATAAGGTTGTTGCCACTGTCCTCTGGTTTCTCTAACTCCACTATCATTTGCACCCCCAGTACCTCCATGTTCAACACCAACATTCCCACTATCTCCAAAATCCATACTATGTGAATCGAAGACACATGTGTTGTCTTCATAAGTGCTGCCGGTGTATATAGGGTATGGTCGTGGAGACTATAGATCTAAGCTTTGATGGCATAGATTTGATCCATATCAACATTTTCACCACTATTATTTGGTTTATTTAAAAAAAAAATACAAAAAAAGAAACGAAAATTGAAAACCCCCCAAATTTGTATGAAACGATCATACAAATTTGGAGATGATGCTTATAGATCTATAGATCTAAGCTTTGATGGCATAGATCTAGCTCGTTTCAACATTTTCACCACAATTCTTTGATTTTTTTCAAAAAAAATGCAACAAAACAAAAGAAAAATAAAAAAAATTATGAAAACATACCTTCAAATATGATTTTGATATTGCAAATCCGAGTTTTTGGCTCAAATCTTGCAAATCCAGCTAGTATGGAGCTTCACCTCATGTGGGAATAAAGAAAGATGCCTAAAAAAATAAAACCGGAATGAAAAAACCACCCAAAACCATGCTTCATACCCGGAACCGGTTCAAACCGGCCGGTTCGAACCGGTATTTGGTCGAACTGGCCGGTATTTACGCGATTTAATCCTCGCAACCGGTATCGACTGGATACGGGTGCGGTTCGGTCCGATTCCCGGTTTGAACCGGCCGGTACGGTTCGTACCGGCCGGTATTTTGATCCTTGCTTTGTTCCCTTCACTGAGTTTTGAAATGTAATGTCTGTCACCTGGGTCCTAGGATAAAGACCATAACCATATCTGTAACTATCAAGCCTTGTCCGATGTATTCAGTGTCGGCCTTATAAATTCTTCTTTGTCTTTCTTTTTTGTTAAGGCCTATCTTTATTATTCCAGAAAGCTTTTCCTATCTTTTCTAGCAACTTCCATCAAGGTTACTTTACCTCTTCCCCTCCTCTTTCTTGCTCTGTCCACAATATTCTAAGGCATTTTTCTTAGGCAGCTACTCCGTTGTACACACCCATACCATCTTAACATTTTCAACATTTTGTCCTCAATTGGTGCTACTCCAACACTTCCTCTGAAATACTTAGATTGCTATGGTAAAGACCAAAAATGGAATAGGTGTGGAAGGGAATCATAAATTGTCTTCATTGCTGAGATTTGGATTGCACAAATTGCAAATAATGGTGTACATGCCTATCCCACCCAACACCAACCACACCAACAATCACAAGCAATACTCACCTCACTCAATCTACACGGACGAACCCCTTTCATTAAGGTAAATTGATCATATTTTGTAAAAAGAAGTATAATAACCAGGATGGTGAGTTAATATTGTATTACAATAATTGTGTATATGGGTGTTAGCTTGCTTTGGAAAAAGAACGAAAAGTACAAGACATTTTTAAGTGTTAATGAGATCACTCCTGACTGTTCAATTCGGGCAACCATTCTAGAAATAAGGTATCACTTGATTGATTTTGCTAGAACAAGAAAGCTAAAATTAGACGCTCATAATAGGAATGAATGGCAAAGTAGGTCCCCATTTGAATGGGCTGGGGCATGTGGATGTTGGCTCATACCTTATTTTAATGAGAAAAGGAGAAATACTAGTGTGCTATTGGACATTCTTTCGTTCTTTTTATATTGAAGTCCCTGTAAGTACAAAAAATGATCTGGAACGAGTAACGGAGAAGCTTTTTAGGAAAGTATATCAGGCTTCAAATGGAAAATTTTGGTAGTGATGGCTGATACCATCCTGGTTGAAGATCGTGGAGTTTTTTGTTAGTCATGTTGGTACCATTGTAGTCGAAGAAAGGTTGATCCTGAAGTTAAATATAGCCTGTTTTGGTAACTGAATGAAAACGAAGGATACAAATGCTTCATGATGTACCAGGAATCCAGGATGGAACTAACATATCTTTACCCTCCTAATTTTTGATATCTACAAGGGGCAGAAACCAAAAAAGAATTGAAGGAGTAAAGGCAACAATGAAGTGTCTAAGAGTGCTCACCATCAGATCATCTCCATCACCCCCACATCCTGTAATATTGTCCAACAAAGGGTTGAAATATGAGAAAGTTCGGTAGATAGCAGATAATGAGAGTGGTGTGGCTGAGGATTGACGTGGAGTTAGATGTGAGTTTGGGAGATTGACTGTGAGGAGGGTGTGACTGGGAATGGGATGGCGGTGCGGAGTGGGAATTATACTTTGTTGGGGGAAGAGTGAAATTTTATTGATTTGCTTATTTTTTTTGCAAGGTGTCAGTGCCTCGAACAATCCAGTGAGAGTGAATTTCTTTTTGTTCCAATAAATCCTGTGTTACAATTAATTTCCATACGGGTATACAAAGACAACCAACAAACAGTTTCTCATTTATATGGCGTCAACTTGATGGATCACTGATAACTTCAAAATTTATGAACATTTTATGTCGTGGCTCTTTCCTATGGTCAAATTAAACCTCTGTGATTCTTGACCAATGCAGCTTTGCACAAGGTGACAATCGAGTTGCCCCTCGCTTAACTCCAAACCGGCCTAAGCCCTAATGTAGACTTAGTTGGGCTGAAAGGATGTCAATATTAAGGGGTCCATAGGTTCAGATCTTATGTTGTGACATGGCCTGACCAACTAAATGCAAAAGTGTCGGCGTGGGACAATTATTAAACTGGAGTAGCATGCCCAAGAGAGTTCTATTCCTTCTTTCCTCTACACCATTCTTCCAGGGAGTAAAACATCCTTTGAATTAATGAAATAATCTAAGCTATTTTAAATTTATATTAGTCATGAAAACCCAAAAACTAGGAGATGGTTTTGAAATGTCTAAGATAAATAGGGACCTTCTGATTTTAGGATTTTGGAACGTGGACCGACTTAAACGTAATTAAACTTCTAAGTTGAGCGTGGAGATTAGAACATGTTGCATGTCTATTACCAATGTATATACTTCAGCTTGAATCCCGATGAAATCAGGTCATTTGCATGAGATTATGAGAAGGGCAATTTTTTCATGGCTTCAAATGGGTGGGGATTTGAAAACATTTGCTCATGGCTCGGAAAGGATTCAAAAGAATGGATTCCAATTTCCAAACCTTTTCGTGGCTTTAAATATAATATTCATACATGATTTATTTCGGGTAATTAAACCCATGTAGTTTGTCTGGAAAGAGTAACCTATGTGCAAGCCAAATCTGTCGAGACATACAGTTTTGTATTATGTTGTCGTTGTTGTGTGCTTCTTTGTTGAACTGGTCTCTAATATATCTTGTATTCTCTTTCGTTTTCTATAGTACTGAGTTTCGTATAACGGCACTCTTCTATGTTGACCTTGATTGTGCTAAATATGTCATTTTATCAGATTTTCTTGTCTCTATAGCTTATATGTTCTCCCAAAATCTTCTCTTTGTTCATTTTGGTGACAAGTCTCTATCATATGTGCAGTTTGTTTTAGCTTTTTGGTCATCTCCTGTCATGTTTGATGGCGTTCGTCATCGAGTTACTGCCTAAAATTTTAGCATTTATTGTGCAGCTCAATCCCAGTTCAATGATTAGGTCGCTCCAATTTTGCTTTTTGAGACCACAATTTGCACGTACACATCTTTATGTTTCTTGATATATTGGAATTTCTGTTGGATTGAAAGAATAGCCTCTCGGCAAGTCCAGTTCACTAGAACATTGACAGTTCTGTACCATGCTTGTGCCCATTTAGGCCTTAGCATTATGCAAGCCTGACATTGGTGCCCAGTTCTGCACTGTGAGTTGTCTCTTAGGATTGGATTGCCATGTCTATGAAGCTCAACTTGGCTCAGGGCTACTTTAAAAAGAAAAATAAGAGGGTGGCAAGGTACATGTTTAGGTCCATGGGTTGCTGAAGAGTGTACTTTATATCCCCTTATTCCTTTTTGAGCTGGCCTTGTAAACTTGTTACAACTGTCAAGCTGTCCGAGCTTGTAAAGTCCATGCCAAAACCATAAATTTAGTTACTGAAGAGTTCACTTAATTTCTCTTTAAAATCACCTTTCCTTTTTGAGCTGGCCTTGTAAAGGCTGTTACAGCAGTCAAACTGTTTGAGCTTGTTTAATTGAAAATCTAACCCAGCTTGAGGCAGACTGGCCAAGAGTTAATTTGGGCGGCTGGTCTGGCTGCATCTAGGTCATGACTGTTATGCTGAATGGTTTTACTTGAGAAATTGTATTATTTCTAGAGTAATATTTGGATGTTGCCTCTTGTGCTGACTGTTGAGGCGTGGTCATTTCAGCCACGTTGTAGGGGACTGATACTGATCGTTGCTCTTCCCTTATGTAACAGGAAAGGGTAATCCTATCAGGTACGTCTTGGGGAAAAGCAAGATGATATTTGGATTTTCAGAGGGCATTCCCACCATGTTCAAGGGTGAAGTAGCTATGGTAGTTCTCCTAAACTTGTATAGACTGATCCATGTGTGTACATGAACCTAAACTGCTCTTATATCTTCAGAGATTAAATGAAGATCAAGTTATAATAAATATCCCAAAGCTTATAGTTTTGCATTGCAACATAATAATAACATCTCAGCGAACAGCAGTATCATGGTGATCTCCTTAATCCTTATTCATATTCTATTGAAATTTGAAAACACTAGTCTCTCAAATCAACATTTTACACTGGATTTTGAGGAAATTTACTTCTTCATTAGATTAGTGATATTGGCGTCTGAGGAGATGATTGTATTTGCTTTGTTATCTGAGCCATGCGTACTAATTCATAGTGGGTTACCAAATGGATGGGCCTACATCCATGCCAGTTGATTCCCCAAGAGCTGCACCCAAGGTTGTCAAAAACACTTTAGATTTTTGAATGACATTTAATGTGTACTGTATGTGCGGAAAAAAGATCCGGGTCGTCTTTATTGCGAGCACATGGAGATTACAAGGCCGCTGACCTGGGGACTCGGGGGTGGTGAGCCAAGTGCGGCGAATTTTTGATCAGGAGATTGTGGGAGGGATCTTCTGGAGGGTCCCTTTGATCTGCGTCTCCACGTTACTTTGTGCGAGAGCTCTGGAGGGGTTGCCCAGGACAGAGGTCTTTACAGGGTGAGGGTTTCTTGAGAGGCCACGGAGTCTTCGCTGTTGCGTTCGTCCCTTTCGTGCTTCGCGCTTTCCTGGCTAGGGGGCTTTTGGCTTCGTTCCTCGGTCTTCACGTCTCCCTTTGCTCTGGCTAGACCTCAGCGTCCTTGATCGTCGGCTAGCGACGTCGATCGTGCTTTTGGCGTTGGTTTTGGCTTTTGGCGTCTGGCTCTGGCTTTGTTTTGGTGTAGCTCTGGCGTCGGCGTAGCTTTAGCGTATAACGCTCGAACGTAGAAGGGGTAAAGGCTTGCAGTACTTTCTTTTTTCCGGACTTCGCGCCGTATCGGCTAGAAAGTGCGTTGCTTTGCTCGTTATTCTTTGTAGTTGCTTGGCTTCAGCACATGTGTGGCTTTAGCGCGAGCGTAACTCTGGCTTTGCACTGGCTTTAGCTTTGGGCTTTTGCTTTTGTCCTTGGCGTGATCTTCACCTCAAACGACGATGACGATGTCCTCCAAGTCTTCTTTATTCTTCCGGTTTCCTTGACGGTTGTGGCATCGGCTTGACTTCTCTTCTTCTCCAGACTTCTTTGGCGTGATCGGAGTTGAAGGCTTTGTTTTGAAGACGACGGGTGTAGCGCCGCTTTGGATGTCCTTCTCCAAGCTTTCTTCTTCGTGAATGGGGCGGACGTTGTTGAAGATGACGGGGTGATGCCGCTTCGATCTTCTTCTCCGGGCTTGTTTTGCTTGATCGGAGTCGAAGGCTTTTTGAAGACGACGAGGTGATGCCGCTTTGATTTTCTTCTCCGGGCTTGTGTTGCTTGATCGGAATTGAAGGCTTGTTGAAGACGACGGGGTGTTGCCGCTTCGATCTTCTTTTCCAACCTTTGCTTCTGGCGTCTTCAGAGTTGAAGGCTTGTTGAAGACGACGAGGTGATGCCTCTTCGATCTTCTTCCTGGCCTTTGCTTCTGGCGTCTTCGGAGTTGAAGGCTTGTTGAAGACGACGGGGTGATGCCGCTTCGATCTTCTTCTCCAGCTTTTGCTTCTGGTGTCTTCGGAGTTGAAGGCTTCTTCTTCTCTGAGCTTTCTTCTTTGTGCACGAAGTCGAAGGGTTGATTCTCTTGTGCAAGGGTCTTTACATTGATGAGGACTTTCAATGGACTAAGCCATTCCCATAGGGTAGGCTTGCCCAAGCCTCGTGAAGCCTTGGATCGGTGAAGGCGAGTCTCCTCTGCAGAGCTTCCTCTCCTCTAGCTTCGATCTTTGCTTTTGGGGGTCTTCGAAGTTGATGAAGACTTGTTGGAGACGACGGAGTAATGCCGACTCTGGACCTTCTTCTCCAAGCTTTCTTCTTCGTGCAAGATGTTAAAGCTTTGTTGAAGACGATGGGGTCATGCCGACTTCGATCTTTTTTTCCGGTCTTTGCTTGTGGCGTCGAGTTGATGAAGATTGTTGGAGATGACGGGGTAATGCCGACTCCGGACCTTCTTCTCCAAGCTTTCTTCTTTGTGCAAGGAGTTGAAGCTTTGTTGAAGATGACGGGATGATGCCGACTTCGATCTTCTTCTCCGGCCTTTGCTTGTGGCATCTTCGGAGTTGATGAAGATTGTTGGAGACGACGTGGTGATGCCGACTCCGGGCTTTCTTCTCCAAGCTTTATTCTTCGTGCGAGTAGTTGAAACTTTGATCTTCTGTGCAAGGGTCTTCACATTGATGATGACTTTCAATGGGCTAAGTTGTTCCCATAGGGTAGGCTTGTCCGAGCCTCGTGAAGCCTTGGGTCGTTGAAAGTGAGTCTCCTCCTATGCAGAGCCTTGGCGTCTTCTTGTCTTCGTCTTCTGACTGACCTCCGGAGCCTTCCCCCTCCCCCTCTATTTATAGGTGAAGGGGGGTGGGAGAGATATGGGAATATTTATTTGAATCCCTTGAATATCTCTCCTATAACTACCCAAGATTCATTCCCTCATTTATGGGGGAATAAATCTTTATTTCTTTCTTTTTTCTGGCGAGGTAGTTATGGCCATGGAACAAAAAATCGATATATTTCGCGAAATATCGCGAAATATATCGGAAAAATGAAACCCCGATACGAAATATTACCTGCAATCTCGAGCATAATTGAAAATGTCAAAATATCGAGCAATTTCGCGAAATATCGCGATATTTCCACGAAATATTTCCATCTCCACGAAATATCGTGATATTTTATCGAAATTTTGCGAAAATTTCGAAAAATTTTGCGAAATTTATCCGAAATTCTGTGACTGACTGGTTATAAAAGGGGACTGGGGGGCCTGGTTCTCAGCAGCTTATTTTCATATAATAACATTTAAGTAAATGTCGTTTTACTTAATTTTTATTTTCTCCATTTACTTTAAGTTATTATATGTAAATAAGCAAATACCCCCCCATTTGATTTCAATAAAAATATCAAAAAAATCAAAAAACAAAGGAATCAAAAAGTAAACTTTCAATTTTAGTAGGAGAAAACAGTTTTTATGGATTTTTATAAAATCTACATGGTGAGAAAAGTGATTAAATCAACTCCTTTTTAGCTCAAAAAATTCCACAAGATGTAGAAGTACGAGTACATCTAGAAAACCATGGTCCGTCTTAGGAAATTTTGAATGTATAAAAACTTTTCTATATAAAAACTCGTTTTTTCAGACTTAGTAAAAAAACAGTGTTTCACATTTCAGCATAATTTTTGCACAATTTCAAATTTGCATAACTTTCTTGTTTTAACTCCGCTTTCAAAATCGTTTGAAACATTATTTTAACAATCAACTAATCTTTATTTCAAAAATATTTTTATCCAAAAAAAGGATTAAAAAATATTTGAAAAATATATATCAAAACCGAACTAAATAAGATTGCACAACACTCACAAACTTAATACATTGAATACATGTTATGTGAAGCTCTACACCCCTTGATAGGGTACACATATTATGTGAGTGTTCCAAAGTGTGTATCTATACTTGGTTTATGACTATCCGGAGTTTCATTAAAAAATTCCATCAAAAAATCAATATTTCCACCATTTCTACAAAATTGCAATATTTCCACACTGTCGAAATATTTCCACGAAATATTTCCATATCCAGAAGGTCGAAATTTCCACCGAAATGGAGATTTCGAACCTTGGTTATGGCTCAATCATTTTGAATTTTTATTTGAATCTTGCGCATTAAATCAATGGTGACCCCACCTCGTTTCTTGTCCGTTGGATCGAGGGATCGGCGCGGATCCACGGTGTGTAGACGTCCAAGCTACCTCCCCCCACATATGGTGGATTTACTTTCCTTTCTTTCTTTTTCTTTCTTTCTTCTTTCTTTTCTTTCCTTTCCTTTTTTTTTTCCTTTTCTTTCTTTCTTTTCTTTTCTTTCCTTTTCTCCCTTGGCCGGCTGCTCCCTTCCTCCGGGAAGGGGGGCGCGGTTTACCAAGGGGGGCCGGGTGGGCCCCACTTGTGGACGGGCCCACCCGGCCTCTTCTTTGGCCTAGGTTGGGTCCGGTGGGGCCCTGGTTTGTGTTGGGCTGGCCCCCGGGTTGGCGCACACGAGTCGGGTTCGGGTGCGATAAATTTTGTGTCTACACGTACTAAAGATGATATCCACTTACTGTATAAGGAAGTTGTTTTGTCTTGATGGGATATTTTGTTATGCTGATCAATTAACTGTGCACCTGAATCGCTTAAAATATATTTTTGTGGGCTGTCACCGTGATATTTATGGAATCAGAACACTAATAGCCTGGTGGTTAATTCATCGTTGTTATTCCTTTCGAACTCTACTATGTTCCATCCATCCTTTTATAGGTGAGAATTGGAAGGCTGTAACTGTAGGGAAGAATAGAAGAGAAGGAATATATTGGTAAGAAAATGAATCCATTTTATAGGCTTAATTTTTTTAAGTGGAACTATGGGCCAGATGACAATTCACTTATTTTTCTATCAAAAAAGCTGCAGCCTGTGGGCTCTAGTGAACATGGAGGGAGTGGATCAGCTTGTTTGAGTAGAAAAAAATACACATTCAGGCATCCATATGAGGACATATATGGCTAATTATATTGATTCTGTTTTAACCACTTTGGTTTGGATATTTTTGATGTCTGATGCAGACGAGCCTACTACGTGCAGTTTTTCTACAGCTGATGGCGTATTTTCATCCGCGCCGGAGATCCAGGAACCCGATCGTCGATCCGTCTGCATCAGTGGAAAGCTTAATCGAAGCCCCACAGTTTTGGTTTTTACTTTATTTCGATCCGACCAACGGATCTTTAGTTATTTCAGTTTTTATTTCTGGTTTGGGTAGGTGCGAGCCATGTTCGCACCCGGTTCGAGCCACAGATGCCGAACTGACTCATTTCTGTGTTAGGTTTTAGGCCATAGGATCTTAAATTAGGATAGATCTCAATGGATGAGATTCGAGGGAAAATTAAAACCCAAAACCCTAGCCTAATTCCCCACCCGACCGGCCCTCTCTCTCTCCCGCGGATACCCACCGATCCCCCTATCTCTTCCGCGCGTTCCTCTCTCTCTCTCTACCCGACCGGCCTCCCTCTCTCTTTCTTTCCTTTTGTGCCTTCATGCTTTCATTCCCTATAAAGTCTAAACCCTAATTGAGAGAAAGGGGAGATGAATATGAATTGAAACCCTAGAAACGGAGAAGCGGCTCGCTTGTTCGGTTTATCCTTTCCGACGAATTCTTCCTTGCTTCTCATCCTGTTCTTCCTTCGCAAGCTTCTACCCCGTCGCCTCGCTATTCATCCACGGCTTCACGGAAGATCGACGTGAAGTTTCTTCGTCTTCAAAGATCCGTCGTCTCGGCTTCTTCACCCCGTCTTCTGAGCCACGCCTCCCCTTCCGCGCCATTCATCAGCAACATCGGAGCATCAGAAAGCTGCCGGCATTGACCAAAGCACGGTGAGATCGATCCTCGATAATTTTCATGTGATAACCTGCTTTCTACAACCGGCCTTATTGCTGAAATCATATTAGGGTTTCCGAAATTCCTTGGTTTCCCGAGAATCTCATCCGTTAGGTTTATTCGTTTAGATCTTTGATTGTTATTGAGACATTGGTTTATTAATTTGAGATTGTTCTTGTTCTTATTGCTGGAATTCAGTCCTTATAATCTGAAATTAATGTTCATCTTGTCAGTTTCATTGTTTTGTTAAGTTAAAATCTGATTGGGATTGAATGAATGATGAACCATGATAATAGGCTTTGCTGAAATCTGATTTTATTATGCTGAAATCTGATTTGATGTTTTAAATTCTGCACTTGTTTATTTCAAGCATACACATCCCATCTAGTTGATATCAGATCGTATCAAGTTGGTACTTGATCCTATCAATGTCTCAATTTGAAAGTCAAGATGAGGAAAATAGAGAGTATGAAGAGACATGCTTGGAGTTTTGAATGCCCTTAACCAAGTGATAAGGGAGACCAGGGTGCAACATAATTAAGGATAAAAAGAAAACCTGAAAAAAAAATTAGGATCAAAGTCCAATCAAGTCACCATCGCCGTAAAGCGACAATGTCCTTAGAACTAAGAACCACTGACACTGGTACGGGGACACGGGTACGACACGACACGGGTTTGCCGACACGACAAATCCTATAAAAGGACACGGGTACGGCGGGGACACTACAAAATAAATTAATATTTTTAAATTTATATTTTATGTGTGTTTGCAATTCATATATATTTCAATAACTGAAAAAACCTCATAGAAAACAACCAAAATGAAAATTTAATGCATACTGAATCTCTATCGTTAGTTACATCCAACCTTATCGGTGAATCGCAGACAGCTCTAAATGGTATGGAAAATAACGGTTGTATTTCAGTTTTGACTTCAACTTGTCTGAAACCTCAGAGGATAAGATAAGTTAAAGCCAAACCTGAATAGTAACTGTCCATCAGAACCATCCTGACAAGTGAATCACACTCAAGCCCAAATGGTATGCAAAAGAACGGCTGCGATTCAGTTTTGGCTTCAACCTATCTGATTCTCTGAGGTTATAATCTTAGAGGATCAGATAGGTTGAAGCCAAAACTGAATCACCACAGCTTGTAACCCGACCTTATATCGAACAGTCCGTCAACCCGCAATGTCCCGAGTGTCCGGGGAGTGTCCGGCTCCCGAAAGCACGTAGGACATGGCACATTCGTGTCCGGTGCGTGTCCGACGAGTGCCCGACAAGTGTCGGTGTCCAACACATGTCCGACACGGGTACGGGAGGCCTGGGGAAGTGTCCATGCTTCCTAGCCTTAGAACAAAGCTTACCGTGACAAATTATACTCCAAATCTCGAAAAACATACTTTTGAAATTTAAGCGTAGATAATAGAATAGTTCCACTTTCTAGAGGTTTGGAGTCTTGGTTGTTACTTGTTAACATGTAAACTTTCTTAAGAATGATAAGAATGCTCATTAAGGACAACACCCTTGGCACATAAATTACAATGTTTATGAAGGTAACACACTTAGCCCATGGTGGATGTGTGAAGGTCTCTTTTGCATAGTCTAGTCATCACTTGTTTGCGTCAATCTAGGACCATATTCTCATAGAATTAGTTGTTGCCTTTATGTTTACTTAAGAAGGTTTGATACTCAATTGAAAAGATGGAACAAAAATGAGTTTGATATTAATGTGTTCACTAGCATTTGCGTAGTAAATTTGTTTACCTCACAAGTCTAAGATGTATTCCTACGGAAAAAAAAAATTCAGAATGCATGTTCCAAAAACTTTACACATAATTATAATTTTATTTATTTTTTGTTAATATATTTGAAGGATAGATTTCTACCTTCTTCCGATACCTTTATTCAATATGATGTTTACATGATAAATTTATTTATACAAATTCCTTTTCATGCAAAGGTGGCTGAGCGCCTAGAGGTTGCATGTCTACGTTGACCTCTATGGTTGTACTATTGAGATGAAAAAAGTAGATAGAATGAGAGGAAAAGAGAAAAAGAAAATTCCTAATAGAGATGTTTGCAAAATCAAACTCTTTCAAAGGAATATATACCATGGTTTAGGGTACGTTCGATCACGAACCAAATTGCCGAACCGGTGATTTTTGCTTATCTGAACCGAAGATCATCAAACCCATAATACGCCCTGATTCAGCTCCGTTCCTTCGATTTTGGCCTGATTCATACGTGTTTTGCTCTTGTTTGGATCTTGATTCACCAAAAACAGATTCGAACAAGGCAGAATCATGTCCAATTTAATCGAATCAAGCTCGAATCATGCTTGACTATGCCGAATCAGACCCGAATGGGGTCAAATTTGGCCCGAAGAGGCCGAATCAAACCCGAATTGGTTGAATCAACTCTGGATCGACTAAGTCACACCCAATTTCTGGTTTTTAAATATTTTTGGCCGAAACGGTCAAATCTGGAACCCGATCGAACTGGCCAAATGGATTCGTTTTACGCCCAATCTAAACCTGAACTAGAGTTCTCAAACCTTGGTTCCAACACCATGTTAATTATGTGTGAGAGAAAAAAAAAATAGTGAGAAATCCTAGGGCATACATTCATTAGGATAACATTCCCCTTCTCTCTACACACGTGCGCGCGCAGACACATATCCATTTATATATTCACCTATTGGTAAGAGTACCACACAACACAATCTAGGGATATCCGGACTATACAATACAGAATGTACATGAGATCTGATGGCACGTATACGAATACTCATTGGCAATCAACACTTGGAAGTTTGCAACAATTACTTTGAGCATTATTCATGAATATGTACACTTGTTTGTTACATGTGATAGCCTTCATAGAATATGGATGCTATATGATTAATTTTTTCCAAAGTACATACACAATTTTTACTAGAAGCCTTTGGTGGAATGCTTATTGGGATCGTAGGTAATCAAGATCATCCAACCATAATTTCCTTTGCTATTTGCCACTCGCAATACCGGATTTGACTTTTGTAACAATGTATAAGCTGGATTCTAGGACCCCTTTACACAAAGAGATGAGACCCTTAACCCCTCATTACAATTGTCTCGCCTCTTCCTCAAGTACATATTTGTGGCAAAACAAATGTACATAGTTTCGTTCAATCATATATACAAGCTTGTTTTCACTGAGTACAACATATTGTTTTGCCACCATAACTCAATGCGTGGTAACTTACAATGTTCATTCTCTTACCCAACTACTATTGATAAGGTGGTGATTAAATACATGAATGGTGTATCTAAGATATCTATTACTGTCATGCCCACAATTTGACAAAGGTCCGCCCAAAACTCACAAGTAAGGGAAAAAATAGAGTGAAAGTAGAAGTGATATCCATTTTTTTAAATATTTAAGGGAATATCTTTTTCATCGAAATTCAATCGATTAAAAAAATATTGATTTGGAAACGCGCTCACCCAATCTAACCAGATAATTATAAAAAACTTTCAATTTTTATTAATGATCACATATATTAAACTCATTCTATGGAATGCCATATTATTCCAAAAATATTTAGGATAAAGAGAAGATTTTAAGTAAACTACCACCACTAGCTATACTACACCTGACCTCACTCACTCAAGAGTTCATCCAAGAATTCCGGAGGCCTCAATTAAGAGCAAGAGAGACATCATGTGTTACACCCTTCTTGATATCATCACAGATTCACAATGAGCACCAACTAACAAAATTTAAAATATACAAACCATAACTGATATATTACTAGAAGAACTAAAGTAACGACTGAAGAAAATTAATAAGTGTCTCTGCTCCGGTGCAGCAGATCAAGTCCCTGAAGCTGGAAGATTTAAACAAGGATGAGTTAAGTAGTTATCATAAAATAAACACCCAAGGACAATATTAGAACAATGCAATTAAAGAAGATATAATTAGAACTATATTTATGAAATAAGCGAGACTAAAATGAATATTACAAAAATGCTAATACTATTGCTATGACATCATCAATAAATAGGATGGTAAGGCTAAGCTAACTAAGTATAATATAGGAAGGGAGAAAGGGAAAAGAAGGGGAAAGGAGAATGTGAACTCTGGTTTTACTACTCCGGTAACAATGTTATGGGTTATTAATTTTGCGCCAGGGGACCATTCCTTTCCTGTGCATGGGATACCGCAGTGTGCACAAATTATGCACAACCGGAGAAATGAGGACTTGGTACTTCACCATGGGGCACTCACATATAACTCACTTTCGTCCGGTCCAAACACCTTAGGATTGGGTTATTCAATCAATTCAAAGTATAATTGAAACTTCCCCATAGGATCAAACATAACCCAACCCCGTGATCAACCCTAGTCTGCTTCAGGCGCATGTTGTAACGTGCACCACATTTAAATCAGCTAGCCAACTTTGTTGTCACAATGCGAAATCAGAAATCATGATGTATCAACGAAACATGGGAATAAAATCCAAATACAAAGAGTGAACATCCAACTAGCATGACTAGTCTAAAGCACATCATCAACCACACAAAAGTGCACTAACCCTCAAGCTAGAAACTGGAAAGGCACTAAAGGTACCTGACTCCACACCGTAAGATAAGAAAAAGATAAGCAAAGACATGCCATGCCAATTGATACGATACAAGAGGTGAAGGCACTACATGCCGGGACAATGCTATGATGCAAACAAGAACCGAAGAACATGGATCACTAGATGCATAATTCGGTCAATCTATTACAAAGAACGTTCGTATGTATAAACTGAAAGTACACACACCACTGCACGAGATCAAATAAATTTATCATTGCTAATCACTGATGCATGCAATATTAATATTATTTGATGACTAATAAGGTGATAATGTTTATAAGAATTATCATTGCTAAACAAGGCCAAAAGAAAAAGGCATCAAACGTCAGAACATTGGCATGTAGAAGCCAAGGTTAGGGAGTCGTATGCACAAAAAACTAGACGACACCCAAGCAAGGTGTTTGAGGCATGGCAATGCCACTAAATGTTGAGCTACATGTTTGATTGCACAAATTACAATGTTACGAGATGAGTACACTATATTGATATAAGATTACTGGCTAGATGGTGATCTAAATCAAGAATCCTACCATTACTATGCGAAGGGGTTGATTACTAGCAATACATCAACGATAAAGATCTACATGATACAACAATAATGAGATTTTGTAGATGCTCACCTTTTTTGGAAATTAAATCCAAGCCGAGGATGAAGGTGCTCCACACATTGTCCACAAACAGAAAAGTGGTCACTCGTTGTTGAACGCGCACAAAGGCTGCTGAAGTTTAATGCACGATGCACAAGAAATCACACGCAAGGGCATGTCACAAGACTCACAACATGGGCAGGGGCTGCACGCATATGAACAACACACTCGGGATGCTCATGCATGAGCTACACCACGAGGTTTGCGGATGGTCGTTGTGCACGGGGGTTGTGTTCACAACCGGAGCACGAGGAGACTTGCGCTGCGCGCACTACGCACGTGGCTGCAGTGCTCATGCACGGTGCCTTCCCTGGTAGATCGATTTGACCAAGCCCCGCAATTGTTTATTCGTCCCTCTACTTCTCCTGTCATTTGATGTTAGGATCGACAAAATAGGACACAAATGTAGAAGCAGTTTCAGAGCTATATAAACTAATTCAATCGGTTGTGTGCTACTCAACACTTGGCGACAAAACAATAGCAGAAGAGGGATGGGATCAGGTTGGCTTGCAACCAATGTTGGGCTACTCTAGACATACAACACACAGGGCTGAGCGTCGGCGGGCGGGTGCTTGGGCACTGGCTGGCTATGAGCACATGCAGAAAAGGGAGGGAAAGAAAAAGGGGGGGGGGGGGGATCATATGTTACAGCTGCGAGCTTGATGTGGGATATGTTTTTGGGTGTAGGTGATTTTATAAGGAAGATGGGAAATGAAGGATATTTAGGAAATTGTAGGGGGGCATATGGGAGTCCTGCAATAAATAGATGTCCCACAAGAGAACACACACTGATGTGAACATTGGAGCATGCGTATGAGACTGTCACTAGGTTTTTAGGGTAGGGCTACTTGCTATATTATAGCACATCAATATGTATTCCTTATACTTTTTATTTGTTATCTATTCTAAAGCAACTCTAATTTGATTAAAACACTTTAAACATTTTTAATAAATAAAAACTACACACATAAGAAAACCGATCCTAAACAATTACTAGTTACCGATAAGGAGTTAACCAATTCTACAAATTGGACATTGCATGGCAATTAATAATTTCCGCATAATTAAACATAAAAAAAGAAGTAATTGCAATAGTACAAATAATCCTACATAATAATTATCGCAACATAATTATTACTCTTAGAAGAGCTAAAGCTGGAAAGATGACTAAATCATTCACACTATGAGCAATGAGATTCCTCTTGTGATGATCAATTTGACATGACAGGTTGATAATTGATTCTCCTAGTTAATATTGGGACAGAAATTAAAGCTAGCAATATACTGAAATGCATTACCAAGAAATACTGTCATCAAGCATGGCCATAAGCAAACCGTCGCATCAGCGACTCAAACCCGGAACTGGGATCTCTCACCCCGACCATGTGAAGGCACCATACTTGCAAAATAAAACTAACCAGTAAGTTATTCAACTGAAAGGAAACCAAACCAGGTGTAAATAATCACACACTAACACGGTAACAGTGTAACACCACACCAGAAAAACGAGGGAATTATAATTTGATTGATTTTTCATTTATTTTATATAGCAGTACTGTTAGTTTTACGTATTTGATTGAGAAATGAGGATTACAATTTAATATTGAATCATTGAAGTCGCTGAAATTTTTCCTTCTGAACATTAACGTGGTGAATAACCAAAACCATATCCATTAACGGCCTTAATATGTATCGATATTGCCAAAGTAAAGAATTGCAATACATTTACATGTTCATATTTCAAGCTTTCAATAGCTACAAAGATAGAACTTTTGTGAGCTGATGGTGTCCGGTGGATGTGTGGAGCTCAATATGTAGTAACTAAAGAAAGATAGTGGGTTGCTAAGTTGACTATACAGATACCATTATTTGATTGAGAATTATGGTCATGTGTTCACTGTTCCATGTGCGATGAAGACCAGTCGAGGCCCTGACAAGTAAGGGGCTTCAGTTATGTATGGAAACAAAGAGACATACTTGAGAAAATCTGGTTGGCAATTAATAGTTGAAATAGAACTTGGTTAGACTTACGAATAGGCCCTTGATAGGAACAACTGGTTAGGAAATAATAGAAGAGGCGATGTTTTTTGGTTATGTTGTTGCATCGATGTTGCCATCAGTGGTTAATATTTTTTTGTAGGTGCTACCGTGCTAGATATTCAATCTCTACAGTTAGAAGATGGTTCTTTTTTATTGTTTAAAGTTCCCATCCAAATAAACATTATATATAAAGGATGGTGGAAAAGGTCTGATTGTATGCCTTTTACTTTTGAGTTCTTTTTTTTGTGAGTTTTGATACCCTCTTGCTGGGAGTGCTTTCCTGCTGGCAACTGGAGATTGGGATATGCAGGCTGATGAGTTTTTTATGCTTAAAGGTGGACTGAGCACAACACAACGAGTGGTTATCAGGGTTGACTAATCATTTACCTGGTGGCTCGAGAATCCCAACCATTACCCAAGTCATGTTATAATTCTATTGCAAATGCTCTCCCACTACCATGGCATATCCTTCTATAACAATTTTTTACGTGGAATAATTGTGTGTTCTATTTGGATGCATGGTGACATAAAAAATTTCACAAAAAGACTTTGGTTTGTGTGCTATCAATATGTACATGATGTGGCATATCAGACAAAACCGCTGTTTCCATTGAGTACAAACTTTTACACAAGATATATAGGAGCTTTAAAGTTGCCTCTTTGTGGAATTTTTTATTATATTTTCTCTTGATCCAATGAAAATTGCTTTAATAAACTTCATTTTCAGTTCAAGATGAAACCTGAGATACACTATGCCGAGGCTGACTGTCCAATTACAGCTCCAGAGAACTTCCCCAAGCATGATGAACTTCATTTTGAAATTGAGATGCTCGATTTCTTTAAAGTCAAGGCAAGAATATTCACTCATGTGATACATTACCTTGAAACTTAATGACCGGTTAGATGAATGTTTTGTGCTTTTGAACCCCATCTGTATTATTGGGCGATAAGCCCTTTACTCTTTTACTGAAGTTGTCTCGAGATTTATAAAGAAGAAATGTTGATTTTGTGCTGTTTTCTTTAATGCATTTTTTTGTTCGCCTATGAGTACGGAAAATGTTATTCATGATATGTCTCTGCAACTTATGAAAAGGTGATTGCTGTTTCATATCATCTATTTGATTGTATACTGCCTACTTCTGTTCATACTCGAATCTTGATTCCGTTAGTTCCAAGAAAGTTGACTGTTGATTGTTGTTGTGGGGAAAATTTTGTTTGTTGAAGCTCAGCAACTTGGTAAGAGCTTACCAAATGCTAAGGGACCTTAGTTGAGGTCTTTTCTATGTGCTTGTTTTCTTGATTGAATTACAAATTTACATTTATCCATTTAGTTTAGCAAACTTGATATCTCTTGATTCACAGCTATGATTTTCTCGCTAAAGCACAGTTTGCATGTTCTTTATCACTTTAGTCTTTTATATTATCAACTTGCATCCTCGCAGTATCTTTGAACTTTAGTCCTCATGTTTCTTTTCCTAGCTTGCGTGCTCTAGTTATACCGTCTTTAGAGGTGTAGTTTCGAGCATCTAATTAACTTTAGAGGCGAAACGATGACTAGTTGTCTCTATATCGCATGGCCCAGATCATTTGTGAAAGTTAAATCTTTAAAAGAGAAGGAATTGCAATTCGAGTGCTCATTTTGGAGGGCCCCAACTCTACCTTTTAATCAATGACGGCTAGGACTCAAGGTTTTAATTTTTAAATATCATGTTATTCCATTGTAACGTTCCCTGGACTAATCCGCTAAGTACAATGCTTAAATGTTATAAAAATCCCTAGATGAGAATTCGTTTATAGTAAAGTACTAGATTTTATTGTGGCCTTATCAGCTGTTCTAATGTCATTATGACTGATAACAACAATATAACAGCATGATAAAGACTTTTATATGAAAATATTAGTATTATTATATGTAATATGTCAATCAAATTTTATTAAAATTTTGAATTTGAAATTCTGGCAGTTATATCGGAATGATGTGTCAATAACGACTCTAATTTAACTATCCCATTTATATAGTTTAACATGAGAAGCTCAGCTGGAACCCTAGAACTTGTTATTTCCTCTGTAGCAGAATCATTAAATCTTTGGTACTGCTGGATATTCAAGCTTGCTAGTCTCCTACTCGACCATTCTTCTCTTTTGGGAACTGAAATGGAGGTTACAGGGCATGGAAAAAGAAGCATCCCAGGGAATTAATGATGTTTCCAAAATTTAGTTTTTAATAATTTCTCTTGTTATATACTGATGTCTTTACTCATTTTGATGCTGACTTCACTTTGCCTATTTCATTATAGTTACTGAATGTAAGCAAACATATGTTAAAATTCATTCATAATCTATTGGTAAACGACATGAATGTATCAGCGGGGAACTTTTTAGGTCTTCTTGTCCTTTGCTCTAATTCATTGTTGATCTTATTGAATTGATTATTTAAAAAAAAATCATTTTCTCTTATTTCGTACCAAAAAAATATGTGGAATCAGAATATCCTTGGCATTACGTGACTATCCTTCAGGAGCGATGAGCGGAGCAATAGATAAAGTAAGATATCCTCAAATATTGTTAAATCTGAGCCACAATGTTCATTGTTTTGTAGCTCTGTTATCAGATATCTAGTAGTAGAATAATGATCCAAGTTCCTTTTAAAAGTAATAGTTCTTTCAGAGTTTTTGCATCCAAACTCGTGATTTCTTCTTGATTGATGGAGAATAGTGGGACTTTGGAGATAAGATTCTTTAGGAGTTGGATGTTAGGCTGCTAAAAAGAAACCAGGGTTGTTTTCTGAGGTATTTTCACATCAAAATCATATTTTACTTTATTTATTTAATAAATTTTAAATATCATTAGGAAGATATGATTTTTTGGTATTAAAAAATATGTTAGATGAGAGTGAGGAATTATTGTTGAATTTAGTAAAAAACAATTTATATAATAGATGTGCATTCTCACTTTCTGGCAGTTTGTTTTTGAATAAAAAAGTTACATTTTTTCTTATAAAATTATAACTTTCATATTCAATGATTATATAGTACATCTTACTTCTAATATTCAAGAAGTACAAAATAATGTACACCATGGTTTGTCTAAGCCCTTTTTTTTTGGCTTTTGTCATGGATGAACTTACTGCTAATATTCACGATGAAGCACCATGGTATATGTTTTTTGCAGATGATATAAGTGTAGTCAGTGAGATAAGGATATGGTTAAATGCGTCTTTTGAAATATGGAAGAAAGTTTTGGAAGAAAAGGGCTACAAAATTGGTAAAACTAAAATGCAGTTTATGGAATGCAATAATTAAAATAGTGATGATAATGAATCCATTTTTACAATTGCTGACCAGGAAATAGACAATAGGTTTGTGGTTTAAGCATATCAATGGTAGGTCCAAGAATTCTTTGCAGATGAAGAGATGTCAATGGGGCTTATTACTTTCTCAGTCTCAATCTGACCTGATAAGATTTGGGAAAAAATAAAGGGATTCTTATTCAGCTCTAAGGCTCAAGGATATAAATAGATACAATCTGACTTGCTGTGCAAGTTAGATATACTCACACACTTCTCTCCCAATATGCACTCTCTGCACACACCACACACCTATACATGATATCTCAACATCCCCCCTCAAACTCATGATGGGTCAAATAGAGTGAGTTTGCTAATCAGAAATAGGAAACGCTGAGTGGAGTGAGATTTTGTGAAGAAGTCCGCAATCTGCTCAGCAGAAGAAATGTGTGGTAGGGAGAAGGTCCCGGCCTCATAGTGCTCTCGTGTGAAGTGGCAGTCAATCTCGATGTGCTTCGTTCGCTCATGAAAGACCAGATTGCAGGCAATCTAGATGGGCACTCTTGTTGTCACAACAGAGGGTAGTAGGTGAGGAGACTTCAACCCCAAAGTCGGAAAGAATGCGTCTAACATGGACGATCTCTTTGGTGGTTGAAGCCATAGCAGGATACTCAGACTCTGTGCTGGAAAGAGAAACAACATCCTGCTTTTTGCTGCGCCAGGAGATAAGAGATTCACCAAGAAAGAGACAGAAACCAGTAGTAGAGCGCCGAGTAGTAGGGTCACTTGCCCAATCAGCATCGGAGAAGGCTCGAAGAACCAGAGAGGAATCTACTGGCATGAGAAGAGATCAGGTAATGGTGCCTCGTAGGTACCGAAGGATCCTCAAAAGGGCAGCATAGTGAACTGAGCGAGTGGCCTAGACGAACTGACTGACAATGCTTACAGCATGAGCGATGTTGGGTCTGGTGATACACAAGTAGATAAGCTGTTCTACTATTTGCCTGTATCGTGTAGCGTCGATAAGAGGCTCCCCGTCTGTCGGCCGAAGATTAACATTAAGTTCCTCAGGTGTATCTGCAACCTTCTGATCCACAAGTGCAGCTCGAGCTATGATATCTGCAGTATAGCGCTGCTGAGAGATGAGGATGCCGTCTTGACTCTGTGCTATTTCTAGGCCAAGAAAATAACAGAGACGGCTCAAATCCTTCATCTGAAACTGCCACTGTAGGTGAGCTTTGAGCGATGCCACATCAGCCACATCATCGCCTATGATGATCATGTCGCCAACGTAGAGAAGAAGGAGAACCCGCCCTTGCGGTGAGGACCACACAAACAGAGAGTGGTCATGGTAGCTTTCCAAGAAACCAATTTAGCAAACAGCACTGCGAAAACACTCGAACCAAGCACAATGAGCCTGCTTGAGACCATAGACCACTTGGTGAAGAAGACATACATGTTGAGGAGGCATGGAGTAACCAGGTGGCGACTGCATGTAAACAACCTCAGAAAGGGTGCCCTGAAGAAATGCATTCTTTACGTCCATTTGGAAGAGAGGCCATTATCTCGCTACAAAAACGGCAAGTAGAGTACGAACTGTGATCATCTGAGCCACCGGAGCAAAGATCTCATCGTAGTCGATCCCGACTTCCTGAGAGAAACCTTGAGCAACAAGCCGGGCTTTGTGACGCTCGATAGATCCATCCGGTCGATGCTTGACCTTGTAGACCAATTTGCAGCTAACGGGCTCAACTCCAGCATGAAGAGGGACAACAGACCAGATTCCAATCTGAGCAAAAGCCTGAAGCTCCTCGGCCATCGCTTTCTGGCACTCTGGGTACTGAACAGCCTCTCGGTAGGAGCGGGGCTCTGAAGGGGTGGCTTGAAGAGCTGTAAGAAAAACCTGGTAGGAGGGAGCATAAGAGCGAGTAGCAACAAACAGATTTAGACGGTTAGGCTGGCGATGTTCACGCAGAGGGTAGCAACGCTCAAGAGCTGGTGCAGGATCCTCAGTCAGAGGCGGCGGAACCGGAGGCAGAGTCGGAGGAGGAGACACAGGAGTCTGAGGCAGAGGTGAGGGAGGAGATGCAGGGGGAGCCTCAGGGAGAGGCACGGAGGGGGTGCACGAGGGTCAAACCGGTAGGTTTCTACGGGAGGAGAAACACAGGGACTGAGCTGGGAAGATCCGACAGGAGGAGGGACAACAAAAGTGGACGTAACTGGTGGAGACGGGACATGGGGAGACACGGGGGAGAGAAACTGAAGGTCCTGAGAAGAGGGAGAGTAGAAAGGAACGTCTTCAAAGAAGGAGACATGTCGTGCGAGATGAAGACGACGAGCAACATGGTCATAGCAACAATAACCCTTATGCTCGGTACTTAGGCCTAGGAGAACACACTTAGCTGCCGTGGGGGACTGTTTGTTGCGTTCATGAGGAGGCAATAACACAAAGCAAGTACAGCCAAAGACACGGAGCATGTCATATGAAGGAGGTGAGGAGAAAAGACGCTCATGAGAAGATGAACCAGATAAAACAGCGGAGGGGGTGATATTAATTAAATTTACGGAGGTAAGGATCGCCTCTGCCCAGAAAGAGCGAGGGACAGAAGAGAGAAG
Source organism: Chamaelirium japonicum (assembly GCA_947650365.1). NCBI lineage: Eukaryota > Viridiplantae > Streptophyta > Magnoliopsida > Liliales > Melanthiaceae > Chamaelirium > Chamaelirium japonicum. The sequence continues at coordinate 44,301,588 of OX393552.1, read as the reverse complement.
AAGAGAACGTGCCGTCTCAAGAATGTAACGGTGTTTGCGCTCAGCAACACCGTTTTGCCGATGAGTATGCGGACAAGACTGCTGAAAAAGAGTACCGTGTGACTATAGGAGAGATTACATATCAGCAGAAAGGAATTCACGAGTACAGTCAGACCTGAAGGTATTGATCCGGGCATTAAATTGGGTCTGTATCATGTTAGTAAAAGCAGTGTAGACAGAGAAAACCTCAGACCGCAGGCGAAGCAAATAAACCCAAGTGTAACGAGAAAAGTCATCAGTAAAAGAAATATAATAAAGGTACCATTTCATTGATGTCATGGGCAAAGGCCCCCAAATGTCCGAGTGAACAAGCTCGAACGGAGCGACACACTGGGACCTACTAAGACTAAAAGGAGAGGTTGTGAGCTTAGCAAGCTTACAACCTGTACAAGGGGAAAGAGAAGAGAAGGGAGCACGACCTAAAACCCCAGACTGAAAGAGGCTTTTAAGTCGTTGCTCGGACACATGACCTAACCGTTTGTACCATAGGTTGGCAACAAACGAACTAACACCATAGAAGCTGCTGGGGGAGGGAGGCATATGAGAATCTAAGTGGAAGAGTCCACCTACTCTACGACCGGTTCCAATCGTCCAACCCGAGGGAAGATTCTGCACAACACAACCAGAGGCAGAGAAAGAAACTGTCAGGCCAGAGTTACAAAGAGTAGAAACAGAAATAAGATTCATGCAGAAGTCAGGGGTGTGGTAAATAGAAGGGAGGGTGAGACGACCGGATGTGTCAGAGGAGGGGGAGACGGATCCACACTGGGAGATGGAAAGATGAGAGCCATTTGCAGTATGAAGGGGGGGATGGTGGCGGGACGAAGGTCAATAAAAATAGAAAGGTCATGTGTAAGGTGCTAAGAGGCCCCTGAGTCAAGGACCAAGGGAAAGGGAGTACCATAGTTGGCCGAGTAGGCAGTAGGCGGGGCGGATGAGGAGGAGGCGCCGGAGCTCAGCTGGTGCTGCTGGAACATCTGGAACTGCTGTCGAGCAAGATCTGCTGACGAGGAGCGCTCAACCAATGCGGCACGAGCTGTAGGAGGGTCACGAACTGGTACTCCTTGGCCAGGGGTCCGGTACGACGCTCAGGATGGAGAGTCCAGCAAAACTCGATTAGGTGACTGGACTTGTGGCAATAAGCGCAAATAGGTGGCGTGCCACAACCAGTTGGTCGCCCGCGAGAGCGCCCACCGGAAAGCCCGCCAGAGCGAGGAGGAAGAGTCAGGGGTGGTGTCGATACTGGAGTAGAGGGACGAGGTGCGGTGGCTAAAACCCCTTCGTGACCGATACGAGCAGATGAAGTGGAAGGGGCAGGTATGGTGCTCGCCAACCGGGACTGCTCGGAGAGAAGCGCATCAACGACGGGTCCGGTACAGCAGCTGCCCGGCTAGAGGCTGAATAGTCGGCGCTAGTCCAGCGAGGAGGAAGTGCACCTTCTGGCGTTCCCGGAACAACTGGATCTCCAATGCTGAGGCATTAGGTCCGGGCTCCATTTGCTTGAGCTCCTGCCAGAGGGTTCCCATATGGGTGTAGTACGCCTCTACACGCTGGGTACCCTATTAAGCTGTCACCATCTCACGCAGGAGGTGGGCCTCACGTGCACCGTCCGACTGGACAAAGAGGCCGCAAAGGTGCGTCCAGATGGCGCAGACATCCGGAAGGGCGACGAGGCCACTGCGTAGAGAGGTGTCCATCGAGGCAACAAGGAAGGCCTTGACATGCGCATCCTTAAAGGCCCAACGTGCAGTAACACGTTGAATATCGGCAGCGGAGGGAGGAATCACCGGTGTCGCGGCGATCTCTGTTGTAGTGCCATCAGCATTCTTGATGGACGAAGTTGGCATCCCGGGCTTGTAGAGGGCGTCGAAGTCCTCTGAGGTACCACCGCATGAAAGAGGTGACGATAGAGGAACTAGCCCTCTAGCTCGTTCCTGATTGAGGCCGACCATGGAGTCCAATCCTTCTGGTTTGAGAGGAGAAGGTCGGTGTGCGTGGGAAGACGTCTCCCGAAGATACAATCTTCAGTGAATGAAGACATGATATCTCAACATGATCCATCATCGGTCTTAATAGATGATGTAACTAGGTATGGTAGGATATATGTTGAGATTGTTTTCGGTTTTCTTGAGTCTATTATACAGAAGAATGGAGACATAGATGATGAGAGGAGCTATGGAGGTGCTCTGTGATTGACACACGCCTTTAAACAATAAGGCCCCGCAACATTACATGGTTTAGAATGTTAGCCATAAAGGTGCTCCAACAAAGAAGATGAGCTTGGGACTGTGGCAATGATGAGAATGTTGATGTGGATGTGCAATAAAACTAGGAGGGAAAAAGTAGAATGAGGGATGAGTATATTTGAGGAAGTTTTTGAGTTGCAAAAATTAAGGATAAAGTGATGGAGAACAAATTAAGATGGTATATGTGCAATTGAGAGCAGAGGCGGGTCCTGTAAGAAGATGATCTCGGAATACTGTAGAAGGGTCAAGAACTAGGAGGGGAAGACCTAAAATAACATTGATAGAAATTGCTAGAAAAATGTGGAATATTTTAATGACAACAAAATAGTCCATAACAAAAATAACTAGCGAAGAAGGATGCATAAGGCCGACCCCAAATAGTTAGGACTAGGCTCGATAGTTATGGTTATGGACATTGTATAGTACTCCGGAACCCAACTTAAGTGAGGAGAGGGGAAGAATTGCAGACTTCAAATATTTTCTTTGGAGTAAAACTATCCAGAACCAGCCCGATTGGAACAAAATGAAATATAACTTCACTATTTTTGATATTAATGGAGCTTCCAAAACACATTAAATAACCTTGTTATAAAATCGCAAGTTGTTATTTTATATGGTGAGTCTTGTCAGATCTAGGGAGAGATTGTGATTTTAATGCCTTGGAGGAACCCATGTCGGTTGCGTAACTCTGTTATAACATCACAAATTGATACATGCCAGTCTTGTTAGATCTAGAAAGACATTGTAATTTTAATGTCTCAGTGCAACCCATGTGTGTGCATTACTCCAGTGCAAACTAATTACAGAAAATTATTAAAATTTAGGATCACTTGGTAATAAAGTCTCTTGAAAGGATAAACGTAATCCATAGAACACTAAAACGGATGAACATAGGCCTCTGATGACATTGAATTAGCGTCGACTGGAGTGGATCCAGAAGTAGTCATCCTTTTTTGTTGAAATTAGAGCCTGGTTGATTAACTGGAGACACCAATCTTCATTATTTACTAAGAAGCTTTGACCAGTCAGTTGGGAAAATAAATGATGAGCAAAACAAATCCCTTTACAAGTACATTGAATTTATTAGCAACATATGAAATACTCGAGAAATCCCAAAACCTGTTTTAGCTCGCTGCAATACTGAAATAAGGTTGTTTATGCCAAACTATTAGCAGTCAGCAACATACCCCAGACTCGGACACAAATTGTCACCTTTTGGTTGAAGACATTCTAGAGTTTCTACGAACTAATATTAGCGTGTGACATATCGATCTAAAAAATTCTTAGCTTTATTCTCACGTAAATCTGCTGCTGTTAACACATTCATCTGCGGTTACCACTTTATGCAGAACTGTTACTGTCATATACTAGGTTTGTAGGTATTAGTTGTAATTTGGTTACCAGTGTCTATGTTCTAATGTATACCTTAGTTAAGGGCTTAACATTAAAAGCATGTTTTATCCCTTAGCAATTCGTACTCAATTTCTTCTGTTTTTCAGGTTGTCAGTGAGGATCTGGGAGTTGTGAAGAAGGTATGCATGCTGTCTTAATTTGTGTAGGCATACTTTATCGCGCCTCTGTAATAAAATGTTTGTGGCAGCCTTTTGCAAGTGACAATAGAAAGACCACATTCACTCTTTTCCTGCTGGTCTATTATTTTGCATGCAATATTATATTACTATTTCTGATGTCATCCTTTTATTCATTTTTTTCGTTATTTCATATCTTATATGATACATATTTGGCGAGAGATGCTTGTTTTCTTAAAATTGAAGTGAGCAACTCTTAATGTCTGTTGTGGTTTTAGTTTTCCTGGATTCACCTTTATCTTCTTGATTATAAGTTAGCAAGTGTACTAAAATGCTTTAGATTTTCTTATAGAGAATACCATCTTTCTCTTGAGAAGTCTCTTATTGTCAGTTTTCTTAAGTATTGACTTGTCTAAGGATATATCTTGTAAACAAAGAAAAATCTTGAAACTTCTGTTCCAAATAAATCATTCATTTACAGACAATTATCATTCTCTCTTGAAGAAATGGATGAATTGAGAAAAATCTACACAAGTTCGAATTTTGTAATGGACGAGTGCTTGTGATTTGTGTTATAAAAAAGTATTCGAATCTGGGTCCTTGATTGAATTGGATTCGGTGGTCGGTACCAACTAAATCAAATGCTAACTCCATTTATCAGCTTGCTATCAGACATTTATTTTTGATTTGGTACTATATAGAATACAAATATACAAATACAAATTTTTTACATATTTCACTTTATTATAATTATGAGAATCAATCCTACTACTTCTCTTGCGTTTATGTATTATATGTCCCTCTATTGAGAACTTACGAGATCTTGGGACTTGAGAGTTGAGACCACATCATTTTCTCCTATTCTTTACCAGATACACTTAGGACTTGAGAGGATAAACAACTTTTATCTTGCAACTTAATTGTAATGTCAATTGTAGATGTTAATTTAAGCCATCCAAAACCCTTAAACTCACCAACTTCTAAGTTTTGAACTTGCCACTGATCTGACTAAATTTTCATGAAACCGCCGCTCCATACTCCAAAATAATGAGAAGGATCCAAATACTAAGACACTTGCAACAGATGAGGACAAGAAGTAAACTCCTCTCAATGGTCATACCATGGGGCTGACTGAAATGAGTCTTCATTGAATTGAGCTTCTCTGCATCACGTTTCTCGATCATGTAATACTAAGCAGTGATGAAAACTTATAAAAACTGACTTTAGAGGTCAAATGATTTCTTCAAATGTGGATGAATTTGCATATCAACACAAAAATATAGTTATTCCATGATGGATATAACTATGGAAAGTTGGTGGTTAGATGTGACAAAATCAGTCAAATAGTACTGATATTTAAATCCTGAAAATGATGACTGTCATGTATTTGCATCTTCTTGCAAGGGATAGACATCTTATTTTTCTTATACCTTAATAAAAGACTGTCACCTTTCTATTAGATTATGCTTTTTTACTTGAAGAAACTGAGCATTAAATAAATTTCAACAACACCACCAACAAAAAAACGAGTCCACAATTTTTTGCGTAGTGAGGATTTACTTTTTGGTTATTATACATGAATCAGCCAGTTTTTCTTGCTAGGAATAATTTTCCATTTTGTGAAAAGCCCAATGCCGATAGTATTACCAAAAGTATGGTTGTGATGAATTTACTTAATTGTCCTATTTCAGTTACATGCTACAGACTTTATCATTGATTTATTTATTTGGGCAGATAATAAATGAAGGGCAGGGATGGGAAACTCCAAGAGAGCCTTATGAAGTAACATCTTGGTGAATGCCTTTCCTTTCTTTTGTTGTGTGCAAACCTGTTGCAGAGCCATCTCTCTCTCTCTCTCTCTCTCTCTCTCTCTCTCTCTCTATATATATATATATATATATATATATATATATATATATATATATATATATATAGCTGGGATACTCTTAGTCATGGAATTACACATCATCCTTTACCTACCCTAGAGGCTTCAGAATTTTATGAAATTTGGTGGGGGTGCTATCTATGGCAAGTTGATCATCCTCATAAAAAACTATCAAATTCTATAACCTCTAGGGGAATCAAATGTTAGAAGCTTTATCGACCATCCATATTAACCGTTAATTTGAATAGCATATCTGTTACCACTAGAGGTTATAGAATTTGATGGTTTTTTATGAGGATGTTCAACTTACTATAGATAGCATCCCCACCAAGTTTTTTCAAATTCTGAAACCTCTTAGGTAGGTAAAGGGCGGTGTGTAATTGCATGAGTAAGATTCCATGAGTAAGCTCTCTCTCTCTCTCTATATATATATATCTATCTATCTATCTATCTATATATGATAAGGTGCTTATGCTCACAAAAAAATCAGCATATTCTAAAACCTCTAGGGGCATCAAATGGGTGGCTGCCCATTTTGTCGAAATAGGCCACCAGCCTATACCACGTATCCTCTCTCTCTCTCTCTTATATATATATATATATATATATATATATATATATATATATATATATATATATATATATATATATATATATATATATATATATAGGGGAGGGATACTCTTTACTCATGCAATTACACGCCGCCCTTTACTCATGTTACGATGTGAAACCATATCCAGTCCATTCGTTCAGCTCCATATTAATTTTATCAACTTGGATCAAATAATCGGCCAAGTAAATTAGATATCAGTACATTCCCAATCATGCATTGAATCAAACAGGAAGTAAATCCAAAGCATGCGTACTTTATGCCACCCAGAGTTAGGTAGGTCTTGGTCATAAATCTGACATTTAAGGCTAACTTACATGATTTCTGATATAGACGCTGAATCCGAAGCGTGTAGAAAAATCTTGCAAGGAAAGATCGAGTGAAGGAAAAGAAAGTTTAAGAAGGAAAAAATGCAAAATAGGAGGGCACTCACACAGACTTCCATGCCACTGGATTCAAATGGCGTATGAAGAACCCACCAAACTCTTAGAATAAAAAAAAAAATGGGGAACTCACTCTATAAGAAGGATCTGAATTGGAAGAAAGAAGAAGATAAAAGATTTCAATGACCTCTCTTTCTCACAATATAATCTCCAGATGTTTCTCCGGAGGTTGATTATCCACTTTTATAAAAGACAAAAGGGCAAATTACGAAAACCTCCCTTGAACTATACACCGCATTTCATATTGGTCCCTCAACTTTTGTTTTGAACAATTTGATCCCTAAAGTATGCTCCATCTGCATTTAGCCCCATGTGCCAGCTTTTTATCCCGAAAATACCCTTATCAATTTCCAATAAGACTCAAAATAGTTTTAGAATATTTAACTTATGCTTACTAGGACTGCGGTAGTTTCGGAATAAAAGTTGACAAAGGGGGCTAAATGCCGACGGAGCATAGTTTAGGGATCAAGTTGTTCAAAAAATAAGTTGAGGGACCAATATGAAATGAGGTGTGTAGTTGAGGGGAGGTTTTTGTAATTTGCCCAAGAAAAAAAAGCTCTCCTAGCGATGCGTGTCCCACTAGGGTGTGATGTAGCCTACCTTAATTTCCATAGGTAGTGCCACACATCCAAGGAAAAAGCATATCATGCACAAAATATGGGAGGAAGAGGTATTTGGGTGTCTAAATAACAGGGAGGGTAAACTACAGGTCAAAGACGTAGGTGTATGCATCTTTCTTTTAATATATGGGGAGTGCCATACGCCAATGAATAGAAAGTAAACCAGGTTCACCCTTAGGGCACTCCGTGCGTGTCATGAGAATGGAAAAGAGGAGCTTCGGTTGGCTGGTAGAAATTAAGATACCAAATCATAACCAACAAGCATTGTTCCATTTATTTGGGGCCGGCAAGAAATAAGATAGTGAGAGAAGTTTTGTGAGGTCTTGTGTGATGTGATGTGATGCAGACAACTTCATTTACACAATGATATTTTCATCTATCTATATCTTGTTATAACTGGCTATAGTTGTGGGCTTCATTAGTGAATTTATCCAATATTAAATTTATCCAAGCCGTTGATGCCTTAATGATCCCTTTTAAACCTATTACATTGTCCATTTCAGGATTAGTGCAAAGACAGTAGGTGGGAGGCTGGTTCTGCCACGAACACAGGAACCATATTGCTTTACTTTTGGTAAATCTGAGGTTTGTAAACCATCAGTCCTTGCACTTTGCATCTGTCTCCTTTGCTACAAGGTTGTAGGATCAACTTTCCTAATCTCTTCGGGGGCTGTGCTGAGTCCTTCAGTCGTGTTATATATGGCCAAGCTAGATGAGCTGGTTTGCGGATTGGAGTTGGCCTTTTGACATCTTCTCACTTAGCTCATTTCAGTTAATAATTTAATACCTCAACGTGTCATCTGGTGCAGAAATGCCTAGTACTCATGTTTTCTTCCTTGCAGTTTGTTATGATTGTGTTGGTGTTATATTTTAGTTTAGGTACCTAAAGGACTCGAGATGGCAATCGGAACAATGGCACGAGGAGAGAGTGCGATAGTTTTTCTTAGCAATATCTACTTAACACAATCACCTTTGATGCCAATGATAGAAGGCCTTGAAGACGTTCAATTTGAAGTGGAACTAGTTCACTTCATTCAGGTATACTTAATATTCAATCTGAAATCACTGTTCTCTATGGTAGAGCATAATTTTTAATTTGAAGAATGAAGATCCATCTCACTAGAGCGAAATTTTTTCTTATTGAATTTTTGTGTTGTTGATATTGAGATATAGTTGATCACTTTAATTTGCATGTTGGATTATCGAGTTTTCGCTTTATACTTCAAAAATAATATGAATTATAATACATCTAAATAGGTGATCACGAAGGCCCATGCCTTGACTGGCAGCCTCCATTGCACTTGGGACGAGGCCCACTTAGCATCTTGCCAAGTGGGAAGTGCATGCCATAAATTGTGGTAGTGAGAGATACATGTCCGTTGAACTATACTTTCCCTATAAAAACATATGGATTATAATGGTGATTCCATTTAGGCATCTATGACTCCATTTGGGGCATCCATGCGGTGCCTATTTTTATTTGAATACCCCTAAAATGGACTTGCTTTCTTCATCTTCTTTAACTTGAGAATTATCCAGTGGCTGATGAAATCTTGCATTATTAATTTTCCTCTGTAAAATTACTTTCTTCTAAAATTTAAACCTTATACTAACAGGTGCGAGACATGCTTGGTGATGGCCGTCTTATAAAGCGCCGTCTTGTGGATGGAAGAGGTTGCATCTTAATTCTCAACATTATTCTTATGTGTAATTCATGTGACAAATAATTTTATAGCTTTAATGGGGCTTTTCTTTTGCATTATGCACGTTGCCAATCTTGCTCCTTAATGGGACAAATAACTTGGTGCTTATGTATGTCCTTGCAAATTATTAGGCGAGTTTCCTATGGATTGCCCCCTTCAGGATAGCTTACTGAGGGTGCATTATAAAGGAATGCTTCTTAATGAGGAAAAGACGGTGTTTTATGATACAAGAGTTGAAAACAATGGCCAGCCTTTGGAGTTCAGTTCTGGAGAAGGGATGGTAAGCACTGCACTTTCGACTTCTTGGGCGATTGTTTGTCTCAAAGAATTTTGAAATTCCTTGTCATTAAATCATCCTTGGAAGCAAACAAGATTAGGGAGGTGCCAATAATTACCATTTTCTTTCAATATAGATTAAAGTATTTTTTCATAAATAAACTGTAAAAGCACATGTTCCGGCGGGAAGAGTATGATTGCCAAAATTAAAAAATAAGTAAAATAAAAGAAGCAGCTTGAATGATTTTAAAGCATAAAACCGAACATATGAAACTTTACACCGTCATAGAGCTCTGATTCATGGACAAAACAATTAAGATAGTCTCCCTTTCCATCTGCTCACTGTAAGCCTATCACTGATGTTGTTTGTCTCTCTTTTTCATACAGTTAAAGACAACCATAAACATTCTTGCATTGCATTGACGGGGATCACTCCCATTGTAGCCTGTTACACCCCAACTTCTTCCAAACTCTATCTTGGTGAAGTTATAAGCCTTGAAGAAGAAATGGAGCTTTATCTTGATTAGATTCTTATAACTGAACGGACAGTAACAAATTTTAGCACTCTTGGGAGAAGACTTAGATGTCACAACTGTTAGACATTAAGCACACACAATAATTAGGCTTTCATCTTGGCCAGCACATCACTAAATGATCCTGATGTCCCCCCCTCTTAAATATTGTTCTGTCAGCTACCTTCTCTGAAAATGAACGTTTCGCATGTGTAAAACACTTTGCTGAACGTGGAATTACTTATTTATAATACATGTTGCATGGGATGGGATTTGAGTATAGTGGATCATGCTCCTGCCATTGAGCTGTTTACAGATGACTGTATTGCGACAAACCATGCTGACATCTGCCACACATTGTCACAAAAACGTGTATTGCCAGATGGCCCAGATGATAAAAACATTCTGAAATATGTTAAGAAAACTTGTGTTCTTGTTAAATGTTACTTCTAATTGCTTTTTAGCTGCAGAGAAACATATTTTGACCATTCAAATAAGAATTGATCCATCTAAACAAATCTAACATCTTAAACTTGTATATTGTTTTTGATAAACAAACTAACAAAGATTGCTGCATACTTCAATATAGTCCATTTCTACTCAAATTTACATAAAAAGAGAAATACAATGAAAATACGACTCATTGTCCTTATTGCTTAGAAGTCAGAAGATAAAGGCAAACCAATGGATCCATCATCCATTATGTGAAAATGGTATCCAGAATTTGTAAAATATTTGTGGCCTCCAACTACTCACCACGGGTCCAAAAAAAATCGAATGGCATCTAGGATGTCATCAAAGATTCAAAACACTCTCTCTCTCTCTCTCTCTCTCTCTCTCTCACACACACACACACACACACACACACACACACACACACACACACACACAAATGTCTCTGGGCTACTTGCATCACCACCTATGTTGACTCATTATCGAGATCATTGTGTAAACGAGGTGACTACGCATCTCAAGACACACCAAAGTCCTCTTCCGATGCAAATTATAACTGGTAGGAGATGTTGCCTTTTCTCAACTAACTAAATAGATATCAAATATCGAGAGGGCTACAAGACACCTATTACCCACCCTATTTGTGCCAAATGGAGCTTGAGGCTTGTTTCACTGATGTAGGAGCATCTCTAGGGCCCTTAAAATGTAGAAGTTTTGATATAGAATTTAGAGGCTTTTATAGGTTGTAGGCCACTTTCTCTTTTTTAGTAACCTTTTGGGTTCATCTTGATTATTCCAACAAAATAGAAAATAAAAGTAATTTGTCAAATTTGAGGATATTTTTATTATTTTGGTCAAGTGCATAATTGTTGTATTGAGGAAATATGTTGATTTGTGGATCATTCAGTCTTTATTTATGGACTACTTTTTAAAATAACATCAAAAAAGGGCCAAACAAGGAAATTGATTAGAGAATCCTAAATCTCTTCTCACACAAGGTTTGAGAATTCAGGTTCGAATACTGGTTTATATTAGAGAATTCTTGGGACCCTTATATATCTCACTATCTCTTACCCGTACAATGCCTATTGTGGTTCCTGTGGTCACTCGGATCGTTGCCCCTCCACATACTACTCAATACTCTTTTTTTTTTTGGTTCATAGTAAGGGGGAGGTCACAATCGAACCTCCGGGAGGCACCACAGGCTGGTGCAACCATGAGAAACCACCACTCCAGTGGGGATGGGAACACTGCAACCCAGTGGGGATGGGAACACCGCACGCAGGTGGGAGACTCCAAAGAAAGGCGAGAGAGGAAATGCCACAATTGGCGACGAACAACATTGCTCACCGGCGCGACACCCACAAACACTACCGTACATCGGCGGGCGTACACAGATAAAAGCCCCAACCAAGGGATCAAAACAAACCACTCGAAAAATTACCAAAATCTGGACCACCGCCAGCTCCCACAGCTCGGCCACCTCAAGGAGGAATCGCAGCAGGTATCCCGAGCCGTCGTCGAACCCGTCGCCACCGCCACGAACTGACAAACCACCGGGAGCTGCTCGACGGAGGCGATCTGGACAACCACCGACGGAATCTCGATGTCGGGACCGGATCTGCACTCCGCCCCAAGCCCTCACCCTCGTCGTCGAGCGAAGCCGGCGATCCAAGCCGTGGTAGCCCTCGCGATCCCATTTAGACGAACACAAAACCACCGGCCGCAGAGATGCCCCTATGTACAAAGGGGGAAGGAAGATGCCACAACATAGTGAGTACTCGGTACTCACTATGTTGTATTCTTCATTATCTTCGAAGGGCCATAAATAATGTCTCTTGTTGTACTTCACTCCAATTCTGACCCTACTCTGATACTGATTTTGCAAATGAAGTTATTGTTATGATTCTAAATCTCAGTCAATGCCGATCGAGTTGAGTCGATTTTCTATTGGTCCACCGAGATCTTAAACAAACCCCCGTGCATTTTTGAAGTCCATATTGACCGAGACCGAGTCATATCAGTTCATATCGACCAAGATAACTGAGTCACGCGTGATGTGGCCGAGTTGTCCTGGCCTGGACATGTGTAACATACTCTTTTCCTCTCTTTTTCCCAGTATGTGACTTTGTTGCACATGTTGTAGAGGCTGTAGAGCATGTGAATAGCTAAATATGCATACCAAGGAGCTGCCTTCTAGTTATAAATATGCCTAACTTCTCTCCTTTCATGTTTTTTTCCTTTGGTTTTTGGTTTTTGAAAAACAAACAAGGCCTTGACCGGTGTCAGCCATTCGTGCCGATACTGAGTCAACTTGGCTGAGTTGAATCGGTTTTCGGTTGGCCGATATCTAGTGTGATACTGAGTGTTAAAACCTCAGTTACTGTTAGATCCTCCATTATTGTTACTATGTATTCTTTGGAGATTCACTAGTCCGCAGAAAGCCAAGAAGCGAGATATTGTCTCTCACATGCATAAGTATGAAAGGTGTGGTAGTCTTCATCTATATACTTCCATTTGATAACTTGAGGAGATATTGGAAACAACCCCGAATATCACTAGCGCATGGATCCAAATGTATCAATTACAAGACTTGAATAATGAGGCTGTGTCACACTCACAAGGGAAATAGAAGCCTATACACAATAACACAATGTAATGACTCCCATACACTGAATATGAAAGAATACATGTAGAAGACTATGTACACATACATATAACCTTGTACCCTAACAGCTACAAATCTCCAACACTCTTCGGTACAATAATTCAAGTGATGCTGTCATGCTGATATGAAAGAATGCATGTAGAAGACAATCTATGATTCACAGACATTGAACATGAAAGATTACATGTACCCTAAATCTCCAACAATCTTCAGTACAAGAATTCACGTGATGCTAATATTCCAGCAATCACAAGCAGCACAACAGGTTTACTTAATTCTCTTCATTATTGTTATCTTGTAAGATGCTAAGTCTCCTATATATTTCTTCTATTCATCAAATGCAAGCTTTTCATGAAGCGGCACAATGTATGCTGTTTCTCCCTTTATGGGCTCTGTGTATGAAACTATGAATCCTGTGGGATTGATAGGATGGTAGTGTTTTAGTCAATATAAGAGTCAACACAGTTTACACAATAACATGCTTGACGACAACGCTTCCTCAAGCAACAATAACAGGATACAAGACAAACTTTTGTGTTCTATATAATTTTATGTAACATGCCATTGGTTCTACAGTTGCAACAGTTTTTAGTATTCGTTACTAATTGTTAGCATAACACAGATTTTAGTTTATAACATAAAACGTTTTTTTGTTTACTTCAACATATTTAAGGGCATAACAGTCATTTGACTGCCTGACCATCACCTTACCTTTTGGAGAGAAGATCTACATTATGTTCTCGACGGCTTTCTAACCTAAGGGTTGATTTATTCCTAGTTTGTCAGTAGTTCGAATATGAGATCATCGTTCTTTGGGGGTAGATGTATGTAGCCAATTTTGCTGGAGGACATGTAAAAAATTCCATTCTAAAGACTTGTTTTGAGACCCATCTGTTACTTGTTTACTTCTTTAGTAGTTTGTTGTTTAGTCTCATGAATAAGAAGCAAGACTTAACTGTCCTTGTGAGTTTGACTTTGCAAGTCAAGTTCCACCATTCACTTTTCTTTTGGGGCAAAAGACTCCACCATCTTAGTGATTTTGGAACTTTATTTCATATTCCTTATGAGATTCATTCTTATTAAAATGATGATCTGGTAGGTTGCATTACAGTTTTTTTGCATCAATTGAACACCTAAGTTGGTTACTATTGGCTTTATTTTATTTTTGTATAAATGTACCTTTACCTCATATCTGTTAGGTGCCCGAGGGGCTTGAAATGTGTGTTCGGCTAATGCTCCCTGGAGAGAGATCTCTTGTCACTTGCCCACCCGATTATGCATATGATAAATTTGCAAGGTTAGTTTCCAATCTACTCTACGTTCTCTGTTTCCTAATAAAACCTAATGAAATGTTCACAGATAATTTTATGAGCAGGCCTCCTACTGTTCCTGAAGGTGCTCATGTTCAGTGGGAAATTGAACTACTTGGCTTTGAAACGCCAAAGGTAACCGGAAGTTTTATGTTTCTGCAAGCACTAATGATAAGCTTGTTTTTTCATTCTTCAAAAATGTTTGGCAAAACCATCATATCCAATATTCAATATATTCTGTTTTGTGCTTTCATTACTCTATTATGTAATATTACTCCTTTTCACAAGTACCTATGCCTTTGATGTATTTTCATCATGTGCATGTGTTTTTGAAAGACAATGATATTAGTTGGTCATCAACAGGAAGCATGATGAGCTTTGCAATCAATGAGAATGGCCATGAAAACCTATGATATGGGAGACACCTCTAATTGAGCCCTTGGAGCCGTGTCAACCCATGTCGACACAGCATGATACCATCGCTTCATGTTATTAAACCGAATGTTGTGACTTGTGAGCCTCTCCCTTCTCCAATCGGGTGAACATAGGGAAATGGTAGACTGTGTAAGAGTCGAATTCCGAAGGGATAGTAATTTTCAATTTATATCAATTTCATAATATTGTTGGTATATATATATATATATATATATATATATATATATATATATATATATATATATATATATATATATATATATATATATATATCCACGTGTCTCCGTATCCATCTTTTATGATGTTGCTGTGTCCGACTCCTGTGTCCATGTCGACACTCGACACCCGTGTCCGTGTCTATAGATCATAGATGAAAACAAGTGTTTTAAAACTTGACTCGGAAATTTGCCGAGTAGAGTATACTTGGAAACTCGGTCAAAACTTTGACCAAGTCGTGACATAAAATTGAACATTAATAAACTATGCATATAGATAGGAAGATAAAAAAAAAGAGAAACAACTAGGGGAAAGAATAATAACAGTTGACCTCCTTTTTTCTTTCTCCTCTCTGTTCTATTGCATTGGTTCCCTAATAGGTCTGAGCGATCGAATCAACAACCCACCCACCCCCTCTTTTGATATTTAGGGGTATGGTAAATGTCAGATTTACCCCCTCATACTCAAATTATTTCCATAAAACATTATTGTCACTATTCGGTCGACCCGCATGAACCGAAAACTCGATAAAACTCAGACGAGTCAAGCAAGTGAGTTGGCCGAGTAGTGCCTAGATTGAGCCAATACCCTAGTCTACTTGATATTTTGATAATCGGTCGAGTTTCAAGATGACTTGTCGAGTTTTAAAACAGTGAGGAAAACCCTATGACAAACTAAAACCAGTGTGAATGTCATACTCTGTCTATACTGCAATTAGTTTTGTACAAGGTTTGATGTTTGTAGTTGTAGGATATCTATATAGGTCCAAAATACTGCAATTAGTTTTGTACAAAGGTTTGATGTTTGTAGTTGTAGGATATCTATATAGGTCCAAAATCCCTGTTTATTCTTCTTCGATAATGCCCATATGTTTACATTCCATGGACTGACCTTGTTAGTTTGAGTTTCTGGCTAGACAATTATTGGGATGATGTAAGTGCCTATGATCTATAGACACGGATACAGGTGTCGAGTGTCGACACGGACATAGGAGTCGGACACGACAACATCATAAAAGATGGATACGGAGTCACGTGGGTATATATATATATATATATATATATATATATATATATATATATATATATATATATATATATATATAGAGAGAGAGAGAGAGAGAGAGAGAGAGAGGGATACTAGGGTGCGGCGTGCGGTGCGTGCGATGCACGCAGCGGTGCATCAGACGGCTGTGGTGCGACGCCGCACGCACCACACGCCGCATTTTAGCATTTCTCTCTCTCTCTCTCTCTCTCTCTCTCTCTCTCTCTATATATATATATATATATATATATATATATATATATATATATATATATATATATATATATATATATAGAGAGAGAGAGAGAGAGAGAGGAATGTTACAGTGAGCTATGAGCTACGAAAGGAGAAAATGAGTTACGATCATTTTGACCCCTCTAGAAGTTTTGGAATTTCGTGAAAATTGGTGGGTGTGTTGTCTAGGGTAACATGATCATCCTCACCAATTTTCAAGGAATTCCAAAACTTCTAGGGTCATCAAACGGAAGAAGCTTTATCCACCGTCCGTAGTAACCGTTAATTTTGCTTCTACCATTTGACCACCATAGAAGTTTTGTAATTCCTTGAAAATTGGTGAGGATGATCATGTTACCATAGACAACACACCCACCAATTTTTACGAAATTCCAAAACTTCTAGGGTGGTCAAAATGATCATAGCTCACTTTCTCCTTCCGTAGCTCATAGCTCAATGTAACATTTCTCTCTCTCTCTCTCTCTCTCTCTCTCTCTCTATATATATATATATATATATATATATATATATATATATATATATATATATATATATATATATATATATATATATATATATATATAGGAATGTTACAATGAGCTGTGAGCTACAGGTGGAGAAAATGAGCTGCCCTCATTTTGATCCCCCTAGGAGTTTTGGAATTTGATGAAATTTGGTGAGGGTGTTATCTAGGATAAGATGATCATCCTCACCTATTTTCATCAAATTCCAAAACTTCTAGGATCATCAAATGGTAGAAGCAAAATTAACGGTGCTTGCGGACGGTAGATAATGCTTCTACCATTTGATGACCCTAGAAGTTTTGGAATTTGATAAAAATTGGTGAGGATGATCATCTTATCCTAGATAACACCCTCACCAAATTTCATCAAATTCCAAAACTCCTAGGGGGATCAAAATGAGGGCAGCTCATTTTCTCCACCCGTAGCTCACAGCTCAACGTAACAGCCCTCTCTCTCTCTCTCTCTCTGTATATATATATATATATATATATATATATATATATATATATATATATATATATATATATATATATATATATATATGCACACACACCAACATTATTATGAAATTGATTTAAATTGAAAATTACTACCCCTTCGGAATTCGACTCCTACACGGTCTACCATTTCCCTATGTTCACCCGATTGGAGAAGGGAGAGACTCACAAGTCACAACATTCGGTTTAATAACATGGAGCAATGGTATCATGCTGTGTCGACACGGGAATCCATGTCGACACGGCTCCGAGGGCTCAATTAGAGGCGTCCCCCGTATCATAGGTAAGTGCTGCACTTTGGATGGTTCTAACTTCTAACTACAATCTTCTGACAGCTTACATGGAACTTTCAAGATAAATGAAGAATTTACAAACTACACCAGCAAGTTTTTTCGACTCTTAATTATTGAGATAGTAGCTCTGCATATTTAGCATTTCAATATCATGGGATTGGACTAGTTATCTTGTATTGTGTGTTTCTCTATTAAATATGGAAGTCATAAACCAAAGTCAGAATTTTTTTGTGTTTGTAGGACTTGTAAAATGAGTACTAAACATCATAATCATTGAGATGGATTAATTATTTCAATGTTCATATTCTTTTTGTTCACTCAGCAGATACGTTTCCAATTACTTGTGGCATTTTATAGATCAGATTCCTAACCTCCTTTCTTATGTACCACTGGAATTTCAACGCAGGACTGGACTGGTTTAAGCTTCCAAGATATAATGGGTGAAGTTGAAAAAATAAAAAGCACAGTATGGCCTTGGTTTAATTTAATTTGATTCCTTTTTTTTTTGGTTAATTGTGCACATATCAAGTGGTTTATTCATGTTCGTTGTGAGATTCTAGCTAGATAAAGCTCAATAGAATTACTTGGACAATTCAAGCATAAGTGAAGATAGGCTGCCATGTTAGCATGCATGAATCATGTCAAGCTGCTGCATAGCATTCTGCATTAGTGGAGCATATGAAATTTAAGTGAGGGTTCATTTGTTTTCTTTTCTTTCCATGGTCTACATGCTGCATTTGACTGTAATTTTACTCCAGATTCTTATCTACTATTTTGTATTAGTAGATGACACTACAGTGTGTTGAAGGGGATTATCCTACAAGAATGAGTTATGAAGATCCAGTTTTTTTTCCAGGGGAACAGGCTTTTCAATGAAGGAAAGTTTGAACTTGCCAAGGCGAAGTATGATAAGGCATGTTTTCTTTTACATAGTTCTGTTTTTTGACATATGTTACTTGTCTAGTTGTCTGTATTGCTGCTGCTATCGATTCACTTTGATGCATCCCAGTGCACTTGATGAGACGGAGGTGCATATTCTAAGCAAGAAATCATAACAAAATAAGATAGATGTATCCATCTCTAAGAATAATTTCTATTGAGTTCTTCTGTATGTTCCTGTTAATACTATTAAAATTGTGAAATAATTAAAAAAAAAAGATAAAAAAGAGCGACGGTTACCAGGCATGCGAACACCATAAAGCCACCTGCACCAGTTGATAGGGCCACCACCAAAGTGATGGCACAAAAGAAACACCGTAATAGCCGATAAGCTCCATTGTCAAACTTCCAGTCACATCTTTAGAAACCCACAGAGCATATATGCAATTTAGATGCAATTATAGACAAAAAGTCCCCCCAAATAATCAAAGATTGCATCAGCCAACCGTAATAATCATAGTACTATCCCAAAATTTAGGTTTACACAATATTGTGTTTTGTAAGGTTACTCCCAATTTTGTTTCATAAACTGATGTAAAATCCTTAGATTTCCTAGTCTAATTTTTCCTTGAAATGAACTATGAAGGTTCCTAGTTACTATTACTGTTGCTACTACTACTGTTGCTGCTACTAGGTCCACCACTGCTACTCGTATTATTGCTATTGCTTCTATTGGTCCTTGCAAGACTAAGTCCAATCTGAATTGATTAAGCTGATAGGCGTTATAGGAAAGATAAGGGCACTATCTCGTGCCAAAAGGTGGCAATATCTTCTGTAGAGGATGCGATCAGCATCTCAAGATCCCTTTTTGGGAGGTTCAAACATGGGATTGAACTACAATCAGTTGAACATAGAATCATGCCCTAATTTAGGCACTTTCGATTGTTTGTGCGTGTAGAGCCTCTCATTTTTCAAAAGACTAGGTGCTTCCTTCATCAGGTCAGCAGAGGATCATTCCATGCTTGCTTGTGGTACCATTGTCGACCCAGCTTAGCAATAGGTAACGTCTCCATATTTTTTAAAAAAAATTTCATCTTAGAACAAAAAAGACGTCGTCCAGTGCGAAGGCCTTTTATTTTCTTCAAGGTTTGGTCCTACTATTACTTTTTTTGTGATGAAAAAGGGTGGGAATCCTTAATGACTCCAAATCGGCATGGCATTGCCTTCTGATTAGTAGAACAGGAAGAGGAGAAAATAAAGATCACCAAAAGGCACAACTACCAAGATATGCAGAGTGATTCGATCTTTTGAGAACCCATGTTCTGAGAATTACCTTTGGGGGCTTACGCGTGACAAGCGTAAGATTGGATTACCTTAATCACGGGACTTATATACCTCGTTACGATCACCTCATATTGATAAAAAGTTCAGAGAACTATTCTAAATGGAATTCAAGAAACAATTTATGGTCATAAATCATAAAAATTGAAACTTATGAATTATGCAAGAAGTTCTTTCGGCTAAAACTCCGTGCGACTTGGAGGACATAAGACTTTTGATTAGGCCAAAAAACTTACCGACAAGATGCTCCTACCCCCACCATGCCTAGCCCTTTACCATATGAAGAGAATATAAGGTATGAAGCATGGGAAACGAAGCGAGCGAGCTCGTTCCCTTGGCAGAAGATTATGTTCCCTTATTAACCACTATGGCGCTCTAGGGCAAAGAAAGGTATGACTCCTCTACTCCATGGGATATAGCCATATAGGACACATGAGCTTATGTTCCCTTGCTATATTGAAATTAGTAGATTTGAGAGGCCAAGGAGAAATATTATTTGACCATGTTAGATGGATGTTAATCATACCTTTCGTGACCATGAACTACTAAAGGAATTCAAACGTGGAGGTTGAGCCAAATGCATAGGTGATTGCACTTGATCAATTAATACAATGATAGGTGACTATGATCAGATAAATCCCTTGAATATTTTTCCACAAAGGTTGGCTCTCTGAATGCGTAGCTAGCGAAGTGGTTCATTCTTTTGTCGCAATTCAACATCATTTATGTTCCACAAAAAGCTATCAAGGGCCAAGCTTTGACTGACTTCTTAGCGGTGCACCCTAGATTCCCCGTTACATGAACTTCTTTCAACTGGCATTCGACTTAAGAAGGATGGGTATAAAAGGCATTTAGCTCGTTATCGAGATACATGGCTCTTCCACTCCTTCGAATTGCCTCAAGCTCGTGCACAAGGATGGAGAAATAGAAATGAGGGACCACGTGATCCGTAATTCCTAAGCATATATATATATACATATATATATATATATATATATATATATATATATATATATATATATATATATATATATATAGAGAGAGAGAGAGAGAGAGAGAGAGAGAGAGAGAATTGCTGAATTATTCACTTCTAGCTGTTTAGTCGATAGCATGATAATGTAAAAAACATCAAATCTATCAATATTTGATATTTTCGTACACCGTATCTGAGGATGAATTGCTGAATTTATCTGATTTACCTTTCAATAATTTAATCTTAGTATTTGATGAAATCACATGAACAACATGCATAGAATACACGCTATGTGGAGCCCCGCACACCTAAATAGTGCATAAATATTATTTAAGTATTCCAAAGTATATGTATGTGTGTGCGCACGCACGCTTGATTTATGATTGTTTATAGTTTTGGTATAAAATTCCACTGTCTATTACTATTTCTATCATTTCTTATCCCATTGTGAAACAAGCTATTATTGCGAAAATCGGTGAATTCCACCTGGTGAATACAACCAACTATGATTAAGAATTTCATCTTTTGACCAAAAACAAGCAAGAAGTGGAAGCTGACATCCGCCACATGGTTAACCACCACCTCTCAGGGCTCCCTGACTGATTCAACCATAGAGGCCAACTATAGACAATAACTGCCCCCCCAAACATAGCATACAACTTTTGTCATACTGTGCTCTCCAAAGAGCAACTCTTCTCAAAATCTCATATATTTCCACGTAATATTTCCCATATACTGCTTTATCAAAAATTTCCCATATACTGCTTTACCAACAACTGAAGCTGTAGTTGGTTACACTTGACATATCTTATTCTCACTGCATGAAGTCTTGATCTGAAATGATTTTGACATTGTTCTTTACATATTGTTTACCATATTGATTTTTTGCTACAGCTTTTGCGGGAATATAATCATGTAAACCCACAAGATGACGAGGAAGGAAAAATCTTTTCAAATTCAAGAGTAAGATAATTTTTGTTAGGCAACAAAAGGAACTTTATAGCCATGTGTTCAATACCACTTTGATATAATTATGGTGTTTTATTTGGTTAAATATTTATTATATCATTTTCTCCTATTTTTTTAGTTTCATCAGCCTAACTTATCTGAATATCAGCTTGCTTCTCCAGTCTCCTTTCAGTAGAATCTGATGTAGGTTCCTGTAAAAGCTGCTGAATAATATAGCATATTTTCTGTTTAGTTTCAGTTTAATCATTTCGTTAATTGTTATGCTTGCAGAGTTCATTGCACTTAAATGTGGCAGCCTGCTACCAGAAAATGGGTGAATACAGGAAATCGATTGAAGCATGCAATAAGGTACCATGAGGATCTTTAGTACGTTCTGGAAAATAAAAAGTACAAAAGCATATTTCATTTCAAAGGTTAAATAGTGATAACACACATGAAATTTTTAGATACACTTACAAATACTTAACTTGTTTGTTACCCAGTGACAGTTTATTCGGGTTCCATTTATATCCTTTAATGTAAAAGAATTGAACTACTAGTTCATAATATTATTGGTGATGTCAGAACCAAGGTTGTCAATGACATCATGTATCGTTTTCTTTTTTTTTGTGTAGTGTGCATCGTATTGTATCATGTATCGTAAGATACAGTTAAATTTATATAAATGTATATACACTTATATATAAACATGTAAGGAACATATTAGAATATTTAATATGATTAGCTAAGAGTAGAATAGTAGGACATTCTCTTTCATTTTTGATCAAACACAACTTTGGCCTATACAAAAATTATGATGTGTATATTTGTATAAAAAAGAAACCATATATGATTATTTTTTTCATCGTAAGATTTCTTCTAACCTTTTCTACCATTTTAAGTAAAGAAGATCAAATAGGAAAGGTTTCTTAATTCTTACCACTTTGACAAACTTGAAAATAATAAATTTGAACTTCACCTTCAATGGCTCTTTGTGGGTCTCCAATGACACTTTTCCAAAGCACTTCAAATCTTGAAAAAGCCTTCCCCCCCCCCCCCCCTCCCAAATGTTCTAGAAAGAAAACAAATGACATTATTCAAACAACTCTAGCGAAAGATAAAAGAAGACATGTGAAACCCCTAAAAACCCAAATCTCTCTTCACTCAAGATTATAAAGGGTTACAAAGTATTTTCTTAACACAGACGGATTTGTATAGTCCTTTCGGAACTTAAGAGACTGAAATAAACCATAAGAAACTATTTTAGAAGTTTCAATACAATCCAACCCCTAAGCCCGCACTTTAAATGTATCACAACGTATCGTGTATCGTATGATACGGTGAAAAACGATACATACACCTGTATCGTATCGTTTTCCCTGTATTATATCGTATCGTTTTCCCTCGTATCATATCGTATCGTTTTCCCTCGTATCATACATAGGGTATCGTGTTTCGTAAGATACTAACGACCATGGTCAGAACTGCACAGTCTGCACCATAAACATAACCATCGAGCCTTGTCTCATCTATTTGGTGTCAGTTTCGTTAATCTTCTTCGTCAATGATTTCTCTGTTGTCAATGGAAGTCTTTATGTTTTTTATTTTGAATAACTTCCATTGATGTTATTTAGAACCTCCCCTCCTTCTTGACTTAGTAATAAGCTTTTGAAATTAGGCATTTAGGCTAGGGTTGATCAAAGCTTGGTTTGACAAACTAGGACTTTGTCTATCCCTCTCTTTAGTCTAGGTGGGAGAATTGATATCTGAAGGCCTGGTGGCTAGGTACCACTTTTTAATATGGCTATCTTTTTTTTCCCTTTTATCTTGGGGTTTATTTGGAGGATAGAAAATAGAAAGGTTCATTGGTGCCAAGGAAAACTACCAAATTCAGAGGTCTCTCTCTCTCTTTCTCTTTCTCTCTCTCTCTCTCTCTCTCTCCCCGCAGATGATTTCTTCAGTATAGTGTAATTTTTGTGGTTTCAAGTGAAAAGCTCTGTCTATAATTACTCCATTTATGTGATATTTTGTTCTTGAATTTGTTATGCTACTACCATGAGTCCTCTTGACTTCTATATTGTTCCGCATGCCCTAATATTGGATCGCAGGTGTTAGACACAAACCCTGTGCATGTGAAAGGTTTGTATCGCCGTGGCATGTCCTACATGTTGGTTGGAGATTTCGATGAAGCAAGGAATGACTTCAAGACGGTGTGTTTGGCCATTGGTTACGATCCAACTTTGTGATCATTGTATCAGATGTTAAACTAAATATTGGCCTTTGTTGAAACAAGGAATGACTGAACTAATTTTCTTGCTCTCAGATGATAAGCATTGACAAATCTTCAGAACCTGATGCGACAGCTGCCCTTCTTAAGCTAAAGCAAAAGGAGCAGGTAAGGTGTCCTGTCTACAAATGCAATCGAATTTACAAGGTTTGAGAACTCGGGTCCCTTTCGGGCTCGGACCGGTCAAAAAATGAACCGGTTCGGCTGATTCGGGTTCAAGTTCGGTCGGTTTGGCCAAAAATAATAGAAAAACCATACATCCCGGTTTAGTTTGGTCGATTTGTGTCTTATTTGGCCGATTCATGACTGCTTCGGGTCTGAGTTGGTCCCGATTCGGCCAAACTGGATCCAAATCTGGGCATAATTTGGTTCAGGGGTGTTTCGGTTTGGATCGGGTGATATGATTCAAAATTATGCTGTAATTGAGTATTCAGCGGTTCGGCGAACCCTCAATCGTTCCAAATTTATGCTGCAAGTGGTTATTGGATTGTAAATGCAGGAAATAGAAAGGAAGGCGCGGAAGCAGTTTAAAGGATTATTCGACAAGAAGCCAGGAGAGATCTCTGAAGTTGGAACTGATTTGAGAGACGGTGAAAGTCCGGATGAGCAGGAGCACAAGAGTGACGCAGCAAGCTCAGGAAACCACGAGACCGGAGCAAATCCCGATGGAGACGAAGCAGAACATGTTCTTGAAGCTGATCGGATAGGACTGTTTGCCCGCCTCTGGCCGTCTGGTAGAAGATTGTTTACAGCTCTTGGACTACATAAATGCGCAATATTATGAGGTGGTGGTGGTGATCATGGCTTTACGCATCTGGTACTGATCCATCCAGCTGAAACCAGGATTCAAGGAATCATAAGATTGGCGCTTCAATAAATAACGTGAGCCGTTAATTGAAATACCACAATGCTTGAGATTTCGCGTTCTTGTGGTGTTTCGAACCAGATCGCGTAAAAAATACGCTTTTTGAAACCCTAGATAACAACTGATGGCGGACTTGTGGTGGTTCGGCGCAGATGCATATGTAGTAGCAGGCATAAACTATATCAAGATAATTATCTTATTGGCAAATTGTTTGCGACTGGATAGTATGTAGTAGCAGACATCTTGTTTGATGCTCTTAATTCACTCCTGCATCCATGAAGAATGTTTTAGGTCTCATACTATCACCAGATATTATTTTTTTCAAAGTGTGCAGTTTAGTCCAACTCTTTTGTATTAACTGTTTAATAATGGTGGTTTACTGTTGTTTGGACTTTTAAATATGTGCTTTTAAATTCAATTTAGGGCAAATTATAAAAACCTCCCTTGAACTATACACCTCATTTCATGTTGGCCCCTTAACTTTTTTTTTGAAACGATTTGAACCCCGAACTATGCTTCGCCTGTACTTAGCCCTGTCTGTCAACTTTTTGTCCTCAAAATATTTAATTATGCTTACTAGGACAACGGAGCATAGTCCGGGGTTCGAATTGTTCAAAAAAAAAAGGCGAGGGACCAAACTGAAATGAGTTGCATAGTTCAATCATGGGAGGTTTTTGTAATTTACCGGATAAACTATAGGGAAAAGATTTCTCAAAAAAATTCTGGGGAATTCAATGTTAGGTCCCTGCTAAGATCAAGACCCGTTTGGTGGAAATGACAGCAACAAAGATGGTATTGCATCAGGTCCCTCCTGAAAAGATGCATTTTATAGCAAGTTCCTCATTGACTTTTTCTCCCCTTTAAATGATGAAACTATCCCTAAAGTCGACTTGAAGAGTAACAATCCGCAAATGTTACTCTTTAGCTACAATGCTTTACAAAATGTTACTTTTTGTTACAATGATTTAATTGTAACAGATACAATGATTGTTGCAGTGATTAACAATCGGCAAAGTACTATAGCAAAGATTAACATTTGCATATTGTTACTCTTTGCTGCAGTGAAATCACTGTAGCAGCTACAGTAAAAATATGATTTTAAAGAAATGTTACTCTTTATTACCGAAATGCTATTTTTCATGTAATTTTCCTATACAGCTGCATATAGGGGTAAAATGGATATCTTTCAAACTATAGGACCTAACTCTAAAGATCTCTTTTCTTGTCTTTATCGTTAAATACAATTACTTTCAAGGACTGGAGACCAATTTACCCAAAAAAATAGGGAAATTTTATTCATACCCCAAAAATCTGTAATTAGCCCCCGTTTCCAACAAACTTGAACACACCCCATTTTTTTTTTTCATACCCCATTCTTGTCCCAAAAATACCCTTACCCCTTACACCCCACCATCTATACACCCCAGTTAAATGGCCCGCCCCAACTTGATTATACCCCAATCAAATACATACCCCCCTAAATATACCCCAATTATATGCACTCTTGAATACACCCCACTTTTAAATAAACCCCATGCCGTTGGCTGGTACTTGAAGGCACAGGTAGAGCTACAACTAGGGCTGGCAATTTCGGACCCGACATGAAGTTACCAATCTGGGTCAGGGCTAAACGGGTTCGGGTTGTAAACGGGTCGACACGATAGACCCGTTTAATAAACGGGTCGGGTTCGGGTTTAGGGTCTGGACACGGTATACCCGAGAAGACCCGTTTAGTATTCAACGGGTCGTGTCGGGTCGGGTCTACCAGCAATCCGATATTATAATATATAATACCGGCGGGTCTTTCGGGTCAGGTCGAGTCGAGTCGGATTGGGTCGGATCGGGTCAACTGAATAGATCCGGGTGGTAAACGGGTCTTACCGGGTCTTATCGTGTCTACCCGTTTATTAGCGGGTCGGGTACGGATTTAGGATCTAGACACGATTAGTTAAACGGGTCGGGTCCGGGTCTAGGGGTTTTGGACACAACACGAAACTAGATACGACACGAGCCCGACACGACACGACCCATTGCCACTCCTAGCTGCAATTTGGGCGGGCCAACCCGAACCCAACCCGACGTTGGGCGGGTTAACCCGAACCCACCCCGCACAACCTGGCCAACCCGACGTGTTGGGCTTGGGCTAAGTTTAAACAAACCTTGGGTTGGGTTGGGGGTAAAAAGACGCTGAGTAAGGGCTTTGGGGTACAAAAAAAAGGGGCATTGTTGGTATTAAAGGATTGTTGAGTAAGTTATTGAGAAACGATCGGGAGACGGGGGCTAATTACAGATTTTTGGGGTATGAATAAAATTTCCCAAAAAATATAGAAAAATGAATCAAAATACAGTCCAAAAATATATTGCAAGTTAGCCACAAAGAAATTATTTGATAAAAACATCACTCTATTTTTCAATGCACAGTTAAGTGGCTCTCGTGTGTCCCTAGTAGTAGTTAATAACTACAACTAGGGTTTCAAACGAGCAAACCAAAAAAAACACCGAGCGAACCGGTGGCTTGTTTGAGCCCGGTTTGGTCCAAAGTTTGGTTAATTGAACCAAAGCCGAGTTATGGATTGCTTGAGCTTGGCTCGCTAAAAGAGTCTTAACTCCAATGCTTTGACATGGCTCAATTAATATTTGAAGAAGCTCCAACCAGCCCTCGTCGAGCTTGTTTATGAACTAGGCTGAATATATATCAAGCTTAGTGAAGCCCTCCATGATCCTATTCATAAGCAAGCTCATAAATCCTAAACATGGATGTTTGTGTGCTTGATCGAGCCAAGCTTTGATTTGTTTGTGTGACTACACCCTGAATGCTCCAAAAGGGCGATCTTATGGAGGGAGAAGAACACAACGGATATATGCATGATGACAACGATCTCCACTTCCATTACTGATGTGGAACTAATAGCTCAACACCCATCCGCACAAAGAGCACATTTCAATACAGGTCTATTTTTGCGTAGAGAGAGATGTCGGTGGATGCGACGAGATCACTTAGAAGATGCTCCCAGAGCGGCCCAGCTCTGGATTTGGCTCGTTCATTAAACGAGCCTAAACTCTAGGCTTGTGCTTGATTCATAATAATCGAGCAAACTAGAATGAGCCCTTACCGAGATTGTTTCATGAGCAGTTTTGGTTTATTATTTGCAGTCCTAACTACAGCATTCAAATCATACAAACCATTTAAACTCCTCACGCAACAAATCTTATAATCCAAAAAACCATTTTTTTGGTGATTTGTGATTGCCAAATCAAGTAGAATAGAGGCAGTGCAATTAAGGAGAGAGTCACAGATAAAGGAGGAGAATATCTAAAATAATATTAATATAAGTTATTCGAAAGGGGATGAAAAATATTTCTTTGACAACGAATATTAGGGGTGCATAGAAAATCAGTGGAATCGGAGAATCAAACCGGTATGAACCGTACGGTTTGGTTCGGTTTCTGGCAGTATTGGTTCGGTTCTTGTTCCCAAAGTGCAGAACTGTAGGGGATTGGTTCGATTCCCGATTTTGGGTGCCGGTTATCCGAACCGAACCGGTTCATGTATATGCATAATGCATCCACGGGTCGGATAATTATGCAACGGGTCCTACTGATCTCCACAACAGTATCATATATCTAGCTTTATGATTGTTTGTTGTATCCTCGGTTTTGAAATATTTTTTTTATTTCTATATGCTTCAATGATAGACCTATTCTAACTTCTAGGGGAGCACAGAAAACTAGTTGAACCGGAGAACCAAACTGAATCAGTTTTATATGGTTTGGTCCGTTCCGGTTCCATGCTCCCAACGATCTAGTTCCGATTCCAAATATTTGAGAACCGTTGGGGCCGACTCGGTTCATGGTTCATCCTAGAACCGGTCCAAACCGAACCGTGTGCACCCCTAACATATATAGCTTTTAAACTATAGCAGATGGGTGATGAATGAGAATTTATAAGTCCTTGTCTCTCTCTCATCTTTGCACACGTGTGAATTTTTTCCAAATTTGACAAAACAATAAAATCAATATAATCAATAAGAAAATCTTCTTGCGGTATTTCCTATAGGAAAATGCTACTCCAACATTGCTTAGGAACATCCTACTGTAGCACCAGATCAAAGCCACCCATCGCTTCCGATGAATAACATTGACCCCTGCAGATCATTCCTGATGGCTGATGCTACTTGATGTTGGAATAGCATTGCACTTTCCTATAAATCTTTGCGTCATAAATGTAGAGATCTATAGTAATTATGTTCGTTGTAGGACAAAAATCAACTCCGGGTTCGGCTATTACATCACACGTGTTATTAGGGGTAACACAATTTTTATGGGCAGCCCCATATTATTAGGGGAAGCACCTGCAATTGTGCTGGCCCTAGTATTGCGTGGTGCCTTTCGCTGTCGCCAATGTAGGTTGCCATCCGTCCATTGACGCCCATCTACCACCACCTATCATATCTAACCCACCACCGCGTCCTCCTCCATTATCTTCCTCATTCCTCCGCATCCTCCTCTTTCCTCCTACGCTTGATTGTCTTGGGCCGAGTGCATCATCATCCCATTTAGTCATCGTTGACTAGATCGTCTAATGAGACATAGACGATCTCGTTCTCGTATGACCGAATGCACAATTTGGATAGGTGGGAGGGAGGAGGAGGCGGTGGATTTCATGAGTCCGGCAGTGGTGGCAAAAGACGGAGGTAGATGATTTTCTGCACGGAACGAGCGGAGGCGGCGGCGGCAGCGGCGGATATGAGTTGCTCTAATCCATAGACCTGGATGGTGCGAGGACAAGGTGGGTATTTTGTGATTTCACTTAATGGGCTGCCTCTAGTATTCTGTGCGGTGTAAGTATCCCGAGATTCCCGACCCCTTCACTCCGGACCAACCGTACAGGAAATTTCTATGCACCGTTCAGATCTCCTCCAGTCGGTCGTCCCCGGTCGGTGGGCCCGGCGCACATCATAACCACATGTGGTCGGCTGGAGTACGATTCACTTTCGGGTTGGCTTCCATCGTGCGGCAGTGATGCGTTCCGGGCCCACCGACGGGTATCGACCGATTGGAGGAGTTCTGAACCCTTTGAGAAGTTAGTAGAAGTTTGTAGATGTGTGTGTCGTTCGATTTTCAATCGCGGAAGCTCACGAAGCTTCAAGCCCCATCTCCTCCCCTCTATATAAACAGGGCCACCCCCCTCCATCATAATTCACAAACCAACCCAGCACATTTCTCAATATTAGCGTTCGGTCCTTCCTCTCTCTCTCTCTCTCTCTCTCTGTTACTTCAAACAACCCCGAGCGGCCATCTCTCTTCGCTGCCAATTAAGATGTCGCTCATCCCATTCTTCTTGGGCAACCAAAGCGGCCTCATCGACCCTTTCTCAGCCATTTTGGGTCCCTTCAGCTCCGCCTACCCCGCGTCCGGTGATCAGCAGGCGTCGCCGCAAGCCAACTTCCGGGTCGACTGGAAGGAGACGCCAGAGGCCCACGTGTTCAAGGCGGAGCTCCCGGGGCTGCCGAAGGGAGACGTGAAGGTGGAGGTGGAGGAGGAGCAGAAGGTCCTCCAGATCGCCGGGGAGTGGGACAAGGAGGAGGAGAAGAAAGACGAGAGGTGGCACCGCGTCGAGCGGTGCCGCGGCAAGTTCCTCCGCCGGTTCCGGCTGCCGGACAACGCCAAGCTGAGCGAGGTGAAGGCTAACATGGATAATGGCGTGCTCACCGTGGTGGTCCCCAAGGCGGTGCCCAAGCAGCCGGAGACCAAGCAGATCGAGATCTCCGGCGGCGAGGG
Source organism: Chamaelirium japonicum (assembly GCA_947650365.1). Lineage (NCBI taxonomy): Eukaryota > Viridiplantae > Streptophyta > Magnoliopsida > Liliales > Melanthiaceae > Chamaelirium > Chamaelirium japonicum. Next base: position 44,270,974 of record OX393552.1, on the reverse strand, counting down.
AGAGCCGAAACCGGAAGCATGAGCGGAGGCCGTGATTCGTGGGAGCGAGCAGTATCTTGTAGTATGTTGTAATAAGTGCTTCGTGTGGTGTCGAAGAAGCGTTGCCCTGTTTTGCTGCGTCTGTGGGTATGTACGTGCGATGTCAAGTCTGAGGTTCTGTATTTTGTCTCTCTAGCCATTGTGGGTTGTTGTTGTACAAAAGTTTGCACTATGTTCGAATAAATTTATGAAGTTTTAATATGGGACAAACCATGCCTTATTAATTAGGGTAAATGATACTTTGCCCTCGTGATGTTGAGCTCAAAAACACTAAATCTTACTATTATTATTATTATTATTTTGAGAATCCCTCTATGATAATGAGGGGGGGGGGGGGTTTGTTTGGCTTACACCCCTACCAGTTAATTAAGAAAAAGTAGCGTATATACAATGTCTAAGAGGCACCGATACCAATGGGGGAATCCCATCCAACACGGGCTAACACAAATGGCCCAAGAGTGGCAAGCAAGAAAAACGAATAAGAAAAACAATAGACCCCAAGTCTCAATACTTCAAAGCACTTGATCTCTTCAATTCACTGATTTTGACAATGAAGGATCCTGAACCTTTTCCTTTAAAGGAGACGCCAATAGCCAAAGCTACATCGAGAATGGAGTTGTCCTAGCCTCTAGCAAGATGAGAAGTAGTTTCAGCTCCTCCTCATCAAGGGTAGACAATTGATCCCGAATATTTTGAAGGACGGTAGATGAATCCTCGCATCCTTCTTTTGAGTACCCTGGGTCAGCCCGCCCATACAGGCCGAGGTGGTCGTTCATGCATGCTTGATTCTAGGGGCTCTAGATTTGGCTCTAAGCGAAGCCCTGACTTCAATCAATTCTGACCCCCAATTAGCCAGTCGAGGGGTACGATGCATACTCGATGGGCAAAGAGAGGTAATTGACTCGACTGCCCGAGTGAATCCTCGATCCACCCGACCATCCTCATGTGAAAATTTGTCACTCGAGGAAGGGACTGCCTCACTAATCAGAATCCCAATGAGGAGGGCCTTGTAGCCTGCCTCCTCTTGCTGTCCAAAGTCTACACTCCTTTGAAGAGGCACTCCCTCAGCTCCATTCCCTTCTATATATAGCTTACAAAATTGCAACTTGCTGATTTTCTTTCTCACCATGAGGGGAATTAGAGTAACAACCTTAGCTATATTTGCTGATCACGTAGAAAATATGTACGAATTTTGAAACCCTAGGTAACAACTGAAAGTAGACTCATATTGGTTTGGGGCAGATGCATATGTAATAGCAGGCATAAACAATATCAAGATAATTATCTTATTGACAAATTGTTTGCGCATCGATACTATGTAGTAGCAGACATCTTTTGCAATTAGCCCCATCTATCAATTTTTTGTCCAAAAATATATCCTTATCAATTTCCATGAAGACTAAGTTTTTTTATAATATTTAACTTATGCTTACTAGGATGAGGGTGTTTTTTGAAATAAAAGTTGACAGAGAGGGGCAAAACACAGACGGAGCATAGTCTGGGGTTCAAATTGTAAAAAAAAAAAGGCATGGGAGTTTTTCTGTAATTTGCCCAAGAAATTATTGGGAAAAGATTTCTAAAAAAAAATGGGGATTGAGTGTTAAGTCCAAGTGAGCCTTTTGGTGAAAATGAAAATGACATCAAGAAGATAGTTTTGCACCAAGTCCTTGATGAAAAGATGCATTCTACAGTAAGTTCCTCATTGACTTATTTTCCCCTTTGAATGACAACTATTTCTAATCTTAAAATTTCATTGCAGTATAACAATCACATAGAAAAGTAACAATTCATAAATGTTATACTTTCTAGCTATATTACTTTGCAGAATGCTACTCTTTACTATAGTGATTTAACTCGAACAAATACAGCGACTGCCACATTGTTTCATTGTAGCAAAGAGTAACAATCGGCCAAGTACTGTAGTAAAATAGCAAAGAGTAACAATTGCATCTTGTTATTCTTTACTGTCGTGAAATTACTGTACTATAGTGAAAAATGATTTCAAAGAAATGTTACTTTTCATGCCTTTCATGACTGAAATGTTATTCTTCATGCCCCGTACAACTATATATAGGAGTAAAATATAGGACTGTAGAGACCAATTTGCCCAAAAATATATAGGAAAAAATTAATTAAACTATGGTCAAAAAATATACTGCAAGTTAGTCACAAGAAACTGATTGATAAAAGCATCACACTTATTTTTCAATGCACGGTTAAGAGACTCGTGTTTCCTTGTTAGTAGTTAATAACTACAACTAGGGCTGCAATCGTAGCGAAGCGGTGGCCTGTTTAAGCTCGGTTTGGTCAAAAGTTTGGTTAATCAAGCTCAGCTTAGTTCACTTAATATTAATTTGAACAAACTCGAGGGCTTATTCATAAAGAAGTCCACAAATCCTAAACATAGGATACTTGTGTGCTTTTATCGAGCCAAGCTTTGGTTGGCTTGTGTGAACACCCGGAATAATCCAAAAGGCCGACCTTATGGAGGGAGGAGAGCACAACAGACATGTGATGACAACGATTTTCACTTCCATTACCGATGTGGGACTAATTGTTCAACTCCCACCCGCACGAAGAGCGTATTTCCACATACCTACCTACATGCATAGAGAGGTGTCAGCGGATGCAACGAGGCCACTAGAGAGATACTTCTAGAGCAGCCCAGCTCTAAATTTGGCTCGTTCATTAAACGAGCTATAACTCCACATGCTTAACTCATAATAATCGAACAGACTTGAACAAGCCCTTACTGAGATTGTTCATGAATTATTCATGAGTAGTTTGGTTTTTTGCAGCCTTAACTACAACATACATTTCATACAAACCATTTAAACTCCTTGCACAACAAATCACATAATCCAACGAACAATCTTTTTTGGGATATATGCTTGTTATAGCAAATAGATCAAGCAGAGCCGGTCCAAATAAGGAGAGGATCACAAATTAATAAAAAAAAAAAATCTATAATAAAATAAAAAAAATATTAAAAAAAAGATGAAAAAACTTTCTTTGACAACAAATATAGCTTTTAAACTTTAAGAGAAAGAAATGAATGATGGAGGATTCATAAAGCCATACCCGGCTTTATAGTTCTCTCTTTCTCTCACACACACACAGACACTATTTCCCTCTGTTCACACGTGCGAACTTTCCCCAAGTTTGACAATAAAAAAAAAAAAATCAGTAAGAAATTAAATCTTCATACTGCATTTCCTATAGGAAAATGCCAGCTACTCCAACATCAATCAGGAACATCCTAACGTGGCACCAGATAACATCACCCATCCCTTCCAATGAATCACACTGACCCCTGCTTCAATGGTTGTGATTCGGTGCTACGACAGGTCGTTTCTTATGGATGCTGCTGCTCGATGTTGGAATAGCATTGCACTTTCCTATAAAAGCACAGGTCAGGTTGATCTCGGTGCGTTTGAGGTCGTGCCCCAGTGGCAAATTAAAGCATATGCCCCACGTCCAACAGGTTGTGTAATCATATCCCATGGGTCTTCTTCCTGTCTCTGTGGCGAGCTTATCTCCTGCCTTTATGGCAGACTACTTTATACTCTTGGTGGCAATATTAGAATTTAGAGGAAAGGAAATATGGCAATATTGGTCTAGCTATCTCCTGCTCTAATAAATACTACAAAAAAAATATTTTTTACTAACGGAATATATTCGTCGGTAATATTTTATTGCGACGGAATAAATTTTCGTCGCTAGGCTGTCGGGAAAAAAGGCGACGGGAAAAAAACTGCGACGGGGTATTAAACATTAATACCGACATATAGTTATTATCCGTCAGTAATATATAAGTATATTACCGACGAAATATTACTATCCGTCGGCAATATATAAATATTTTATTAAAATATATAAGAGAATTACCTACGGCTATACTTATTACCGTCGGCAAAAAGATATTTATTACCGACGGATAGTTAAATTCCGTCGGGAATATATAAATATTTTTTTTTAAAAAAAAATAGATTATTACCGACGAAAACTATAATATCCGTCAGTAATAAAAATTATATTTTTTAAAAAAAAAATTACTAAAATATTTGGTTATTTAATTCCTGTGATTTACAACAATACCATAATATATTCATATATTATCACAAATATTACCATAATTGACTAAATCAAATATTACCACATGCAATTTATCAAATATTACCACAATTTATCAAATATTATCACAAATTACTAAATATTACCACAATACCACACAATCATAGACAAGACCAAAAAATTATCACATATTTATTACAAAATTATTTTTACACAATCCAAAACTGAGGGAAGCTGCGTGCCCTGGCTCAACCACCCCTCGCCGCTCAGCACCAATGTTGGTGCTCTCTTCCCCTGACGCTGCACATTCTGCAATTAATATTTATTTGTTAAAAAGATAGTTTACATCTATATATATATATAAATATATATATATATATATATAATAGTTTATATCTATAATTTAGAGTCTAAGCGTTGAAAAATCATAAGTTAGCGTGTTTCGTATTTCGAACTTGCGAGCAAGTTCGAAATTAGATATTTTAAGAATTTACCCTCCGATCGACCAACTTAGAGTCTAAGCGTTGAAAAATCATAAGTTAGCGCGTTTCGGATTTGAAATTGGTTTGGATTCGATCGGATCGTCATCGGATCGCATCCAACAATTCATACTTGGATTTTTTTTCGTATTTCGGACTTGCGAGCAAGTTCTAATTAGATATTTTAAGAATTTACCCTCTGATCGACCAATTTAGAGTCTAAGCGTTGAAAAATAATAAGTTAGCGTGTTTCGGATTTGAAATTCATTTAGATTCGATCGGATCGGCATTCGATAATTCGTACTTAGATTTTTTTTTTGTATTTCGGACTTGCGAGCAAGTTCTAATTAGATATTTTAACAATTTACCCTCTGATCGACCAATTTAGAGTCTAAGTGTTGAAAAATCATAAATTAGCGTGTTTTGGATTTGAAATTAATTTGGATTCGATAGGATCGACATCCGACAATTCATACTTGAATTTTTTTCGTATTTCAGACTTATGAGCAAGTTTTAATTAGATATTTTAACAATTTACCCTCCAATCGACCAATTTAGGACTAAGCGTTAAAAAATCATAAGTTAGCGTGTTTCGGATTGGAAATTGGTTTGGATTCGATTGGATCGTCATCCGATAATTCGTACTTTGATTTTTTTCGTATTTCGAACTTGCGAACAAGTATAAATTAGATATTTTAACAATTTACCTTCTGATCGACCAATTTAGAGTCTAAGCGTTGAAAAATCATAAGTTAGCATGTTTCGGATTTGAAATTGGTTTGGATTCAATCGGATCGACATCTGATAATTTATACTTGGATTTTTTTTGTATTTCGGACTTGCGAGCAATTTCTAATTAGATATTTTAAGAATTTACCCTCCAATCGACCAATTTAGAGTTTAAGCGTTGAAAAATCATAAGTTAGCGTGTTTCGGATTTGAAATTGGTTTAGATTCGATCGGATCATCATCAGATCGGCATCCGATAATTCGTACTTGGATTTTTTTCGTATTTCGGACTTACGAGCAAGTTCTAATTAGATATTTTAATAATTTACCCTCCGATTGACCAATTTAGAGTCTAAGCATTGAAAAATCATAAGTTAGAGTATTTCGGATTTAAAATTGGTTTGGATTCAATCAAATCGGCATCCGACAATTCATACTTAGATTTTTTTCGTATTTCGGATTTGTGAGCAAGTTCTAATTAGATATTTTAATAATTTACCCTCTAATCGACTAATTTAGAGTCAAAGCATTGAAAAATCATAAGTTAGCATGTTTCGGATTAGAAATTGATTTGGATTCGATTGGATCGTCATCAGAACGGCATCCGATAATTCGTACGTGGATTTTTTTTTTGTATTTCGGACTTGCGAGCAAGTGCAAATTAGATATTTTAACAATTTACCCTCCGATCGACCAATTTAGAGTCTAAGCCTTAAAAAATCATAAGTTAGCGTATTTCGGATTTGAAATTGGTTTGGATTCAATCGGTTCATCATCGAATCGGTATCCGATAATTCGTACTAGGATTTTCTTCGTATTTCAGACTTGCGAGCAAGGTCTAATTACATATTTTAAGAATTTACCCTCCGATCGACCAATTTAGAGTCTAAGCATTGAAAAATCATAAGTTAGCGTGTTTCGGATTTGAAATTGGTTTGGATTCGATCGGATCGTCATCGGATCGGCATCCGATAATTCGTACTTGGAATTTTTTCATATTTCAAACTTGCCAGCAAGTTCTAATTAAATATTTTAAGAATTTACTCTCCGATCGACCAATTTAGAGTCTAAGCGTTGAAAAATCATAAGTTAGCGTGTTTCATATTTGAAATTGGTTTGGATTCGATAGGATCATCATCGGATCGACATCTGATAATTTATACTTAGCTTTTTTTTGTATTTCGGACTTGCGAGTAAGTTCAAATTAGATATTTTAACAATTTACCCTCTGATCGACCAATTTAGAGTCTAAGCGTTGAAAAATCATAAGTTAGCTTGTTTCAGACTTGAAATTGGTTTAGATTCGATCGGATTATCATCAATCCGATAATTCGTACTTGGATTTTTTTTGTATTTCGGGTTTGCGAGCAAGTTCTAATTAGATATTTTAAGAATTTACCCTCCGATCGACCAATTTAGAGTCTAAGCGTTGAAAAATCATAAGTTAGCATGTTTCGGATTTGAAATTGTTTTGGATTCAATCGGATCGTCATTGGATCGCATCCGACAATTTGTACTTAGATTTTTTTCGTATTTCGGACTTGCGAGCAAGTTCTAATTAGATATTTTAAGAATTTACCCTCCGATCGACCAATTTAGAGTCTAAGCGTTGAAAAATCATAAGTTAGCGTGTTTCATATTTGAAATTGGTTTGGATTCGATCGGATCGGCATCCGGTAATTCGTACTTAGGCTTTTTTTCATATTTCGGACTTGCGAGCAAGTTCAAATTAGATATTTTAAGAATTTACCCTCCGATCGACCAATTTAGAGTCTAAGCGTTGAAAAATCATAAGTTAGCATGTTTCGGATTTGAAATTGGTTTGGATTCGATCGGATCGTCATCAGATAATTTGTACTTAGATTTTTTTCATATTTCGAACTTGCGAGCAAGTTCAAATTAGATATTTTAATAATTTACCCTTCGATTGACCAATTTAGAGTCTAAGCGTTGACAAATCATAAGTTAGCGTGTTTCGGATTTGAAATTGGTTTGGATTCGATCGGATCGTCATCGATCCGATAATTCGTACTTGGATTTTTTTTGTATTTGGACTTGCGAGCAAGTTCTAATTAGATATTTTAAGAATTTACCCTCTGATCGACCAATTTAGAGTCTAAGCATTGAAAAATCATAAGTTAGCGTGTCTTGTGGCTAATATTACAACATAGTTGAGGACCTATACCTAATTTGTCATATGGAGAAGTTTGACATAAACCCTAAACCTAACCTAAACCCTAAAACTAAACACTAAACCTAACCCTATTGCTAAACCCTAAACCTAACCTAATATAGCAAACTATGGGTACCTAACATTGCACCTTAGCTAATATTAAATCTAAACCCTAAAGCCTAAACTCTAAACCTATACCTAGTATTGCACCTTAGCTAATAAAGCAAATTATGGTGTCCTGCAGCTAATATTGCAAAATATTTAAGGACCTATACCTAATTTGTCGTATGCGGAAGTTTGACATAAACTTGGCCTAAACCCTAAACCTAACCTAAACCCTAAACCTAATTTCCGAGGATGAGGAGGAGGAGAAGGAGGAGGGAACCTCACTAGAGGAGGAGGAGGAGTCACCGGAGGAGGAGTAGAGGCCGGAGGTGCGCGGGAGGGGAGGTCGGAGGCCGGGGACGGGAGGTCGAGGTCGGGGGGCGGAGGCCGGAGGTGTGTCGGTCGGAGGCGCGAGGGAGGTCAAGGGAGAGGAAGCCAAGCTCAAATTCGACAGAGCACAGAGAAAAGGGGGATCGGTTTTTGGGTTTTTGTAACAGGATTTGTACTGACGGTTACTAAATGTCCGTCGGTAAAAAGTTATTAAATACCGACGGATATATAATATTCGTCGGCACAAATAATATCAAATATTATTATATATAATAATTTATAATACCGACAACTATATTTATAACCGTCTATAATATATATATATATATATATATATATATATATATATACCGACGGAACTAATATATTCTGTCGGTAAAACTATTATGCCGACGAAAAAAATTTGACTGTCGGTAATTAAAATGAGAAAACTAATTAAAATTTTAAAGTTATTATACCAACGGAATTTATTATTGTCGTTGGTATAAATTATATTATTACCAACGGTAATATAATATATCGTCGGTAAAATACATCGTTTTTGTAGTGAAATCACAAACAGACGGTGTATTGCCTACGAGGTTCCTCCAAAAAAAAAAAATTGATCTAAGCTTGGGTCATAAATTTAGAGGCCTATCATAATAGGGTATGTTGTAGAACATAAATCAACTCTAGGTTCGACTATTACATCACACATATTAGTAGGGGTAATATAATTTTTAGGGCCAACTGTATATTATTAGGACATCACGTGCAATTGTGTTGACTTTAGTAGCGTGTGGTGCCATCCATTGTCGCCCATGTAAGTTGTCACCTGTTCATCGACGTCCATCCGTTGCCGCCTATCCTATATATCTAACCCACCATCGCGCCCTCCTAGCTCCCTCCTCTTCCTTCTCCTCCCTCCACATCCTCCACCTTCTTTCCTCCTATGATCGACTATCTTGGGCCAAGCATATGTACGGTGCATTCTTCCATTCAAGGCCGAGTGTATCTACATCCCATTCAGCTACCGTTGAGCACTCGATCACCCGAATGAGATATAGATGCATTCTGCCATGAATGGTCGAATGCACAGTTTGGGGCATGAGGAAATAAGGAGGAGGTGGTGGTGAATTTCATGGGGCTGCCGGCAGTGGCAAAACGTTGGAGGTGGGTAGGGATGGCAACATGTCAGGTTTGGGATGGGTCGGTCTATCCTGACCCCATCCCACTAAGAAATACCTTAATCCAAACCCGAGTCAGGTTTGAATGATCAATTCCAAACCAGTCCCACTATCACTGTAAAAACCCAAACCCGTCTCGTCCCATCCCAATTATGTTTATGCTGGACAAATCTAACCTAGTCGATTATATTTTGAACTAAACTTATTTTCGTTAAGAGAAACAATGAACATATTGATATCTAAATTCATTATAACATAAAATAATAGTTTATATATTTTTATTAAATATATATACATTAAATGAATTAAATAGATGTACTACAATGAAAATGTATAACTTATTACAAGTCTACAACCAGTTAAACATCATGAACATATTGATAGGTTAAATCATATATGCTCTAGAAATTCTGTATGCAAAAGGCATGAGTTGTATTATCTCCTTAAATATTGTATTGGTATAATATAAAATAGGATATTAGACTATATTCGAGTAAATTATCAAACAGTAAAAAAATAACATATATATAATCGGGTTGGGTCTGGTCGGGGTAGGCTAATCCCGATCCCGTCCCAAAATCGATCGGATTTTATTTCGTAAATTTCAAACCCGTCCAAACCCAGCTAGTTTCATCCCAAACCCAGCTTAATAGGGTCGGGTAGGGTTTCCCATTTAGCCCGTCCCGTTGCCATCCCTAGAGGTGGGTGATTTCGACGGATGCAGAGGCAGGCAGTAGTTGCATAATCCATAGGCCTGGCTCGTGCGAGGACAAGGTGGGTATTTTGTGATTTTGTTTAATGGGTTGCCCCTAGTATTTTGTGCGGTCTAAGTAGCCGGATCCCTTCACTCCGGACCAACCGTACAGGAAATTTTTATGCGCCCTTCCAATCCGTCCACCGATTGAGAGAAGGTGCTGAGATCTCCTCCGGTCGGTCAGTGGGCCCGGTGCTCATCACAGCCGTATGTAATCTGCTGGAGTACAATTCACTTTCGGATTTCCTACCATCGTGCGGCAGTGATGCATTCCGAGCCCACCGACCGGGACTGACCGACTGGAGAGATCTGAAATCTTTGAGAAGATAGTAGAAGTTTGTAGATCATACTGTCTGTGTCGTCCTACATATTTTCAATGGCGGAAGCTCACGAAGCTTCAAGCCCCATCTCCTCCCCTCTATATAAACAGGGCCACCCCCCTCCTATCACAATTCACAAACCAACCCAACACATTTCTCAAAATTAGCGTTCGGTCCTTCCTCTCTCTCTCTCTCGATCTCTCTGTTACTTCAAACCAACCCGGGCGGCCATTTCTCTTCGCTGCCAAGATGTCGCTCATCCCTTTCTTCTTGGGCAACCAAAGCGGCCTCATCGACCCTTTCTCGGCCATCTTGGGTCCCTTCAGCTCCGCCTGCCCCGCGTCCGGTGATCAGCAGGCGACGCCGCAAGCCAACTTCCGGGTCGACTGGAAGGAGACGCCGGAGGCCCACGTTTTCAAAGCCGAGCTCCCGGGGCTGCCGAAGGGAGACGTGAAGGTGGAGGTGGACGAGGAGCAGAAGGTCCTCCAGATCGCCGGGGAGTGGGACAAGGAGGAGGAGAAGAAAGAGGAGAGGTGGCACAGCGTCGAGCGGTGCCGCGGCAAGTTCCTCCGCCGGTTCCGGCTGCCGGACAACGCCAAGCTGAGCGAGGTGAAGGCCAACATGGATAATGGCGTGCTCACCGTGGTGGTCCCCAAGGCGGTGCCCAAGCAACCGGAGACCAAGCAGATCGAGGTCTCCGGCGGCGAGGGAGAGCCGAAACCGGAAGCATGAACGGAGGCAGGGATTCGTGGGAACCAGCAGTATCTTATAGTATGTTGTAACAAGTGCTTCGTGTGGTGTCGAAGAAGCTTTGCCCTGTTTTGCTGCGTCTGTGGGTGTGTACGTGCGATGTCAAGTCTGAGGTTCTGTATCTTGTCTCTCTAGCCTTTTTGGGCTTTTGTTGTACAAAACTTTGCACTTTGTTCGAATAAATATATGGAGTTTTAATGTGGGACAAACCAAGCCTAATTAATTTGGGTAAATTATACTTTGCCCCCCCCTCCCCCCCCCCCCCCCCCCCCGAAGTTGAAAGCATGCATACTTCACTCCGTCTCGCACTGTTGCTTCAACGCAATGGAGGTGGAGATCCTCCTTTCTATTAGACGATCCTCCGTAGATGGCACTCCAAGATAACCCCCTCAAGACGTAGGATGAGAATTATCAAAAAAGTGGTTAGTCCTAGGAGCAACATGACCTATTGTTTGGGCCAGTTCCGGCAATTGCTCAAACAACTTACAGGTTTGTGAACTGTCAACATCGTCTCCGGCCACAGCCCCACCAGATCTCCTTCCTTGTAGCACCCCTCGAACTAGAGCATCTGACATAAGCCTGGGACTGTGAGGTGAGTAGAGGAGAGGGAGAAACGCCCCAGAGTCCTCAGGTCCACACTGGACAATTCCTCTTGATTCAGCCTCTATCCGAACACCAGCACTCTGTCCGTCTGGTTTGTGACCATCAATCGCAGACCCTTGAAGAATATATTGACATTGGCTCTCTCCGCCATATCAGCTAAGGCCTGGCTTGCTCCACAGCCTCCACCCGCCCGAAGATAAGAAGCCAGTTTCCCTTGAGGTGAACTATAGAGTCTCTGAAAATAATCTAACAAATTAGTCTTCTGAGGAGGCCAAGAAACCTGCACCACATCTCGATCCGAATCTCCATCCGAAGAGCACCCACCCCAAGGTTTTCCTTCCTCCCGTTCCATATCCACTTGGAGAGAGAAAAATGGGAGACCTCTAGCCGCAGCACCTACCCGAGCCCTAGCGGCCTCCTCACGGTCCTCTCACCCTCCTCCCGTTAAGGAAGAAAGATGAGGTAGGCCCCCCATAGGAGGGGATCTCTAGCACCCAAAACAGCAGAAGTATAACAATTAACTTGTGAAGACGGTTTCACTTAAGTATCTATAAAAGTCGAATCTTGGTGCCTGGTTGTAGGAATCAACAAGAGGTGATTACTTACAAAGAAAATAGAAGAGGTTCCGATTCCACTTCGGCTCAAAAAACAAAACATAAAGAATGGACAAAGTAAAAGCTTAACCCCGTTATTGTTAAAAAACTACGGGTGTGTTTGGCATTGGTTTTGGAGGCCTAGTTTTGCGTCAAAACTAGTTGCGCTTGCCAAACTGATTTTGGTATAAGATTTTTGTACGTTTGGGATTCGATTAGAAAATTGGTTTTCCAAAACCAAAACCAGAAAATCATCAAAACCCAAAAGCAAAAATTTTCTGCTTTTGGATTCTTCTCTTGGGTTCTTGAGGCAAGAGGGCAAAACAATAATTTAAAAAAAATTATTGTGAATAACATATATGTTGTAGAGAGAAACTATTGTAAAGAGAAAAAATTAAAACCAGGAGACTATATACATATCATATTGTAGAGAGAGAAAATTATTATAGAGAGAATACTTTAGAAAAAATATATGATAGATATAATAATATTATAGAGAGAAAATTCTAAAGAGAAGAATATAGATAGAGAGTATTAAATAAATAAATATGTAGTGAGAGAAAATATTGAAGATAAAAAATATTATAGAGAAGAAATATTATAAAGAGAGAAAATATTGCAGAAAAAGAAAATATTGTAGAGAGAGAAAATGTTATAGAAAGTGAATATTTTAGAGAAAAAATATTATATTAAGATAATATTTTAGAGAATGAATATGTTATAGAGAGTAATTTAGATATAAAATATTGTAAAGAGAAAAAAAAAATATAGAGTGGAGAAAAATATTAATAATAGAGAGAGAAAATATAATAGAAATAGAATATTTTAGAGATAAAAATATTATAAAAAGAGAATATTTTAGAGAGAGAAATGTTATAGGGTGGAAACTTTGTAGAAATAGGATATTTTAGAGAGAGAAAATATTATAGAAAGAGAATTTTTTAGAAAGAAAAAATATTATAGAGAGATAAAATATTGTAGAAAGAGAATATTTTATAGAGATAAAATATTATAGAAAGAGAATATTTTAGAGAGAGAATATATTATAGAGAGAAATTTAGAAAAGAAATATTATAGAGAGAGAAAATAACATAGACGGGAAAAAAATATTAATTATAGAGTGAGAAGATATCATAGAGAGAGAAAATATTTAAGACAGAAAATATTATAGAAAGAATATTTTAGAGAGAGAAAATAGTTTACAAAGAGAATATTTTAGAGAGAAATATTGTAGAGAGAAAATTTTATAGAAAGAGAATATTTTAGAGAAAGAAAATATTATAAAAAGATAATATTTTAGAGAAAAAATATGTTATAGAGAGTGGTTTAGATAGAAAATATTGTAGAGAGAAAAAAACATAGAGAGAAGAAAAATATTAATAATAGAGAGAGAAGATATCATAGAGAGAAAAAAATATAATAGAAATAGAATATTTTAGAGAGAGAAAATATTATAAAAAGATAATATTTTAGAGAGAGAAATATTATAGAGTAAAAACTTTATAGAAATAGGATATTTTAGGGAGAGAAAATATTATACAAAGAGAATATTTTAGAGAGAGAAATGTTGTAGAGAGAAAATATTATAGAATATGGTATTTTAGAGAGAAAATTTTATAGAATGAGAATATTTTAGAGGGAGAAAATATTATAGAGAGAATATTTTAGAAAGATAAAATATTATAGTGAGAGAAAATGACATAAAGAGGAAAAAATATTGTATAGAAGAAATATCATAGAGAAAAAATGGGATAGAAAAAAAATATTATTGAAAGAAATCAAAGATATTACAGATAGAAAAAATGTTATAGAAAGATAATATTGTATAAAGAGAAAATATTGTAAAGAAAAAATATTGTAGAAAGAAAATATTATAGAGAGAAAAAATATTGTACAAAAAAAATATTTTAGAGAGAGAAAATATTATAAAGATAAAAAATTTTAAAGAGCAAATATTTAAAAAGAAACTGAATGAGAAAAAATATTATAGAGAGAATATATCATAGAGAGAAAAAATGGGGTAGAGAGAGGAGAAATAATATTGTAGAGAGAAAATATTAGAGAAAGTGTTATAGAGAGAATATTTTTAGAGAGAATACCTTGTAGCAAGAAAATATTTTAGAGAGAGAAAATATTATAGAATGAGTATATTTTAGAGAGAAAATATTGTAGAAGGAGAGTATTTTAGATAGAAAATGACGTAGTGAGAAGAGAAAATATTATAGAGAGAAAATATCATAGATGTAATGTTGGAGAGAAAATATTGTAGAACGAGAAAATATCGTAGAGAGAAAATATTGGAGAGAACATTTTAGAAAAATAACTGCAAAACTAGTTTTAGGCTCAAAACTGGTTTTATTGCCAAATGCTCAAATGTTGATAATTCTAGAACTGATTTTCGATAAGCTAAAACTGGTTTTGCACAAAACTAGTTCTTTGTATTCCAAAATCAAAACCTAAAATTTCAAAACCAATGCCAAACGCACCCTACATTTTGCCCTCTTCAATTCAGTTTTGATCAGATAAAAATTACCAAATTAGGAAATTAAGTAGTTGACAAAATGAGGGTATTGTGCTAAAATTTCAAACTTTGGGGTGCAATTTGGAACAAAATAAAAATAGTTAAAAAAATATATATTTTGCCCCCTTCAATTCAGTTTTGATAAGATAAAATTACCAAATGAGGAAATTAAGTAGTTGACAAAATGGGGGTGTTGTGCTAACGTTTCAAACTTTGGGAAGCAATTTGGAACAAAATAAACTATAGAGGGGTTTGATTGTTTTTAAGCAAACCTTGAGGTGGGACCAAAGTGTAATTTATCCTATTATGTATGATAAATAAATAAAGTAATGAATGACCCTGAATTATAGAGTTCTAAACATGGGTGTTGCTTTTTGCACTCACTAGCCACCAACCAGGGGTGTAGCCAGAAATTTTTTTTGGACTGGGCTGAAACTAAACTAGTTTTTTTTACAATAAAATTTTGAGTTTATAAAGAAATGCTAAGCAAAATTTTTTAAGCAAACATCGACGGTACTAGAAATTATATTAATATAAAAAAAAAGTTCATTACACTTTGTCCCCTTGAATTTTAGCTCAAAAACATTTATCCCCCCTATAGTTAAAAAACTACATTTTGCCTCATTCAAGTCAAATAAAAATTACAATATGAGAGAAATTTAAGTTGTTGACAAAAGGAGTATTGTGCAAAAATTCAAACTCTAGGGAGCGTTTTGGAACAAAATAAACTATAGGGGGTTAAGTGTTTTTTGCGGCGATTCATGTTTCGTGAGAACTCAGAGGCAATAGCGATTCACGTACGTGTCGCGACGGACCAAGGGTCACGCTGGGTTGATGCGGGCTGAGGTCTTGGTTGAGGCGGACTGAGACATGTACTTAATATAGTTTTTCTCAAAACTCGGCCGGGCAATAGCCTGGCCGAGCCAACTATTAGATCCACCAATGCCACCAACTAACAATTTGTTAGGGCACTCCATAGAAGGGTTTGTCTCCTCTGTCAATAATATTTTGTGGCATTCATGTTCGCTGGCACGGACCAATGACACCACTGACAATGGGATACTGGAGATTGGTAGCGGAGATGATGGTGCCCTTATCAATATGCTTCTAAAGCCTCGTGTCGATATTTTAATTTTTAATTTCTTTGACAAAGCTGGGTGGCTGCGAAAAGCTACAATCCTTATAAAATCATAAACATATATATCTTAACCAAGAATGTTAATTAGGCTCAAGTGTAGCACACTAGTAACCCGACTAATACTCCGTGGTGATGTCATGTTTTGAGGTGTCACCCGACTTTCGAGTGACTTGCAAAATCAGTAACTTTTCTCAAAGATGAGGCTCCTACTAGTTGGTTCACTCGACTTCAAAGAAATTTGGCATTGGCCTCAGAGTTTCGGACTTGATAAATGAGGAGTACTATTGGTTTTTAAGGTCCAAAATCTATTTTGTTTTATTTTTTTAGGTATGATTTTCTATTTCCAATATGATGTAGAACTCTAAACCAATTTTACCATAAATAAAGATTGTAGCTTTGCAAGAAAAAAATATAAAGATGTGGAGCGTGTCATTGAAATCTCTAACAACAAAAGCTTTAAAGTTATGCAAGATATGCAGGGTTTGATCAGACTTACACATCAATTGAGCAAGAGCGGGTTTATTGACACACCAAATATTTATTGTCACACACCAAATGCTCTTCACATTCCATCATTGTTTTTAACATCCTTATATTTGCTCACTACACACCTCCAAACTTTAAAAAACCCAATACTACCCAACTTCCCCCAAATTAATCCACACACTCAACCAAACCCTAACACCTTTTCTCCATCAACCTCTCCAGCGAGGTTCTCTTCACTCTTTGCCCCTCCCCGAGCTCCCCCGCCCAGGCGTTGTAGGCTCCTCCCCCACCAATTTTCTCTTCGTCGTCGTCTACCGGCATCCAAACCCTACACCCTCTATGGACCCGTAGGTAAGGTAAATCTTTTTTTTTTTTAATGTTCGCGACACGTTCGGCTGACCAGAGCTGAACATGGTACAATACGTTCGGTCGACCATAGCCGAACATGGTACAGTACGCTCGTTCGACCATGGCCGAACATGGTACAATACATTCGACCGCCCGAACAATGTACCATATGTTTAGCTCTTGTTGGCCAAAGTACTATACAATGTTCGACTCTTGTCGGCTGAACGGACAATACCGTGTTAAGCTCTGTTGGTCGATCGGCCGAACATGTCACGAACAAACGAAAAAAAATAAGAGACTATCATTGGATTACTCGTGGATTGACCCAATGGTATAGAAGGGGGAGTTGCAAAGGAGGAGAAACCATAAAAGGGTAAGATCTAAAGTGAAGGATGAACAACAAATGGTTATACATATGATCGAGCCAAGGGCATGGTGTGTTTTCAAAATGGATGCTTTCGTCATTTTACTTGGGGGTAATTTTGTAATAAAAAAAACTTTCAAACAGTGTTTGGAGAGCAAATATTGAAGTGGAGTCATGCTGGCGGCAAATGATTTCTTTCTTTATGAAAGTACCAAGTCGAGGCCTCTTCTTCCTCCATTCGGGACACCGTTCAATCACTTGCTTTCGTCAAAATACCAAGTGGAGTCATGCTGGCCAGCAAGATGCATGGCGGCAAATGATTGAACGGTGTCCTGAATGGAGGAAGAAGAGGCCTCGCAATTGTTTGCCTTGTGATTTGGATACCCGCACTTGTAGCAATAGACCGACGATGAATCGCCGGTAATAGGTCCAACACGAACTCGACCTCAACGAGCTTGCTGACCACGACCACGACCACGAAAGGGGTTGCTGTGAGAAGATGGGTCACGACCTTCGGAAAAGAAAACCACAACCACAACCACAATTGGTACGACCACCGCCGCTAGTGCCGTGAGATGACAAACCACGTCCCTGGGCTTTGTTTGAGTACATAGCCATAGAAGCATCGGGTGGTGGACGTGTACCTTGCAGACGAAGTTCAAAGTCTAGCAGAAGTGCGGTCGCTTGATCAGGAGAAGGAAACTTGCTAGAGAGGTTGATAGCTGCCACAACGAGATCAAACTCAGATCCAAACCCACGCAAATAGCAATAGGATGAAAATCATCGTCATCAACAGGTTTGCCGGCACTCGCAAGAGAATGAGCAAGAGCCTTGGCTTTATGAATGTAGGCAAAAATGGAGAGGGAACCTTTGGACAGAGAGTGAAGTTCTGCCGTGACTTGTTGAATACGAGAGCGTGAAAGAGTCCCGTAGAGAACATCAAGTGAATGCCACAGAACTGCGGCAGATTCACAATGAATAACCTGCGTCAACACATCCTTCGATAAAGAGCTGGCAAGGTAGGCAAGGACCATCTGATCCAAGCGCAACCATGGGAGGACCGCAGGTGAAGTGTTGTTGCCATCGGGACGAACCATGGTGCCGAGAAGACCATGGCAACGCAGAACGGGAAGAACTTGCATCTTCCAAATAAGATAATTCGAGGAAGCGAGTTTGACAGAGACTTCCTGACTAATCGCCTTTACAATCGGAAGAGACGAACTCCCAGAGGTGTTGCTTGTGCTGGACGACAGCGTGGTGGCAGAAGCCATTTGAGAAGAGAAGAGATGAGGGAGAGAGGATCAGGAAAAAAAAAATAGACCTCAAAGCTTTGATAACATATGAGAAAAACTAAAAGAAAAGTGGGAAAGCAAAGATTTGGAGAAGAGAGCAATCATAACCATGAGCCCTTTCCATTGATTTTATAGATATGTATGGTGGATCATTTACAATCTGTAACCATAATGGGTGAATCCATCTAATTAAAGAATACTATATTTAGTTACAAGAATCAGGGAATCAATTATGGAAGGTGAGCAGGAGATTGAGGCAATAAATCAATTACTCCTCATATGCAGTGCCAGAAGCTGATTCTTTCAGAAGCTAGAATCAGTTTTGTATAGAAAAAACAGATTCCAGTAGAAAAAGCCTGAGAATAATTTTTAGCTTTCGCTTGTGGATTTTGTAGGAATCCAATTCTGTAAGAATCTGGTCGGTGCATAATCGAATCCAAACATGCCCACGTGATTAGGAATGGCAATGGGGCGGGTTTGAAAATTGATTTTTATGATTTTTGAATTGGCCCGCCCCAAACCGTTCCTCTTTACAATAAGAATTAAAAACTCGAACCCGGCCCATTGCCATCCCTACACTTGATTTGGGTAACTATGTGGATACCTACAAATGTTTCAAATCGGATCCAATCCCAAAATCCAATTAGGATTCGGATTTTGGATGTTATGGATGCCCTCTTGCTGAGTTACAACCCTACACTACAGCCTTATATAATAGCGGAGCCTCCAATTCCACCCTTTCTACCTCCAAATCCGCCCGTTTTTCCTTCCGAGGAGCAAGGGTTCCTGCTGCTCCCTAGCCCTTCTCGTCCAAATCCCCAAACCTCTCGCGTCTGATATCCGTTTCTATGGCGGCGGTAGCTACGGCGGCGGCGGAGACGGCCGTGGCTCCTCCTCGGGGCCGACAGCCGCAGAATAGGTCGATCGCCGACGAGAACTTGGTGTTCGAGACGAGCCCGGGGGTGGAGGTCATCACCAGCTTCGACCAGATGGGGATCCGAGATGACCTGCTGCGTGGAATCTACGCCTACGGCTTCGAGAAGCCCTCCGCCATCCAGCAGCGTGCGGTGATGCCCATCGTCAGCGGCCGTGATGTCATCGCCCAGGCCCAGTCCGGCACCGGAAAGACCTCCATGATTGCCCTCTCCGTTTGCCAGATGGTTGACACCGCCTCACGAGAGTTAGTTTGCTTCCTCAATCCCTACCTCGCCCTCTTAATTTTAAAGTTAATTCATTGAAATACTTATCTTTCTGCTATATTTACATGCAATTATTGGTCATGATCTATGCTATGGAATTGAAGGCATAACTTCTATTGCCCACCAAATTAAGTTGATATGATTTGATGCACTTGTTCATTTAACTTTGTTTTGATTAGATTTTCTTAGACCAAGAAAGCAATCGTAAGAAAAATGGCATTTAATGACAATTGTTGAGGAATGAGGATTCACTTATTATTGCATAAGCGTTGGTTAGATGCGTGAGCCTTTAAATTTCCATTTTCTTGTTTTAAACAGTGGGAAATCATCCACAATTACAAATAAAGACATTCATTCCTCAATGTACTAAAAAAAGTGCGCATATAGATTGCTTATGCCTTGTGTCTTGGCCTAGACGGACCCTCAAATGACATGCATGGTGGTTGGGCTGCTTTGGCAGGAACATGGACTGCCTTAGTCTGCCTAGACCCTCAAATGCCATACATGGTGGATAGGCTGCTTTGGTAGGAACATGGACTGCCTAGACCATCTAAGCTCATGCAGCGACAAAAATAACAAGATCTCTTTCTTGTTGTCCTTATTACAATTTTTTCATTGGTAATTTCCTTTATATCTTTCTTTGTTCTCTTATCAACAATGATAGTTTCAAGCAACAACAATACACGTACAACCTCTACCAATAAAACGATGAAAAGAAGAAAAAAGAGGAGTATTAGAAGGGAGAGAGAGAACAAATATATTAAAACGCCAAGAAATTTTTAATAGTCAATTCTTAGTGTGTTGCCTTATATTGGTTGGAGTTAACTTTTTCAAAAATGAATTGTAATACATTCACTTGCACACTTTGTTGTTTCTTTCAATTCATTAGTTCTTTATCTGTAGTTTTGTAGAAATTTATGATATATTTATTTCTTTTCACCTAGATATCCATTCTTTTGCGCCTATGTTCTAGCTGTTCTCTTGGCCTTCGAGCCTTTTAGAGCATCGCATAATACTCCTTAACCGCCCCCCAATTGTTCCTTCACTTCCGCCTCCCCTTGGGGGTTCTTCCTCTTCTTCAACAACAATCCCCCCCCCCCCCCCCCCCCCCTCCCCCCCCTCTCTCTCTCTCTCTCTCTAGCACAACGCTTGGCACCCGGCTACCACCCATGTGTTAGACGTCCTCCTCAGCGACTAATGTCTCTTATTACATGGCCCATAGAGTAGTTAACTTTGTGAATCCTCATGTGACCATTGGTTCCTAACTAGAGTTATATGGCCATTAAAGTGGGCTCCTTTAAATCCTTACCACTTCTTCAAAAGTCTTTCTATCTTTCATATATGAGGAGATAATCTCAATTGCTCTTTTTTATCTTTATTTAATACACATCACCTCTTTTGAGCTAGAAAATGATGTAAAGATTTTGTCGGCCATGATTATGCTTTATGTGGGTTTAATCTCTAAGCTGGATAACCTATAATTTTATCAATATGGGTTATGCTTGCTGACAAGTCCCTTCAAATCCTTGTGCATCGTTTCCATCCAAGTAATTTATTGTTTTTCTCTTCTTGGCGATGTATTCGTTTTCTGAATCTCAAGTCAGAAAGCATGGTGTTATAGAACGATATATTCATTATTCGAGCATGATGAATTAAAGAAATTCTATTTGGTTTTTTTTTTCTCCCACTTTTTACTAGTTTTCTTTTCTTTGGGATGAGGATCCACCCCCCAAGTCAATGGTTGTTTTGATAATAAATCGTGTGTAATTGGATCTCCATTTCTAGTTATGTACACCATCAATGTGTGATCCATCTTGTTTTAAATTTATGACCAATATTTTTTTTCCATATACTTTTAATCATGAACTAGTCTCTCCCTTTTTTATCTTTGTACACAAGTTTAAATTCTTGTGTCTAAAAACATTTTGACCAAATTTGAGTTTGAACATTTAGCCGAATTTTATCTAGCATGCTTTGGTCAAAACGAGTAGAAACGACAAATATGTTGTGCAAAATATGAGCAGTTTTGAATTTATTTTGGGATAAAGGGGAAAACACTCTTGTCCTTTTGCTTTCGCAAAGCTTTCTATTTCTTGAAGACTAGATTGCAGCCTAACTTGATCTTGCAAAACACTTTACTTAATATACATACTCGACCTAATGACCAACAGAGCACAACTCTAAATAAGAAGCCTCCACAAATTGAGTGAATTTTTATTGATCGATTGTCAACCTAAAGCAGAACCCTCTAAGATTTATGTTGAAAGCTTTAGCTAGGCAACTTGGCAAGAGAGGAGTGTGTAGGAAACGTAGATTCGTATAAGGCCAATTGGCTGGAAGGGACTAGTTACCTACCTGATTTTTTATATAGTTTAATCTCATTCAACTTGGGAGCAACCTCCATGGGTTTCATAACTAGGAAAGAATCTCCACGAAGAGGATAGAAGGTAGGATTTGGCATATGGAATTGGATTCATCTCCTTGGCACAAATTATAAGCCCTAAGGGTAGAAGTAAAACAACATTCCCAACAGGCTTACTTCAATAAATGAAAAATTGCATGAATTTAGTAATTATTGAACTCAAATGGTGGAGTCGTTGAAACAAGAAAGACATGACCTAGTACAGTATTTCTTAACCCAAATATTCATGGATACTGTTTTCCTTATTCAGGCATAGTAAATAGGTATGCACCATGCATTATATCATTATTATTTTTCCATCCATGCCTCAGTAGGGATGAGTCCAACAAATTTCACAACATATCATCTTTTATGTTCTCTTGTCAACCATTGGCTCTAGGAAACTCAATGATCATTAAATGAGGGCTTGACAATTATTTCCTTGAATCCTTGAAGCATGGATCCTTATCTCACCTAGTTGACTAAGAGGCCAATTTAAAATGATCTCTTCTTGGGTTTGTGGATCCTTGACAACTCACATCCATTCCCCCATTCCCTTTAGCCCCCATCGGAGGAATACGTGGGTTAGATGCTTAGATGGATCAATTGAAAATTCTTTCATTGAAATTACTTCTTGTATATCCTCATCATGAGCATGAGGGGTTTGACCGTGCTCCTTTTCATTTGTGATTATCATCACATGGAGCATAGAGTGGAAGTGAATTCCATTACCTCATTACTATGAGAATCCATAATAATGCCGCTGCTAAAAAAATAGGTACTTCACGAGGTCTATATGATCTTAAATTGTGGAAGGAGACAGAAGAACATGATTTTACCTCTTAGTCTATGTAATATCAAAAAAGAAACTGGTCCTACATTTGAATTTACTATGCATGGATGATAACATCCCTTGCCTCCAAATATTTAATCATATTGACAACTTTTGAAGTGGTAGATTCAAACCTTAGATCAACCTTCGATATGAATGAGAGGGAGGGCTGACATGGTGTAGAAGCATGAATAATTATAAGTTTACGAAGGGGAGATGGAGAATATAATTGAGAGAGAGGAGAATCTAGGGAATAAAGCGCTAGGGACTCCTCAACTACTAGATAACATAAACAAACCACCACAAAGGCACAAACTCGTACTGTCCTACATTTATTACTCAATACTAGTATTATAACCAACTATGTTCTACAAGCCAAATCATTGCTCCTCAGTCATTATATAGGGTTGCATGAAGAGACAACTCTTGGGCAAATCAAGACAAATAGATTAGCAATACAATGACCGACGAAGAAGGATTCATAAAGCTGATCCCATAGTTGTGCGAAGGCTCGTTGGTTATGGATTTAAAATTCGTAATCTTGATCGCTAAATCCCATAAAAAGCTCATCGACTCATACATCGATGCCTAGCTTAAGAAATCAGAATTAACTCAAACTCGTCCTAGAACAACAGGAGATCGATGTAAATTCACTCTTGGATTGGCGTCAACAGGGAGCACCTATTCAGTAGATTTTTTGGCTTCGTAGACATGAACTTGCAAATGATTGATACTCCAAACGCTATTGAACTATCATTCATTCAGCGCTGCACACACTTCAATATTTTGCACGTTTTCCTTGCCCTTTCTTACTTGGAAAGCTCATTTGAGGTTGATTTCAGTGTCATGGCCACCAATCCACTGTAGTTGCTACAGTGAAATCAATTCGGTTGCTACTCACAAATCACTGTAGTTGCTACAGTGAAATCATTGTAGCGGCCAAATTGATATTTGAAAATCACTGTAGCAACTACAATGATTTTGAAGTATCAATTCGGGACAATGGAGTATAAATTTGATTGCTACAGTGAAATCATTGTAGCTAGCCAAATTGATACTCTATTGTCCTGAATTAATACTCTAGAATAATTAATGCTCCAGTGAAATCACTATAGCAATTACAATGTTTTGGGTCTACAATTGGGGTTTCACTGTACAACACATTGAAAGAAAAAAAAAACTTTACAGTGGTTTGTTCTCACTTTACAGCTTTTATAGGAGTAAAATGGCCATTTAAAAAAAGGGAGTGATCTAGGGACTTAATGCTCTATGCAAAAGGTACATGGGTTTATCAAACTACAGGGGTAGTTAGAGGGGGCTTAGACTAATAACCCCTTTTTTTTGTGTTTCCATTTTAATTTCTTCCACTTGTGGATCTTCATGCCAGCATGTAGATCATCCCTTGGTTCTTTAAACATTGAACATCCACAACTTCATTTTCTTCGTAATCTATGGCTGCTTTGACTTGAAGTATGTGTCTTATTTCTCTTTTATTTTGATGCAGAGTGCAGGCATTAATTATGTCACCCACAAGAGAACTTGCTTCTCAGACTGAGAAAGTAATCTTAGCTATCGGTGACTACATAAACGTGCAAGCCCACGCATGCATTGGTGGAAAGAGTATAGGTGAGGATATTAGGAAACTAGAGTATGGAGTTCATGTGGTCTCAGGTACACCAGGCAGAGTCTGTGACATGATCAAGAGAAGGACCTTACGTACTAGAGCAATCAAACTCTTAGTCCTTGTGAGTTTATAGTTCTTTTCTTCATTTTAAATCTTCGCTTCTTGCTGGGAGTCTGGGACTTATTCCTTGATTTCTGAACAGGATGAATCCGATGAGATGCTGAGCAGAGGTTTTAAGGATCAGATATATGATGTGTACAGATATCTTCCACCAGACCTTCAGGTATGCTTCAATTAGTGCTAGTCATTTGCTACTGTCGTTTGTATTTTTTTTTTTTCTGTGGATCCTTGTATTGGTCCTCTCTTGTTGCAATTCTTCAATTAGTACTAAAAATGGGCATGCTAATTTTATTCCATATCAAAAGTTAATAAAAAGTCTCAATGAGACATTCTTAATCTTCACCGCATTTAAGCTATATGAGCTACATGACCATCTTAGTAGATATGTGGCAACCCTCCTCGAAGCTGGATTTTTTTAAGTGACCGTACATGATGTATGTATTGCACTTGAACTATTGTTAGTTAATAATGCTTATCCTCTTTTCTACTCGTCCCGTTATTGAATGATCAATAGCCCTTGATAGTGGTAAAAACTCATCAACGGTCATCTAGCTTCTAATGAGCCCCTTTTTCCTTACCTCAAACACAAATCTCTTGAGATTACACCAGCACCCTTTTTTTTCTTCATTTTTCTTCCCTATCGACCATGACTTTAACACCGACACAGGTGTAGCAGAAGATTTGGAGACCATCCATGATCCAAGAGCCACCTAAAATCATTTATTCATAATCATACTCTAATTTTGCAAGCAGACCCCTACCACACTCATAATTAAACTAAAGACTCCCAATAAAGAAAACCACAGTAATAAAAAAACCAATTAAGAAAGTTCAAGACTCAGACGGTCAGACTTAAACCTTTGTGAAGTGGAAGAAAACCATGTTAGGGTTATAAAAAACCCTAACTCCTTTTATAATATAATGAAATATCAGAATTACAAGAAAGTCCTCAAAGAAACACTTATTAATAATAAGGACAAACTTATTGATAATAAGGACAAACTCAAAACTTTCCAAAACTCTCCCTCAAGCTGGAGCAAAGACGTCAAACATTCCCAGCTTGGAAACAGAAGTAAGAAGACGAGTAGGTCCAATAGCCTTTGTCATAGTTACCAAATTGGGCGTTTTTTTTGAAAAAAACGTGTACCAATCCGAAGTCGTAGCAAACAGGAAAAAAACTCGTTTTATTGAAAAAAACGTTCGTACGCGTTTTATACGCGTTTAAAACGGAAAAAACGTGTATAAAACACGTCGGGGTTTGGTCCGGGTTTAAATTGGGTTTAGGTTTTATTTTGTTCGTGCTTAATAAACGCATATGCTATATGTTTTGAACTTTTGATTACTTAATATTGGAAAATGGCATATATACATACTTGGTATAATTTTTAAGATTTTTTTTGTTTTTTCCGATGTTTTCATGTTTTTTTTTTTCGTTTTTCATCGTATCTTTCCGATTTTTTTCTTTGCCGTTTTTTTTTTTTTTCCGTTTTCCAACTTGGTAACTATGGCCTTGGTAAATGTATCAGCAATCTGGTCAGCAGATGGAATGAACACTGGAGTAATGGTACCAGACCGAACATGATCCCGGTGGAAGTGAATATCAACCTCAATATGCTTGGTCCGCTCATGAAGAATAGAGTCAAAAGCAAGCATAATTGCTGACTGGTTATCACAGAAAAGAGTCGAACAACCTGACGTAGGAAAGCCAAGCTCTGATAAAAGAGAATGTAACCAAATCAACTCAGTGGTCCTATGTGCCATAACACGATACTCAGCCTCAGTAGAAGATCGAGAGCAAACATGCTGCTTTTTACTTTTCCATGAAATGAGATGCTCACCATAAAATGTGCAGGCGCCAGAAGTAGAGCGACGGTCGGTAAGGGAACCCGCATAATCCGAGTCAGTATAACAGGATAACGCGAATCCATCCTGAGCTCGATAAAAAAGTCCAAGGTCAGGAGCAGTTTTAAGATAATATAGAATCCGAATTGCAGCCGTCATATGGGATGTTCGGAGAGCATGCATAAACCAATTCACCACACTAACTGCAAAACTAATATCAGGTCGAGTGTGAGTTAGATAAATCAAATGACCAACAAGATGCTGATAGGAACTGGGATCAGAAACGACAGAAAGAAGATCGCCGGATTCTGCATGAAGATGATGATTAGCATCCATCGGTGTACGAGCCGGTCGATACCCAAGATGACCCAAATCATGCAAAAGATCAAGTGTATACTTCTGCTGAGAGATAGAGATACCCTGGCGAGAGCGAGCTATCTCAATCCTCAGAAAATAACGAAGAGGACCAAGATCCTTTACTTCGAAGGCAGCCTGAAGAGTATTCTTGACAGCAGTGATCTTTGCTGCATCATCCCCTGTAAGAATAATATCATCAACATATACCAGAACAATAGCACGTCGGCCCTCATCATTGATCTTAATAAAGCAGGTTGGATCAGCATAACATCGAGTGAAACTGATACAAAGAATCACAGTACTAAAGCGCTCAAATCAAGCCCTGAGAGACTGCTTCAAGCCGTAAAGTGACTTGATCAAGCGACAAACTCGGCCTGAATACTACTCCCCCTGAAGACGGTACCCTGGAGGGGGGTCCATATATATCTCCTCAGCCAGATTACCATTAAGAAAAGCATTCTTGATATCAAGCTGATGAAGAGGTCAAGAATGGCTAGCAGCAAGGGAAAGCAGTAAACGAACACTGGTCAACTTGGCAACAGGAGGAAAGGTAGCACCAAACTCATCAGCAGTCTGAGTAAAATCTCGAGCAACAAGCCTGGCTTTGTAACGTTCAAGAGAACCATCAGCACGATACTTGACAGTGTAGATCCACTTGCAGCCAACAGTACGCTTCCCAGGGGGAAGATGAACCAAAGCCCAAGTTCCATTCTTGCGCAAGGCAGACATTTCAGCATCCATAGCTTTGACCCACTCAGGATCACGTAGAGCCTCAGTAGTAGAACGAGGAATGCGAATAGAGTATGTGGCAGTTAGATAAGCATGTTATGCATGGGAAAAGCCCTGATAAGAGATAATACTCGCCAAAGGGTGGTCAATAACACAAGTACGCTTACCCTTGCGAAGAGCAATGAGAATGTCATTAGAAGAAGCAGGAGGTATAGACTATAGAGGAAGAAGGAGGTATACCTAACGTCGGAGGAGGCTCTGGCACAGTGAGAGGGCTAGACGGGACAACCGGAGCCTGGTGCGATCGCCTGTGATATGTCTGCATAATAGGCGGGCGAGGAGGCAACATACCGGTGATAGGAAAGACAGGCATAGGCTGAGTAGCCGTAGATGGCGCACGGACAGACAACGGTGGAGTCTGAACCCGAAAGGACTCGTCCTCATGAAAAGTGTCATCCATAGAATGGTAAACCCGACATGATTTGGGGTCAAAATAGCGATAACCTTTGACCCTGGAGGAGTAACCAAGAAAGACACTGAATAGACTTATCATTAAATTTAGTTCGGGAAGGACGACGATCTTGGACAAAACACACACAGCCAAACACACACAAAGGAATAGGGAAAAAGGGCAAGGTAGGATGAAGTATATGGAACGGAGTGGCGCGGGAGGGGTGGAGGGATCCTGCGGGAGTGCAGGAGGGGCGATGGGGTCGGGAGACGGTGGGAGGGTCGGATGTGTTATGTGAGGGGGGAGGAGGGGACCAACGGGGTCGGGAGATCCGGCAAGGGAGGCAGAGAAGACCGGCGGGGTCGTAAGATTCTTCAGGGAGGGGTGGAGACGGCCGATCGGGGGGGGGGGGGGGGTGGGAGGGGACCGGCGGGGTCGGGAAGCCCTGCGGGAGGGTTGAAGGTGCCCTGTGAGGTGGTCGGGAAGAGGGAGGGGAGACCGCAAGCTCTGATACCATAAAGTGGAAGAAAACCACGTTAGGGTTATAAAAAACCATAACTCCTTTTATAATATAATGAAATATCAGAATTACAAGAAAGTTCTAAAAAAACACTTATTAATAATAAGGACAAACTCAAAACTCTCCAAAACTTTGCACCTATACTATTAGAAGCATCATCTCAGTCTCTCAACATACAAATATTTTCAGAAGGGATTTCAGTTATTTTGGGTCAATATAATTTTTTATGCCTTTCATACAAAATCAGTTTAGGTGTGCTTATATGAGTCTATTGAACAGAGAATCTTATAATATCGTTAGTTCAATATTGTGGTTTTCCTCTTTCGCCCTCTTCTTCTCATTAGTAGTAATGTTTACTTTTGTCATGGATGTGATCTATGATGTCCAAGGATTTGTCCACATGCTATTTTTGCGGTTGAGGTTTTAGATGTTACCTCTTGTGGATTGACCTTTAAAGATACTTATGGCCTAAGCAATCTACAACACATGTATTGATGGGATAGTAGACGAATATTGAGCAAGATGATCATTTCGAGACGTAGATGGATGATATATTTTCAAATTTTACATAATCATAGAAATGGAAATACGGAATACATCATGGGTTGGAAATGTTATTGTTATCAGATGACAGAATAGCCATTTATTGAACTTTGAACAACGAAGAATTCCCCAATTATGGATAAAACTTCTGGTATTGTGCCAAGTAAGGAGCATATAACAGAGGATAATTTTGTTGTTGCTGATCCTATAGAAAACAACCTCATCGCAAATGATCAAGTGGATGAGAGCCAACCTACGTAAGAAATACTCGTCACCCATCAATCCTTTGAAGCGTTGCCACCAAATCTAGTACATCAATCCAAAATCCTGATTCTGATTAAGCATCGGCCCTAAGTGTTCATTTGACTGTACGTTGAGCATGCCACTTCTGATGATCCGGAAAAGTCAATGCTTCCGATCATGTATTGATTGCGAGGAAGAATAATGCTGGTCTTCAATATCACTTCATGGTGGTTTAATGGAGCACGACGGATGCTTAATGTGACCTTGGGGTCGAGATCCATGCAACAAAAGCGTCAGCGCTAGATAGTCATATTGTAGGGTTTAGGTTGTATAGGATTTTTAAAATTAATTATAGCAAATTTTGAATGTGTAAAGGGGGCTATTATCAAGGTTCGCAAATTTAGTTGAACTACAAGGATTAAACGATTTTAGGTAATCTCTCAAATTTGGTGGTCCAAATATCATGCTGCGGTGGGCCTGTTTTTCTATCTTGGATCAGAATCATGACTCATGCTCAATATGACAAAGAAAAAAGAGGAAAGATGTGTCTGTGCTTATACGGGATGTTGAGATCACAAGAGATCTTAATGGCATGGATATATTGTTATGTATTGTACAATACAATGTGATACTGTGATGGACTCGACTTGTCCTAAATTTAATCACGACGAGCCTTCTCGAAGTTTAATTTTTTGTTTGGGATGAGCTAGAGCTGCCGGATGCTCCTCCAATTCTTGTACTTTGTTGTTTTCATGCGGCAAATCTTGCACCATAATAGATTTGTTACCTTTTTTTTACATTGCTTAGTCTGAACTATTTTGGTTAGACAGAATTCATTTTATTTTTCAAAGATCATGAAAAAGCTAGTATATATTATTTTATGTTTGATTTCATCATAATTAGGTTTGAATAAGTGGATTCACCAAAGAAGTATTTGACTATTTGGTGTTATATGATTCATGAATTGAGAGAGAGAGGACTTAGTTTCACCCCAATATCTCCCCAATCCATTAGATGTCTGAAATTAAACATCTCTGGTCTTATTCAGTCATGAATAAAAGTGAAAACATATCAGATCTCTTTTCTATAGGTATTTTTAATTTTTCATATTTAGAATTAGTAAAAAATGAAAAGTTTTTTTAACACAAAATTTCATGGGATGTTAATATTTAATAAATTTGTCTACATTCAATAGTATCAGAGATTCAGAAAGTTGCATTTATTATTTCAACAATACTTTGGTGAAATATAGAGTATTTCATTAGATGTTGAAGCATTAGAACTTGTGTTAAGTGACCAGAACATGTCTTATCAGTATAAAGGAAACATAAGTAGCTTGAAATGCCAAAGGGTGGGAAAAGCTAGTGTACTGTGTATCTTGGCGTGATAGTGGACGGTCTTGTCTCTTTCCAATATATTCATGTGTTGGCATGGTATAGTATGCCAATCCTTCCAGAGTATGTACATTACGAGCATGATATAGATCAGTGGATCACTTTATGGATGTCATTTCTCTTTTTTTGACTGTCATCCATTCATGACACCCTTGCTTTCTTTGGTTGGAAAGCTTTCTAGATTAAAAGGAAAGCTTTCTAGATTGCATGTCCTTGTAAAAGGTTAAGATCTGAAGTAAGTTTCAGATCCATATGCATCAATGTGTTGACCTTAGTTGCACGAAGCGGTATAGGGGAAGCGTCTATTTGTAAAATGTGCAGTGTTTGAACTTTGAAGCGCCTAAGGTGTCCATGCATGATATAAGTCCGTGTTCATATACACATGCTAACAATTATTTTAGATCAAGCACAAAGAGATACATAGAGTTAAAGGGGGCATGGAGGGAGAGATCAACATCACTCGTTAAACCTCGATTGACCTGACAGGCTAAGAGACGTTGTGATTGGAAGGCACGTCATGATAATAGGTTTTTCAGGCGTGATTCGGCCATTTGATTCCGACGGTCCAAAAATATGATTTATCTTATGTTACATATCTAGGCCGCACGCCTAGTCCCTTATTATATAGATATGCCATTTTCTTCTTCTATTCTTCTTTTGTGAATGTCTAAAGACTCATTGCTACCCAATCTCATCTAATATGTCTTCCTTTTACGATGAGCTAGCTATTTTAAATCTGCTAAAAACATGTTGTTAATGAAATGTTTTAAATGCATTTCTTCTTGTGGTTCCTGATTTTGATTTGTAAATGTTTATCTCAGTCATTGTTTCTGCAGTTGTTTTAACATTTAACACTTTTCTGTAGGTGGTTCTGATTTCTGCAACCCTTCCTCATGAAATATTGGAAATTACCAATAAGTTTATGACCGATCCTGTTAGGATACTAGTTAAACGTGATGAGCTGACACTGGAGGTAAGTTATTTTCTGGGTTTTATCATAAATGCTTACCGGAATATTTAGAATTGTAGACATTTATCTTGTTTTTTTTTTCTCACTCGCATGTAGGGTATCAAACAATTCTTTGTTGCTGTTGAGAGAGAGGAGTGGAAATTCGATACTTTGTGCGACCTCTATGACACCCTTACTATCACCCAAGCTGTTATCTTCTGCAACACAAAAAGAAAGGTTACATCTATCTGCTGATATTTTAACTTTATTGATATAACATTCTGTTTCCACGATCAATGTCTTGGCAACTTCGGATACGCATTCTGATTAAAACTTTGAAAACACTTTTATGAAATTTCAAGCGCATAACTTACAGTTTATCACTTATAATAAAAGGACTATATGAATTTATATACTCTGGTAGATCATTTGCTTCTTAATCTGTCCATCTGTGTTCTTTGTATTCTCTTTTTCTTTGTATTTATGGAGTAAATTTTTTTATTCTAATTCTCTTTGGTTCTTCAACTTGAGGTAATTTGTAGCATTCATTCTCATGTTGACTGTTGAATTGATGTGGCCTACTCATTTTGTGTTACCCTCACATTATGTACATTTTTTTTACTTTATGTCGTTTGTTTTTCTCAAAATTTTGAAACAAGATTTTCTCCCCTTGATTGCATGGTAGTGCTTAAAAGGTAATAAAGGAAGAGAGATCTCACTTCAAAGAATGAAAAATAAAAGTGGCAGAGAAGCCTTGAAGATAAAACAAAAATATTTTGAAGTATGCTGCTTATGATGATTTATATGATACGTTGAATGCAGGAATGTCTCCAAAGCAGTCAAGATGAGGGAGATGAAATCCTAGAGATATAGATACAAATTAGATGCATGAGAGCGATACATACTTTATTTTGTAAAGTTAAATGAAAACGATGTTTTCAAGTTTTTGAACGAGAACTCTACTAGAGCAACTATTTGAAGAACCAAAATTAGGTGAGACGAACCAGAGCCAAAGCTTAATGTAGATAATTTAAGTTGACAATGAAATGGATGCATGAGAATAGGGTGTTGATAATGTAATCTGGAGGCCTAATCCATGAGCAAAAAGGGCTAAATCCATCACTGAAAAAAAATACCCTATGAAGACATAATTTCATTTAATATTTCAAACTAAACTTGCACCGCTCAGTTGTTGTTTCATTTCAATTCTTTTGATTACAATTTGCATCACATATGTGAATGCAATTCCTTGTATCCATTCTTCCTTTCTCCCTCTTTGTCTAGACTTTTTCCTTGTATAGGGGAGACCCGGAGGAACACATCCTTGTTGCATGAGCTTACTTATATTGTGTAACTAACAAGGCAGGTATCCCACCCATCGATGGTCGTTTTACATTTCTTAGCATGGGTTTTTCTTGCATAGTTGCCTTGGTCAAGGTTCGGCATCAATCTAAGAGGGTTGACGTTAGGCTAAACAATCGATCGAAAGATGCTGGTCAATCAGGGTTGATGTCAGGTTAAGACTTGAATAATGATCTCTTCAAAGACCTAGATATAAGGACTACATTACAACAAAATCCTAACACCTCTATTATTTTCCTAATCCAACCCGTAGCCCGGGTAGAAAATATTCAATATAAAGTGAAATTCCACTAGTAAGATGGATTGGACTCTTTTAATCAATCGAACAACTTAAAAAGGAAAAAAAGAAATATGTATGATGCAATCTTATAAAGTAAATCAAACATAAATCTCGTCTACAAACACTTCTGTTTTGCAGGTATCGTCCGGAAGATCAAAGCTAGAAGGCCTCCATCATCGGTTTCAACATAGAATCTGAAAACAATTCATGGTACAACTCGATGGCGCTCCTCATTATCTGATACTTGGGTCTTGATGGTGGTGGATTCCAATTGTCCATTTTGGTGAAGACGAACATGAGATCTGGGTCTTGGAATCCTTGTCCTCGTTTATGGATCAAATGACTTAAAGTAATGCGATCATGATCTATGGGCATTGGATCTCAAATCATACGAGCGGATTGTTGGTGTGCTATATTTGTATACCAAATTTGCATTTGTTGTGATAGCATTGTGGGACTCAAATGCAAAGTGGAATTTGTAGACCTTCGCCAACATGATTTGTCTGATCCTTGCTGATGACATCCTCCATCAGAACCATTTTCAACGAATTGTTTGACATCGACTTTGCTTCTAGCGCCTTGTTGATAATTGAGTTGTCATCCTTGAGCATCGACACAAATTTCTTCAAACATGCCATGATCTCCGTGAAAAAAAAGGATCGATATGCATATTAGTTCCCTCAGCTGTCTTATATCTCCCTCCAGAGATCTCCTATTGGCCATTTGAGATACCAAAAGCAAGCCTCCATGATTTGGGTAACAGATCAAAAACCTGCTATGATAACAAGTTAGTGTAATCAGGTCTAGAGATTTATTCACATGAAGAAGAGACAAAACAAGAGAACATAGGAGAGAAGGCAGAAAGGTTTGCGATCAAATCCACCATCGACTTTGCTCGAATCCACATGCAAACAGGGTTGAATCCATGACCAAAAAGGAAAAGAATAGTTTTTGAAGAAGGCATAATTGCTTTTATCATTCAAAATCTACGGTCGAGTGTTGATCTAGTGATGATGTACTAAGACTGAGAGAGAGAGAGAGTACCTGTGGGCTGCGGTTGTTAGTCTCCAGTTGCAGTCGACCTCGACATTTGGGGGGGGGGGGGGGGGGGGGGGGGGCGGCGGGGCGCTCGGCAGGGAAGGAAAAGGAACGACACGGGTCGAAGAAGCTGCAGAGACGCGGAAATAAAAAATTAACGGGACCGGTGACTATTAGGGTTTTCCACTGATCATCGAACCGCTAGTTTATTCTAACAGCCGAGCCTCCCGGTTTAACACCATAAACCGCCTGGTCTAACGGTTCGATACCGGTTCACCATCTAGCGCTGGTTCATTATACGAACGAGCCGCTTAACCCACTGGTTCGGGCCAGTCGGTCCGGTCCGGTTTTAACAACATTGGTTTTTACAACCCCATTTCTAAATATTAAGTTTTATCAAAACTATGTTAGTGAAACAAGACAATCGAACAAGGCCGTGGTGTTGAATTCAAGTTATATTCTTGTATCGTTTCATCTTTCTTCTTACATCAACTTAATTGGATACTTTGGACCTCACTGTTTGACTTGGTATCGGTTTGCAATTCCTTTTTTTTGCCCCCACCGCAGGTTGATTGGCTGACTGAAAAGATGCGTAGCAATAACTTCACAGTCTCTGCTATGCATGGAGACATGCCTCAGAAGGAGCGAGATGCAATTATGGCAGAGTTCAGGTCAAGTGCAACCCGCGTGTTAATCACAACGGATGTTTGGGCTCGTGGGATTGATGTTCAGCAGGCAAGTTTTCTAATAACTGGTAGTCTGCCGTATGTGCGACTTAGAATTCTACCAACACATTGTTTCATTATTGTTGCTTTAATCCTGCACCCTCAATTGCATATAGCTCTTGATTATTTGATATTTTGCTTCTCGTGCCAATGCAATATTCTTGTTAGCTGTTTGGTTTCTAGCCATTTTTAACTGTTTTGCTTCTGATCTTTCAGGTTTCTCTAGTGATAAACTATGACCTTCCTAACAATCGAGAGCTTTACATCCATCGAATTGGACGCTCGGGACGTTTTGGGCGAAAGGTATCAATTTATTCTTTTTTTTTGGGGGGTGGGGGGTTGGCAAATTACAAAAACCTCCCCTGCACTATACACCTCATCTCATAGTCGTCCCTCGGCTTTTTTTTTTGAACAATTTAAACCCTGAATTATGCTCTGTTTGCATTGAGCCCCCTACATCAACTTTTTATTCCGAAAATACCCTTACTTGTTTCCAATTATACTCAATTGTTTTGTGAAATATTTAGCTTATGCCTACTAGGACAAGGGTGTTTTCGAAATAAAAACCGATTTTTTTAATGATCTTGATGCTGACTCATCTAGTGGACTTAATTGCAGGGTGTGGCAATAAACTTTGTGCGCAGGGATGACATCAGGATATTGAGAGACATCGAGCAGTATTACAGTACTCAGATTGATGAGATGCCGATGAACGTGGCCGATCTTATTTGAAAACCCAGATGATACGAGGCGTCGGTATGGAGTGTGCAACAATGGCGGACACGGCGATGGCATCAGAATTTTCAAGAGAATTGGGACTTTTGTGTGTGAATTCCTATAAACGTGGGTGATCTTATTTGCAAGCCCCTCGGGGTTTTGTGGAGGTGCAGTTTACAATGGAAGCGGAAGTATTGCCGCCGTTTTCCGCCGAAGGTTTTCGTGCCCCAGTGGAAGTTTGAGGTTTTCTCCGAGTCTGTAAAATGATGGCTTGATTTCGTGCACGTTTTCCTTAACGCTTATTGGATGTGATGACGTCAACTGGTTCCTTTGTTATTGCTTTAGTTTGCAGTAGGAATACATATTTGATGATGATGAGATGCTGTATGGTCTCATATGAGTGGGGTGATGATGATGATGATGATGATGATGATGATGATGATGTTGTTGTTGTTGTTGTTGTTGTTGTTGTTGTTGATGATGATGATGATGATGATGATGATGATAAGATTTTTTTTCGCCAACCTGATGATGAGATATGGTGTTGGTGGAAAAACATGAAACGAGAATAGGATAGGCAGAAATCATGGAAAGAAAGTGCTAGTCTAAAAAGACTTTTATACTCTACAAGAGAGGGTTAGTTGTTTTACACTTAAACCCCTATCCACTTTTTTCTTCACAATTCAAGTCATAAATATATGGGATATTTTGAGTTATGCCCCCGAGTTTAAGCGCTGTTTGGAGTTAGGTACAACAACAAATTAAAGTGGGGTTTTTCAAGAAATAAGAACAAAAATCAAATCGCCCTAAATGCAATAAATTGACAGAAGTAAGAAAAACATGGGTCAAACGTCCAAAATCCTTAAAAACACGAGGAAGCGGTTGTAGAAGTGCCTTCGACAGATTATGAGAGGGTGATTCAATGGAGATTCCAATCCTTTATCACAGCTTCGATTTTGTATCATGGAAGCTCCAGGCACAGGTAGGACTCGAAAGCTTAGTTGCAGTGATGGAATTCACGAGGGATAAAGGAGAATATATGGGATGATCAATCAACGGTTGATGTGCTTAAGTTTATAAAAATTAATCCCATGTGTTCATTTGCATAACGGTATTATCGGAAATCATCCAAGTCAGTAACACCCTGTCAGCCCGCCTAATGCTTTTAGACAGCTCGGAGGCGGAATGGGGGATAACACAAATATTTTGAAAATGTTGGACCTAAGTCAAAACGATCCCGAAACTTGGGGAAATTTTTTAGTACATCCTGTGTATGCTACAACCGTTGCCTAGAGCCTATCAGCATGCTCTAAGTGGTGGGGGCCACTACCCCCATGTGCTGGGGCCTACTACCCCATGTCTCTTGAATTGCAGTAGACCCCGCAGTTGTAGCATAGGCATACGGGATGTGCTGAAAACTTTCCCCTAAACTTGGTGAGCATGATCATTTGAACCAATGGGAGTGCAGGTTTTCTTTCTTGCGTATGTTAACAAAATTGTACTTGATATAATTGGAAAAACAAAAAAATCCAATACTGTGGAGTAAGTTTTTTCTTAAGGACGTTGTGCCTTGTTTGTGTGTGTGAATCCTGATCATTGATGTAATGTTTATGGGATTATGATATTAATAAAATTAGTTGTTGCCTCCCTGTTTCGTTCTTCGGATCTCTTTGAGCCTTGCTCTACCGCCCTGTCCACTAATCACTTGGCAGGGCCAGCAAAAAAAGAAAAGATTTTTTATAAATCAGCCCCTATAACCTTCTCTATTTATATATAAATCCCTGTGAAGTTAATATTTACACATAAATCCCTTAAATCATCCAATATTAAGATATCGATCCCTACCGTTAGTTGGTATCCAAAATGAAGGAACAATTTCAAAATATTCCTCCATTCAACTGTTATTTTATTAATCTAAAAGAAAAATAATCGATTTATCCATTGTTTAAATTACTTAAATTGATATATCTTTATTGAATAAAGACTTAATCCAAAACAAGCATAGACATAACCCGAATCTAACTGGATCTAATCCAAAGAATTCTCACGTTGGAGGGGTATTTTTAGAGTTAAGGTAAAATATTAAGGATAAAATCAAACATATTCTTTCGTTTTGGATGTTAGCAAACTGCAGGGGTCAATATGTAAAACCCTAAAAATAAAATTAAATAACATTAGAAGACCGCGCTTTCCAACATTTGTCCCACGGAAAGCTCCCGCCACAAAATTTCGCTTCTTCCCACGTCTGTCTCTCTCTCTCTCTCTTCCACCCCACCCCGCTCTCATATCATTCCCCTCTCTCTGTCGGTCTCTACCTTTCTCTCTCTCTACAGTCTAATTCCCTTCCTCCTCCTCTGCTGCTGCTTCTTTTTCATCCTCTTGCTGGGAGCCATGGCGAAGCAGAGCAAAGGGAAGAAGGCGGAAAAGGCTGTGGGGAAGGGGAAGGTGACCCCAGTCCAAATCGCCTTCATCGTCGACCGCTACCTCACCGACAACAACTACACCACCACCCTATCCGCCTTCCGAACCGAAGCCGATGATCTCTTCTCCAAAACCAAGGGCAAAGAGGTACTCTCTCACTCACCCACCATCGACCTCTTCCAAAGATTCCCCCTTTCTTCTTCTTCTTCTTCTTCTCTCTCTCTCTCTCTCTCTCTCTCTCTCTCTCTCTCTCTCTCTCTCTCTCTCTCTCTCTCTCCATTTTTCCTTTGTGGGTTGCTGGGGTTTCTTCAATCATGGAGAAAATATATGGGCAGGCGCCGAAAGGGTTGATGGGGTTGAGGGATATACTGGAAGAGTACATAAGCTTGAAAGAACAGAGGGTGATGGTGGATCAGGAGAAGCGGAGGGTGGAGATGGCGCTGCAGGGAATCCAAGGGGTGATGCGGGCCTACCACGCCTCCGCCGGAGGCGCCACACTTCCACCTCTTCCTTCATCTCCGCCTCTTCTCCCTCCCCAGGTTCTGGCAACACCGCTGCCGCCATCTTTCCTGCCACCAAACCCTAGTACCGAGTCTCCTTCTTCAGGTATGAGATTTTTGGCTTCAATCAATTTACAATTTGGTTAGTTGGTTTGATCTGTGTCAATTTCAATCATAAAGACTTTCTTCCAATGCCAATGATTTGTTTGTTGTATTGTCCCTATGGGGTTGCTCTCAAGAACTGCCATTACCCAAGCCTCTCCTCTCTCAAGAAGTGATTCAACAATGTTAAAAGCTTATTATCTTGCTCTCTTTTAGTTCTTCTATTTGTTGATCTAGTCCCATTTGTTAAATTGACTTTGCCACATCTTGAAATTTGTTAATTTGGCTTTGTCACATATTGAACTTTGTTTGAAAATCTTTTAATTTTTAGCCTATTAATTTGGAAATCATTGCATGTATCCTTCGATCTTGGACCATCTCTTGGAATTCCTTCATGCAAGACACATGGTTTGAACCAAAATCATCAGGATTTTGTCTGGTAAATTCAAAATTACATCCAATTGTAAACGTCTCTGCATATGGATTTTAAGTCGTTATCCATAGTTTCAGATCTTAACATAATAGGCACATTCTCTTGCTTTTTAGTTGGTCAGATATTTCATCATATTTGTCTTTATTCAATGAAATCATGTTTACAGACTTTGATACCTTCTGTTAAAAT